>CM061030.1:2556666-3195833 GCA_030763125.1 Hippophae gyantsensis
AATTTCTAGATGAAATTGTTTTACTTGAGCACCATACCTTTTGAGGCTACCACATCTGAATCTCACTGTAGCTACTTTGATGCCAGAGAAATTAGCTGGTAAATTTACTCTGTGAATTGCTCCTGTTTTGAAGTGGGCTTTGAAGGACTTGAAAGTGTAGTTTCTAATAACAAGGTCTAAAAGATGAGCTGATTTAAACCCCTGCCCTTCAATTTTCATTGATGCCAATAATACCAATGAGAAAATTAGCAAATTTGAGCAGAAAACAGAACCCATTTGCGAAATCAACTGTTGGGTTGGTTCTGATTTTCGAAGCTTGAAAACATTCAAAGAAAAGGTTTGATTTTTATGCTAAAAAAGATAGTCAAATTAGTAGGTTCAACACTTTAGATTCTAAAGGGAATGAAGTTGCAAACAGAGGAAAGTTTGAACTCTTTGTGGAAACTTATAGATAAAAAAAAGGTAAGGCGGATTGTTGAGAAAGCAAGTAAAAGGGAATAAAAAGTTGTTCTTGCTTTGTTTATCATGATCATATACATTAATTGGTTTTGACATTTTTATAGGAAAAAAAAAAGTTGGATAGTAGAAAACTATTTGCTTATATTCCAACAAACAAACAAAAACAGAGGAGCAAGGGAAAAAAAAAAGAGGTAAAAAGTTGACATAGGCAGGGAATAGAGGTCATATGGCAAGGCTGGATAGAAATGATTTTAGAGCGTGAGTAATGATTGTATAACATTGCAAAACTAGGATAAAGAAGAAGCTAGCTTGGCGTGCTTAAGGAAAAATAAAAAATAAAAATAAAAATGGAAAGAAATAAGGAGCCTATTTTTTTATTTTCGTTTCTCTTCTTTACTTTTAATTGTGTTTTATAGCATGTTCACCACCCCAACTATTGTGTGGGTCTACTACGCATGATGAAAATTACTTTTTTAACATTTCACTCAAATTTTCGTAAAATGAAATTATTGATAATATAATGATTTAATTGTATAATATTATTTTCAAGTTTTATTTTTAATTCTTAATAAATATATATATATATATATTTATTATAATATAAATAAATATATATTTTGAAAATAAAATCTAATTAATAATTGGATGGATGTTATTAAAATTAAGTTTTCAATGTGTTTTAAATTTAGTTTTTTTAGAAAAGAACATTTTTCATGAACATATTGAAAATATAGTTTTTAAAATTTTTATTAAAATGTTTAAAATTATCAAAAATGATGAACATTGATTTATAACTTTTCAAAGAAATTATCAAATTACAAAGTATACATCAGACTTATAATTTTCATTATATACTATTCAACGCTTACGTAAATAACCATTATTATCTTTCCTCAAAATTTTACATTTATTTGAATAATTGATAATTAATTGCAATTCACTTTACATACATTTTATCTCAAAAAAATGAACGATAATTTTTTATATATAGTTGCAAAACTATGGTACGATCATTTTTCTTTAGTATATAATACTTTACTTGTATTAATCACTTTTCTTAGTTAATTTCAGTAATAACTCATAATACATATTCTTATCATAAATTTTAAATTATACCTTTTTGAAGGAAAAAATAATTGTTACTCAAAGTACACTAGCATTATATGTTCTGTTTAGGTCATAAATATATTATTTAAATAAAATTATGTTATGTTATTATTACTTCTTTTTATTTTTCAAAATTTTATACACAGATTTCCTATAACTTTACAATTTTTTGTAATTTTTTTAAAATTATTTTTGATATTATTCATAATGATATTTTCCGTAAAATTAAAGTACTAATATTTTCACCGATTATCACAAGTTTGTAGCCATGTAATTCTATTTGTTTTGATTAATAAGCCAAAACATTCACAAGAGGTCAAACCTCAAAAATAAAAATAAATCATGTAATTAGCAATAAGACAATTAATTAACTCTGACTTCTTCTATAAATGCTGTCTTTCATACACGACACTGATTACACATTTGACTCTTTGATCACGAGTTTGATTAAAAAAAGAGATGTCACAATGTTCTCAATTTTTATGATGGCTTTGGAGATTTTGCATAATAAAAACAAATAAATGTTTCGTAAATATTTTTATATTGATAAATAAGTTTGATGATAAATTAAATATGGATTAAATTATTATAAAAAATAAAAAAAAAATTAATTTTAACTGAAATAAGATAAGTAAATGTTTATGCATGTGTGTATTTCTATTTTTATTTTTTAAATATCATATGAACAAAGGCAAACAGGACGGTGGTCCAACAACGGTGCAGTTTGAGTACAAGGTGAAGAACTGAAGATGACAAGTAACACGTAGATGGGGTGAAAAAGAAAATAAGACGGGTCAATTGTGTATACACGGTAAATATAGATAATTTTTTGTAATTATTTTATGTTAAAGGATAATCGAAAATAATATTATTTTAAAGAAAGTAAGTAATAAACATAAACAATAATACGTAATAATTGAATGCTGGTCAGACTATCTTAGGAGTGTTTAAAAATCAACTAATCTAATTTAATTTAAATTATATTATATGATTTCCTTAATTACTTCTCATAATTAGATTGATTTAAATTTAAAAATTAAATAACAAATTTATCATAGATTGTATCAGTTCTTAGTGTTAGCATTTTCAAAAGAATCCATTCAACTCGTACTTATATTAATTTTTTTTAATATAATAGTTTTGTTTAATAAAAAGGTAAAAAAAAAATTAATAATTTTTTCTCTTTTTATTTAGCATTAAGATATTTCACTTTTTTGAATTTTAATTAATTATTTTTTACTTTTTTATCCTAACCTAGTAACCTTATTCAATTTCTCATCTCCAGGTCCAAACGTTTAACAAAATAGGAGATCATAAGTCTAGCATCAAGCCATCAACGGTCTAATTTTCACATTTATATTATTTAATTAAATATTTATTTATACATCAAATCTATGCTTAAATTGATACAAAGTTAAAATATAAATATTTGTGTTAATTTTGGTTTGTTTGAAATATAAAAAATTGAGCACATGATATTTATATATTTATTATTTGAAAAAAATTAAAATCCATTTAAATATAAATTTTAATCAATTATTAAAACATAAAAATTAAAACAATAATTATTTAGTTATTAAAAATAAACAATTTAAAAAATTATCTATCTTAAAAACAAAAAATAATACTAAAATAGTTATTAAAAACAAATATTATGCACACCACTCACTCTCTTATAGATTCTCTTATATGTTTACCTAATTAACAAGTAGATGTAGTGTATAATGATATAAAATTTCCTATCTATTATACTAAATTAACTTTTAATCCATTATTTTTTTATATTTTTTACATTATATTTTTAAATATACGTAAAATATATATTTTTTATGTTATAAAAAGTATATGTATTATATAGAGAAATTAAAAATAAAATTACATATATATAAATTATATTATACAATTAAATTAAAAAAAGTTATTCCCTTATTTTTAAAATCTTTATCATGACACAGGTTGGCCCATAAACTAGAAGAGTATATGCAAGAATATTGCTGGCATTGACAGATTTAGCTACTGAGTCTAGGAGAGTCACATGTAAATAGTAAAATATTAATGTTTGTTTATTAGTTATTATAATATTTAATTTAATAATTCTAATAATTATTATTATTAATAAAAAATTAATATAATTATAAATATGTGTTTTAAACTTTATTTAATGAAATTTTTTTACATGTATCTAATTAATTTAAATATAAACATGTTAAAATATTTAAATTTATAATAAATTATTAAATAATAAAAATTTAAAATTTAAAATTTAAAAAAATACAACTTCCTATAATTTATCACTAAACTAAATTTATAGATGTTACATTAAAAAAAATATTTGTTAAAAACTAAATGGCAGACCATGCAGAAACCCACCTATGGTTTTATTTTTATTTTTATTATCTTGAAATTTTATTGACTATTAATTTATTCATTTTATATTGTTAAATATCTTTGTCCCACGGTTAAGATCAAGTCAACAATGTTACTTATAAATTTAGATAATCTTTAACTTTATTCGTTCTCATCTTGTTCACGGTACTCTCAAGTTTTTTTTTGTCTCTTTCAACGATTAACTTGTAGATATTTTCACTAATGTACTTTCTAAAGAACACATTCGTAATTTGATTGATAACTTTAAGTTAATCTCACATCTATCTTGGGTTTAAGTAGACTATTAATATATATCTATTAATAAATTAATATATATTTGTTAATATATATCATATCTATTAATATATATCTAATTTACTTGTAATTTATATATAAATATATTTTATATATTCTTTAATACACAAAATATAATATAATTATTAAATATTTTTAATATATATCGTATCATTGATCAACTAGTATAATTTTTTATTCACTTGTTAAGATTTATGGTAAAGGAAAATCCCAATTTTTTATTTTTATTTTTTGCACCGAGAAACCCGCGTATGGCTGCTAACATATTTCTTTGGGCATATAGTACAATCGTGATACTGATAGGATTTTTTTTTTTTTTAACTTTTTTGATAATAATTAATACATCGTCACTGCTTATTATATATTTATATGACTCGTGATATTTAGCATTTTCGTTTTCTATATCTTACTTACTAGTTGGAATTGATCATCCTAAAGATGAATATGTTGCTTGGAATTTGTAGGTTCTACCTTTGTATATATTAACAGCTAGAATGGCCTGCCATTATATTTTATCACATATTTTTATTAAACTATAATTAATATAGTGTAATATTATTGATAAGTATAATTAGAAGTATGCATGGGATCGAAACAGTTTATTTAATATTCATCCGATCTGATATAATTTTTCAATAAGATTGAAACATCATAATCTGTAACCGATCCGATCATCTTTCAAATTTGATACAATTTGATCTGTAATTTATAAGGATTGAGTTGTTAAATTTGATCAATCCGATCAATAAACTTAATTAATTTTATTTTTGATATTTTTTAATGAAAAATTTAAATTTTCATATAACATAAATTGATTTGAACTAAAAGAAACCTTAGTAGAAATAGGAATAACCAACGAAGATATGACTAATATATAACTGTAAATATATATTTAATTATTTTTGATCAGATCGAATGAAATCGGATAATACATAGTAAAAATTACGATTTGATCCCAACTTAACAATTTTAATTTTTTTTATTCGATTTGATTTTATGATCGAGTCAAAATCGTCAAAAAATTAACAAATCAGATTGAATTAGTCGGATTAATCAACTGATTGAATTTTTTGCATACTCCTAATTATAATCAAACTCACGTAATAATATCAAATAAAAAATCACCACGTTAATTATAATTATGATATATAAAAATATTATTTTAAAAAAGAATTCACCGTTACTTATTAGTTATCACTTATTTGGAATTGGAAAATATTTGAAAAAATTTAAGAACTTTAATAAAGTAAAGAAAAAAGAAGAAAAATTACGATTTTGTACGATCGTACCTATGATTTTTTATTTTTATTTTTTATGAACAAACTATCGAACAAGTGTTCAAACTTATTAATTTTAAAAATATATTATTAATATTTACATTAAAATATATTATTTACATGTAAATAAATACATATATAAAGCCATAAAATGAGAGATTGTTTAACTTATCTATAAATTTGATATAATATTTTTTAAAATAACAAAAATAATTCTTTTAATATTTGTAAATATAAAAATAAACATGTCCAATTAGTATTTTTTTATTATTAAAAAAGTTTATTCTTTATTTTACGAGAACATTACCCAATTAAAGAATGATGTTTAAATTAAATTTTTTTAAACAATATTATTAGATATTAAATTTATTTATTTATTTTTTGGTTGTATCTCTGTAGTGAGAAGAAACTAAAACATACTGCTAAATGTAAAGTCCAATCTCCTCAATTTTTCAGGTCAGAGGGAGCAAGTCAACAAACAACGTAACTACAACCATTTCAGCTCTTGCCTTCTGCATCTTCTTCGTCTTCTACAACCATTAGCAATATTAAGGCGACTAACTCTGACTTAAGTGTGATTTACAAATTAAGATTTAGAATTAAGGAAAGATATAGTTTCATCTATATCGTTGACTTTTTTACATGATACTGATTACTCATTTAACTGTTTCATCACGAGTTTATTTATTAGAAACAGATGTCAAAATCTTTCTCAATTTTTATGATGTCTTTGGAGATTTTTTATATTAAAAACAATAAGTGTTGCATATTGCATGTGTATATTCTTAGGTTGATCAAAGACGTTTGATGGTAAATTAGATACCGGTTTATGATTTTTTTGTTTTTCTTTCTTTCAAAAAATAGCAAGGTAATTATAGATTTTAGAGAAATATCTAATACAACTTTCTCCAATTAAGTTTTAGTACCTATTTAGTGCCTTAAATTCAAAAAAATGTTTTCAAGCTCGAGCATTCAAAAAATATGTTCAATTAAAAATAAATATTATTATTTTAATATTTTTTATTAAAATATTATTAGTTTTTATTAAATGATTAAAATATGAATAAACTCTATTGATTAAATTGAAAGTTAATATTATATTTTTTTAAGATTAAATTTTTATTTTGATATTTTACTAATTTTTATTTTTTAAAAAATAAATAAATATATATATTTAAATAATTTTTATTGAATTTTATTATTATTAATTTTTTAAAACTATTTCATATTAAATTTTACTTTTATAATTTTTAATTATCCATATTTTAAAGTATTTTTATCAATTAATAATAAAAATTATTAAAATAATATTATTATTCTTAGTTGTCCATTTTTATAGATTTTTATCAATCAACTTTATTATATTCATAGCTTAAAAAAATACAATATACCGGCAACGTACTAATTGTTGCTCCAAATAATTTGGAGATTACGTGATAGTTGGTACATTATGATTAATTTTATTTTTTAATTATTAAGATAATAGAAAAGATTGATAAAACAATATATAAAAAATAGAAAGGAAAAAAATAATTAAAAATCTTAATGTTTTTAACTTTATAGTCCAAAAATAACTCTAAAATTGAACCACAATAAAGTAAGAGTACAAAAAAGGAAAAAAAATTAAAATGAAGAATTTTAATTCCATTAAATATATTTTATTATTTTATTAAAATTTTGTTATTATGTTTAGAAAATAATTGTCTTACTAAATAATGAAATAAATGTTTGATTAAAGTTTTCACTTAAAGCATTTAAATTGTATCCTAAATAGTTACTACAGTTTTTCTCCCTGTTCTTTGTCTTCTCCTCCTCGTTCAAATTCTCAATCAATTCAGTTCCCAAAACCCCAATTTTACCCTTCCTCTTCTCCACGTCAACTTTCATACCAAATCTCACTAGAAGCTTCACCCACCCGCACTCAGCTCCACACATGGAGGAACCAGCTTTAGAACAGAAAAATTCCTCTCAGGTTCATTGAAACTTAACCTACCCAGTTTTTTATTTTTTATTTTAATACTTCTATTTCCTTGTTTTCTTTTCTGGGTTGAATTTTAACTTTGAGATTTCTTTGATTTTTTTTTCAATTTGTTATAATCTGTATAGTTAAATTTCTTAATTTTGGAACGCAGATAGAAGCAACCTTACCTGAGCTCCTGGTGAGTTTAAATATTTAACCATTTTAATTTTAATCGATACGGTTTCCTATCTTCAATTGTTGTATATTCTAATAGATTCGAACGTTTAGTTAGTATGAAATTCGGGGAAATTTTCGAATTTGTTTATTAAATTAAGCCACTTAGCAAAAACTTGAAGTATTGGGGGGGGGGGGGGAGACTTGTATTAAATGATTGGGGGTGTTGAAAATCAGGTAATTGTGATGAAATTGAATTTTTTGTTTGATTTGATATCAGACAGAGTACATGGTGGATATGACATGTGAGGGTTGTGTGAACGCTGTCAAAAACAAGTTACAGACTTGATGGTAGGCTTTCTTTAACTTGTGTAAGACACAAACTACACTTGTATAATTTTTGGGATTTATTAGGTATTATTTTGTACTTAATCCATATTTATGTCAGGGGTTAAAAGTGTTGAGGTCGACTTAAGCAATCAAGTAGTAAGGATCCTTGGCTCAACGCCTGTGAAGACCATGACAGAAGCCTTGGAGCAGACTGGTCAAAAAGCCCGATTAATTGGGCAGGGAGTTCCTGAAGGTTGGTGATTCAATTATCAGTTTTATATTCCTTTTAGAAACACTCGAGGTGTAGGTTTTAATTTGTGGGGATACTCTCATTTAACCAATTTAGGTGGATACTACTATGAACAAAACCTTCATCTAAAATCTTGAATTAAGGAAGATGATTCATAAAACTTCGTTTATTTTCTTATTTAAGACTCTGTTTATTGTCTGTGAATGACAAGAAAAACACTGATCATATACTTTAATAGGATGAAGTAGCCTTTTTTATATATGATTAGTTGCAATCACTTCATTTCTGCCTTAGAAGTTATGAAAAGTTAAGGGCCTGTTTTGTAATCAATTTTAATTTCAAGTTAGAGTTTTTGAACTCAAGCTTTCAAAATAAGTGTTGTTTGATAATTAATTTCATTTTTAAGTTTAAAATTAGGTTGGAATTTAGTTTCATTATTGTTTAGAAAATTAAAAAAAATTGAAAACTATATACAAAGTTCACCTTTTTCTTCGTTAGTTAACTTTAATTCTTCTTTGTTGCAACTGAAGAGAGAATGAAAGAATAAAACTTATCTTTTTATCAAACAATTTTTTTCCCCTTTCTTTCACTAGATGAATTAGAAAACATAAAATTAGTTTTAAGCACAAGAAAACATAAATCATCCTAAGTATTCCCTGCCACATTTATGCTTACGAGATACTACAAACGTGCTGCAAAAATATTATTTCTGCAGTATGTTTCTCCTGCTATCTTGTCTATGCTTTCTGGTCAGTTTATATTTGAATGGTTTAGGTTGTTTAAGAGCTAATGTTTTCTCTTCCTACACAGATTTCTTAATCTCTGCTGCCGTCGCCGAGTTTAAAGGTCCAGATATTTTTGGTGTAGTACACCTGGCTCAGGTGAATATGGAGTTGACTAGGATTGAAGCCAGCTTCAGTGGTTTGTCAGCTGGGAAACATGGTTGGTGTATAAATGAATTCGGTGATCTTACAAGAGGGGCTGCAAGCACTGGGAAAGTTTTTAATCCAACTAATGAAGGACCTGACAAGGAGGTTAGCTCCAATTATTTTATTCTTTGGATTTTATTGATATCAAAGCTACTGTCATATTGACTACTAGTTAATTATTTAACACAGATGAATGGCCTCTTTTCTCACAAGGACCCGTATAATTATACTGTTTCTGTATCACATAAATAGGGATGCAAATTTAATCTGACCCATTTGAAGCAGAATAACCTGGCTTGATCCAATCCGACTCAAAGCTTGATTAGGCCCTGCTCAATTTTAGGATTGGGCATAAGATCAAACATTTATACTATGGGTCCTGTCCAAATACGATCCGAAGTTCGATTTAATTTTTAATTTTATAAAATACACGTAATTTTGACAATTTAATGGCATTATTTTATAAGTTATTATATTATATGAACTCAGACACTAATTTAAGTAAATATCTATTTCAAGAAAGTCAAGCCCGAACTTACCCGAATGATTTTAGGGTTCGGCTTAGGGTTTCCATTAAATGTGAAAAACCCGCCTCAGCTTGATCTGAAAATATATATAGACTTACAAAGCCCAACCTAAACCCAAAGTTTTAGGCTTCGTTTAGCACGATCCACCCGAATACTACATCTGTCCAAGTATCATATGATAGCTCTGTTGTTGTATTTGTTGATGATGATAGTAATCAGGCTTATCCTAAGCAGTTATGTTAATTTTATTTTACAGGCATTAGGTGACCTGGGAACACTAAATGCTGATGAGAAAGGCGAGGCATTCTTATCTGGTGTTAAAAAGAAGCTGAGAGTTGCTAATCTGATTGGAAGGTCTATTGTGGTGTATGCTACTGAAAACAAATCAGATTCTGGTATTAAAGCAGCAGTTATTGCCAGAAGTGCTGGGGTTGGTGAAAACTACAAAAAGATTTGTGCGTGTGATGGAACCACCATATGGGAATCTAGTAACAGAGATTTTCTCACTAGCAAGGTCTAATATATCAAGCATGATCCAAATCTGGGTAGCGTAAGAGGGAAATGGAATAATAATATGGTGGAAGTGGAATGGGTCTTTTATTTTGTATTCTGATCTTCATAAAATTGGGGCAACCATTCCAAGACTAAATTTCAAAATCATTTTAATTTTGTGAAGACAATCTCGTCCAATTGTCACTTTTCATTATCTCTTGAAAATGTAACTCTGTGATCTTGGGTGAATTATTGATTGATTTTGATACAAATTGATGTAATCCTCGAGGTATACTTGCACTTTTTCTTTCTACTTTGTACCTTTTACCATTTCCGTCAAAAACCACCCGATCACAAGACTAACCAATAATTCCTCTCTCAACTGAGATGTGGTAGTATAATGTAGGGATATAAAGTAAGGTATGTAATTTTATCATATATCTCGTTTAATGTTCTAATTAATAGTATTATTTCATTTTATTTAAATAACATATCATTTCATTTATAATTCTAATGGATCTACTTTTAAACATATGTTGTATGATTTTTCTTATTAAATTTATATTATAAATTATCATTTAAGGTCATAATAAACATATCATATTATTTCATTACCATCTCATCTCATTAAAAATTAAATGAGATAAGATGAGATGAATTTTAAAAATTAATAGATTGTCTTACAAATTTCATTAATATCTTATCTTAATTTATACCTATATAATGATAAAAACACTTCACATATCCTAATTAAAATTGCATTAGCACTACACCTCACTTAAAAATAAACATGTTTCATGCTTCATAAATGCTTATAAATCCCACCTGATTTATTTAATAATAAAATTCGTATATGATACAAAATTGACAAGTTAGTAAAATTTATTAATAAAATTCGTGCCCCATTGAGTATATAAATAAAATTCCCATACTGATAAGTGAAGACTAAATGGGACAATATAATTTATTTTTATCATTCGGTTAAATTCTACAGCCTCACAGTTGAGATCTTATGTATAATTAATTTTTGAATTAAAAAAAGTGCTTTTCTTTTTTAGCTTGCTAAACTCTAGCAACAAATATCATGTCTTGCTTAATCGTGATTAACTATATACTGCATAAAAAGACACCCATTGGAAAAATAAAATAATAAAAAATGAAAAATACTTGAGCAACCGTCAGAGAACACCAATTGAAAGTTTGAGGGTAGAACAAAAAAAAATCCACTGAATTTGTGTGAATTGCCACGGTGCAATACAAGGTAAAATGGAGAAGGAACTTTTCTCTACCATGGTTATTATACAGACAATCATACAAGAATCAGCAATCCCGGTTTGAACAATTAGAGAAGAATAAAAATAAGAAAATATCTGTGCATATCAGATGAAGCAGACCGCAATGAAAGATTGGTACAACCATAGTTTACAATGATTTTCGCACTTAGAGGCACACAGAAGAAGCGCACCTGTTCCCGTTTCGACTAAGATCATTCTAGTTTTTCCAGCTCCCCCATCCTCTCTATGATAGCCTGTAAATTACAAAAACATACACATAAACATAAACATATAAATCAACCACAAGCCTTGCCATAGAAAGCACTTACCAAAATATGTACACATAGCAATGACCCTAGCTAGTAGATGCTTGCTTTAAGGAGATAGGATTTTTTAATATCTGACAAGGGTCATGGAAAATATCACTCTTACAATTTTATTTTTCCTTCCAAATTACTGAGAAATAAAGAAAAGACCAATGGGGGAAATAAGCGCCAGGACAAGCTCTACTGATGACGGCCTTAAGAAAATAGAAATGTAGGATGCTGCAGACATAACAAAGCCCATTATAAAGCTTGTTATGAAACAGAGACATGGAATCAGGAGATGGAGTAAAAGGCTAGAATGCAGGGAAGGTTGACCATAAATAACAACCAGACACAAGTTTTAATCGCATAAACTAAATTAGGAGTTAAAAAGCTAAGATTATGATTACCCTCTTGCTTGTTTCCTGGAGCTCTCCGGCAAGAATGAATTCATCAAGTATCAAATAGACCTTCAAAGAGAACAGGATTAGTAGGATAACAATTAACAAAGAATAATAACATACTTAAATGCTAAACAGCAACCACTTGTCTCAACTCTCACCAATTAAACTACACACATGAACATGCATACCAAGGAGTACACAATAATAATAGCTGTAATAATAGAATTATTTCATTCCTCAAGAAAGAATTTAAAGCTCCTCAAAGGGGTGAGCATGCAGAGAAAAAAATATTTAGACATCCCCTCAACCCCTTCATAAGAAAAAAGAAAAATAAAAAAAATCCCAATCTCTATAATTCTTTGATTGAAAAAGAAATTCAGACTATTT
The DNA here is from genome assembly GCA_030763125.1 of Hippophae gyantsensis. Classification (NCBI taxonomy): domain Eukaryota; kingdom Viridiplantae; phylum Streptophyta; class Magnoliopsida; order Rosales; family Elaeagnaceae; genus Hippophae; species Hippophae gyantsensis. The sequence continues at coordinate 2,569,224 of CM061030.1, forward strand.
TATGGCCAATGTGGTTTCTCATTTAAGCTCAGTGTGGAAGTTAGTTGAAAAGAACCATTTTGATCTGTGCATTAAATTAAGAAAAATTGCATTCCTAAGTAAATCACCAGTCACCATCTGAATTGCCTAAAAGGGAAAATCAGCCAGCAGCAAGCATATTAAAAGAAGTAAAACAAAATAAGAGAGAAAACGTCAAAAGAAAAACAAGAGAAGATCTTAAAATAATAAAAAATCAAAACTAGAAAGAAGCATGAGCAGCAATAATACTTCATGTTGGGTGGACAAAGGAAAATAAGGTTAAGCAACTAACCTTGTGATAGTTAAATACCAAATCAAGCTCACATACATTGCTAAAGAAATGATCCAATATCTCCACAAATAAATGAATGGACTCTAGATATGCTAGCTCATTGTCTGTTATATCAACACAAAGGGAGAAAAACAATCCTGCATATCGCCTGTAGATTACTTTGTACGTGCGGAACTGTGACACATGACACATGACATATGTTATAATTATGTAGTAAACAAAATTTATATTTGTATGAACAGGTAATGATCAGAAAATCAATGCTATTTTAAGCCTTCATAAAACAACAACATAATCAGTTTATGTCTAGTTGATGTTTGAAACATGCACAAAATCACCCACTTTTTATTCCAATAAGGAAAACAAATGAGTCACTTATGATATTTCATTTGCAAGAACTTAACAAGTTATATAGTTTCTTTACCGAGTAAAGCGATAAAAAAATATACTACCATTTATGGATAAAAGAAGTTAGTAAATAAAATAAAATAACATTTTTAAAATTATAACAACAAAAATAATACACTTTATAATTATTATGGTAAGTTCTGAGGTGTTATAAATATTGTTTTACCGAAGAAGTTTCAAAGAACATGAGTGCAGAGCATAAATAAAATCGAAAAAGGAATTTTACCTCAACGAAATTTGTGTGCTTAGGATCTCTGTTTACCACCAAGCGGTGAACCTACAGGGATGGAATTGATAATACTAAAAATTTTGTTTTGCACAAAAATAAAAATAAAAAGAGAAGAGAATGGAAGTTAAGGAAGAAGGTACCTCGTATTCGACTTTGTGTTTCTCGGAATCCTCGAGAGGAACATAGTATTTTGCTAAACGAGTTTTTCCCTGCCGATTCTGTAAGAGAATGAATCGGATCTGCCAGATTCGAAGAACCAAAATTTAAAAAACAAATTCTATAATACTAAGACAGATAAGAAATGGTGATAGAGTCGAAGGATTGTATTAATTACCATGGTGAAACGAAGTTAGAAAAATCCAATTTGGCGGTGCATAGAGGAGTAAAGTTGAGTCGCCGGTAACAAAATTGCAGAGAGAGACTAGAGTGCCGTGTACTTTCGTGTTCTGTTTTTTAAATGTATTTCTCTTTTGTATAACCTTCTATTTCTCGGTGGAACTTGGCAATTTCTCACACAACTTGGTAATTTAAGGTTAATTTTAACGTGAATTGATATGAAATAATTAATTTTAACTCATTTATTAAATATTATATAATATAATATAATAATTTAAAATTAATTTATTAAATTAATATTTTAATATTATTTTATTTATTAAATTTGATAAGAATATATAACAAAGTATTAATTAAATGACAAATGATTATTAAAATTATATTAAATAAATTATCAATATACTTTGTTGTTCATAGCATAAGATTGAGATATAAAAGATGTAGATTTAAAGCTTAGATTGAACCCATTACATTCGTTTTATATATTGATAACCTAATTAATATATCATTTCAATGTAGATGTGATACAAAACTGAAAAAAAAAAAAATTAACCAGCAGTCGATTTACTTTTTATATATATATATTTGGAATTTGTTTATGTTTGAAGCAAATTATACATATAATTTCGAATTTCACTGTAATAATATTTTATTTATTTAATAATAAAATGGAAATTAATAACCCATTTGAAAAACACAAAAAATGTTAGATGTCAACAGCAATATAGCAAACATACTCCTTTTCTCGTGTTCTTAATTATGTGTTTGAAAGCAAATAAAACCTTAATTCATTATAAAAAATAAATATATGATATACTCATGAACTGTTCACATATCCGATCAGTTAAATATGTCATTAAACAAAATAAATCATTTACCAAAAAAAAAAAAATTAAAGAACAAAAATTATCGTATACATACGATTTACACAAAGAGTGTAAAATAATCCCTTTTTGTCAGTGGACTTGATCAGCTTTAGATTCTCAGAGAATGTTTCAAATCGAAAAAGTTAATACAAATTCTATGTATGGATTTATAATAAATAAGGATATATATCCTAAAAATTAAGAGCACCAAATTACCTCTGCTTTAAGGGCAGACAACAAACACCAAACTCACTCATGTTTTGAATACAGATAATACGTCAGAATCCTTATATATGCTGTTTAAAGACCTAATTAATTGGATCAACAAGCTAGCAAATATTTAGTAGAGTTCTTCAATGATGTTTAGAGTCCTATTTGGATAAGTTAATAAAAGGACCATCGATGTCATTAACTAAATGTGTAGGGGCAAATTTATCCCCAAAAAAAAAAAAATATTACGCATGATTCAAACTTTTATATATAGAATACATAGATTTTTTTTTTCAAGAGTAAAATTAATTTTTTCTTAAAAATAACATTTTTCAAATAAAAATACTTTAACACATTCACACTAATTTGAAATGCTTATAAGAGAAACAAAGAGAATCTAGAGGAGAAAAATTGAGACCTATTGAGAAGGGAGAAAAAGAGAAATGACTTTTTTTTTGGTTTTTTCATTTATTTTTAAGTAAAATCTAATTTTATCCCTTCAAAAGTCAGTTTTTCTTAAAAAAAAAAAAGATTTCATTGACTCTATAAAGTCAAGGTATTAAAAATAAACTGAAATACTTATTAAAAAATTATAAGATTAAAATAACTATAATTCTTATTTTTATTTAAAAAGAAAAAAAATATATGATTTAATTATTTCCTAACCTTTTTTTCTCAATTCTTACTTTTTAATTTAATATGTAAGTTGTATCATGTAACGAAATAATATTATATTATATTAATTATAAATAAATTTTTATAAAATATAAATGAAAGAGTGGGAAGATAAATAGTTTTACAAGTAAGAATTCTAAAGGGGGAAAGTTTTATAAAAGTCCACTCATGGATGATATTAATAATATATCCATTGAATATTTTACATACATTATAAATTAATTACATGTTGTTTGTTCGAGTAAGTGAAAGATATCATTTAACTGAATAGTTTAATCTTAAAAATTTATATTATATAAAATTGTATTTAGGAATGCACATAAACCAATAGATCAGCTCACCCTATTATATTAAATTAAATCAAGTGGAGTTGAACTAAATTTTTTGTTTTAAAGTTTATAAATAAATACTTAATTAAACTAATTTATATATTATTAATTAAATTTTTATGTTAATTTAGAATAAAAGTAATTTATCTAATTCTTATCTATTTTTCATTTTTATAAATATTTAACTAATATAATTTTTGTTCTAATATTCAAGATTGATTTTCTGCTATAAATTTAAAATTCTAATATACAATCCTTTTCAATTAAATTTTCATCGAGCATTAAATCTTTATTCATTAATTTAATATTAAAATAATTTAAATTTATTTAAAAAATAAATAAATCTTATATAATCAAGATTTTGACATCTGATAATTTAATCATCAAAATGCCAAAACGGAACAAAATCAAAATGTATCAGTCATAATTATCACCGATCAACCAAGAAAATAATAAACCAGAAAAAGAAAGGGAATAAAATTCCAACCAGAACAAGCCATTATGACTCAACAGTCTCTCCAATTTCAGCTTATTTCCCAAACCTTTCATTGCTGCTCTTTTTATTTCTTTATCTATCTCTACTATCCCAATCCAACGGTTCCAACTTCATCTTCTTAGCAAATCTAAATCACCACCGTCAGATTTGACCCACACACAACAATCGTCATCTTCTTCTCAAGTCCATTCAGATCTGAACACAAACAAAAACATTACTCTCTCTGTCAATCTACGCCCTCTTTTGCTCACTTTTCGTGAGAATCCAATACTTTTAGAGATAGAAAGCTTGGCAATGGTGGAGGCACAGACATGGGCGACACGTCGTATGAGCAACCCAAGACTAAACGACCAAGTCGTAGACATTCCAGAAACTCCTACCGGAGATTTACGGAACAACAGCTACTCCTTTGGATCTTATCTCTCGCCAAGCCTTTTAACGCCTCTAATCATCGGGGGTTGGTACTTATCCAATATCGGAGTTTTACTTCTTAACAAGTACTTGCTTAGCATCTATGGATTTCGCTACCCTATTTTTCTCACAATGATTCACATGCTATCTTGCGCTGCCTATAGCTACATAGCTATTCACTTCTTAGAGATCGTTCCTCGACAACACCTTCACTCGAGGAAACAGTTGTTTAAGATCTTTGCTCTGAGTGCGATCTTTTGCTTCTCTGTGGTTTGTGGTAATACTTCTCTGCGTTATATACCCATTTCGTTTAACCAAGCTATTGGTGCGACGACGCCGTTTTTCACCGCAATTTTCGCGTTTATTATCACATGGAAGAAAGAAACAGCGGAAGTTTATATAGCGCTTATGCCTGTAGTTTTTGGAATTGTGATTGCGACTAATAGTGAGCCTCTGTTTCATCTATTTGGGTTCTTTGTTTGTATTGGTTCAACAGCTGGGCGAGCTTTGAAATCTGTAGTTCAGGGGATTTTATTGACTTCTGAAGCTGAGAAACTTCATTCTATGAACTTGTTGCTTTACATGGCTCCAATGGCGGCTTCGATTTTACTTCCTTTTTCCCTTTATATTGAAGGGAATGTTGCGTCCATTACGTTTGAGAAAGCTAAAGAAGATCCGTTTATTATTTTCTTATTAATTGGGAATGCGACGGTGGCATACTCTGTGAACTTAACGAATTTTTTGGTAACCCAACACACAAGTGCTCTGACTCTGCAAGTGCTCGGAAACGCTAAGGCGGCTGTAGCCGCCGTTGTGTCGGTGTTGATATTTAAAAATCCAGTGACGGCGATGGGTATGGCTGGATTTGCTGTTACAATAATGGGTGTGGTGCTTTACAGTGAAGCAAGGAAGAGATCAAAAGTTACAATTCATTGATTGCAGTGAAACAGGGTTTCGATCTGCTTAATGGTCGAAAGGAAGAGGAACAAAGTAATGGAACTGAGCTGTATAGGATGGTAGAGTCATATTAAAGGCACTGTTTTCAATTTTGTATGATTCTTTCATTTGGAGGTATTAAAGTTTATTGATAGGGTTGGCTCGGATAGAATAACTTTCCATCATCATTTTATCTAAAACAGGTGTATGGTTGATCTCTTACAATTTCAATATTCGTTCAGATATTAATTTATTGTGGTGAAATAAACTTGGGAATTTAAAAAAAAAAATCCTAAAACATATATAAAAAATAGCATTCTAATAAATTAATTGAGGTATATATAAAATTTATGATACAATGTGTTAAAATTTAATCTGATATTACAACTAAATTTTTATAAAATTATATCAAATAAGATTGTGACAAATTAATTGCATAATCTGTGATAATTTAAGATACATCTATTTAAGACTACAAGGTGTAATGAATTAACCTCAATTCTTTTTTTATATATATAAAAAAGGAAAAAAAATATTAAGACTTGTGAACGAAATTAATAATTGTGTATAAACATGTTATATTTAAGGAAAGCCAAGCATTACTTTCAAAGCTGGAGATTCGGGTTTTGGATTATAGAAGCGATGCATTAAAAATAGAAGTTCAGAATGAAACTTAATATATATATATATATCGTAAACATCACAGAATTATTTTAAAAAATGAAAAATTATTAATATCTTTCAAGATATGGTGGTACGATGAAGTAGTATAAATGCAAAAGTGTTAAAATTTGTGTGATTATAACATTCTTCCGACCACTAATCTTTTACCAAAATCTAGTCAGTTCCTCCGAAGCGTTTCAGTCTATAAAAGTGACACTAGTGGTAATGGTCCTGGATGACCGAACTATAAAGTTTGGAAAGATGCGTGGTACCAAACAAATGATTAAAAAAAAAACCTCTTTTAGTGAAGCAAAACTAGAAGTTAATCAGCTCTTCCAAAACAGCCCTCTAGCATCACTAAAAAAAAAATGTAAACCCCCTACTCCTATGAAGTTTCATCCAACAGTAATTGCCAATTTACATTCGCCCATTTGCGTTACCTGATTGAAATATGATATCTGATTCTGCTGGATTAGAATTTAGAAGCATCAATCAGACTCCTTTTAATGCAAGAGTGGTTGATCTTCCTGTTGCAATTCTGTAAGCTTCCTTTTTGCATACATTGTGATGAAAATCGTGGCAGCTGCTGTTAACGAAAATCCAATTGCGTTGAAGATTATCTCTGAGGCTGAGAGGCCACGGCACCCATGGGATGCATCTGCTAGAGTCCGTATCAAGATCCCACTGCAAATTTAAAAAATCCTCCCATGACATAAGAACGAATAACCTATTCTTATAGTTTCACTTTTATTCTCGAGAAAAAAAAATATGTTTTTTTTTCCTTATAACCGTATCAAAGGGGATGTCAAATCCTCAGATACATCTAAGCAGAACTTTCACTTCTCTGCACTATTTTTTTAATAAAAAACAAAGATGTATTCCTTTAAAGCTTTATAATATACACAAAATAGAGATTAAGTTGGGACTAGATTTCCAAGAAATTTGGCAATTGGCAGGTCCATTTAAGAAACAACTCGCTAATCAAACAGGGTAAACTAGAGATGAAGATGGAGGCAAGACAAGGCCGGCCTAGAATTATGTTTACATGTTGACTCTCTCTATCAAAGAGATATCATCTTAGAAGGCATTTTGTTTATAGTAGTTGGAAGTTTTGGTGACTCAATTTTCACAAGATACACATAAGTAACTCAATCTTTAAAATTGGGATACTTTAATCACTCTTTAAACTGTAAATGAATATTTTATTAATAAATTTAACAACCCAATAAATGACAGCTTTTAATTGGGGCAAAAAGATCATCTTCAACTTTCCCTCCATTTTTAATGGCTCTATTTCCCTTCTACTTCCCTTTATTTTCAGCTATACATGGCGCCAATTTCAGGTGGTATAAAAGCTGAAGTTTTTCAATTTTTATTCCAAACACTCTTTTTGAAAAAAATTCAGCCTTTAAAAACCTAAAATTTGAGCCATGATTGAAAAACGAGAAAAGAAGTAAAATTGTTAAAAAATGGAGGGGGAACAAAAGAACATTTTGACCTCAATTAAAAGCTATCATTTAATGGATGGTTGTAATTATTAATAAAATATTCATTTATTGTCTAAAGAGTGACAAAAGTATCCTAATTTTAAAAACCGAGTATTTATGTATCTTTTATGAAAGCTAAGTGACCAAAATGTCCAAATGATTCAAACAAAATGACTATAAGAATGACCCACCACTCGTTTATTTGGAAAGACTTCCACAAAAAATCAGTTTGAACCTGACTACGAATAATTGGAAATTAAAAAAAATAAAAAAAAGTTACAGAACATTTTTCACTTGGTATAGTGGGGCATATAAACCGAGCAAATTGAACATAAAATATCCCCAGAGCACCAGAAGGAGTTCAACTTCGCCAGAAAGAGATGTCTAAGACTATAACCTTCACTCTCACATCTAAAGTTTCCCCTTAAATCAGAAATGCCAGCCAATATAAATTATAAACCATAAAACATGGAACTAAGGTATCTGAATGATTTCAAAATTGGACAACCACTCAAAAGTCACTTTCTTGGTAAATAACATATACATATGTTTCCCCTACTATAGAAATTCAATAACAATGGTTCAAGTGAAAATAATGCTCATCAAAGAATTATTAGGCAACTCAGGACATCCAAACAAAAAAATTATGCACATGAAAGAACATGCATCTACATGCAATGAAATATGCAAAATGGAATATATGCAGAAAAAGAATAATGATTTTATAAACTTCCAAACAAACACACCTATAGAAAAACAAATAGATAGATACATTGATAAACGAAAGGAAGAAGATAGAGAGTTACTCACGTGTAGATAGTAACAAATATTTCAGGCACCATTCCAACCAATGATCCCAAGAGGTATGGACCATACTTAACATTTGTCGCAACAGCACAGTAATTATAAATTATGTAAGGGAATGGAGAAATCCTTATTAATGCTACAGCTCGAAACTGATGAAACCAGTTTCCTTCACCAGCAAATCGTAGAATTGATGCTTTCTTTGGATATTTTTCCAACCATGCCTACAAAATAATTAAAAATCTATTTTATTCGAAAAAATTGATAGTACCAAGTAGAGAGGAAATGTTAAGATGCAAATATTTTAAAAAAATAACAAAAATAACACTTTTAAAACTTGTAATCACAAAAATATCATACCTTATATCCAACTCATATATTTTTACTTAAAAAAAAAATCCCCAACCCAAAATTCTAAATTGAATCTCATTCATTTGGATGCTATTCATTGTTAAACTTCGACCAATTGAACCCGTCCAATATTATTGGAGTGTTATTTTATGTAATTTTCAAATTTTTTTTAATGCGGGAGAGCCATGAAAATATAAATCAAGCCACAAGCACTTACTTGAATTCTATGATAGAAATGAGAGCCAATAAAGTATGGAAGAGATATGCCCACAGCTGCACCCCATATGATCAATAAGAATCCAAATCCATAACCAAATGTCATCCCAGCTACCCACATTGATGGTGATGATGGTAGAATCAGGGTGGGAAATACTGCTATGGAAGCAAAAACTATAACTGCAAGCACAGGAATACTGAATGTTTTTGTCTCCCAATTTATAAGAGGTATAATCTCCTGTAAAATACCAAAAAAAAGGTAAGAGCAGGTTTACAATGTATGCAAGCATTTTCAATTGGTATTAGAATAGGGTGAGGGAAACTAAGAGTCCTATAGCTTTCAATAAAAGTGCACAAAAGTCCTATAGTTATCAAATGGTACATAAAAGTCCTATAACTTTCAACAAAGGGTGTATATTGATCCTAAGTTGACCATTAACCTTTGAGCTTTATTAGGATTAAGAATCAGTTGATTTTTTTATTAATTTGTAATTCCACAAATGCATCTTAAAATGTGATCATGTGCTTGGCACATGACTACTTTCAGAAAACAAAGATGATAAATTGTCAATTTATGACCAATATACACCTTTTAAAAAAAAAAACTATAGGACTTTTAGGAACTACTTAATAAGAATAAGAATTTTGTGCACTTTTATTGAAAGTTATAGGAGTAGAGTCCTTCACCCAATAAAATATCAGGACATTCTAAACAAATGATAGTAACTATTGAACACTGAGATGATCAGATACCAATATGCTAAAAACCTTTTAATGACAGTTAAACACAAGTTTGGAACTTTATGTATCATCATAACTTAACAACTCAAATTGTTAAACACAAGTTTGGAACTTTATGTGTCATTATAACTTGTCATCTCAAATTGCATGCACAGAATAAGCTCAAGTATCTTGACTTTAAATCCATGAAGTTAAGATGAATTCACACGGTGAAATTGGCTAAGTAACAAGGCAGAAAAAATATATCCAAATAATCAAAATTAAGATTTAGTAGGAATTAGTAACCTCAACCCCTAATAGAATATCAAGTATTGGGCCGACGATGTATGGCAAATAACAAGCCAATCATGCCCATCCTGGTAATTAAAATCGGCAATCCATAATTTGCAGAACTACAGGTATAAAAGGAAAGAAAGACTGGAAAAAAAATAAAGAAAAGAGATTCACAGATAGAATTATCAAAAGCAATACTCCACTGCATGTCCAAAAGCTCCCATAAACATAACAATTGAATCAAAGGAATATGTTCAAACTGAAGCCTTCTTATACAACGCAAAGGACACAGCATATTCAAGAGGAATGCAGACACACAAATTTGCACTGACTTTTTTATATGATGACATGAGTCAGTATTATATAAAAAATAGATCACTAATCATGTTTGAAAAATAATTCAAACACATGTCACAATGTAAGCAATGTGGCAAAATTGGGTGCAATATTTGTGTATTATTAGCATTTCTCCAGAATTCAATTAAAAAGATACTGACCTTATCAATGATAAAGGGACGAACCCATTTGAAAAAAACCCCAGCCAACACAACCAAAACTCCCAACAACAAAAAGAAGCGAACCCAATAACTCAAATACCACCTGTTTGTTGGAGAAGATGAACCCTCCCCACAATCATCGGGACCATGCCTCAATTTCACATAATCTTCATTTTCACCATCGCCCTCAATGCTCAATCTAAGCTCCGGAACCACCTCTTCGCCACCATCTTCCCCAAAATAAGTCATTGAAAACCCAGATAAATTAGGGTTCAACAGAAACCCAGACAAAATTAGGATTCAGACGCTAGAGAATAATTTTGAGTTTCCATATTGGGAAGGTGTTTGGCAGCCTATGAGAATCCGGGAGCCTTCAACGGAATCAAAACCGAAGAGTACTGGTAGATTTTTTCTTCATATAGGGGTGAAAACGAAGTGGATCATGATACTTTTAACCGATCGGAGTGGAGAGTTATAGTTATAAAATGACAAAACTGCCACTGATATAACGACAGCGTTTGCTCTTAAGTGGACACGTGGCAAGAAGATAACGAATTAGAGTGAATGGTGTCACAATGGTTATGTACGAGGGGTTCGGTTTTTCGTCACTTCAGTGCCACGGTATTATCGTGGGTCTGTAGCTGAGTTCATTCACCGTGCTGAGGGAGTTATTGAGTTGACTCGTTGGCTGTTTTTGTTTATGCGAAAGCAAATTTTTTTAGAGAAGCATACTAGTAAAGTGAAACTGTAAAAGCATCAAAACGACAGGTTTTAGGGTTGTTTCGAAGAAAATCTTGCTTTTCCAATTCCAGAGACAAGACCTTCCAAGATCCATGGACTCAGATGTTCGTAACAAAACTTGATAGTGATTACTTCTTCTATAGCTATGATGAGTGGCTGCTGAAGTAATTTTTTTTCTCATAATTTGTTAAATGAATTTATTTGATACAATGAGAAAATATTTACGTGTTACAAAGCTATTAATAGGTGTTAAAGATGAATATTTTTTTCCCTCTTTGACTATATCAAGAAATATATTATTTGTTTTGATAACTTAAACATTAGCTTAATTTGCATAAAGAACTTTTTTACCTTTATACTTATTTGTAGATAAATATCAAATTAATTGTCAATTTTTTTTATTAATTTGAATGAAATGAATTCATTCAATTTTATTTTTTATTAGATTGTAAAATAAGAATAAAATATAATCGATTTAAAAAAAAAATTTATTATTTAAAAAATTATAATTTTATTTTCATTTAAATTAAGATATATATTAAATCTATATGAATATGTTTATTTTTTCATATTTCTACTTTTTTTTTATATCAAAGAGTGATATTTCTAACAAATAATTTAAAAATTATTATTGAGAAAATTTTAAATTTAAACATTTTATAAGTGCATTTTTTTCACTTTTTATTTGGTTCTTTTTATTTCTTCAAATATAAGTTATTTATTTTTTAATCATATCTTTTTATTTTATATTTTATAATTCTTGAATACATTTTTTATTTATTTTTGTTATATATATTGATTTATCTTACATTATAAATATCATCTCAATTTTTTTTTACAAATTATTATTTTTTATTTTTTAAAAAAAATTTGTTATTTTTTTCCAATTTTTACTTAAATTTTCTCTCTTATAGAATTTTTTATTTTTTGTATAGAATATCTTATTTATCAATTTTTTTAAAATATTTTATCACAATACTATTTATCATATTTTTTACTACTAATTTATTTTTTAATTTTTTTTTATTTTAATTAATAAATATTATTTAATTATTAATCTAAATTCATTATTGATCTTAAAATCTATAATGTTTATTTTGAAAATTTTTTATCTAACGAGTATATTTTATTAGTGATTTTAACTATCGATGAGCCCGCCCAGGTTGCAGCTTAAATATCCTCTCCAAAGTTTTCCTTTTATTTTCACCAAAACCCCCGAATTTATAACAAATACCACTTCTACCTTGCTGTCATATTCTTCCGTCTTGAGCCAGTCGCTACGATATCCAAACAAATTAAGCTCAGCCATGGCATTGAACACCTTATTGTACTCCTCCAAATTATGCATTCCACACAAGACCACCCAAAAAATTCCTTCTTCCGAGTCTTCTCATTTGCTTTTGAGGTTTCGTTCGCATCCCACTAATATTGGCCAAACACGACCTAGAGAGTCCCTATGTCATCGCATCGTATGGAAACAGAAGACCTTGGAGTTTCTACTTGGTCTTGGAGTAGGCTTGACCTTAACTCTCACAGGATCTGCTTCTGCTGTTGATTTACCATTGTTGGGTCCTTTACAACTCAATGAACCCTCCAATGCCCTTTCGCTGCCCACATGGGCCATTCACGTCTCTAGTGTAGTTGAATGGTGATTGCTTCTTTTCTTTCACCCTTTTTTTATTTAATTTGTTTAATCTATTTTAAATTTCAATTTTGTGTTAAATATTGGGTCAAATTCTCAACCGCCTTAGCTATGCTTGTTCGCCCTAAAAAAATACATAGAAAAGAGAGTAGCTTCGTGTTGGTACAATATCTTAAGCTTCTTGATTTATTTACAGTTGAATTTTCTGTTGAAAGGATCACAGCCATGGCACTGGTATGGCAGTATGGAGAGAAAGCTGGAAATGAATCTTGGAAGGGACTATCCTGGGGAATGGTGCGCTACTCTACTCTGTTTCTCAAATTTTTGCTACCTTATTTTGATTTTCTATTTGGATTGTCCATTGTTGAATTAGTCGTCTTTGTAAATGGTGTAAAACTGATTAAGAATTTGGAGGAGAGATGGACAAGAGGGGAGAAAATAATTGGGGACTATTATTTGAGGAATATAAAGCAGAAGAAATAGAAGGATAATGGGTAAGAAATTGATAATCAATCCATATTCAACTTTAAATTATAATACTTATTTGGCTTAGTTACAAATTATACCTTTAACGTTACTAGTTCTGCATATGATATCCTAATCTTTTGAAATATAAAATTTATACATCTTTAATAGGATCTTTAATAGGTAATATTATTATGATAACTTAACTTTTTAATATATGAAACTTATGTTCCTAGTTAATATTATTACCATAAATTTTTATTTATTTTAATTTAACTGTCCAAATAAAATGTATATTTTTATATTATTATTTTCATGTCAATATTTCTTCCCACCTAACAAAGATATTATGACACCCAAATTGTTTTCCTTTCTAAATTTTGTACAATTAATATTCTTAATAAAAAATCAAAGCATAAATAACAATAAATAAGTTCTTATTATGCTCTCACTCGTTACTAGGAAAGATCCAAAATTCTGCATTGCTAGAAAAATTTGAATAGATTTTAACGGGAAATAAAATAAATGTAAAAAATAAAGTCATTAATGATAGACCAAAATGAAAACTTTTTATGTATTACTATTTATACTAAGATAATAATGAGAAAAATACTCTAGAAATCTAATAGGTTATATAAATTTGATATATAAATTCAACCACTAGTTTTTAGATAATATATAAGAAATCTACTAAGTTTGAAAAGTAGGATACTTAAAGTCCATGAATATCTCTAATGTCATAGTTTTTAAACCTATTTTTCAAACTCGACAAACTGTTGGTGTACTACTTGTGTTACTTACATTAAAGGTCCATTAGGTTTGAAAAAATAAGATATTATAGGTCCTTTCGGACTTCTGGTGTCCTACTTTGCAAATCTCGTGGACCTCTAGGATACTACTTACAAACTAGTATATTAAGGTGTATAATTTGTCAAAGATAATAGACTATTTTTACACCACGCTTGAGAATAATTCCAACAACAAAAATTTCTGATTGAAAAGAAAAAAATTTGGTACGATAATATTGATTAGAGAATGAAAATACAAAGAAACATATATCATTTGTGCTGTTCAATTAAATTAAATAAAAGTATATCATAACAATATTATCTTTAGTATTAGGGGTATAAATTTTACATGGCAAAAGATTAGGTGTATCATAATAACATTACCTTCAACATTAAGGGTATAAATTTCACATGTCAAAAGTATCATAATAATATTACCTTCAACGTTAAGGGTATTAATTTCACATGGAAAAGATTAAGAGTATCATGTACATAACTAATAAATATTGAGGGTATAATTTGTAATTAAGTGTACGCATTTGTATGATTTATTTTGAATGATTATTATCTGATTTCAGAAGAGTAAATTATACCACATTGATGACATTGGTGTATGTATCTTATTATATTTTGAGTAAGAGCTTTTGAGCTTCTGTTTTTGTTTTCTAATCTTTATATTGTTCCCACTTTCCCCTCAACCTATAAAATTTTCTTCTTAAATGGAGTACCCAGTTATGTATTTAATTTTATTAGGTACCTCTGCTTGGTGGAGCCCTTTGTGCATGCACGTGGCATTTCTTCTATAACTCCGAGTCTCTAGAGGTAAAGGAGCCTCAACCCTGTAACTATATATGTAGGCATCTATAGTGTATGTCTCAATAATGGTTATGGAGAAAATGAAATATATAATGTACTTGAATCGGGTGAATGGATGAATGCTAATTTGCATACAGTATTGCACTTACACTAATACTTGTATGCCAAAACCATTTCTCAATTTTTCTGAATGATGGTAACACTCGTCATGCAAGTAATATGAGTATAAATTTTGTGCAATTAGCTTTTCTGCATGTGAACATGTCATCGAGTTGAATCTTACATATATTTACTTACTTAGGGTGAGGGACACGGAGTTTCGGTAGTTTTTTAAAAATGAATGCTTTAATTCAGTTATTTTTTATTGGAGTATTTTAATTTTATAACTTTAAAAAAATTAAATTTTAATCCTAAAAATCCAAAATTATAGAACTTAGTTTACTATTTTTAAAATTTAATTTTTTTTTAAATTATAAGAATAAAATATTCTAGTTAAAAATTACTATATTAATATATTTTTTGTGTAAAGCTTCTGAAGCACGAATTATTCTCTCAATTACTTTTAGGGTAAATTGCTTGAGATGTCCCACTTTCAAGTGTTTCTTTCATTTTTTTTTATCCTTATTACTTTGTCGAACATGTATTCAATATTGAAGATAAATTCACTACGGGTCAAAATTGAAAAGCAGTGTAACAAGGGGTCAAGAAAAGAAAAATGTCCCACCTTTTTTGAGCAGTAGTGTCTAATATTTAATGCTAATTCGATAGCTTTAAAGCTGCCAAGAGAAACAGTTGGGTGTTTCTTTACATTAATAAACCTATATATCATGACAAGAAACTAGCTGTATTCTTATCAAGTGTAGTGGTGTAGACCTAGTTTGATAAATCTGTTTTGAAAGCCCTTACTGCTTTGAACAATCTTAACAATTCACGAAAGTAAAGAATCTGGAAGAATTTGGGTTAACAATTAAACTAAATACTGGACTCTTTAATAGAAGCAACTCCAAATGCAGTCATCTTATTTAGACATAGATTGTTCTATGATTTATGGTTCTTTTGAAAGACAATTATAAATGTTCTCTTTCTATTACAGCGTGACGTAACTATAAATTGGAATCCTTGATCTGATTTGGTTGTTAATTCTGAGATGCAGGTATTGGTGGCTCTACAAGCAGCGTTAACAGTTGTAGGTAATGCTACAATGTGCATTGCAGCATTCAGAATATATAAATCAACAGAGAAGCGCTCTAAAAATCTATGAAATTTTGCACTTACCCACTTACCATCATAGTCATGCAATAATGAATCTCTCATGCTGCAATCTCTGAGTTACATAGGTATAGTTACATCTATACATTATATAAATTAGTAAAAGTGCCTTAATAAAAATGTTATATTTTTAAGAAAAAGAATATATAGATTGGTTTTGATGTATTTAGTTGAATATCATATTGTTTTATGGTAATGTTATATCGGTGGATTGGATATTAAGGCTATTTACTATCATAGAGTGAATTCTATCTAGGGTTGTCAAATTTTCATGGTAAAACCATGTTGGAATTATCTGATCTTAGGCAAGGATGTGGAAGGACAATGAGTATCCTTATTTTATTATATGAGACAAGGCAATGATAAAGATCATATTTTTCGTCTCATTCTTCGAAATTGTGTAACTTATTTTAATATATATATATATAAATTTAGTTATATTTAAGTTCAAATTAATCATAAATAATGTATTGTATAATTTATGTTTCATATTTAACTTGTGTTATTATTCTATTAAAATATCAATAATTTTTATTTTATAAAAATTATTTAAATTATTTATCTAATTTCTAAAAATCTAAAATCTTACAATTATTTTATAATTTATTTTTATTATTTGAATCTAATTTAAACAAGCTTCCATCAATATTGTTTAATATAAAAGAATGATGTATTTAGTGTTGCATATATTTTATTTTTTCCCTATTCACGTTATTATTTTTATGTGCTTAAAATTTTCTTTTTTTTATTACAAAATATTTACTGTTGGTTTTTTTAAAATAATTTTTCCTTTATAATAAAAATAAAAAAAATAATATTTAAATTATCATTTGAATCTTATTTCTTCATTTGGGGTCTTAGTTTCCTACTAGGTATTTTTGATATGTTCCCACAAAGATAATAAGTGAAGATATTGAACAAGTTCTAAGTGGGGGACGAGAAGGGGATTCTTGACTCCAATCTCGTCCCGTTGACAACCCTGATTATATTTTAACATGTAAATTGATGTATATATTAAGTTGTGATAAAAAATATTTCAGGTCAATTAAAATTCAAAATCAATGTAATTTTAAATTATTGAAAAAAATATCCAAATATGTTTTTGAAAAAAATCTAGATATATATATATATTTTTAAAGAGGTACATTTAAATCTCTTTTTTTTATTAAATAAAAAAATGTTAAATGTTAAGAATAATGATCCATATTAATTAATTTCAATGTTATAATAGAGTTTATAAGAATTATAGATGTTTTTACTTAATGAGATTAATCTGTTCGGATTGAAAGTTCTATAATTTTTATGAATTTTTCACATAAATTTTAAGAATAATGTCTTATTTTTATTAAGTTTAATGCTATAATATAATTTATAAAGATTGTGATTATCTTTATTCATTAAATTAACCTTTTAAAATTAAAAAAATTATGTTTTTTTATAAAATTTGACATGGTATCAAAGTTTCATTTGAGTCAAAATTTTGGATTTTATCTCCCATATGAAAAATGAAATAGATATTGCAAAAATAAAAAAGAAATAAAATAAAATAAAATAATTTTAAAATATAAAATGATAGATTTTATGAGTGAGAAAGAATTTTACACTTTGAATGGATTTAAGAATAATAATCTACGTTGGTGAAGTATAAAGATTTTGGGTGTTTTTAATTATCGGGATATATAATTAAAAACCAAGAAGTCATATATTTAATGTACAAATATCAAATATTTGATAGTAAAAAAATTAATATAATTGTGAGAAGAATATATTCGAAACTAGTGAATAATACCTCCAATATTACTTCCAAATATACCAATCAACGACAGTAGAGACGATATATCATTTGCTCATGAATCAATAACCTTTTTTTTTTTCTTTTTCTTTCTAGAAGATGGTTTGTGCGTGGCAAGTAGCATTACCAATTTGCAATCGGTTAGTTTTAACTAAGTAAAGTGAGACACCTGATCTGATAACCAGGAATCGCGGCTTTTCATTTGTCATTTTTGTTTTTGCCTTGGGAGGTTGCATGCTAGTAGGGACTGTGAACGGTGGGTTAGATTAGAAGAACAATAAATTATTCTTTGTTATAATATTGTATTTTATACCGATTAAATATAAAATTAGTTTTACTAATTTTTTTTAAAACGCATAAATATCTAATTATTAAAAAAGAAAATATTTAATATAATTGGTAAAAAATACAATGAATAAAAACTCTAAAGGAACTCTTAGAAATATTTTATTTGTGTATAATTATGATGGTGATTATTTTCCAAAATAGGATTTTTTTTATCAAAATCAAGTTTAATCCATTAGGCATGAGGTAAAATAATTATTATAATTTCAAAATCATAATTTATAAAAATTAAACATATATATATATATATAATTATTTCATAAAATACACTTTTATTATTACAAATAGCACTGAATAATTCCATTGAATTTTCTTTATTATTAAAATATATATTATTTATTTTATTTAGAAATATGTAATATGAAAAATAATATCAATATGTTAAATAATTTATTATCATAAATATAATTTTAACTTAGAATTATCAGAAAGAATATTAATATATATAAAAAAAATTAAAGTAGTGTGAGTATGACATAAAACATTTCCTTATTCGCAGCATAATTGTTCTCTCATCATCCTATTCCTATCCTACTCCCACCAGATTCAATTCTCCAATTGCAAGTTGCAAAAACTGACCGTGGGATTATATGATGATGACATCGTTGTTGGAGTAAAATCAGATCTGACAGCTAGCAAAATTGGATGACCATGATAACAGCGTGCATCGGACATATCTAATTGGCCGACATAAAATTGAAAAAGAAAAGAAAAAAATGTAAAACATAAATCGGGAGCTGGGGCGTGGTGTTCTCACTAAGAGATTGAAGAAGAGCAAGAAGACATTAATCTTTATTCCGATCTTGTTTCCTTCTTCCTCTTATTCGACACAGATCTCGTTTATCTTTTCTCCAATTTTATCTTCCCTATGTATTTATATTTGAATTGCTATCATCATTATTCTAATTCTGTATCCCAATTTACTCAAAAGAAGAGGAAAAACGTGTTTTGATCCTTATTTCTTTTTTCGTTTGAGGTTGATTTTTGTTTTTGTTTACTTATAAAGCAACAGCTAACTAATATGATTGACTCTTGTTTTGAATGATATAGCCTTAAGATTACACTTTTGTCCCTGTTTTAAGGGGAATTTTTTTTTGGGTCAAGTTTCAAAGTTATAAACCCACTTGTCTTTTTCTTAATTCAGAATTACCAAAAATAAACTTAAATATTTTACCATAATATTTAATTTTTAAAAAATTTAAACTAATAACATAAATAATTAAAAATAAGAATAATATTTAATCAAATAATTCTCCCTAGATATACAAGTAATAATGGAAATTTTATATTAATAATTAACTAATTAAGTATATTTGTTTAAAAATTAATTAGGTTGTAAAAATGTAAATTAAAATAAATATTTTTTTCTTTTTTATGAAAATATGATTAAAAAGAGATCATCAATTAATTAAATTAAATTATGTTTTATATCTAAAAATATATCAAACTCTTTAAACATCATTTTAAATTAATTACATAATTTAAATTCTTATTCAATATTAAAATTAAATAATAAAAAATTTAATTTTTATATTTTAAATTTATTATAAAAATATGTTAATATATTAATAAATAATAAATTTTATGAAAATATTAAATAAAAAATAATTTTAATTTATTTTAATAAAATATTTAATTAAATTAATCTTTAAAAAATTAATATCTTATAAAAATAATCAATTATACATACCTAAATTTAATGAATAATCAATAAATTAAAAAAATAACTAATTCAGGTTACTTTTGATATGTCATGGAATAACTAATTTCCTTATTTTATGAGAAAGAAACATCATATAAGTCTTGTAGTTTAAAAAATTTGATACTTAATTTCATTGGTTTTTAAATAAAATATTAAAACAATTATTAAGATTAAAAAAACATCAATAAAAATAATATCTTTAATATTTTAATTTTTAAACTTATTTTAAACATCACAGATAAGTTAGATTTATAAAATAGGACATAAGTCCATCTTAATTTCTGACATATTTTTTTATAAATTTAATAAATTTTTAATGTATTATTTACAAATTATAATAGACAAAATAAATATACAACTTATCCTATAAACTTTTAAACATAGTAACTTGTTAGGGCAATAATGTAATGTCTAATGATATCTTAAAAAATTAAGAAATAATATTTATAAATTTTTTTAATTTATAACTAATATATTTTATTTAAAAAAATTTTGTTGAAATATTTTATATTAAATATCTATCATTATCATTTGAATATTATTCAAGAGTTGGTTAAATTCTTATGTTTATTTAATATTGAATTATGATGCTTAAAATTTGTTTAATATTATTAAGTTATTGATTTTATTATTATAAATTTTAAATATATTAAAAAAATTACCTATAAAATTTATACGTTTTCCTCTAGTAAATTTATATAATTAAAATTATCCCAAGCTCCTGTAAAAAAGATTTTTTAATGGTAATTCTTGACTGTTTGAGAATTGAGATGCTCTTTTTAGTATTTTTCTTAAATGATGAAAATAGCCCTATTAGGTGGAAATCGTGCTATTGATAAAGTGGTAACTGGTAAATGATAAGGTGCTAAAGATTCAATTATTATTATTTTTTCTAGCAAAACAGATTAAATATATATATATATATATATTGATTAATAATTTTCACAATTCATCACATTTATTTCACTCATTTATAATAAAAACACATAAAATATCCATACATCTTATTTTCATCCATACATGTTATTTTCATCCATATTAAATATAATTTATTATATATATATATATATATATATTGATTAATAATTTTCACAATTCATACCACATTTATTTCACTCATTTATAATAAAAATACATAAAATATCCGTACATCTTATTTTCATCGATATTAAATAAAATTATTATTAATAAATTATATTTTTAAAATAACAATTTTTTTAAATAAAATTTATATTATAACAATGGGTAAGAAACTTTGACGGACTCAATTCGTCAAGGACGCTGAGGTTAATTTTGCCAATTCCTAATTTCACATCTATATAACTCTTTTCACAAGTCAGAAGAAATCTATAATCGAACTTCACGCGTACAACAAGAAGATCGTCTTTTCTTGACCCCTGAAATTTGCAAGAACATCAAAATCCTGACTTACGATACAGATTTTTGATCTACCACTTTTCTTAATCGCAGAAAATTGACCAAGTCTGAAAGACGAAGATGGGCTCTGAACAGAACGACAGCACAAGCTTTCAACTATCGGAGCCAAAGCCATGCGCCAACAACTGTGGCTTTTTTGGCTCAGCAGGAACCATGAACCTTTGCTCCAAGTGCTACACAGACTTCCAAAGCAGAGAAGAGCAATCAGCTTCGGCTATAGCCGCCATGGAAAAATCTCTCAACCCCAAGTTGAAATTTCCGGAGATCAACTCGACGGTGGCTTCAAGTTTTGATTTTGAGGGCTCTGCGGGACCCAATTCGTTGACGGTTAGTGGCGGTGATAAGGTGGAGACGAAGATGGGGAACCGGTGTTTGACTTGCAACAAAAAAGTTGCGTTAACCGGTTTCAAGTGTAAGTGTGGTAGCACTTTTTGTGGGACCCATAGGTACCCTCAAAACCACGGATGTACATTTGACTTTAAAAAGAAAGGTCGCGATGCCATTGCTAAGGCTAATCCTGTGGTCAAGGCTGATAAAGTTGACAGATTCTGAACTCAGAACTGGTATTATGTATTTGTGCTCATTTTAATTTTCAGAAGAATATTTATTATTATTGTTAAAAAAAAACAATCTATTTATAGAAATAATATTTTAAAAATACAAAGTTAGCTCAATCAATAATATATATTGTTGTAAAATATCAATAACAAGTATTTTGTCTATTAATTCTGAATTTATTTTTTATTCTATTATTTAATTTCATTGCTCTTGTGCTTGTGATGTGACTTATGGGAGATTAATTTGTGGAGAGGTTAGACAAAAATATTATTTAATTTCAAGTTGAGTGAAATTCGGGCCGTTGTTCCAAAATAATGGATTATATGGGGAGCGTTGGAATGATTATTATTTTTTTAAAAAATAACATTGAAATTATTTATTTATTTTTCATAATGATTTATTTATATTATTATTATTAAAAGTGAAGGTTAAAATTAATTTTTTTTATTTTATTTTTTAAACTGTATTAAATATTATAAATTGTTTCAATTTGAATGATAATTTTTTTGACTTAAATTTGAACTATTGAAAACTTTGATAGTTGACATCTTTGATTTTTCTCTCAATATTTGACCAATTGCATCACAATCCCAACCTTTTTTATTTATTAAACAATTGATCATCTTTAAAGAAATATGTTATTTTTATCCTTTGAGGTGTTAGAATATATTTTATCAAAAAAAATTAAATTCTATTAATAGCAGAAATTAATTTAGATGTGTGAGGGGTTGAAATTGTTGTAATTCAATCTTTGGTCCCTCAATTTTGAAAATAATATACTGAACTTGAAAAATGAAAACGTTGAGAGAAGGTTAAGGATGATAGAGAGAAGAGAGAAGGGATATAAACACATGAGAGATCTATTAATGAATGTTTCCAACAAATGGATTAGTGATGTTCAATAAAGCCTTGGTCATTATGTCAGCGATTTGTTCTTACGAAAGTGTAAATTCGACGTGTAATTGTCAAATTAAAATCTTATTTGGCTTAATCACAAATTATATTCTTAACTTTACTAATTATGCATATGTTA
Organism: Hippophae gyantsensis; assembly: GCA_030763125.1. Classification (NCBI taxonomy): domain Eukaryota; kingdom Viridiplantae; phylum Streptophyta; class Magnoliopsida; order Rosales; family Elaeagnaceae; genus Hippophae; species Hippophae gyantsensis. The sequence goes on from CM061030.1 coordinate 2,592,050, forward strand.
CCCCTAATTTTTAAAATGTGAAATTTATATTCTAATGAGATCTCTAATAGGTAATGTTATTATGATACTTTAACTTTTTAATATATGAAATTTAGGTAATATTATTATTATAAACTTTAATTTATTTTAATTTAATAGTCCAAATAAAATACATATTTTTATATTATTATTGTCGTACTAATATTTTTTTTTACCGCTAATAAGATACTATGACACCCAAATTGTTTTCCTTTCTAAAATTTTTATAATTAATATTCTTGATAAAAATCAAAGCATAAATATCAATAAATAAGAACTTCTTATTATGCTCTCACTTATAACTAGGAAAGATCCAAAATTCTGCATTGTTAGAGAAACCTGCATAGATTTCAACAAAAAATAAAATAAAATAACAATAAATAACAATAAATAAATGTAAAAAAAATAAATCCACTTACAAAAAGAATATTACTGATATACATGTATATTTATCAGTAAAACATAATGTATAAAGATTACATTGTACATTATGTTTACTGATTAAATTATGTTTCATCGATATTAGTAATCTTATTATTATTGATGGTTTTCTTTTTTTCATTTATTTATTGTTATTTATTTTCTTGTTGAAATCTCTTCATATTTCTCAGGCTCGGTAAAAAATTTTAATTTTTTAATTTTTAATTTTTTATTATTAGTAATTGATGAGAGGAAAATAAAACTTTTTATGTATTACTATTTATACTAAGATCACTTGTTCAGAACAAAATGACTATTTATACTAAGATCACTTGTTGATAATAATGATAAAAATATTCTAAAAATTTAATAGGTTAAATAAATTATACACTTAAATCCATTAGATTTTAGATAATACATTAGAAACTTATTAAGTTTGAAAAATTGGATACTTAAAGTCCATAAATATCTCTAATATTGTCTTAATTTTTAAACTTAATAGATCTCTAATGTCTTATTTTTCAAACTAACTTTTAATGTACTACTTGTAATACATTAAAAATCATTTAAGTTTGAAAAAAAGGACATTATAGGTCCACAAGGACTTCTAGTGTCCTATTTTGGAAACCTCGTGGACCTCTAGGATACTACTTACAAACTAATGAGTTAAAATGTATAATTTATCAAAGATAATAGATCATTTCGAAAGCACGTCCAAAAATAATTACAAAAACAAAATTTTTTGATTGAAAGGAAAAAAAATATGATATTATAATATTAAATTAACACAAATAAAATTTATTTTTTATATTAAATTAAATTAAACGAATGTATATCATAACGATATTATTTTTAATATTAGGAGTATAATTCACCTATCAAAAGTTAGGGATATCATAATAATATTACCTTCAATATTATAGGTATAAATTTCACATGTGAAAGATTAAGGATATCATATGTACAACTAATAAATATTGAGGATATAATTTAGAATTAAGTCTACATATTTCTAAGTATTTGTATGATTTATTTTGAATGACATTGGTGTATGTATCTTATTATATTTTGAGTAAGAGTTGTTTTCTAATCTTTATGTTCCCACTTTTCCCTCAACCTATGAAATTTTCTTCTTAAATGGAGTTCCCAGTTATGTATTTAATTTTATTAGGTACCTCTGCTTGGTGGAGCCCTTTTGTGCATGCACAGCATTTCTTCTATAACTCCCAGTCTCTAGAGGTAAAGGCGCCTCAACCCTGTAACTATATATGTAGGCATCTATAGTGTATATCTCAATAATGGTTATGGGGAAAACGAAATAAAGAATGTATACTTGAATCGGGTGAATGGAGGAGGAATGCAAATTTGCATACAATATTGCACTTACACTAATACTCGTATGCAAAAACCATTTCTCAAATTTTCTGAATGATGATGACATTTGTCATGCAAGTAATATGAGTATAAATTTTGGGCAATTAGCTTTTCTCTAGATGAACATGTCATCGAGTTGAATCTTACATATATTTACTTAGGATGAGTGACACGGAATTACTTTTAAATGAATATTTTAATTTAAAAATTTATAAATTATAAAAGTTAGCCTATTATTTTTAATATTAAAGTGAATAATTTCTTTTAAGTTATAAAATTAAATAATTTATTTAAAAGTTATGAAATTATTGTAATTCTTTACCAAAAGTTAATCTCTTAATTACTTTTATGGTAAATTGCTTGAGATAGCTCACTTTCAAGTTATGCTTTCATTTTTTTTAATCCTTGTCCTTATTACTTTGTCGAACATGTATTCAATATTGAAGATAAATTCACTACGGGTCAAAATTGAAAAGCAGTGTAACAAGGGGTCAAGAAAAGAAAAATGTCCCACCTTTTTTGAGCAGTAGTGTCTAATATTTAATGCTAATTCGATAGCTTTAAAGCTGCCAAGAGAAACAGTTGGGTGTTTCTTTACATTAATAAACCTATATATCATGACAAGAAACTAGCTGTATTCTTATCAAGTGTAGTGGTGTAGACCTAGTTTGATAAATCTGTTTTGAAAGCCCTCACTGCTTTTAACAATCTTAACAATTCACGAAAGTAAAGAATCTGGAAGAATTTGGGTTAAGAATTAAACCAAACACTGGACTCTTTGCTAGAAGCAACTCCGAATACAATCATCTTAATTAGACATAGATGAGAATTAAACTATGAATTACAAATCTATGAATTATGGTTATTTTGAAAGACAAAAAGGCATTGATGGGGTTTAATTGTTACTAGTTTACACTACTACAATACATACATATAGTTTCGAACATTTAGTCTCGGTTTATTAAAAAACCGAAGCCTATGACATATCTTATTAATTTTTTTTACATTAAATACTAAATTTTTTTATAAATTTTTTTTCTTTCTTTTTTTTCCTTTTTTTCCACTCTTAATAACTCTCCTCTTTATTACTACCAAATTTTCTCTTTTTTCTCACTTTTTTTCTGTGCTCAAACCTTACCAAAATTTTTTTTTCCCACTTAATTTCTCTTCTCAAACTATTTCCTTATTTTTCATTTGTCTCTCTCAAACCCTACATCAGCGTCACTCAAATTTTTTTTCCTTATTGTTCGTTCGTCTCCCTCGTCTTATTAATATGCTTGTGTTCTTGGCTTTATCAGAAGCTAGAGGACCACACAGATAAGGTGTAGAGTCTCGCTTGGAATCCAACGACTGGTGTCGATGGCATTCCCTCTATGAGTACAAGGTTCCTTTGTTCCTTTGTTTAAATTCTTTTATTTTCATACATTTATGTTGTTTTTGGTTGCTTATAATATTTTGGGAGAATCAAGAGATGTAATTTAAGTTGCTTTAGGGTTTTAAATTATGAAGAGCAATATTTTGTGTGATAATTTAAAAAAAAAAACCTTTTTGTTAGGTATTTTTTGCGCAACTATTATTGATGGGCTCTGTGAGTACAAATTGTTGGAAAAGACTAAAGAACTTTTCTTGGAAATGAAAGGTAGGGGGATTATCCCTAATGTAATTGTTTATAATTATTTGATACATGGTTTTTGCTATGAAAGGAATTTGGAAGATGCTAAAAGCTTGTTGAACGAGATGGTAGAAGAATGTGTTCATCTTAACGCAGTAACCTTTAACATCTTAAACTTGATGTTTGTGCTTGCAGTTTCGATGTGTTGATTAAGGGATATTGCAACAAAGTTGAGGATAATAGAAGCCTGCAACCTCTACTGGGAAATTATTAACAAGGGTGTTAGGCCTTCAATAAGAATATATATTTCATGTTAGCTAGTCTTTTCAAGGCTAGTAAGGTTGACAATACGTAATATTTTTAACGAGATGCAGGTTCATGGTGTGGATACTTGTAGTACCATTACCAGCGTATAATTTTTCAGTTTACTGGTAAGGTTGGTAAGGAATTGTTTTTGACATCCTCAAGTTCATGGTGTGGATACTGGTAAGGCTGGTAAGGAATTGTTTTTGACATCCTCAGGTTTCTGAAATCACAGTACCATCACCAGCTTATAATTTTTTAGTCGCATTTGTTTTTCTATCTGACTTGTGGGTTAGAAAATTAAAACTTTATCCAAATTTTCGACATTTATTTTTAACTATCGATTGAAGTCCCTTTTTGAATCAAATTTAGACTTGAAGACAGCATTGAGAAACAAAAAAAAGATGGAAAATCAACACCTTTACAACCATTAACAGAAATCCAGTGCATTCAGCGGGTGCTTGTGCTGGTGCCTGGTGCCTAGCGCATAAGGAGAAATGTATGTTCTCTTTATTTTCTCTATTTATACATTTTTTTGATACTGATAATATTGTTTTAATGAATTATCGTTGAAATGTGCTTTTATGATAGAAGTTTCCACTAAAGTTTTGGTTTTTGTTTTGAACAAACATTTGTACTTTATTGATATGTTGATTTCATCAATAGTAAGTCTTTGGATTTAGCTTGAATTCAATTTTTTATTTTAACAAAGTTGACATTGCATGCATTCTACTTCTTTTAGTGATAGATTCATTTTCAAATTCGTCTAACTAATTGGTATAGCTTAGTTATCAAAATTGACAACTTTCATTGATATTATTTCATTGAGATTCTTGCTTAAATCTCATGTGAACTATATTTGGTGCTTTTTTATTTCTTCAGTGATATTGATTACATTGTTGTAGAGTAGTTTTTGTCTTTAGGCATATTTATTCCAACGTGTAATTTTTTTAGGTTATCTTGAATCATTTATTCATTGTCCGGGTTATCTATTGATTATTCATGGCTCAGTGTCTCAGTGGAAGAACATAATGTGATTCTTGATGATGAGACATTCTTAAATGATCTTGAAGGAGAGGTATGTTATAGACTAAATGTTAATTATATAGAAAATATGTACTTAATTATTATCTTATGTCATCATTTTAGTTTCATAGAATTTCATTAAATTATTTATGCACTTGACTGAAAGGGAATTTTGTTGCAATTGGACTCTTCTGATTTATATATTGCAGTTACTTACCGTTCTATAAAATGATTCCATAATTAGACCATACCTGATTAATTTCTTAATAAAAATTATGCATTGTGGTCAGTAAAACTATAACTTATTTTTGGTGTTAGATTTGCTTTCTTTTTTCATATTTTTCCACACGAGTGCACCAGGCGCAGCACTAACACACCATCGCACCAGCCACTAGATGCAACAGCGGCAAGAGGCACACCAAAGGCACCAGCGCATCAAGACATTAGAGCAAAGAAAGTACACCAAATAAGACTGAGCAAGAGGGCGCATCAACGCAGAGGCGCACCAAGACAAGAGACACACCAGCACCAGCGCATCAGAGCGTTTTGAGTCTCAAAATAGATAAAAATAAATGTTATGCTCAAGTTATTTCTATTATACCTTGTTTATTAATTTTTAATGTATCATAAATTTTCGAATGTAATTATACTTTCAATTTTAATATAATATGATTTTTAATATTGTAATTAATAATTATATATTTTTTAATTTATGCATACCTATGACCACGGTTATTAGAAAAACTGAGGTCATAGAGTGTACCTATGGTCTCTCTCACTTAGGCCTCGGTTCTTATAACCGTGGTCATAGACCTACGACCAAGGTTAAAAACTGAGGCCATATGTACTTTTTATAGTAGTGTTATAATGATGTCATCTACGTAGATGAGAAAAATAATAAGATCATCAATTTTGTCAAGAACCAAAGAATTTGCATTAGAGCTATGAAAGCCAAGACTTCTCAAACATCCACCCATCTTCAAGAAACAACCTCATTGAGAAGTCTTGGCTTTCATAGCTCTAATACAAATATGGTCTTTTTTAATTTGCAAATATGGTGAGGGAACTCACAACTTACAAACCCTGTGTATTGAGCTATGTATACCTTTTACTGAACATCACCATTAAAGAATGATGTATACACATCCAAGTGACAAATACACCACTTTTGATATAGAGCCAAGCCAAGAATAATGTGAATGGTAATTGGTTTTACCACTAGACTGTTATATATTATTCTTAGTTTTTAATTAGTCGTGAAATTGTAATAACCCAAGTAGTACAATATATGGGTTCAAATTTGTTTTCCTATAGTCAGAACAATTAGCTAGTTAAAATGATACAGTGTGTGTGCACACGTCACACATTGTTTAAGAAGTTAAGTGGTGATGTGCTTATAAGGAATAAACATTCTCAAAACCAAGCTAAATATTGACAACTCTATGAACAAGCATAAGATAAGATTAGTTGCAATGTGCTACAAACAAAAGGAAATAGAATATTCCAATAAGATATTTGCTCCTATTTTTAGACTTGACACTATTAGACTCATCATTTCTCTTGGAGCACAAAAAAATTCGAAGTTGTTTCAAATAGATGTCAAATCAACGTTCCTAAGTGGTTATATTGAAAAAAGAGATTTATATTGCCTAACCACCTGTGTTTGTCAAAAAGGGAGAAGACAAAATTTACAAGCGTTAGAATACACTATATGGGCTTCGATAATTACCTTGTGGTTGGTATAATCGAATCAATTATTTATTTAAGCAAAATGGTTTTGAAAAATACCCATATGAACATACTTTGTAAGTTAAAATTAACTCTTAAGGAATTTTTTTATTGAAAATAGCATGAATATGTTGAATGATTTCAAAGCTTTTATTATGAAAGAATACTACATGACTTATATGGGAGAGCTACACCATTTTTTAGACATTGAAGTTTGTCGATCAAAGAAAGAAATTTTTATTTATTAAGAAAAATACACGGAAGAAATGTTGAAGAACTTCAAGAGGGAGAATGCAAATTCTGTTTCAACACCATGCATCACAAGATTGAAATTGAGTAAGGAAGATCAAGAAAAGCTTATAGATTCCATTATTTATCGAAGCTTATAGTCAATTTGATAATCTAATTTATGAAGAAACCTTATTCAAATCATTAGGAAGCTGCAAAACGAATTTTGAGACATATAATTGACTATGATATTTTTTACGAGGATAATGTTCCAATCAATCTTTTTGGATACACTAACAGTGACCCAACATAATGCATTGATGATAGTTAAAGCACTTTAGGCTATGTCTTTAACATTGGAAGCATTGCAATATCTTAGAGTTCAAAAAAACAATCAATAATGGCTCTTTCTACCACCGAAATAGAGTATATAGCAACATCTAAAGAAGCATGTCAACTTGTTTGGCTTAAATGAATCATAAAAAGCATCAAACATAAGCAAAAATGACCAACAACTTTGTTTGATAATAATAGATCAATAATATCTATTGTTAAAGATCATGTCTTACATGGGAGAACAATACACATCTGAATGAGATTTCATTTCTTAAGAGAGCTTGTTTAAGAATAAATTGTTCAAGTTTATTACTGTAAAAGTGATAATCAATTCAGTGATGTATATACCAAGTCATTAGGAGCACAACTATTCAATAAAAATACTGCACGCTTAAGAGTCATGAGTAAATTTAAATTAGGGGAGTTATCGTTGAAAAAGTAAACAAAATTTTCATTAAGTTTTTAGAATATTTTACACTATAAAGTTATTTCTTAAAAAGTTCTAAAATATTGTAATAGAAATATCTAAATGAACTTGGTAAGCAAGTAAAAATATGAGTCTAGGATTAGTTCTTGGTGAGTAAGTAAAAATGTGTGTCTACGATTAATACTTGGTCAACAAGTAAAATTACGAGGATATGATTAGTATGTGATCTCTAAATAAATTAGTTGATAATATTTAAAATAATTAATTAAAGTAAGTAAGTAGAATTATGTAAAATCTACTTGTTCATCTATAAATATCTATTTCCATCACTCATGTAAAATTAAAAAATATAAAGAGTTATATCCATAAAAAAAATCTCTTTAAAATCTTTCTTTTAATTATCTATATCTCTTATAATTATTTAACAACTATCTGTTTACACTAGTTGCTGCATATATATGGTTTCTAACTATTGATAACAAGCATCACTGATGCATCTTGAGAAAGAGAATAAAATAATACATCTTGAGAAAGAGAATAAAATAATAGGAGATAAAGTATAGAAATATTAGGAGAGGAGTTGATAATCAAATCAATAACTCAAGTTTGATCTTTAATTAATTCTAGAATAATTAAAATGATAAATACTAAATATTATATAAATGCTAATTAATGATAAATACTAAAATTCAAAACATAACTAAACCATAATAATACTTTTCTAGATAATATTTACTCAAAATAAGCTACCCAGATAATTATTTCATAATTATTTTTTTATATTGCATCATGCAAATCAATTACATGAACCAAAAAGCAGCCAAAAAAACTTTAAAAATAGTAACATTATTCTTGATTGATGCTTGACGAGGAACCAATAATGAGATTGAAAAAAGTGAATATGTAAAATAGCCATAGACAAGAAGGGAGATAGTAATCATCTGGTTAGAAGATAAGCCATCATACGAAATCATAATAGGGAACTCATTTATTCTAGACAACCATCATATGAACTAATGGTATATATGGAACCCTTTTTTAAATTGGGAGATACTATGACTCTCGAGAAAACTTGCACCAAATGTCTGTTATATCTAGTTTCATTAAGAAAATCTCCTCCTCTCTTATAATTGAGATAGACCAAGTTGAAGTTGTGTATGAAAATCACATATGTCACCTAACAATTCCTGGGTCATATTGATCATTTGTTATATAACTCATTAGTAAGAAAATTAAAAAAAGTCTCACATTGGTTAAAAATAAAGATATGTCTTGGATTTGGGGTTATAAATAAAGCCCTTCTTTACTATTTGAAAATTTGGAAATTTTTCTCTTTTTTGTAAGTTTAATTGATTAGCTCAATTTTTTTTAATTAGTTGTAATTTGGAGTTAATCCATTTGGAGATAGTAGAAGTAGTCAACGACGCCCGAGGACCTAGTAACATTTATACCAAATCTTGTTAAATTGCTGGTGTTATTATTTTTCTACTTTAATATTTTTGTTTCAATATCTACTTTAGTTTATTTTAGCATATATTTCAAATAGCATTATTTTGTCGGGTTAGTTTAAGTTCTATTCATTTAAATCATAAGTGAATAGTAACTACTTAGAATAGGAAAAATATACCCGATTTTTCCAACAATTGGTATCAGAGCCGAAGTTTTCTACCTAGGCATTTGTTTGTATTATGTTTGTTTGCTATTAGAATATAGTTGCTAGTTGTTGTAATTTGAAGAAATGGCGGAAGACAATTTTCTTTCAATAAAAGGCCAATCATCCACGTCAGGTAGAACTATGGTGATGAATGCAAGGTTTGAGGTGAAGAAGTTTGATGGAATCGGTCATTTTGACATATGGAAAGGTAAAGTTCTAGATACTCTGTTTCAACAAGGTCTAGATATCGCCATTGAAGAAGAGAAACTAGATGGAGCAAATGAAGTAGAGTGAAAAAATATCAACCGATTGGCATGTGGTACAATCTGTTCGTGTCTCTCAAGAGAACAAAAGTATACGTTCATGAATGAGACATCTACAAGTAAGTTGTGGAAGTCATTGGAGAACAAGTTTATGAAGAAGAATAGATAGAATCGACTCCATTTGAAGAAGAAGTTGTTCTGTTTTGAATACCTTCCAGGTACTACAATAAATGACCACATTATTGCTTTTAATCGATTAGTAGAAGATTTGTTAAATATGGATGAAACTTTTAAAGATGAAGATTTAGCCTTGATGATGTTAGCTTCCCTTCCTGATGAGTTTGATCATCTTATTACGAGCTTACTCATTGGGAAGGATAAGTGTCTTTTGAGAAAGTTTGCATTGTTTTGTATAGTTATGAAATTAGAAAGAAAGATAAAAAAGAAAGCAGGAATGAAGCAGCAGAGGCACTGTCTGTAAGAGGATGTCCGCAAACACAACAGAAAGGAAGGATAGGTAGATCTCTGTCAAAAGAAAGGCTTGGTAAAGATGAATGTTCCTTTTGTCATAAGAAAGGCCATTGGAGGAAAAATTGTCTGAAGCTACAGAAGAAAGGAAAAGTTGTGCAGTCTGATGCATGTGTAGTTGAAAGCAATTCAAATTCAGATTTTGCATTGGTTGGTTCGTCAATAGCATCCCATCCTGGTGATTGGATTTTTGATTCAGCGTGTACTTTCCATATGTCTCCTAACAAAGAATGATTCTTTAACTTTGAAGAACTAGACGGTGGAGTTGTTTTCATGGGTAATGATTATCCATGCAAAGTTTTAAGGATCGGTACAATTCGTTTGAAGAATCAAGATGGTTCAACTAGGGTCTTGACAGATGTTCATTATGTTCCAGATATGAAGAAGAATCTCATTGTTGTGGGAGTCTTAGAATCAAAAGGATTCATTGTGACCATACAAAATGGGGCATTGAAGGTTACTTCTAGAGTACTTGTGGCGATGAAAGGTGTTCGGGAGAATAACTTGTACTACTACCTTGGTAGTACAGTTATTGGGACAACATCAACAGCAGTTTCAGAGGTAGAAAGAGATTCAGAAACTACCAAGTTGTGGCATATGCGTTTAGGACATACTGGTAAAAAAACTTTACAAATTCTAGTAAAGCAAGGCCTGTTAAAAGGTACCAAAACCTACAAGTTAGAATTCTGTGAACATTGTGTATTAGGTAAGAAGAAAAGAGTAAGCTTTGGCACTGCTCTCAATAATACAATGGGCATTTTGGATTACATCCATACTGATGTATGAGGGTCAACAAGAACTCCATCCATAAGTGGCAAACATTATTATGTCACTTTCGTTGATGACTTCTTTAGAAGAGTTTGGGTTTATCTCATGAAGAAAAAGGATGAAGTGTTGAGAATTTTTTTCAAGTGGAAGAAGATAATTGAGACTCAGACTGGTAAAAAGATCAAACGTCTGAGGTTTGTGAAGAAGAAGGCACTACTACAAAAATGGGTATTAAAGTCGGTTCGCTAAACTGACTTTGAATTTTTTTTATTTTATTTTTTTACAAAATTTACTCATTTTCTATTATACTCAAATTAAAACCTCTATTCGATCACTAAATAATAGCAGAAAAAAATATGTTTAACAAATAGTTTAAATAATACAAATAATTAAAAAATAAAATATTAATTAATAACAAAAAAAATTACCATGGTGTTATCATATAAACCTATATATTCTTCTCCTGATGTTATAATACAAAACTACATTTATAATACAAAATTTTATACACATAATAATAGAAAAATATGAATAAATAAGTGCGTAGGATTAATAGAAATAATTACAAGAGTAAATGAAGTGACAAAATAAAAGAAATGAAGAAAAAATAGTGTTTTGTAAGTGAGAAATGGGTATAAAAAGATTAGTTAAAGAGGAAGAAAACTCACTAACCGACGTTGAAATTAGTGGTCGTAGATAGTCGGAAAATGATAAAGAGTGGAGGAGTAGTGGAGGAGGTTTTGGGTTTTTGAGAGTTATGTAGCACTTGGAATAGTTTCTATCTAGGAAAGAAAGAAGAGCAAAGAATTTATTCACGTGTGTAGCGTCGGTTGATGTGTCGAATCGATACTACACGTGGACGTAGCGTAGCATCGGTTCCAAGTGTCAACTGATGCTATCCACGTAGCATAGCGTCGGTTAACACCTGAAACCGACACTACGTCCTACGTGGATAGCATCGGTTTTACACCGAATTGACTTTAAATTCATTATAAGTCAGTTTTTTTCAAAAATAGACTTTACATATTGACTTAAATACCTCTTTTTGTAGTAGTGAGGAATAGTACAACACTTTACTATTCAAAAAACACCACAACATAACGGAGTTGTAGAACGTATAAACCAGACTTTGCTAGAGAAGGTTCGGTGTATGTTGTCAAATGCTGGTTTGGCAAGCAGTATTGGGCTGAGGTTATGACATATGCATGTCATATCGTTAACCGTCTACCATCATTTTCTCTTGAAGGCAAAACGTCTATGGAGGTGTGGTCTGGAAAACCTACTAGAGATTACGATTTCTAACATGTGTTTGGTTCAATTGCATACTACCATGTAACGGAATCAAAGTTGGACCCAAGAGCCAAGAAAGCTATTTTTTTGGGGATTCCTTCTGGTTCTAAGGGATATCGACTATGGTGCCTTGAAACGACAAGGATAATCTTTAGCAGAGATGTTACCTTTGATGAATCTGCCTTGTTGAGAAAGGTAACTGAGAAGATTAATAGCATTTTAGAGTAGGTGGAGTAAACTCCGAAACAGGTGGAGTTTAAAAGTAGAATTGTTAATCCAGTTAGTAAAGATAAGATAGAAGTTGATCCTCCATTGACAGAGGATGAATCAGATGAAGAGGTTTTAACCCAAGAACCTCCATAGCAACAAGAAGAAACTACAGTTGATAGACCACGATGATAAAATGTCAAGGTGCCTACTCGATACAAGAATTTTGAAGACTTACCTGCTCAGTTTAAGAATTCGGTGGCATGTGCACTTTCAGTTGTACATGATGATGTTCCTTCCATATATAAAGAAGAAATCATAAGCCCTGAAGTTGAAAGATGGAAGGAAGCCATAGATGAAGAAATTTTGTCCTTTTAGAAGAATAAAACATGGAAGTTGACACAACTACCTATAGGTAAGAAGGCAATTGGCTGCAAATAGATGTATGCAAAGAAAGAGAGATTCCCTAACAAAGATGGTATTCGCTACAAGGCAAGATTGGTGGCTAAGGGCTATGCTCAGAAGGAGGGAATCGATTATAATGAGGTATTTTCTCCAGTTTTAAACATCCCTCCATTAGAATTTTATTGGCCTTGGTAGCACATTTTGATTTAGAACTAGTTCAACTTGATGTGAAAACCGCATTTCTACATGGTGACTTAGAAGAGGAAATTTATATGTCTCAACTAGAATGGTTTAATGTTGCTGGTAAAGAGAATTGGGTTTGTAAGCTGAACATATCACTATATAGATTGAAGCAATCTCTAAGGCAGTGGTACAAACGATTTAATCATTTTATGTTGCAGCAGAAGTACACCAGAAGCACACATGATCATTATGTGTATTTTTGCAAGCTACAAGATGAGTCTTTCATCTATCTTCTATTGTATGTCGATGATATATTGATTGCATCGAAGAGCCAAGCAAAAATCGAGAAGTTGAAGGCTCAACTAAGTCAGGCGTTCGAGATGAAAGATTTGGGAGAAGCCAAGAAGATTCTCAGTATGGAGATAAGTAGAGACAGAAAGAAGAGGAAACTTAGTTTGACCTAGAGTCAATATTTGAAGAGGGTACTATAACGTTTTGGTATGAATGAACAGACAAAACCTGTAAGTACTTCGCTAGTTCCTCAATTCAAGCTTAATGCTCAATTATCTCCTAAGAAAGATGTAGAACGAGAATATATCGCAAAGGTACCATATGCAAATGTGGTTGGTAGCTTGATGTATGCAATGGTGTGTACAAGATCTGACATTTCACATGCGGTTGGTGCTGTAAGTAGGTACATGCATGATCCTGGTAAAGGACATTGGTTGGCTGTGAAATGGATTCTATGGTATATTATAAATATTGTAGATGTTGGTTTAGTATTTCAGCAGGATAATATTGTTGGTCAATGTGCAGTCGGATATTGTGATTCCAACTAGATAGGAGATTTAGATAAGCGTCGGTCAACTACTGGTTATGTGTTTACTCTTGCTAGAGCACTATTCAGTTGGAATTCTACCTTGTAGTATACAATTGCTTTGTCTACTACAGAGGCAAAGTATATGACAGTTACAGAGACTGTGAAGGAAGCTATTTGGTTACGAGGTTTTCTTGAAGACTTGGGAGTTGGTCAAAAACATATTAAGGTGTTTTGTGATAGTTAGAGTGTTATTCATTTAGTAAAGAATCATGTCTACCATGCACGTACAAAGCACATTGATGTTCGTTATTATTTCGTGCGGGAGATTATTGAAGAAGGTGGAGTACTAGTTCAGAAGATCAGTACTACAGAAAATCCTGCAGATATGATGACCAAGGTGGTAACAGCAATCATGTTCAAACATTATCTGGACTTGATTAACATCTTGCAAATCTGAATTGACATTGGCATCATTGATCTAGTGATTGAAGAAATCATTTAAGAATCCCTAAGTCGCTAAGGTAGAGATTTGTTATATAACTCCTTAGTAGGAAAATTATAAAAGTCTTACATTGGTTAAGAATAAAGATGGGTGTTGGATAGCCACCATTTGTAAAACATCCCAAAATTTGTAAATATTCCTCTCTTTTGTAAGGGTAATTTGATTAGCTCAATTTTTCTCGATTAGTTATAATTTGGAGTTCATCCATTTGGAGATAGTGGAAGTGGTCAACGACACCCGAGAACATAGTAACATTTATACCAAACCTCGTTAAATTTATGGTGTTATTATTTTTCTGCTTTAATATTTCTGTTTTAATATCTGATTTAGTTTATTTTAACATTATATTTTCAATAGTATTATTTTGTCGGGTTAGTTTGAATTCTATTCATTTAAATCATAAGTGAATAATAACTACTTAAAATAGAGAAAATATACTCGATTTTTTCAACATCGTTGTTCGTTGCATCTCAACCAAATTGTTTTGACTCTCAATTGTAATATTTTGCATCTTAAATTGTACTGATTTTGATATAAAATACACATCTTTCTCATCATGAGAAGTTTTTCCAAACTTTTATAGATGACAATATTGATTTGCATCTCAACGATTAGGATGATAATTATAATAATTAATATATGAATAATTATTATAATAATTGTATGACTGTCATTTGAGTAAAGTATTGTATTGCTTGTAATTAGATATAATTGGTCTTAATCAACCATATTTAAAGATTGGAGAATTTTTCTTCTTTTTTTTTTTTTTTACCAAAATTGTTGCTAGAAAAATTAAACCAAAATGCAGAACCAAGCAATTATCTATGTGATCCATGGAGATAGCGATAAGAGGCCATCAGCAATTAGATGTAGCAATCTTCATGAACTCCAGGACCGGATATATTTATATAGAATCAAATCGGACCAAAAATAAATCTAGAAACTCTGTCTTTTTTTATAACAAATCATATTTGATATTTTTTAATCAAAGAATTCTTGGACGGTCTTTTTTTTTTGGTAGAAAATGACAGAACAATTTTCTAGAGGGATATTAGGGAGAATTTGATAAAACTCAAGTATGATGTCTAATTATAATTTACATCTTATTTATAAAACTAAAATGATTAAACTAATAAATATTAAATTTTATCCGATAGAATATATTCGTAGGTCTTGTATTCTACCGCGAGAAGGTCCATAGATTTCATCTTCAATCCAATGTACGTTAACGAATTCCTTTCATCTTCCTCAAATCTCAAACCTGGGACCTAGTTAGTTCTTAAATACCACAGATCCATAGCGTCTCATTTAGTATCAACCTTTATGAATCTGTGGTATTTAAGGATTAAGTCTCAGGTTCGAGGTTTAAAAAAAATAAAAAAAACTTGTTAATTTCAATTAGAGATGAAATTTATAAATCCTCTTATGATAGAATACGAGACCTACGAATATATCCTAATATTATCTAAATTTTAATTGATAATAATTAATTACTAGAAATTTAAAACATAATAACTAAATCACGAGACTCATCCAAACAATATTTATTCAAAATAAAGCTTCTCAAATAATTACTTTATAATTATCTTTCTATATTATATCAATTACTTTTTTATATTGAAATATGTATATATTAAGTTTTGTCTATAATATCTATAGATCCAAGCATTTACGCAGATTGGCAATGTTAGTCTTATCAAGCGTTTAATTATTTGTATAAAATTTTAGACTCTAATATCTCACGATACAAATTCCAAATATGAGAAAATTCAAATTTTAGTTTCAATTATCTCTATTTAGAAAGTAAATTTTCAAAAGCATAATATGCATAATTTCGTGTATATAACAGTTTTCAAAAATCCATATAAAAATAAACATAATTGAAATTGTATCGTAAATTTTATGATATCAGAAGCCTACATGTATACTTGATTTATGTTTTGATTGAAGCCTCAATGGTCCTTGTTTTGCTATTGTTAATGGTGTTATATATGTGGAATACCTATAAAAGTAGCTTTATCATAATAATGCATATCTTTACTTTTCCTAACATTTTTTCCCAATTGCCACACTGAAACTCTCGGTACAATACACCTGTACTTATCCACACTGGTATGCATGACTTTTAGGAAAGTATATATAACATAGATATATTAAAATCACAACATTAACACCATAGTTTTTTTTACTTATATTTACTAATAATATTATATTATATTAATTATAATTTATCATAAATATATTATAATTGATATAATATATAATTTCTTATTATATATAATTATATTAACATAAATTTACTTATCAATAATATTATAACACATTAAATATCATCAAATTTTATAAATTAGGTAGATGGTAAAATATGTTCTAATTTTTAATTCTAAAAACTTAAGATGTTAGAAGACTAAATAAGAATATATGTATTATACAGGCTTCAATTTACGCAACATATATACATGACAATATTGTAAGTGAACAAATAACGAGACAATATAAAAAGCATGAATGGGAGAAAATTAACTGAAGACGTTCAAAACTGTTACCTCTTAACTCAATGATCTTCTCATGGTGACTAGCACATGAAGCCTATATATCTCATTTGATATCTCAAAATAGTACGCATAGGTTTAAAGTATTATTTTGTGAATAATTCATGTATGTTACGTAATATAATTAGCAAACAAGTATAAAATCTAAACTGAGTATAAAATTAAACAAAAATATTTTATGTTTAATTGATCAACATTCATATATATGGTGGCCGTTACATTAAAATAAATTTTAAAAAACAATAAAAATAATATCTTTAAAACTTATAACTATAAAATAATACCTATTACGTATACTTTATATATTTTTATTATTAGAAAAAAGTATGATATATCATTTTATTTTAAAAATTGTCTAATTTGTTATCGTTTAAATTAAACTGTGATCATTTAGATTCATTTAATATTACACGATATCCATTTGAACTTCGTTAAATATTATTAAGATACTATTTTTATTGTTATAAATTCTATAAGTATTATTTTTTTTACAATTTTCTAATAAAGTTAAAGATTAATTTTCCCATAAAGTAATAATAAATTAACTAATACTTACTCTCTAGTATAATTAGTAGGATGGATGATATCAGGGTTACCTCTCAAATTTAGAGTTTGAGTCTTGCCCTGTAGTATCCTTCAAACAATTACCCACATCCATTAGGTGTAGGTTAGACATTTAAATTTATTTATTTTTAAATAATAAAAATAATACTCTTAAAACTTATAATTATAAAAATAACAATTCTTATGATTAATTCTTAAATTTTACTATTAATAAATCTCAATTCATTATTTCACTTTAACTACCACTTAATATGAACTAAGATGATTAAAATTCAATGTCAAATTCTATTCATTTAGATCACATCCAATCTTATAACTAATACTTTTCATGATGTTATATATTTTAGGGTTATATTTTTTAAAAAAATTTCCATAAAATTTATATATATATATATATTCCAAGAAGAAAGGAGGTCATTAAAACAAATATGTAACTAAAACTCATCAAACATAGAATTAATAATAATGTTCAATACCAAAATGAAGAAGCAGATTAAAAAAAACCTGAAATCTCAACCATCCGGATCGATCTTCTAGCTATATATATATATATACACATAGCTAGACTGGTGATGACTTGTTGGTACGATCCTGAAAAGTACAGAATGAATAATAATAACTGTTTCATTCGTTTCTTCAATAGTACTAGGTACTACTAGTACGGAGTCCGACCACTCGCCCAATTATAACCCTGATCAGAAGGCGGCATTTGAATCGAATTCAAAAGATTCGGCACCAAACCATGAAATAAAGGGGCACTTGAATTGGCCTCATGACCCAAAAGCTGCTGCTGCTGCTGCTGCTGTTGTTGTTGTTGAATTTGATCAAGATCCGCCTCAGTTGGAGACCCAATATTATTACCTCTTTGCATTGTAACTTCATTATCTTCATCAAGTGGAAGTCTCTCATAAGCAGCATTACTAAACGAAGCAACCATAATCACAACTGGACCCGAAGCAATTAAAGTAGCAACAACACTACCTCCAACTACTTGACCTTGTCCACCACTTAAATATATAGTCAATCCAGTTGCAGCTGGTGGAGCTGGAGGAGGTAGAAAAGATCCAGCTAGTGATAAGATCTCAAATCTTCCTTGTAAACTCATAACCGAACTTGGATTAGCTGGTTGTCTAAGAGTTACATTAGTTACAGTCCCAGTACCACTCATAATACAAACACCTCTTTGTCTACGCCGAGCAAATGTCGAAAGACTTTCCAGAATGTCACAACCATCCGCGATTTCCATCACATGGGTACGCAGTGTGTTAGCGCTATCTCGAGTTATGATGATTGGGGGTTTTGGTTTGTTTTTAGATCCAGCTGGTCTTCCTCTGGGCCTTCTTGTCATTTCACCTCCTACATCTGAAGCACTTATTATATTCAGGTTTTGATCGTTGCCGCCTTCATCGTCACCATCACGGTCACGATCACCATCACGGTCTCTTTTAAGACCTGGAGATAGGTTGGTGGGATCGGTTTGTTCTTCTTCTGATTTGGATCGTTGGTTGAGAAATTGCTGTTGATGATGATGGTGGTGGAGATTGAAGTCTCTTGTGTTGAATGGTGGAGGAAGAGGATGAGTATCCATTTCTATGCCCAAAATAAAATAAAATAAAATAAACCTGCTTAAATCAATACTCTATCTATAGATCTAGCTCTTACTCCAACGAAAAATAAGTACTTATCGTTTGAACTAAAGATCAATCAATAATCCAGAAAAGAAAATTCAGAAGAAGGTAAGACTAGTTAATGATACTTAGCTTGTGGGTTGTCCTTAATTAATTTATGGTTGTTTTTGTTTAATGAATGAATAATAAAGAAATAATTAGGAAAGAACCAGCTAGGCAGTAGAAGAAAAAACAGGAGAATTAAGATAAAAGAGTGGACTTTTTGGTGTCATTAATCCACTGATGAGCTATATAGCTGAATTTACCATCCAGATCTTCATCAGTACTCGAATTTATCCACTGAATTTACAATATGTACGTAGTTAAGTAAAAGCTTTTCTGAAGATGATGCCTAATTAAAAGATTAAGCAATAACAGTAGCTCTGATTAACTTAGGTTGTGATTGAGGATAAATTAAGAGATGATGAGAAGTATCAGAGAGAGAGAGAGAGAGAGAGAGATGGATGGATAAGTATGAAGAGCCTTTTAGGGTTAGATTGATATAAAATAGATTGGAGATGTGTATGATTTTGGATGGCGGTCAATGGTCCCCACCTAACCCACTCTCTCTCTGTCGTATTATTATAAAATATAAAAATATTAATTAGGTAAAATAATTTAAGTAATCAATTGACTAGTCTTAATTTCTTAAAGTCTCGCCGTTTAGACTTTAGATAATGGAAATGGGAATTATAATAAAATTTTAATTTAATAAAACTATTATTATTATTATTATTATTATTATTATTATTATTATTATTATTATTATTATTATTATTATTATATTTGTATGTTTAAATAGTATATTTAAAATAATAATAAATATCAAAGTAAAATTATAAATATTTTTTATTTTTATTTTTATTTTTAAAAAAATTCTCCATGTTATTTTTAAAATATTAATATATTAAAGATTTGAAAATACAGAATAACATGTGGTTCACTGCTAATAATCACATATATTTTAGGAGGCTGTTCCATTTACACTAATTATAATTATTTCACTACTTTCACTTTGGATAGTTTTGATTCTTATTTTCATTCATTTATTTGAACAATGAAAGATAGACATGAATGAAAAATATATCTAATGATTAATTATATTATTAATTATAAATGGATTTATGCAGAACTTACATAGTCTTTGTTTCGTTAATTTATTCAAAACAACCAATTTTACAATAAACTATGATATGACGTTCATTTTTTAATCTCAAATGATACTACTATGCAATTGAAAATCGAAAAAAACTACTTTATAAATAGTCAAGAAACTTGTTTATAATATATTTTTAGATAAATATATAATTAAATTATTATATTTACAACGTTTATATTATAAAATTAATTTTAATTTTATTTAGAACATCTAATTATAAAGTTTATTATATCATTTGTACTAATAAATTATTATTATGATAATAAAAAATTTAATTATAGGAATAATTTACAAATGAAAGAATAATAATTAAGGGTGGGATTGTTTCAATTTTCAACTAATTAACCACATGCAGCACTAAGGATGAGCAAAAATCTATATTATATCATAAATTAAATATAAGTAACTAAAATTAACGTTATAGACAGTGGTTATTATTTATTTTTTCTTAAAAATTTATAGATTTATGATATAATTACATATAAAAACTTATGGTGGTGCAGTTAGTTTGTAAGCACGACGCGTGTGTCCTCCCCGCATCTTTTTTTGGTCAACTAAGTAGTACGGTGAATGAATGGAGCTCATATTTTCTTCGACTAATTAATACAGATGGACATACCTGATCCGTGGGCCTTGCCTTGATTGTCCTCAATTCTCACTTCTTAAATAATATATTAAGTATCTTACATTTAATATATATATATATATATAATTATTAATAAATACAGTTAAATTTATTAAAAAATTAAAATAATAATAAATAATATAAATATAACTAAAAAATTATACTAGTAGTTGTATAATTAATCATATTATTTTCAACTAGATATCTCTAGATTTATAATATTAAAAATGATTAATCTTATAATTAAAAAATTATATCAATTGACTTCTAATTAATCTTATGTAAAACAGCATAATTAAAATGATCATTTAGATTAAAATAATTAAAATACTCATTATAATAATGACAAAAATCAATATAGCTGCTCATTCTAATTAACTAATATTCCACCAATATTTCCAGCCATTAGAGAGACATTATAGAACCTGACTTTTGATGGGAAAAAAAGAGAGAAAGAGAGAGAGACTTGATAGAAAAATATTGATAATAGCTTGTGAGTTATAGGTATAATATATGGGAAACGTCAAAAAAAAAAAAAATAGCAAGATGTAGAGCAATAGCTAAAAGAAAAAAGAAAAAAACAGGAACCAATAAGATGTAGAGAAAGTGTACTAGTGTGTGTTGGTTAGTACGAAGAAAACATGGTTTGACCGCATAATCCAGAGTGTTGGGACGTGGGAGCAAGAGAATAAGGACGCGTGAGTGGCGCTGACACTCACTTGCTCACCCACTATAAGCCAACACCAACGCCGGAGATTTTGCTGCGGGGTTTTGTACAAAATGGGCATATCCCATATAATATTAAAAAAAAAAAAGTATTTATGTTATAGTTTAAAAAGAGGTAAAAGTTAACTTATAAATTTAGAATTAATTTTTGTGTAGATTTTTTAACTTTTAATATTTTTAAATTTATTTAACAACTTAATTAATATAATTTCATATTTATATAAATTGATAAAATAATTTAAAAATTAAACAATATAAATCAATAAATACATAAAAAAATAGATTATAACAATATTAAGTATATAGTATGTATAATAATGAATATTTATATATTTATGCATGGTATAATAAATAATAACTAAATTACATAAAAGATAAAAACTATAATTTTTTTAATAAACTATAACTTACATAATTATTTTGTAAAATTTTATAAATATTAATTTTTTATTTTATTATAATAAAAACAACCTAAAAATTTATATTTAAAATGTTATATCGTCATATAACAATGTTTACAAAAAGACGACAAGTAAAAAAATAAGAATATCTTGCATATATCTCAATAATGTTTAAGGGTGAAAAGACAGAGAAGGTTCTACAATCATCTGAAGGAACTGACTACAAGTCCTTGTGTTATAACCACCCCTTCCATACCTACTGCACAATATGACCTTCTTAATTATCTCCCCACGTGAACGTATGCGTCGTTTTCGTGGTCTTCCACACTTCCTCTTAGTATTAAGAGGAAGTTCAACTAGGTCAATTATCTTTGGTAGAATGGTCAACTCACCATTATCAGTTGCCGGAAAAATAGACTCACCATATGTTGTAATATAACAATTTACGGTGTACTTATTATCAACGAAAGAATGCACATCAACATCTTGAAACCGGGCAGCTGCAATGGCATGACAACATGGGATCTTGTGAACATCAAACTCCCTACAACTACAAATTTTATTATGTAGATCCACATCATCACTATTGTCACCATGTATAACCTAAGAGGGTTCAAAGTGTCAACATTAGTACATAATATATGTAATAAAAAGTAAGATTGTATAGATATTTAACAAAAACAATGCAAATAGATAAACATGATAATAGGATAACAGCTGGTGAATGAATCATTTACCTGGAAAACATATGCATTAATTCTAAAAACCTTGTACCTCAACGACTTAAAGTGATTTGCATGCATGATTGATTGAACTTCATCTTTAAGGAATCGAGTTCACCATCTCATTCCAACCTTCCTATGTTCCACAAATCATTATTGTATTTTGCTGTGGTAATACTCAACAAGCATAGTTATGGGTAATTCACGTGCCGATTTCATTACATTATTAAATGATTCGGAACCATTGGTGGTCATTATCCCGTACCTATTTCCTGGGAAATGATATCTTGACCACTTCTCTTTACCTGCTTCCAATAAATATTTCTCTATCAAAGGATCAATCTCTCTCAAATCTCCCATGTACTTATCAAATTCACCCTTTGTATAAGCTCTTGAGTAGCATCTGAACAAAGGTACAATGTCACGGTTCTTAAATTTGTGATTTAAATTCATCTCCATGTGAAATGCACAATAACCATGCATTGCATTAGGAAATACTTTCGGAATAGCTTGAATAATACTTTGATGTCTATCCAAAATAATAACAAGGTCATCAACGTGCCCAACTACATATGATAGTTTTAACAAAAACCATTCCCAAGCATCATTATTCTCTGAATCTCCAACCCTAATGGAGATTGGATATATATTGTTATTTCCATCAAAACTATTTGATGGAAATAATGTCCCAGCATACCTACTAGTAAGAAATGCACCATCAACTGTAATCACATGTCTTATGTAGGATAAGAATCCTCTAATACATGGACCTAGTGCAATGAAAAAATACTTAAATCTTCCCGACTGGTCAACTTCAATATGTGTGACGCTTCCAGCATTTCTTTCCTTTAGAAACGTAGCGGTAGGAAGGGAGTTTGAGGAAAGATTCCTCTTCAGTGCCCCGTAGCAATCTGAGAGCTTTTTCTTTAGACCTGTATGCTGTGGTGTAACCAATATCAATCCCAAACTCATTCTGACAATCATCAATAATATCTTTTGGCTTATAAACTCTTCCAAGTCGCACCAGTTTCATCTTAATAGCATTTGCTATCACTCTTGAGATCGCGGTCCTATTTTTGCTCATGTACTTATTAGGATCACAAGTATGTCTTGATTCAAACTGTTTTACCCTGAATCGATCTGATCCAGTGATCTTATTACGTCTAATAATCCAAGTACAATTAGCTTGAATGCATTTTATCACTACACGGTCTTTCTTGCTTGTCAGTGTCCTCATCTCAAAACTATTTCTTATGGCATGAAGCCCAACATGTGTAGTGAAATGTATCTTATTGTCAAATACTTGATCAACCTTCAAATCAAGCTCTACATGTGGCACTGAAGAACTAACATCACCATTTGAAAAAATATCTATGGGTGTACATAGTCGATTAGACAATACTTTATTACTACACTGAACTAAAGTTGTTCCTTGAGATTGAGATAAACCATTTTCAAAATCAACTCCTATAGTGAGCCTAGAAGTGATTGATGAAATAACATTGTTACAAGGTTGCACTAATGTAGTTGTACAATTCTCATTTACATCACTCTTGTTTCTAAAAGCATTACCTATAAATTCATTAGGATTTGAAGAATGGTCAACACTTCATGC
Source organism: Hippophae gyantsensis (assembly GCA_030763125.1). Taxonomy (NCBI): domain Eukaryota; kingdom Viridiplantae; phylum Streptophyta; class Magnoliopsida; order Rosales; family Elaeagnaceae; genus Hippophae; species Hippophae gyantsensis. Next base: position 2,616,173 of record CM061030.1, read on the forward strand.
ATCACCCATACTCTCAAAAATATTATCGCAACTTACATGACCATTTCCAAAATTAACAAGTTCTTCACAACAAATAGAATGATGTGTATCTACAGATCTTATCTCATTTTTTGTAACATATACAACAGCCTTGCTTTGATTATCTTAAACATGAAGGTTAAAAAACTCATTGAGATCATCGTCATCGCCTATTAAAATAGTAGGTAATGTCAGATCATTCTTATAGAAGTATTTCATTGAAATTTCATACTTGTACTTATCGATCTTCAACTTTTGAAACAATTTATCTTTAAGGTTATTATACATAAATTCATTTTTTATCCTTATCACGAAACCTTCACCTCCTCGATATATTTCTTTGTCATCTTTCTTCGACCACTTACCACCATGAATTATTAGAATACTAAGATCATCCATTCTCTAGAAATTATAAGAAAAATTATCAAATAATAATACATCAATACTTGAAATTAAATTAGTTTATTAATTAACACTTTATAAAATATTAAGGCCTAATTCATAGAGAAATTTTTTTATAATAATATATTTTATTGTTAAATTTATAAACTGTCTAATTTTGATAAATTAATAATAAGATATAAAAATGCAAAAATGTGTATAATCTACACTACATGGAATGAACGAAAGAAACAAATGATGATTAACTCTTTTTTTTCTCACAAGTCACAACTAGTATATTTCTCAATTTTTTCCTTTGAATCCAAAACACAGAATCTAGTACTCTACTATTATCATATTAATCTTTAAGTCCCTGTCTAAAACATGTTCATAGATAATACAATTTTTTAATTATATTTTCGATTAATTAGGATAATAGATAATACAATTTTTCAATTAAAAATCTCATTAAATAACCCTAAAACAGTTTCGGAGAAAAAAAAACATCCAAATAGTTGAAAAAAATTCAAAAATTTCTCAACCTAATAGCTCCCCAAAGGGTTATAAATCTAAAACAAAAATTCAATATTTACATGCTAATAAAACCAATAATAATTTACACAACTCATATAATTAATATCACTAACCTTATTTTGAAAATATTCTGTTTGTAATGAAGAAATAGACAGAAAATTAGAGAACATAAATGGAAGGAGCATAGAGAAAGAATAAGAAGAAAATGGAAAAATAGAAGAGAAAGATGGGTTTTTGAGTGTGGAGAAGAAGAAAGAAGAAGAAAATGGAAAAAAGAGAGAAAAAGAAAGGTGAGAGGTGAAAAGAGAGAAGGAGAAAAGAAGAATAAGAAAAAAGAAAAAAAAAGAGTGTTTTACGCGTGGGGGAAGGAAAGAGAAAATGAAAATGTAAAAAAAAAGAAAAGATTAGAAGTGGGAGCGTGCAAAGTGCAGAGGAGAGAGACAATGTGACAAAAATTTTGGATACCGATTATATCAGTTTTCTTTTACCTTTTTTTAAATTAAATTTTAAATATGTTTCTTTCTAAACTATTATAATTAATACGATCGTTTTAGACAAAAACCCTTTTGCTGCACTACTTAAAACTCATACGAAGAAAACGCTCGTATAATAATAATACTACTCCTAGTCTCCTATTACAATAATATCAATTCAAATTATATTTGTGTGTAATTCATTTATGTCGATTATTATAATAAAGGATTATTAAATCGATTATGACCATTTGTTATATTTGTTTGTTACTTTATGACTACTATTATAACGAAGGACTATTCAGTAAGTTTAATAAATCAATTTAAAATAATTTTACTTAAATTTTTATATCGGTAAAATATAAATAATTTTTAAAAAATTATTCATATGTTAAAATATAAATATATTATTTATTTAACAATTACATAAAAAGCTCCTATAATAATTCTTCATGTACCAACTAGTTTATGAATTGTATCAACAATTATCTACTTATAATAAATTTCAAACGATATAAGAAGACATGAAGCGTGTATCTATACTTAACATATCCAATAGTGCCTAACAAGTATTAGGATTCTAAAAACGTGAATGAATAAAACTTATTTCATACTTATTTTGAATATTAAACATATTAATTAAAGAATTATATGTATTTAAATTCAAATTATTATTTAACATCATAAATTTATTAAAAAATAACTTATATGTTTATTAATTAAAGAGATTATTATATCTTTAATTTACATGTTGATATTTGAAATGATCTCATTCATAAATTTTATGACATAATAACTACACATAACTCCATCTTGTTGTTGTGGAACATATAAAAAACAAGTATATATGATTTATCAATTCAAAAATCTTTATTATTCTATCATATAATTCATTAAATTAATAAATTTTATTATTAATATTCACTTACACATATCGTTATCCCATATAAGTTTATGTGATTTTTTAAGAATGATGTTCTTATTCTTATTTCATATCTTTCATGTCCTATCAAAGTTTTAAAAAAATAGTATTTTCATGTTTATTCAATACAAGTAATAATAGAAAAAAATAACTAGTTATAAATATTACATTTCAACAACTATTTTACGATCTTTATTCAATTCTATGGACATCGAGTCATAATATCAAACATGATTATCATGTAGATTAAGTATTACCAACATCAAATTATCTTGACTTTGTTCAAACTCTATTAAACAAGGTATTATCAACTTTTGATTTCTCTAAATTTTTAATGTTTTATCATATAATTGTTTTTCTCTTATAGATACTATTAATGGGAGAGATTATTTCATTGATGTAAAGAATTGGAAGTGAAATTATTAGTATTATTATTATTTAAGGAGAGTAATCAATATGATTGATTGAAAGTATTTTTTAAAATAATTAATAATACTTTTTATTGATGATTAATAAATATTTTAAAAATTATATAAAATAATACCTTAAAATTTATAACAATAATATTGAAAAGAATCGATAGACAAAATTCAATACTAAACGTGTCTAAATAACCATATAGCTCAATTTGAATGACGTCTAATTGAATAAAATTTAATGCAAAATAATGAAGTAAACTATTTTTAATAGTAAAATTATAAGGGGTGTTATTTTTGTTTTTTCATACTTTTTTAAGTTAATTCAAAGTGTCAGGGGTCATATAGCTTACATAAGTACAACGTATAAGTCCTGTAATTTTTTAGAACCACATGAATCATATTACTTTCATAAAATTAACACTAAAATTATGTTTTGATCATGATAAATTGAACCAAATTTTATCATACATGTGTTGGTAATATAACCAAATTTGTAAGGTTATTTATAATCATCTATTAATAGAATATACGTGGTCCACTAAAAAGCTGTAATAATTATGTGTTCAACTTGTGTAAGTTACATGACCTTTGGTGCTAGAAGTGTCAATGGAAATGGAATGTTCCATTAACCGATGATATTATCCATGAATTTTGTGAACTCATTTCATCTTGTTCCACTTATTTTTTGGTAAAATGGGATATGAATAGAATAGTACGTAATAAAATATCCTATTTATCACAAATGAATTTAAATGAGATAAATAAAATTAAAAAAATAATAAAACAATGAAACAAAATTGAAATTGAACCAACTTTAACCTATAAACTCATTAGAGATATTAAATGAAATATGAGATAAGATAAGACAACCTATTTTATATATCCTCCTACCTTAAAATTTATAACAATAAAATAATATTTTAATAATATTAAATGAATTCTAACCAAATTAAAGTTCAACATTATGCAAATTTAACTGATTATAATTTAATTTAAATATCGTTCAATTATCTAATGTTCAATCTTGTATAATATTTGAAATGAACTTTTTAGGTATAAAATTTATGATAAATTTAACTGATTATAATTTAATTTAAATATCGTTCAATTATCTAATGGTTTAGTTACATGAGATAACATTATTCTTATATAAAGTTTTACTTTTTATTTTATAATAAAAAATAAGTGTTATTTTATGTTATATATATATATATATATATATATATATATATATATATATATATATATATATATATATATATATTTCTCAATGTGCTTAAACTTAGTGGCTATTTTCTTGTTCTCTAACAAACTAATTTATAAATTAAAAATTAAAATAAAATTAATGATCGAAAATCAAGATAATATGTTTATCTATAAGGGAAAGAAAATATATATATATATATATATATATATATATATATATTCACTATTTCCATTCTCCCATGTTAATTGGCCTAATCAAAATATTAATTAATTTAAAACTAACTAATAATTCTCATAATATAAAGTAATTAACTACGTCTAATATATAACGATGGACAGTTCTCTAATTTTTTTTTACTATACAAGTATTTACACACCCATCCTAGAATATGTGGCTAAACCCATATCTTTTAGTTTCTATTTGAAAAGCTCGTACTATATATTAAACAAATATATGTATATTTCACAATGTGTCCTAAATAATTAGAAGTGATTTTCAATAACACATGTCAATAAGTTGAGTTCTAGTAATACTGACTCTTGTAAAAGAGCTCTCAGGAAAAAAAATTTCAAATTAAATCTATTTTTCTAATTTTTGTTGCTGCAAATTTTTTTTTTTTTTTTGCATGAACTAATGCAATGGGAAGAGCGAATGTTTACAACAATACTCACTCGAATTTAAATTTTTTTGTGTATATTATAAGAGGAGACTTCTTCACCGACAGGTTCTGTTACTGGGAATTCTGGGCATTTTTACAAACATCCATCGTCCAACGTTCATTGTGGCCTTTATAGTTATACCAAAAAGTGCTTCTTTATCATGTTACAATGGACAATTTGGTGACTTACCGTCTGCCACAAGACGATTTCTTAGCTTCTTTACCAACCCGTTTCCCACTTATTAATTAGTCATTTAATCTTGTTTATAGTGCAATTAATTTTTGGCAAAATTTCACTTTTGAAGTCATACTTTCGCATGCAACATTGTTGTATATATGAAACACATTTGTATATAGTTGTATACGTTGTCGTATATGTATTAAGAGATAGGAAAGTGATATTAAATCTGACAAGATAAACATGAATTATAATAGAATTTGTATGTAAAGAAAGAATTAAAAGGAAACAATTTAAATGTTAAAAAAAAAAGCATTATATGACAAGGGATCAATAATGAAACTCATGAAGAATTGTCGTATAAAATACTCCATCTTAAAAAAAAAAAAATTCCTTACTTAAACGGTTATACCGTTTTGACATCAAATTCAGAGGAATTACAAATCTATTGATATTCTGAGTAGATTTGTATGCATCATTGATTTGGCCCTCCTTGAATTCATTCTCATCACGCGCTATAGAATCTTCACCAGCTTTCTCTTTTTGTTAATTGGCCGTTACAAAAGCCTTTTAGAACTTGCTGCTTCTTTAGCAAAGCTTACCTCCCTTCACGAAACCCATGCATTCATTCTCATTCATAACCAACCTTACTTAACCACAATCAAATTCCTTTATTTCTCTTAAGGAAAAAAAAAAAGACATACATTAGGAAGAAGCCCATTTTGCCATTTTGCGTAAAAATCATGTCGACAACATCAAATTTGGAAGAAAACTCAAGAAAATGGCCAGCCAACTGTGCCTTAACAATGCTTTCAGAGCTGAAAGTACAAAAAGGAATAGCTTTTCCATTGATGGTTATGAATTTGACATGGTTTGCTAAGATAGCAATCACAACAGCTTTTCTAGGCCGACTTGGACAGCTCAAATTGGCTGGAGCCACACTAGGGCTCACTTTTGCTAATGTTACTGGCTTCTCTGTCTTGAATGGACTCTGTTCAGCAATGGAACCAATTTGTGGCCAAGCTTATGGAGCTAAAAATTTCAGACTCCTTCATAAGACCCTTCTCATGACAATTGTTTTTTTATTGTTAGTTTCAATTCCTATTTCTTTCTTGTGGCTCAATGTTGATAAAATCTTAATCCACTTTGGTCAACAAGAAGACATTTCTCTAGTTGCAAAAAGATACCTTCTCTATCTTTTGCCTCACTTGGTAGTTACTTCATTGCTCTGTCCTCTCAAAGCCTATTTAAGCTCACAAAGCATAACAGTTCCTATAATGTTTAGTTCAGGTCTAGCTCTTGCTTGTCACATACCCATCAACATGTTACTCTCAAAAGCAAAGGGGCTAGAGGGAATTTCAATGACAGTGTGGATTAGTGATCTCATACTTGTAATTGTACTGGCTACTTATGTTGGTGTTTTAGAAACTGGAAAAGAAAGTAAATGGAAGGAAGGTGGATGGTTCGAGCAAAGTTATCAAGATTTGATCAGGCTGCTCAAGCTTGCAGGACCTTGTTGTCTCACTACCTGCCTTGAGTGGTGGTGTTATGAGGTTTTAGTCTTACTCACAGGGAGGCTTGCAAATGCTACAGTAGCAGTGAGTGTGTTAGCAATTGTGCTAAATTTTGACTACTTACTTTATTCTGTAATGCTTTCTTTGGCCACATGTGCATCAGTCCGGGTTTCGAATGAGCTCGGTGCAAACCACCCCAATATTGCTTTTCAGTCGGCCTGGGTATCTCTTTCAGTGAGTGCGGTCTTTGGTGCCATGGGTAACTTGGTGATTGTAGCAGCCAGAGGAAGCTGGGGTTGCTTGTTCAGCCATGATAAAGATATCATAAAAGGTGTAAAGAAGATGCTGCTGCTGATAGCTCTAATGGAAGTGGTAAATTTTCCATTAGCAGTTTGTGGAGGAATCATAAGGGGAACAGAGAAACCGTGGTTAGCTATGTATGCTAATCTTGGTGGGTTCTACCTGTTGGCATTGCCATTGGGAGTGATTTTGGCCTTCAAGGTTGCACAAGGGCTCCTGGGGTTGTTAATAGGGTTCTTGATTGGAATAGTTGTGTGCTTGGGGCTGCTGATTGTGTTTGTTGTGAGGATCAACTGGGAAGAAGAAGCGAGTAAGGCACAGGTACGAGCCTCAGTTGCTTGTCATGTCCCAGAACACACCGACGAAGGAAATCAGAAAACAAGAGACACTGTTGATCATGTAGAATTGTGTACTAGAAACAACTCATCTTTAGTATGATGGCAAATCTCTCTTTGTTCTTTTGCTCATTGAAAGAGTACAACACCAACACAAAGCAGCCCATCATTTACTTGATCTTCCATGAACAGCACATCGTGGAGATCAATCTAATTATGAATCCTTTCAGTAATTCGAAGGTTTTTTTTTCACCAATCAGCAGGGCATTAGCCTGCCAGCTGATACTATCTTTTATTAAACATAATACTTGTATTGGTTTAACACCAGACAAATTATTAACATAGACAAAGAAATTTTTCGCATGACATAAACCAGCAGAATTAAAGCAAGTTGAACATCTTTGCATGAAAGAACTTTATAAACCCAATAAACAACTCTGTAGACATGTTCAATACACCTTTGGCTCAGAAAAATACTTCATTTTGTCCAAGGCCAATAATATTAAAGAAAGAGCTCAATCATCAAGATATCCAGAGTCAAAACTTGAAAAATCCAGCTCAATGGCTTTCTCATCATTGAAACCAAGGGCAACCATTATTTTGTGACCAGGAGATTCAACTTCTGACCAAATGGCAAGAACCATGTCAGTTGTTGTAATTTCCCCACCATCTCCTGTAACTCATGCACAATGAAGATCAATCCAGCAGTTTCAAGGACAAATGAGGATAATTCCATGGGCACTCTATGAGAACATGAACTTGATTTATCAAAAATCAATAACTACAACAACCAATAAAAGTTAAGAACATACTCAAAATGAGGAGAGAGAGAGAGAGAGAGATTTGAAATGATACCAAATTTTAATTTATTATCAACAGCCTGATCAAGAACTCTTTGAGTTTCTTCAGTCATTGGAGGATGCTTGGGACTCAAAAAATAAATGTCAGCTTTTCCAAGTAAATTGACAGTTTCTTCCCGCACTTTTAAAAGTGTTATTGCATTTGCTCACGAAAACTTTGCAGCCAAATTAGAACCTAAAATCAGTATGTTAGTTGATGCAGTAACAATATACCATGTTTACAGAATCAGCTAAAACTAACGCATCTACCACTCATCAAAAAGTATTTCAGTGACATTATTTTGACCGAAATTGAATATAATGTACTATTAGTCTTTCACAAACGGAGACAAAGATAAATGGGCTCACAGGTATTACAAAATGCTAACGTTCATTCTTTCCCTCACTAAAAAACATTATTTCTACTTCCATTACAGCATTTATGACTACAAATACATAACATGATATGAACAGAGAATATGATTGGGATATCCACATGTCAATCCCTTCAACTCGAAAAAATCTAGTACCAACCACATAATATTACATTAATCCATTTGTCATTCTAAAGAAGATGAAGATGTAGAAAACAACAATTTCCTGAAAAAAGATAACACAAATTTGTCCAACCAAGCCTCTGACTCACTCTTCAAAAATTTTATCTATTCTAGAGCATTCAGTCTCAGCATAGACTTCTACCTCCTAACATCTTAATATCCCAATCAATATCTGTATCAGAATGTGAATCCTTATCCGTCAGAGCTTTCCAATTTACATCACTCACTTCGGTCGGGTTTTGTGCTAGTTCCAAATCAGAAGTGTCCGAAACAATGGGCATGGTCAAAGAAAATAATCTATAGATAAGGTTTTTAGCGAGGCGAGAATGGGACTTACGCAGTTGGAAGGCTTAGAGACCCAGTGGCTGTTACAGTGCCGACCTTACGCAACACCAGAGGTCTGAGACTCGTATACTGATTTGAGAGACCTTCGATACCCAATCATGGGTTACGTACTTGCCTAAACTTCTGAGTATGAGATTTCGGAACTACGTATTTGAAAGTTCATAAATATAGATTTAATTAAGTTAGAATGGATAAATAATTTTTTTTATTTATAATTTAATAATCTAAATAAACTTATCAAACATGTAAACGTGTGTAAATATAAAATATAAAATAAAAAAATAACATAAGTCACAATTATGACGTAAGAGTAAAACTAACTGTCTATCAAATTACGTAATTTTTCACTATAAAAAATAAATATTTAATTATAAATTTGGTCTTATGTTATCCTATCTTAGAATATTATCTCAATGTATCTTACTTAAAAGTCTCTATTTTGTTTTTATAGTTTCTAAAATTAGTATGAGTAATATTCAGAACAACATTTTAATAAGATTCACGCCAATCAGATACGTTCACAAATAAATTCCAAAAATGTTAGTACAAAAATACAAATATTTGTGTGTGTTTTATAACAAATTTAATAATAAATAACTCTAAATAGATGATTTAATAACTATATCAGATAAATCAAAATCAGCTCTTAACCCTATAACAATCACTTTAAGCACAAGTTCATTACTGATAACCTCCATAAAGATTAATAATCAAACCAAATAATTATAATACACACACATAATTATTTAATATAATAATTTAAGAATAAAAATAAAAAATAGGATATGAGAACATATGATAAAAATATCATAAATTAATTAGGATTATTAATCAATCAAAAACAACCACTAATATTTGATAGATTAATTAAATAAAGAAGTCTAAAGAATTATGATCTTATATTTGTAAAACAATAGAGAAAGATAATAATGCTCTTGTGTAGTTGATTGAAACAATAAATAATGAGTTTTATATATAGAAAAAATTAAAACTCTTATAATTAATAAATATTTTTTATATTAAAAATAGTATTAGTAACTCATTAATAAACTCATATTTAAATAAGAGTTTTTTTAAGGTAAATTCATTAATCAAGAAAACTCTTATTAAAAAATATTATTTTTAAGAGATTTTAGGTTATATCTTATTTTATATCTTATCCTACATCTTAACCTAAAATTTATGATATATACACATTAAAGAATAGACTAAGTGGTAATTTCATAAATTGATTCAATTTTAAATAAATGTTTTAGTAATAAAAATAATTTTAGATTTATAAATGTGTACTATTAAATAAATGAGTGCAATCTTATGTGTTATATTTATAACGGATATACCTGACGTATGACTATATAAAATTTTGACGCTTCTTTGACTATTTTTGATAGATTTGATAACGAACTTAAAAATAAGTTTACATGTAAATATTTTATTTACGAAAATAATCAACACTTATAATCCTTACAGATAAAATGAGTATGATACCCTTCTATAATTGAGTACCGAAACGAAGTTTGTCTAAGGAAGATTTGAGATAACACAAGTAGCTATTTTTGAAAAATGCATTAGCAAGTTTTCTGGCAAGTTCATTGGAAAGATAAGATTAAAAATATAAATTAGTATAAGATGTTAATGAAATTTATGTTATAATCTATTAATTTTAAAGTTTTATCTCATTTTATTTTATTTTATTTTATTTTTATGAGATTATATGGTAATAAAACGTTATTAATTGACATATCTTATTTATTTTTAATTATTTTAAATTAAATAAGTAAAAATGTTAAAATAAATAAAAAATATGATATATGATTATTTATAATATAAATTTAATAATAAAAAAAATTAAATATATATTTAAAATTAGATCAATTAAGATTAACATATAAATTATATGAAATAAAACTAGGTACTAAAAATTTATTAAATATATTATTAAACATTAGATGAGATTGAGATAACTATTGTAATGTCTTGCTTTTCTAATGGGCCTCAACCTGGCTAGTTAATGTGTTACCTCTTTGTTCTATTTTTTTTTTATCGGGCTTCAATAAAAGAGGAAGTGCACTGATAAGGAGTAATGCTTGTTTTTTATACGCTTGTTTTTAATTGTTTTTAAATTTCATATGTTAATTTTATATTTAATATATGTGATAATTTGAAATAATTAATAAAAAAATATTTTAATCTTTAGATTAAGAATATAGGGTTTAGATTTGACAAGTAAAATAAAAAACAAATAAAATATTTTAATTTGTAGTTCCTTCTTTATTGACATATCTTTTATGTTTTTGAAAATTACCCACTACTGCATATATAATAATTTTTATTATTAAAATGAATAAAATGTTTATTTTATATTTATTATATTATTAATATTAAATAAAATTATCATCAATATTAATATTAATATAATATTCTTCGGGTAATAATCGTTTACATTATATTAATATCATTAACCCACAAATTGTATTATCAGTATTTTTTTATTAAGTTTCATATTTCATGTTAATGATGCCAAAATTTTACATGTTTGATTAATAATCAGAATTGGTATTATTTATTATTTTATATTTTTATTAAAAAAAAATTATTATATTAATTTTATATTTTATTGATACGAAGTAAAAGTATAGGTTTCTCAAATGAGTGATGCTAACATTTAGGCCCATGATTTATTTCACATAATTTATAGCCCAGCTCGGATCACATAGAGATTAACGAGGCGTGCTCAAGCGAGACCGAACCAAGCCCATACCATTGTGCTTAGGCGAGACCGCGAGACTTCATATAATTGATTACGCTCTCAACCTAACATGTAAGCTTTCGCATTCAACGCTGTTGCTGTGGAGTGAGGATATGCCGCAAATCATTACCGTTGATTAAGCCGCCGTTTCTTTCGTCACCAAGTTTGGATCAATCAGTTTCTGGTGGATAACCCCCAAGCTGATCTCTTCTCGTTTCCCCTATATGATTATAAAATTTATATTCTCAAATGCTTTTTCTTTAAATGGGTTTTTAATTCTTTTTTTTTTCCAGTCAGAGCTTTTCGGCGTCCACTACTATGCAGAAAAAAGATCCTCATTGTTGTTCTTGAAACAGAGGTATAGACGTATCACGTATGTTAAAGAACTCATAATAACACCAATCATTAAAGTAGCTATATATAACCAATTGGCGACATGTAAATGGGAAGCACAAAATTTAATAGCCAAAATAGATATTTAAATACGATAAAAATGTCAAAAAAGAAAGCATGAATAAAAAAACTCATATATATATATATATGTAACAGCCTAGAGGTTAAATTCATAACTGTAGTTTCACTTTATTATGTCGTTGAATTTTGAATTTTGAATTCCTATTAATTAAACTTATTTATTTAATAAAATTTAGGTAATTATTTTACATAATTTTCATATAAATAGGTAAGGTAATAATTGTGTAAGCCTTTAAGTAATATAAATGGAATGTCCAGCCGTCCATTATGGACCCAATTGCCAAGTAAAAGCGCAGCCAATTCATTGGCAAATACATGTTAATAGACAGAGTTGATGAGATGTCTAATTCTGACATCAGTGGGGATTCTTTTATGAACACTGAACAATTTGTGAGTAATTTTCACAAGCACTTGGCTCCCACATTGATTTGCAGTGTACGTTTTGTCTACAAAATCTGCTGAATTCTTTTCACGGTTTACCTAGTAAAGTGAGGAAGATATATATATATATAGCGCCTGCAATATAATGTATACTGTTGACAGTATAAATGCTTTATCGTAAAAGTAATATTTTGACTGAAATAGAAGCACACTGTATAAATATCCATGTAACCTACTATTTTCACACTAGCTGGCAATGCTTCGAAAGAGGGCGTGGTTTCAAATCACACTTCACATTTATATAAAAAAAAATTGGATTTGTTATTTCACTGATACCAATATTTCAATTTTAATATTTTTTAAGTGATATTTTAATAATATATATATTTTTTAAAAATTATTATTTTGATATAATTTATAATTTAATTAATTTTTTTTACATCTATTTTAGTAACATAAGTGTGATATTTAAAATACATTTTTGAATAAATAATTAATTGTCTCAAAATATTTTCTAAATATCATTTAATTAATTTATTATTCAAAAATATCATTTGAATATAGTACGAATATTACTATACAAGTAAAAAATCTCAAATTAAATAAAAAAAATTACACTTAATTGATATTTTTTTAAACAAATCTCAAATTAAATAAAAAAAATTACACTTAATTGATACTTTTTTAAACAATTATATTAACAAAGGTAACATATAACTCCAAAATACACGTAAGAATGTACTAAAGGTGAAATTATGATACCAATAAGACAACTAATCCAAAAAAATGAGTTATTCTTTTAATAATTTAAAATTTTAAAATATTTAATTATCAATGATTTTTAATATGTTATAGAGTAAGATATATTATATTCAAGCTCTATTAATTCTAATTATTTGGTATGCATAGTATGAAGAATAAACATTTTAGGGAATAATAATTGTAAAAAAATAATATTAATGTTAATTTAAGCTTTTAAAAAAATTAATGACCAAATGTTTTTGTTACATTCAGCAACTACTCGTAAAATGTGTTTTCTTGAGCTAAAATTGGTCACAAAAATTGAGTTATTTTAAAATTATTTATTATTCTTTAAGCATAGATGAACTATTATTTCATATTAATCACATAACATGCATGGAGTATACATGTTCTTATTAAAACAAACAATAATAACTATGCATTTTATATACATAACATTGAGAAAATTCTGACTATTCTTTTTTCCTAATAAATACAAGTATTATTAAATTAGAAATTACTTTATAAGGAGTTTATGCCACATTTTCTATTAAATTACTTATAAAATGTGGTACATCATTTTCACGATAAGAATCATAAATGTTCATCAGCTGGAACATTTTGATTTCTATGACAAGGCCCGTATTTAAATTATTTGTATAATTCTTTAAATTCCTGAATAATCCTCCAAGATTCGTATACTGTCCATGTTAAAAGTTTTTACTGCATTAATATTATCTCCTTCAAATATTACTCCCTCCATTTTAGCAGCTCAAGCTAAACTATTGCAAACAATGAAAAAAAGTTTATAACCAAGCAGCATCAACATTAAATTTAATAGCTACAATCATTGCATTATGTTAGAGACGAGAAAGTTACAACTTAAACATTCATTTATATATATATTTGAGGTCATATTCATAATTTAATGAATAATATAATTACGTGTAACACATGCGTCAGTTGGATATATATATATATAGCTTCTGCTTTAGGAACTTTGCCTTTAAGTGACGCATACTCAATTATGAACGTGTATAATTAAGAAAACGAGATTAGAGTAAATTCTAAGATTATAACATATCAATTAAAAATTTGAAATAAATGATTATTTATGAAATTAATATCTATAAATGTGATACAACAAGTTAGTGAGTACATAAATTTGAATAGAATATATAAACAAAGGCCAGTTTTAGAAATATTTTGACATCAAAAAGTGCAAAAGGAGAAGTGTTTCAAAGACATCATACCAAATTAGCATCACTCGTGAAAGAGACTAGTTATGATCAGACTTGCAATGCAAGCCACCTATGACTCATTGATGTATCATATATATATATATATATATATATATACCCTTCTAAAAGCACTTTTATATATTTTGCTTAGTCAAGTTTAGTGCACCTTATTGAGTGAAACTAGGTTAAACTTTCCATTCAAACTTTCTCTAGCTAGCATCATTTTTATATCAAACTCATGTTTTACCCACTTTTTCTTAAGTTATTAATTTTTTCTTACGCCAATCTTTGATGACCCTTGATGTCATCAAACAGAGATCGAAAAAAAAATAATTTATGAAAAAATTTATGGAAAGGGTGGGATTGAATTAAAATATGTTATTAGCCCACCATGGTTATTCATCTCATCCAATATTAATATAATGGTAGGCATTGCCAATTCATAAATTTTGTTAATTTCTTTCAAGGAAGTTTTAAATTGAATTATTTATACATGAAATAACATTGTTGAATTTAATAATCTAAAATGAATTCGATTCTATCTAGCTCTTGGGTACTAGTAAAAACATGGATGTAACTTTTCTATAACGATATCTTGTTTAGTTATTGTGAGAAATATATATATATATATTATTTTTTGTCCTAGTAATAATTTTATTTGCCAACATTAGCCATGCATCTATATTTGTTGTCATCAATAATGGTGGTACTTGAGAGTACAACTTTTAATTAGTGTACATTGATGAAGTCGAAGGACATCAAGATCATTTTTTCCTTTGAAGTTATCTCATCACTTAATTTAAAGAGATGTATGATGATTATATCATGATGTAGAAATACATTAACGTAGTACTAATAAAGTAGCACAATGGTTTGTTTAGCAACTCAAAAACTAGGTCCCTTACCCAACTATAAAAAAACCTCTCTCCTGCATCCCTTACCCGAGCAGATACTAATATATATATATATATATATATATATATATATATATAAGAGGGTTATTCGTGAAAGCCATTTCGTGAAATGAGATTAGCCCATACAATTTAGTCCTTTTTAATAATATTACTATAATTTAAATTAAAATAAAATTTAATTATTATTATTTTAATAAATTACATATTATGTACGTATCCATTACTAGTTTTATATAGTTATTACAAAGTTTATAAATATTCACAATATTCGTTAATAAAACGATTAAATATAATATAATATATATGTTTTGAGTATACAATATTTACTAACATGTTAGAATTGAATTAATATTGTAAAGAGTATAGAGAGATAAGAAGAAAGAATGATTTAATGTTGTATTGGTGTGTTTTAGAATGTACATAGAGAACCCTATTTATAGGGTTGTAACAAGTGTAGTACAAGTGAAATAGTAAGTGTAGTACAAGTGAAATAGTAGAAGTGTAGTACAAGTGTAATACAAGTGAAGTATAAGTGAATTACAATATCAAATATAACTTGACATCCCCCCTCAAACTTAAGGAGGAAGAAAAACAATCAACTTGAGTTTGGAAATTAATTCTTGAAATCTGCCTGGTAGATGAGATTTGGTGAAGATGCCAGCTGTTTGGTTTGTGAAGGATATTGATTTGAGACAAACAGTGTCTTGAAGAACATGTTGGCGAACAAAATGACAATCAATCTCGATATGTTTTGTTCGTTCATGAAATACATTATTGTGAACAATCTGAATAGCACTCTGATTGTCACAATATAAGATAGTTGCAGTTGATTGAAGAACACTCATATCAGCAAGTAACCAACAGAGCCAAATAAGTTCTTGAGTGGTGTCAGCAAGAGCACGATATTTAGCTTCAATGCTGGATCGAGAAGTGAGGGATTGTTTCTTGCTTCGCCAAGATATGAGAGAGTTTCCAAGAAAGAAACAATATCCAGTGGTAGATAGACGATCAATTGGGTCACCTGCCCAATCAGCATCAGAGTAGGCAGAAAGAAGAAGATTAGACTTGTTGGAGAAGTGGAGACCGTGAAACATGGTGCCTTTGATGTAGTGGAGAATGCGAAGAACCACAGTATAATGGGTAGACCGTGGAGTAGACATGAATTGACTAACCAGATGAACAACATAGGCAATGTCAGGACGAGTGACTGTGAGATAAACAAGACTGCCTACTAGTTGTCTGTATAGTGTAGCATCTGAGAGAATAGTGCCATCTAATGGAGTAAGTTTGACATTGGTTTCTAGAGGTGTTGATGCACTTTTGCAATCAGTAAGGCCAGCCCGATTAAGAATATTAGAAGAGTACTTTGCTTGAGAGAGATAATATCCTTGAGAATCAGATGAGATTTCTAGGCCTAAGAAGTAGTGGAGACGACCAAGGTCTTTCATTTCAAATTGATGGCTCAGAAACTGCTTGAGATCAATAATTCCATTAGAGTCATTCCTTGTTATGATCATATCATCTACATAAAGGAGTAGAAGTGTTACACCAGTGGGAGTCTTCCGAATAAAGAGACCGAAGTCATAAGAACTCGAAGTGAAGCCAAAGTCAGTAAGTGTAGAGCTAAATTTGGCAAACCAAGCCTGAGGAGCTTGTTTGAGGCCATAGAGAGCACGACGAAGTCTGCATACTTAATGAGGTGAATTAGTGTATCCAGGAGGAGGTTTCATATAAACTTCCTCAGTTATGTCTTCATTAAGAAAAGCATTTTTGACATCCATTTGAAACATGTTCCAATTTCGGGCAGCAACAACAACAATGATACTTCGAACAGAGGTGAGGCGAGCTACAGGTGCAAAAGTTTCTTCATAGTCGATTCCATATTCCTGTGTAAAACCCTTTGCAACCAGACGAGCTTTATATCGTTCCACAGACCCATCTGAATGAGTTTTGATTTTGAAAATCCACTTGCAACTAATCAGAGATTTATTAGATGGAAGATCAACAAGATCCCATGTATGTGCTTTTGTTAATGCCTGTAATTCATGGGTCATAGCTTGTTGCCAATGTGGATTAGAACTAGCTTCTCTATAGTTTTGGGGTTCATGATGAGACAAAATAGTAGAGAAACATTGGTAATCACGAAGATGAAAAGGAAGACTACTTACACTAGTAGAACGACGAAGTGATGACTCTGGACAATCAGGTAGTTGGTCTTCAAAAGATGTTGTTATGGTAGGATCAGTAGAAGGAGCAGACACATCAGGAGAAGCCATAGTAGACGATGGTGAGGGTAATGGAGCAATGTCAGGAGAAAATAAATCAATAGTTGGGTCATTAAAAAATGAGAGTGAGGTAGGATATGAGACATGAAATGAGGAAATAGAAGAAAACATTTTATGTTCCCAAAAGATGACATGACGAGAGATGCACAATCGTTTAGAGATAGGGTCCCAACAAATATAGCCTTTGTGTTCTATTCCATACCCTAAGAAACAACAAAGACAAGCACGAGGTTCTAATTTATTGCGTTCATGAGGGTGAAAAAGAACAAAACAGGCACAACCAAACACTTTGAGCAGTTCATAAGATGGAGAAGTACTATAGACACGCTCATAAGGGGATTGATTGTGAACAATAGGCATTGGAACCTGATTGATGGTATAAACAGCCATAAGAGCTGCTTCACCCCAAAATCGTTCAGGACAAGAACTAGAAATGAGGAGAGTAACGACAATATTAAGAATATGTCTGTGTTTTCGCTCAGCTCTTCCATTTTGTTGAGATGTGCCATGACAAGAATATTGAGAAAGAGTCCTATTTTGTCGAAGAAAATTTTAAAAATTTATTTCTTTATATTTCATAGCATTATCAGTTCTAAGTACTTTAATATTTTGAGAAAATTGGGTTTTAACCATTTGGGTAAAATCATAATAAATTTTAGGTAATTCAGATCTATGTTTTATGAGAAAAATCCATGTGAATCTTGAATAATCATCAATAAAAATGACAAAGTAAACACATCCTCCCATAGTAGGATGTGGGGATGGACCCCAAACATCATAATGAATTAAGTCAAAAGGGGAGACAGAAGTAGAATCATTTTTATTAAAACATAAAGCATGTTGTTTTCCCAATTGACAAGGCAAACAATTTACATTATCAGAAATAGAAACAGATCTTAATTTACCTGAGGATGCTAAGGGACGAAGACGTCCTATAGACGTATGGCCTAGACGAGCATGCCATAGGTTGATAGGAGTAGTAGAAGCAGCAACAGAAGTATGAGGAGAATTGGGTAGATGAAGGTTGATAAGTTCAAATAATCGTCCAACTTTACGGAGGATCTGTCCTGTCTGTGGATCCTGCACATGACAACCAGAAAAGGAAAAAGTAATAGTAAGACCAAGTTCACATAATTGACCAATAGAGATAAGATTTAGAGTAAGGTTCGGAATATGAAACGTGTCAGAAAGTGATATAGAAGATGTGAAAACTTGACCTACAGCATTAACATGCATATGTGAACCATTGGCAGTTTGAATTAAAGGTTTGGAGATGGAAGATTGTGTGGGAGAGAAGATATGAGTACCATGAGTCATATGATTACAACAAGCAGAATCAAAATACCATAAAGATTTACCTGATGTGAGAGACAAGGCAGTAGGAGGAAGATTACTAGATTGTGAGAAAACATGTTTAAGAAGACCTTCAAGTTCTTGAGTAGAGAAGGTAAATTTGTCATGATTATCCTCAAAAATAACAGTAGTGATAGATGAGTTACTATTTTTACCTGAAGCATGTTGAGAGGGATTCCGAGAGGGATTCCATGAGGAATGCTGAGAGGGATTCCGTGAGGAATGTTGAGAGGGATTCCGAAAGCAATCTCTATTAAAGTGTCCTGGACCCTTCTTGTGACAATATATACATACCCGAATGGGACATGTAAGAAGCTCATGATTGGGATTGTGACAGTAGGTGCAGCCTTGATGTTTGAAGTCTTCTTTAGAACCTCCTTTAGGGCGATAAGAAGGGGTGGCAAGAACAGAATCTGTATGATGAACTTTGAAAACCCCCATCCGAGTTTCTTCAGAGTGAAGCTCGATCATAGCAGTATCTAAGGATGGAAAAGGACTCCGATGGAGTAAGGAAGCTCGAACAGGTTCAAATTGATCATGGAGAGCCGTGAGAAAAATAACAAAACGTTGGTGATTATGGTAAGTTGCAAACATCTCAGCATAAATCTTGTTTGTCCAAGTTGGTTCAGAGAGAGCGAGTTGATCCCAAATAGTATGCATTTTAGAGAGAAATTGATTAATGGTTTGATCAGCCCTTTGGCGTTTGGTACGAAGAGTTGTTAGAAGTTGATATTGGTTGGCCAAATCTGTTATAGTGAAGCGAGCCTCAAGAAATTCCCAAACTTCTTTGGTAGTGTAAAAACGCCCAAATTCACCATAGATGGAGGGTAATGTGGTGTTACGGAACCAGGTAATAATTTGATGATGTTTACTCTCCCAGTCTTCAAGGCGATCAGAAAATAAGGAGATGCTTTCAGTGGTTTCTTGGATGGGTATAGAGATATCACCAGTTATGAAACGCCATAGCTTGCATCCTTTTAAGAAACTTTTCATTGCTTGTGCCTAAGCTAGGTAGTTAGTATCATCAAGGGCGGTAGAGATTGGTTTTGGGACATTATTTCGATCCATTTTAATGAAATATTGGAGGAAATATAAAGCAAATATATAGAAACAGTATAAAGGAGATATATTTAAAAAAATGAAAAGATGAGTTGAAAACAAGCCTGGAACTTGGTTGAGGTGAGCCGGGTTTGGAGTGAGCCAGGTTGGAATGAACCGGGTTGAGAGTGAATCATGATAGGGTGAGCCGGGTTGGTTGTGATGGAGAGAGGTGAAATTTTGATAGAAATTTTAGAGATATATGAGAGGCTCTGATACCATGTAAAAAGTATAGAGAGATAAGAAGAAAGAATGATTTAATGTTGTATTTGTGTGTTTTAGAATGTACATAGAGAACCCTATTTATAGGGTTGTAACAAGTGTAGTACAAATATAGTACAAGTGAAATAATAAGTGTAGTATAAGTGAAATAGTACAAGTGTAGTACAAGTGAAATAGTGGAATTGTAGTACAAGTGAAATAATACAAGTGTAATACAAGTGAAGTATAAGTGAATTACAATATCAAATATAACTTAACAAATACATATAAAAAATATAATATATATGCTGCTCAATCAATCGAGCCTAAGGTTGATCGATTGATCATTTCTAATCCATGTGCTATCAAGTTGAAAGTGTTTGGGAGTAAATCGATCAAAGATATACTTGATCAATTAAGAGTTCAATCTACCTATTCTTTAGTTATTATTTAATCATTTTTGGATCAATTGACATATTAGTTCAACCAATCGAGCTTATTTTAGATCAATCGTGGGCTTAACTTTTCAACTTGAAATCTCTTTGTTAACTCAAGCCAAATGTGATAGAAAGGTAATTACCTTTTAACTTAATATTAGGGTTTTATTTCTCCTAAATAAACATGTTAATGCAAAATATTTTAATTACTACACCTATTCTTTTCATCTTACATTTTTTGTGCTCTCTCTCTCAAAAATATTTTTAATTGAATCATATTTTTTTAGCCGTGTTTTTGATTTAATCTATCAAACATATTATATGGATATGTTTAATTGATTTGTATGCCTATTTGTTTTTATAATATTTCTATTTTGATTTTTATTCTAGGATTTGCTAGATGATTTGATTTATCTAATTTATGTCTTGAATCTTCTAGTTCGACTTTTTCATTGTTAAATCTATTATATGAAACACTTTTCACTTGTATTATTTGTACTAATTTTTCATATACTTATTGAATGAGTTCGATAACTTGTGTGACTCGAGAGATCAAAACATTGGTTTATATTCATACAACTATCTTGTGGAGACTTTGAAAAAGCAAAGGATTCGTATATAAGCATATTACTTTAAGGACTTTATACGTGAAAAGTAGTCTAAAACCTTCCTTTATAATAGAACTAATTTTTTATAGTAAAAAATAGGTAGTATAATAGTTAGTTATTTTTCCTCTTAAAACATTAATATTATCTATATATTGTTTTCATCTAGAATATCATGTTTCGTATTTATTTTTATTTTTTCTTTATGTTATTTATACACGATTATTTGTTTTATCGTTTAATAATTTTTAATTACACATAATTAGTAAAATTAACTATTCACGTCATCTTGCAACTTAAACATTCAATTAACATATCCAAAATGAAATATCAATCTATTTCCAATGAAATTAAATGCAGATCCCACCTCTGATTCTAATTTTTTTCATGCTAGATTGGATGATTGAGCTATGGTAGTAGGGATGAACATGGGGATGGGTGGGAATGGATTTGAATATAACAGTCCCCGAACTGAATTATAAAATCTGTCCCCGAAACCACCTGAAAATCGTTGCAGTTCGGGGACAGTTTTTTACCCGCGGTTAACAGTTCGGGACAATTATTAAAAAAAAATTTGTTTTTCAAAATCCTATTCAATTGAGCTCTTTTTAGCAATACAATCCACCTAAAGCAAATGGTTGATATTGAACTTGATATCTCAATTTATTATTTAAATTTGTTATTTTGAGTATATGATTAAAAATTTAACATTTAATAATATATATTTTTATGAATCTAGATAAGATTAAATACATATCAATAAAAAACACAAGATATAAATAAAATATTACAAACTAATACAAATATTGAAAACTAAATAAATAAATTTAAGAAAACTTCAAGTAAAATAAATCAAAACTTATTTCTTCTAATTATTCATCAAATGCAAGCGTATCCTGCAAAAATCAAACATATAAAATCAATTTTATAAACCAAAATAATAAATTGCTTAATCAATAATGTAAATTTTTTATCTCAACATCATCTTTTGCAATATTAATAGTGGAAGCGGATAAACAAGGAGATAACATATCTGAATAAATTATGAAATATTTGAATACATAATTAAATAATTAATATATAATACATAAAACAAGACTTGAAAACATATTACTCATGAAGACTTTACTACATTAGTTTTCAAGTGTCGTCGCTGGATAGCCTATGATCCTGCATGATTGGATCATAATCATAACCAAACCAAATCATAAGGAGCAGGACTATAAAACCTTGTTCAAAGTAATATGCACAAGATTCCAATATTAAAATCATAGGTAAAAGTAGTAAAAATCAATGAACCAGAATAAGGTCAAAAACATAGTTACTGAGTAGCGCCAATATGCTAACCCACCCCACAGATAGTAAAAGATCATGCAGGAAACTACATATTGTCAAGACTTGAAAACCTATTACTCATGAAGACTTTACTACACTAGTTTTCAAGTGTCGTCGTTGGATTCAAATGTCGTCCCTGGATAGCCTATGATTCTGCATGATTGGATCATAATCATAACCAAACCAAATCATAAGGAGTAGGACTATAAAACCTTGTTCAAAGTAATCTGCACAAGATTCCAATCTTAAAATCATAAGTGAAAGCAACAAAAACCAATGAACCAGAATAAGGTCAATAACATAGTTACTGAGCAGCGCCAATATGTTGACCCACCCTACAGATAGTAAAATATCATGCAGGAAACTACATATTATCAAGACTTGAAAACCTATTACTCATGAAGATTTTACTACACTAGTTTTCAAGTGTCGTCGCTGGATAGCCTATGATCCTGCATGATTGGATCATAATCATAACCAAACCAAATCATAAGGAGCAGGACTATAAAACCTTGTTCAAAGTAATCTATACAAGATTCTAATCTTAAAATCATAGGTAAAAGCAGCAAAAACCAATGAACCAGAATAAGGTCAACAACATAGTTACTGAGCAGCACCAATATGCTAACCCACCCCACAGATAGTAAAAGATCATGCAGGAAACTACATATTGTCAAGACTTGAAAACCTATTACTACACTAGTTTTCACTTTCCAGCATGCTTAACAAATGAGAGAGTCATGAGGATTTCCTTTCCAAGTAATTCGTTTTCCAGTAAGATGGATGCACATAATAATGGTTCAATAAATACAGCACCATAGTTACAATGATCAAGGTTTCATAAATGAAGTAGCCCAATATAACAATTTAGTGATAGTTTCATTATTTTTGAAAATTAACAATTTAATAGAGTAATACATTGTCCAGTTTTGCTCAAGAAATAGAGTAGTAAAAATATCATAGCAAGACAGCCACCAATAGATTTGCTTTATACGAAAAAATGAAACAATTACCTAATGAGACCACGAAGAAGAAGGGATAACAAGCTGGTAACAAGCATACAACCGAGAGCTGTGAATGGCGACGAGATAGAGGGAACTAGCAACGACACGGCGTAGGAATTGGCGACTGGCGAAGACTAAAGAAGACGCAGCGACTGGATATGACCAAAGAAGACGCAGCGACTGGTGACGATTGGCGAAGACGCAGCGACTGGGGATGATCGAAGAAGACACAGCGACTGGAGACGACCGAAGAAGACGCAGCGAATGGCGACTGACGACTGGCGACTACGACTATGGTTGGCGACGAGGCGGCGTTGTGAGAGAAGGCAGATCTACAGATGGAAGAAAAATGAGAGAAACTGAGGTGCAGAGAGAATTAGGATTTAGGAATCTGATAAATTAGGTTTATATATTAGGTATTTAGGTTAAAAATAAAAAAATATTAATTAATATATAATTTATTTAAATATAATTAATTAATTTTGGGTACTGGTGGGTACGGTTTTGAGTATAATCGTAACCGAACCGTACCCGCTCTTTTATGTTCGGTTTTTACCCAAAATCGAACCCATCTTCGAAATTAAACGATGAAAAACCGAACCATCGGGGTAGTTATTCGCGAATAACCGAACCCGTGGTTTTTTTGCCCATCCGTATATGGTAGGAATGCGATATAGAAAGTGAAGGAGAATAGCTTTGGCAGAAACTAATAATTGTGTGATGGAGTATTTGGGAAGCAAGAAAGGATAAAACATTCAAAAATGTATCCAGATCAACCGAATATTATTTTTTTGTTCATAGACCACCGACTCTCTTAACTATAATTGTTAAACTTATAATTTGTTTATATTGTCTGCCATTTTGTTTGTGGCGGGAGTCTTCTTTTATAAATTCTAGCTCTTTAATTTCTTGCTCATGATTTATAAAATAGAATAACTTAGTATCAGGCTTTATCTTGGAGCTGATAATGTTTTGTTCCATATTTCTTTTCTTTATTAATAAAATACTGGTTCCAAAAAAATTAAAATAAAATCAATATTATTTTGACCAAAACTTTTAAATTTAAATGTTTTTTTACTAAAATAATTTCATATGTGACTAAAAAGGTTTAAATTGTTCAAATGTTAGAGATGATATCACACATTATTTAAACATGATACTAATGTGAGGTTTATAAGTAAACATAATCATAATTATCCTTATAGTTAACCCTTTATGATTAAAAGAATAATGGTTCTTATAGTATAAGAGCTTAAGTCGATTGGGCAAAAAACTTTGAACCTCAAAACCTCACAAAAAAATGAAATTAGTCTTACCACAACAAATAATAAGACAAATGACACAAATAAAATATTTTAAAAACATAAATGATAAGCTTTGTAATAAACATAAGTACACATTTTGAGGAGAGATGTTAGCAGTAATAGAAATCTCATTTTAATTTAAAACAATATTATGGTAAAATTTATAAAAATTATGATTATCTCTGTTCATTAAATTAATCTTTTAGAATTTAAAGTCTCATAATTTTTATAGAATTTTACATCAAGATCTTACCTTTCTATCTTCTTTATTTGAAGTAATTTTTTTTCTAATTTGCATGGACAAAAATTGTTTGTTGTAGTTTCAATTTCCTACTATGTAAGGGGAGGAATAGCAAACAAGTTTTGAAAATTTTTCCTCCATGCCCACCTTTCAATAAACACATGATTTTCTTTTCTTATATACACATATATATGCGTACGCTTTATATAATATGTACAAAGTTGAAGGTACATGGTGAACATATGTCTCAAGATAATAGACACCGTGCACAATGATGAAATGAAAAAAATAAAGAAGTAGAAGAAGTTAGAATGAGTTTAATTTACATTGTTGTTCTTAGATTATATTTTTTTCAAAAAAATCACTAACTTAAAATGATTGGTATTTATTTTTGATATAAAACTGATATTAATTTGACTAAATTAATTGAATATCATGTCAAGACTTTGAGCCCTAAGTTGATTTAAAAAAAAAAACTGAATGATATTTTAAGTTAAATAAGATACTAGATAAGTAGTTAAAGGACAATTAATGCAATATTATACAGTGTAATAGAAATTGTACAATATTCACGTGGATCGATCTCACTTAATTGCCAAAAGATAATGTACGTAAATGCCTCATATTATATGAAATAATGAGTATGTCTCCACGAACAGTAATAGTTTTTTCAAGTGTAACATTACGTTAACCATCCTAGTGAATAGTATATAATATCATATAAAACTTTAGATTATAACCCAAGAACCGTACATATTAAAAAATACCAACTGTAAAATATCGTTTTTGAATCATAGATTACATTTAAATCTTCATGACTCTTATCCATCTGAGTATTAATTGTATATATTATCCTAATAAAATATGCACACTGCCAGACCCACGTTGCCACGTTCCTATCACTCGCTGTTTTTTTGTAAACATGGTAGACTATTTGGACTTATAAAGCTTATCCAAAGGCCAAGATCTTCCACCATTGTGATAACATGAATTTCCGCCATGCAAAGTGCTTCCAAATAGTACATATTGCAAAGCAACACAAACATTTAAACATAAAAAAACAAAAATAAACAATTAAATGCACACTGTCCTGTCAAATTTTTATAGAAATATAATAAATTTTAAAATTTATTTATAATTAATGTTTAAAGGGCAAAAGTCGTTAAAGTAGTAAATGAAACTGTGTGCATTATTAAAAAGAAGAAGAAGAAGATAATCTCATGCCGAAATCCTGAAGTAGTGAGTGGGAGACACATCTTCTTTAATTAAGTGGGTATAATATTAATAGAATAAGACAAGGCAACAAATCATGGTGAATGTATGGTCTGCTTCTTTAAATTAATAACTAAAATAAATCTAATAACATGTTTAATCACGTTATTATACCCAAAACATGCCTCGAGTGTCTCACGGAGAGATATGCGGCGCCGTTGTATTGAACCAAAGCCCACTCTTAACTCCCGCCTTCACATGGAGATAATTTTGAAATTGGCGCCATGTTTCTTCAACAGTCAAAAAAGCGAGTCTTATACGAGACCCAAGAAAATGGCGGGATTTTCCAGGATTTTAATTACAAGGATTTGTAATTGGGACCACATTAACCACGTCTGAGCTGTTCGCGTGTCACCACACCACACTGATTTACTGAAACTTTTCTTCCATTGTCCTATTATCACCATTCAATGCCTCGTACTCGTATGTCACCAACATATGACTAGTTTTATATGTTGACAATAAAGTTACATTCTTATTTTTATTTTATATGTATTTTTTATTAATTATTATAATAAAATTTATTATTAAATCATATCAAATATATTATAGTATATAAAAAATTTAATTTAATTTTTTTAAAAATATAATGAAAATAAAATAATAGTGAAGATATTGTTAAAAAATTTCCAATTTAAAAAAATAACTAAAAACATTGAGATATTAGAGGTATAGAGTTAAACCAATAAATTATTTAAATATGATATTACTACAATGATTATAAGTGATTATAATTATTATTAATTTTAAGGTTAATTCTTTAATATTAAAAATTAATAAAAATGATTGCCGTTAAAACCCTACTTAAATTTTATAAGATAAGGTTATTATAATAATTATAATTATTATTATCAAAATTATTTTTTTAATAATAATTTTATTCAAAATAATAACAAATAATTATAATTAATTATACAAATATTATATATAATTTATGTGTTTTTAATTTTATAGAAACAAAAATTATTATTGATGGGTACTGTTATATTAAAGTTTTTAGATTTTCAATTCATAAATTGGATGTCTAATTTTTTAATAATTTTATTTATATTTTGTAGTTCTTGGATTTTCAATGAATAATTAGATGTTCAATTTTTTAAATAATTTCGTTTGTATCATTATAATATTTTGATTATATTATTTTTAGAAATGATTTATAAATTTTGTATAAAAGTTATATAATCAAAGTAACGTCATTATAATATCTTAATTTTAAAACTCAATTGAATCATTTGTTACTAAAAAAATTATATAATAAAAATATTTAAAAAAGTAACTTTTATAACATTTTTTCTTCAAGAATTATTCCATTTGGGACGTTCATTGATTCAAAAAATACATTTTCAATACAAATGAATTATTTGTTGGTTTAATAGGTTGGTTCGTACTAATGATACGATGGCATGGTACAATAATAGATAAAAAGATAATATTTTTTTCTCCCTTAAATATTTATTATTTAATTGAAATTAACGTAGGATAATAATATATATAAATTATGTATTATTTCAAAAATAAGTATCTTAATGTTATTTATTAAATTTATTGATTTTTGTTTAAAAATAATAATTGATAATTGTATTTTAAAAAAAATCATGAACTTAAATCAATACATATCCGATAATCCATTATCAATAATATTGATGCCATTTTTTTGTCAAATTTAATAATTGGTATATCTCTCTTTTGGAGAACACTCTTAAAATAATAAATAAGAAAATAATTAAATTAATTCATTTAAATAAAAAATTTGATATGATCTATTGGATTTGAATTAGATTCACAAATTTTAAGATAATAAGTAAAAAAATAATCAAATCAATTCATTTAAATAGAAAATCTGATATGATCTGTCGGATTCGAATTAGATTCATAAATTTAATAATCGGATTAAAAATTATATAATGTGTTTGGATCCAGATCAGAATCAGATTGACATATTTTATTATTTGTTATATCTAATTCGAATCAAATTATTATTAAATTATAAAAGAATACATATTTTGTTTTATAATATATTATATTTAAATATTATGTATATCATAGTTATATTATATTTTTATTTTAGCTTAAAAATAAATACAAATATTTAAAATAATTTAATAATTATACATATATATATATATATATTTTAGTTATGATTATAAATAATAGTATTTGTTATAAAAAAATATCAATTTAAAATTAAAATTTATGTATGTAATGTTTTATATATTACAATGATTCATAAATAAATTTTAATATTAATCTTACCTTACTCGATAAAAAAATTGATATATTTAGAATGATTGATTATGTCATTAGATCAAATTTATATTAAAAATATTTAAATCCGTTCAAATCAAATCAAATTTTGATTAGTCAAAAATAGATAATTTTGATCTGATGCTCACCCCTACTTAAAACCTTAGACCACCATGATATGTGGTAGCATTTAGTCATCTGATGCTTATGTAAGTCCATATAATGATAAAAAAGCAGATTCGTGTCTTTCCTTTTGATATATAAAGATGAAGGAATATATTTAATAAAATAAAATATATATCTCAGTGTGTATAGTTGAGAGAATAATTTATATGAAGCTTTGCAATTATTAGACACTAAGAACTTATTTTATTACGATGAATAATTGTTATTATTTATAAAAAAAAAAAATATAATTATTATTGATCGAATTATTAAGACTAGATGTGAGAAAATATTTCAATTAATTCATTTAAATTGATAAATTTGATTCGATTCGATTTTTTGGATTCAGATTGGATTAGATTTAAAAAAATTATAGTTAAAAAGATTCAAATTGAAAATTATATAATCCGTTTGAATTCATATAAGAATCGGATTAACAAATTTTATTATTTGTTTTATCAAATCTAAACCAAATTGTTATTAAATTATAAATAAATGAATATTTTATTATATAATATATTATATTTAAATATTATATATAGCATAATTATATTATATTATTATTTTAACTTAAAATTAAAAATAAATATTTATAATATTTTAATACTTGTACATATATTTTTTATTTTTTTAGTTGTTACTATAGATAATAATATTTATTACAAAAATATTAATTTAAAATTTGAATTTATGTATTTAATATTTTATATATGAAAATAATTTATAAATAAATTTTAATATCATTTTTATTTTATTCAATTTTGAAAAAATTAATCTATTCAGATGTAGATTAATTATGATTGATTATGTTATTAGATCGAATTCAAATTTACAAAAAAAAATAATAATTTCGATCTTATACTCACCTCTATCTAAGACCTTGACCACCACGTTATATGGTAGTTTCCACCCTTACAATAATTAAGTAAGTCCAATAATGAAGAGAATGATCATATTGATGTCTAGTTTTTTACAAATATAGATGTAAAAATATATTTAATAAAATAAAATTTATACCTCAATATTTATAATTGAGAGAATAATTTACATCAAGTTCTTAAATGATGAGAAACTAAGAATTTATTCTATTCTACTAATAATGATAATTATTTATAAAAAATAATATATTTATTAATAATTTTTATTTATAATAATAGATTTATCTTTAAATATTAGTTTGTTATTTATTTAATTTTTTTATTTTTAGATAATTAAAGATTTGAGTGAATATATTTTAACATGTTAATATTTACCGATATTGAGGTTTATTTTTTCATTACAAATTATTTAGTGAGTACAATGTCTCATATTATATTATATTACATAACATTAACTATCGGTCGTGAATAATTAATTTCTCAACCATATAACTTGTTACCTAACTAACGAATAATTTTTTTCATATCTTATTGTTGTTTCATCAAGCACTAATCATAAGTTCATAACAAGACGACCCCCACGAGCCGTCTGATTTAGCGCGAAAATTGCACTAAATCAATCGTCGGTTAAAAAAGTGACACGTAGAAAGTACGATGCAACAGACAGCAACCATTAAAATGAACGTGATTTCTGCACACTTAGACGAGATTGTCAAATAAATATGACAGTGGGCTGGGTAGGACCCCCAATTAACAAGAGTATCGTCTCGTTGACATTAATATATGTAGGACATGTGTCAAGTTTTAACAAAATTTATAAATATTCCTTCACAAATAGGATGAGTGAAGTTAGAAGAACGTGCCACCATACGCGTAATTGTTGCTCTTAATCTTAGAAGCTGCAACGTCATTTTTAAATGGCCATCTATTTTTATTTTATTTTATTTTATAAATAATATAGCTTGGCGCCTAAGATGCTGTTAACGAAAGGATATCGTTAAGTAACACTTGGAATTTGTAATAATATAATAATAATTTATTAATTTTTCATTAATTTTTATGTACTGGTTGTTATAAATATATTTTTCCTTTCTTTAAACAAAAAGAAAATAGTTTAGTAATATAGCTATATCGTTAAAATATGATTTATTATTTAATAAAAATAATATTAATATATAATTAATATTACAAATAAAATATATATTTTTATTAAGATAATAACATAAATTTTTAAGAAAATATCATTTTAAAAAAATGACAATAGATACAATAAATAAAGAAAACAGGCGGAAACAAGGACAAAGAATAATTTGAGACCAACCGTAAGTCTCAAGCACAGGCATCATAAGATCGTTTTATTTATTATTATTATTATTATTATTAATTTGTTTTCTTTTTTCAGGAGTCGGCAAAGTGCCCCATAATTAATGACACTAATAGCCTCCATTCTAAACTGAGTAATTTTAACGGATTCGTAAGTAATACAAATTCTATTTTTATTATTTTTCTCTAATATTTTAATATAATTTATTATTTAATTAATTTTATTCGTATATAATAATATATAAAATAATAATTAAAAGATATTTTTTATAATTAATTCTAAAATAATTAATGTATTGATTATTTAATTTTTTTTAATATCAGACATTTATTATTATGTATAATTTTTTTAATTAAATAATAAATTATATTAAATTAATATATTTTTTCAAATAAAATATCATTAAATTAACACATCCAAAATTTGAATAAAAATAAATACAAAAAATAAAATTGTATTATTATTAAAGTAACTAACAGAATTCTAATACCAATATCATAGATTTATTATCATTAATTGAATTTCATTAAAATTTAAAAAATTGTTAGATTATACCATATTTTAGATTAATTAAATTTAAAATTAATATAATTTTATTTAAAAATTAATATAATTAATAAGATGTATATTTATAAAATAATAAATCATTAATTTTAAGTATATTTTTCATTTTTTACAATGCTTATGATGGCGAATTCAAAAATATATTTTTAAAAAGGTTAATTATTTTTAGTTGGAATATTTTTTAAAATAATTAATAAATTAACCATTTTTTTTAAATTAATTATTTTAAAAACTTGATTTTATCCTTATCACACATTATTTTTAAATTTCAATCTTTTATTTTCATAAACTCAATAGAAATTAGTCATTTTTAAATTCTCCCGTACAATATTTACCATTTCATAGGTAAACTTATATAAAAAATTATCAAATTTTTATCGTTAAAAAAAAAAATTATTATTGTTGGGTTTAAATAAAGTATCTTCTAACACAATCTTTATGTTTACGTGATTTATAATATAATCTTTAGTATAAATGTTTTATTTTTTTTAAGATATTAAGCTATTACTTTATAAAAGAATTAAAAGAAATCTAGGGAGGAGCAATTTTTTTTTAATTAGTGTTATGAATCGTACGTACGTGTTCCTCATCGGTGTTTTTTTTTCTCTCTGTGAAATATATCCTTAACAATAAGAGTTTAAATTTAATTGAGTTGACAAACCTCTTACCTTTAGATTGAGTTTTATGAAAATAAAAGATTGGGATTTAAAAGCAATGTTTGATAAAAGATATAAACTAGCAAAAAGATGATCCAATTTCTATAATTTATGGTTTGATCCTTTAATTTCATAATTTATAAAAAAATATAACATTAATTTTATTTTTAAAATTCTATTAAAAAATTAATAATAAAGACATGTAATAAACACATGATTTTATTTTAAATAATATTTATGAAATAAAAAAATATTCTTTAAGAGTTTCTCAATAATTTTCCCTCTATTTTTAGTGTAATTTGGTTATAAGACTTTAAATATTTTATATTATTTTATATTTCAAATTTTTAAAAACAATGTATATTTTGAATATATTATTGGAATTAAAACATTCTAATACAATTCAATGATACAAAAAATTATAAGAAATTTAAGAAGGAGATAAATATGATTCACCAAATATGATATTTTATTTTCTTTCTTACTATTTTTTGTTTTTTAATCTATTTTTACTTTTATTTATTTTGTTAATTATTTAAGGTTATAAAAAAATTAATATTATAAGTAAAAAGATATAAAAATTCTTTAGTTATCTCATATTTTAATATTTTTTTAAAATATTTATTATTATTTTTATTGTATTATATGACATAATTAACAAAATAAGGAACATATAATTTTCAAAAAATGTACATTTAGATGTATTACGTTTTTTCATATAAAAAATGTCAAAAATTTGATATAAAATATAGATACGATAAAAATACATCAATAAGAATTATTTATTTAATTTTAAAAAATACATTATTAATATAAATAAATTAAAATTAAAATTAAATTAAATACTAATATTAAATTTAATTTAACTTTGATTAATCTAATAGATGAAGATCTCTTCTATTTCAATTGAGAAATTTAAACTATATCAATTATTAATATTTGATTTTTATAATTCATCTTTAACATTTTTTTTAATATATGTTTTATAATTAATAATTTTATTGTTAAATATTTAATATATATATTTAAATTTATTTATTTAATTATATAAATGGATAAATAAAAATCTTAATATTCTAATAAATTATAAAAATTTGTAAATTAAATATAAGTCATAATTATTTTTAATAATATTTATTAATAAAAATTAATTTTCGAAGAAAATATTCTTAATTTATTATTATACTAACATACGAAAAAAGTAGTATTTATATTAAAAATATGAATACTTTTTTGTAAATTTAAAATTTATTGAAAAAATAAAAATATATTTATTAATTTATTCGTGTAGATATAATACTAATATAATATAGAAAATTAATAACTACGTTATATCATGTATAAAAGTTGTTACATGATGATTATAATTTTTAAGATGATTTAGTTAAATATAATTATAGTTCTTATTGAATACGAGTTAGGAAGTTGGAGAATGTCAACGGGGCAGGGCTGCCCTTTCGGGCAGGCATTACTCACGCATGTGAAATTCTTTTTCTATCTACCCTCTCTTTGCTTTAAGGCGTCATCTTTTTTATTTTAATTTTAAATATCAAGGCGTGGTATTCCACGATATAAAAGGTTAAATATAACAGTAAACAGAATAAAATAAAGAATACCATAAAATAATAATAAAATAAGTTGTAAATAAAATATATAGAGACCACCTCCTGGCTTTGAGAAGGGAAGTTAAGAACAAGGCGTGCTTTTCGTTTCAAAGTAAAGTGTGATAGAGAGAGAGAGTCACTCTTTCCAGACAAAGAGGGTGTTGAGTTGGGTGAACGTTGTTAATAGCGATTTGGTCGAAGGTGTGAGCCAAATAAAGAGGCTGTTTTTGGCAATTGGGGGCTTTGTTTTCACACAAAGGCTAATATTTCGCTACTTTAGGAACACCGTTACCTTTGATTTTCTCGTCCTTTGCTGTTATCTTATCTGGCTTCTTCTTTTAAAACGCGTCACTCTTTCCTTGAAAGTATATAAGATTGTTTTTCGTTTTCTGTGGGAAATTGAAAGAAAACGAAAAAAAGAAAAACAGATATAGAGAGATCAGAGATGGAATGGCCTGCTTGTTTAGATGAGTATGAGAAGCTTGTTTTCAGGATGAACACCCCTAGGTTTGTTTACTTTCATATTTCATTTTAAACTTTTGCTCCTTTTCTATTTCTTCTTTGCAATTTCTGGGTACTTTCTGTTGCTGGGTTTTCTGTTTATTGCTTTAAGATTTCCGACCGATCATAGATTCTTCTCTGCGTTTTGAACTCGATAATCTTTATTTTACCTGGCCTATATTTGAATTTTAAATTTGTTTAATTTCCTTTTTCAATTTTTCACTGTTGCGATTATGGAATCAACAACGCATTTTCTCACCGACTTCTATATCTGTATTTGGATTTCTTTTCTCTCAAGCTTTCTAGAAATATCAACTTATTTCTTTGGACTTTTCAAAATCGGGTGTTTAGTTTTTTTTTTTAATTTTGAAAGCCACTAAAAAGTTCCTCCTCTGACTTGACTATTTACTGCATTTTTACAGGGTCGTGATCGACAATGCGGTTTGCCCAACTACAACTCTGGTCAAGGTTAGCTTCCACGAAATCCATTTACAGTGATTCTTTACCAATACGCCTTTGATTTGTTTCAGCTTTGAAAAAATTGGCTAATCGTCTCTGCTTTCCTGTGGTTTGATCTATAGGTTGATAGCGCCAGAAGACATGGAATTCTTCTTGAGGCTGTTCAAGTCCTCACGGATCTGAACTTATCAATCAAAAAGGCCTACATTTCTTCGGATGGAAGATGGTTCATGGATGGTGAGAAAACTAACCCCAGTTGCTTTTTAATGGTATTTTACATTGAACATTTGTTGCATATTTGGAGAAATATTATTTCCATGTTTTCTGAATTTATTTTGTACTCGATTTATTTTAGTTTTCCATGTGACTGATCAAGACGGAAATAAATTAACAGACGAGAGCGTCCTTAGCTACATTGAGCAGGTAATTGCTTTCAAAATGCTCACGATGTCTTATTTTATCGGAAACATATTGTTACTTTTCAGAATTCTAACTTGGTTTTGTTTTGTTTTTTTTTTGCTGTTTTAGTCGCTTGGCACCATTCACTATGGGCGAACCAACACTATTAACGACTTGACTGCACTAGAACTCACCGGAACTGACAGGGTTGGCCTTCTTTCGGAGTTGTTTGCTGTGCTATCTGACTTGCATTGTGATGTGGTTGATGCTAAGGTGTGGACACACAATGGCAGAATCGCTTGCCTTATCTACGTAAGGGACTGTGACTCTGGTTGCCCAATTGAGGATTCTCAAAAAATTGATAAGATTGAGGCGTTGTTAAGGAATGTTCTTAAAGGTGACAATGATATTAGAAGTGCCAAGACCTCTGTTTCCATG
Organism: Hippophae gyantsensis; assembly: GCA_030763125.1. Lineage (NCBI taxonomy): Eukaryota > Viridiplantae > Streptophyta > Magnoliopsida > Rosales > Elaeagnaceae > Hippophae > Hippophae gyantsensis. The sequence goes on from CM061030.1 coordinate 2,651,720, forward strand.
GCTGTAACCCACACCGAAAGAAGACTGCATCAAATGATGTTTGCAGACCGTGACTACGAGAGGAAGCCCATTTTGCAGTTTTGCTCAGACTCTCCTTTGGTGACGGTCCAAAATTGGGCTGAAAGGGGTTACTCAGTTGTGAATGTGCAGTGCAAGGATAGAATAAAGCTATCGTTTGATGTTGTTTGCACTTTGACAGATATGGATTATGTTGTTTTTCATGCCACTATCAACACCATAAGAGATATAGGATACTTGGTATGTATTTCTGTAAAATTTTAATTTCTTTGAAATTTATTTATTGTTTTGAAATTTGAAATAATATTGTCTGTTTCATTTTTTTCATCTGTAGGAATTTTACATTAGACATAAAGATGGAACCCCAATCAGTTCAGAACCTGAACGGCAAAGAGTCATCTTATGCTTACAAGCTGCAATTGAAAGAAGGGCTTCTGAGGTATAGTTCAGTTCAATTGTTATTCTTAATTCCCTTGTCGGGGTTTTTATCAAATGCTGATTGTTATTAGTTTTGATTACAGGGTGTGAGATTAGAACTACGCACTTCCGATAAGCAGGGTCTTTTAGCAGAAATAACAAGGACATTCCGCGAGAATGGCCTTAATGTGACAAGGGCTGAGATATCCACTACGAGCGACATGGCTCTAAATGTTTTCTATGTTACTGATGCTATTGGAAACCCAGCAGATCCCAAGATCATCGAGTCTGTCCGACTTTCAATCGGGTTGAATCACTTGAAAGTGAAGGAACTGCCAATGATATACCACCCAAAGGCAGAGAGAGAAGAAGATCAAGTACTTGGGGTTGGTGGAGCAGTTTTGCTAACACTTGGGAGCCTGCTTAGAAGGAATCTCTACCATTTGGGATTGGTGAAATCATATTCTTGAGCAAGGTCTAAGAATACCAAGAAATGAGGAAATTTGTAAGTGATTATCCACTTTGGTGGCTTATCATTCTTTTGCTTAGGGTTTTTGATTTGTGTTCTTCTACTTGTGTGTACATACAAGAAGAAAAATGGGTAAGGTAGAATTTGCTATTGTTGGGTTTGAATGGGTTTTAGGTACTGTTGGGGAGAGGTCTTTCACAAATTTAGATGCTTCTGGTTGAATTTAGGTGTAGTTGTAAAGGAAATGAGAAAGTTTGAAAATGCTGGGTGGGATATTGATATATGTTGTTTTGTTGCTGGTGGGAGGGAAATGTAGAAGAAGATCAGATAGTAGGGAAGAGATTGGGGTATTAAACAGCCCAAAACATAAAACATATGTACATAGAAATATTAATTTTAATGGCCGATTTTAATTCTCTCTTGCTCATACTTATTTCGTTTCTCTTATCCAATGCATTTGAAATTTTGTTAAAAATTAAACTGGGGAAACCTGCCTTAGTCCTTTAGCCTTTATGCGAAGAAATAAAACGTGAATTATTTCTTTTTGTGAGGTTGTAAATTATTTTTTTATTGAACAATAAGTTGTGGTATATTTTTAAGAATTGAAAGTTTCATCACGTACATTAGGGAAAGAAAAACATAGTTTTAGCAATTAAAACCTACTCTGCAATATTTTATGGATAATGAGGCACGAGCCGTTTAATTCAAACTCTATTGTTATATTTAATTTGTTATTTTTGCTACGTTGAAGTAAAGTTTTTATTTTTAAAAATAATTAATTGATATGAGTGATTAAAATCTATTATGTCACTTTTTGTGGTAAATAAATACTCAAATTTTCATTTTAAAGTGTTATTTTATGGATCTTTTATCTTTCTTTTATGGGTATATAGCAGTTTCCTTATCTTCTTTGCATAGAAGCTTATCTAGGACTTGATTTTTGATTTTTTAGCCCATTTTCTTTCCTATCTTCTTTCTCTTTTCAAACATTCATTTATTTAGCTCAAATCCATCCATTTAAAAAAAATTATTATTTCCTTGATTTCTATCATCTAAAATTAGAGATTTCATCTTCATACAAATCTTTAAAATTACCATTTAATCTTAAAATATCTTTTTGATTCATGTAATTTTAAATTAAAAAAAAAAGATATTCAAATTTGTGATCATCGAATTAAAATCATTATGTTACTAGTTTGTAGTAAGATCTATAGAAATAAAATGAATGTTAATTTTAATATTCTTATTTTTGTAAAATTTATGATTTTTTTTATAATAAAATTAAATACTTATTCAAATTATTCTATAATTTTGATATGTTTTAATTGATCTATTATTTAAAACATGGTCTTCGTTAATTGATCTTATTTGACATATGTACGTGATATGTTTGATATTTTTTTCTTTGAATCTTCACAAATGAAATTTATAAAGTTATCTTAAAATATATTTAAAAATTTATTATTTTTAAAGAATCTAAGTTGACATAAATATGTTATTTTAAATGTATAATTTTGAGAAATAAATATTCATAAATAAGATAATTATCAAACAATTGATTAGATTTTTTAAACTTATTTTTGTTAACTATATAATAAAATTCTAGAGTTATTGAATTACTCAAGTTTAAAGCTTTAAACTATAATATTTAATAATTTGTTTATATAATAATAATTTTTTATATATATTTATAAGTGTATTTGATTATGTTTTACTTAGATGAATTTTGTATAATCAATCTAAAATCTTTATTTAAAATATATTTTTTAATTAATATATTAAGATCGTAAGAGGTAAAAAAAAAAACTTTGTATGTCTGACTTATTGAATATATAACTTGCACAAACGTAAGTGAAATACGACAATAACACACCTAGAGTGCTTTCCAATATATCTTTTCATGATTATGAAATGGATTTAAAAAATCCTTTATATAACATGCATCATGAATGATAGGGAGGGACGGCTGTGTTGTCTTTAGTACGTTTCCTGTATGAGAAGATATCATAAGTATTTAAATATGTTATTTATTATTAATTAAAAAATTATATAAAATTTAAATTTATTAACTTAAAATATAAAAAACTCATTTAAAAAAAATCAATAATTTCTGTCACCTTAATGTTAAATGCCAAAATGAAATGGATCAGTGGGTGATTGTATATTCGTACTTTGCTTAACCCTCGAATCTTCTGATATTTGGCACGATTAATACTGGAACTTATGGTATTTTTCGACTTAATGTTTTTATTTATTTTTTTAAAATTATTTATTACATCTTCGTATTTTTTTCTCGATACATTTTGTCCCCACAAATTTCCAATTTATTGTGAAAACAATTAGTACAAACAGGTAGTGCTGTAAATATAACAATAGATATTTAAACGACGCATCTAATAACCAAAATAAGGTCGTACGGTATTATAGTATTTATTAGCACAACGAATCTTTATTTATATTTTTATTGAGACATCAACAACTAATGATCAAACAGGTATCTGTCAATATGTCCACCTTGTCCCTTCTGGAATCCAATTCTTTTACGTGAGCTGTAATAATATGAAATAAATATAAATTTAATTATTAATAAAATAAAACATAAAACTTATTTTACTTTTATTTTTTTATTAAAAAATGATAAAAAAAATAAAATAAAACAATAATTTTTTAATTATTATTTAAAAAATAATAATAAAAATATTAAATATGATAAAATAATAAGATAAGAAAATTTTATTCGATTGCATTTGTGAATTTAGAAAAAAGAAACGAAGTTAGTATAACAACAAACAACAAAAATGACTAATAAATTTGGGGGAATATTACTAAATTTCTATCGTTATTTTTAGGAAGTAAATGATAAAAATAAAAGTGACTATTTTTTCTAATTACCATGCTTTTTAATAAACACTAAACACACCCTCGTGTAACAATGATATATTTTTTCTTGCAGTTATTTTAAGAATAAAAAAATTATTACATGAACTCAACTTTTTCATCTCTATCAAAATGCATTTATAATCAACATAGTTCATCAATTATATCGACATATGATCAAAACAATATTCATTATATTTATTATAACTCGATCCATCAATGATCACATATATTAATATAATTGAAGATATGAATTATAATATAAATGTATAGCATGAAAATTTTATGTAATATGATCTTAACATGATTATTTTCAACTGATCTAATCTTAAACTTTAGTGATATCAAAACATATCAAAATCAAAATGTAAATAAACTTAAATTTTATTTCTATAAAAAACAACCTCAAAACATCCATAAATTAAAATCAATAAAAATATGTTTATATCAAAGAAACATTTAAAATTACAAACTCTCACTAAAAATGAATATCATCAAATATTATGACACACACACGAACAATATGCTCATGAAATATTTTGGGTGACAATCCTTAGTAGTAGATCTATAATCATAGACTTTGTACCAATTTGTTGTATAGACACGTATATATTTTTAATCTTTCCTTAACAATAAGGAACTTGATCTTTATATGCTTCTACTTCTTCAAGCTTATGTTGTTAGTGAAATATAACATTACTAACTTATTGTCAGAAAATAACTTAAGTAGTCTTTCAATACCATCTATTATGTGTAGCTTTGTGGCTAAATTTTGCAACCATATTCTATGATTGGATACCTCATAACATGTTATGAACTTTACCTTTATGGTAGAAGAGACTATAATAAGAGATTGCTTAGCACTCACTCAAAAGCAAGCTCCCCTGAGTAGAAGGCATACATAGCCCAATGTAGAATTCATACTATCTTAGAATCTAACAATGTAGCCCAATTATCTCAAGTTGATCTAATATTCGATAAGTGAGGATGTAGTTTTTTATTCTCTTTAAGTACCGTAAGACCTGTTTGGTTGTCGTCTAATGGTTTAATCCAAGATTGCTTAAATATCTATCCAACATCCCAACAATATATGCGATATTTTAATGCGTACAAACCTGAACATACATCAAACTCCTTACTACTGACACATAAGGAATCTTGTGCATTTTTCTTTTCCTTAAAACCATTATTAGGGCACTTATTAAGACTAAATTTGTTTCCTTTGACAACAAGGGTATCACTTGATTTGTAATTATGTATACCATATCTCTTAAGAACCCTTTCGATATTTCTCTTTTTTAATAATCCTAAAATAATCTCAAGCTTGAAATGCGTTACTAATGCCATTATAATCCTGAAAGAGTCTTTCAAAGAAACTAGAGAAAAAATCTCTTTATAGTCCATGTTTTCTTTCTGTGTAAAACCATGTGCGATAAAACGAGTCTTGTATTTTTGCACATCTCCTTTTAAATCCTTGTTGGTTTTAAATATCCATTTACGACCAATGAGTTTTGTAGCTTTTGGAAATGGTACAAGATCCCACAGTTCATTGTCCTTCATAGGCTTAATCTCCTCATTCATGGCATCAATCAACTTTTGAGAGTTAGAACTTTCCATATCTTGGCAGAAGTTGATCGGATCTTCTTTCATCACTCCAATATCAAACTTATGTTCTAAGAGGAATATAATTTAGTCATCTACTATTGCACTTCTCATTTTCCTAGTGGATCTTCCCAATGGCATGAGTTCTTGAGGTGGCAGAGTTTGTTCCAATTTCTTGAATTAGAGGTTCTTTCAGATTGCTTTCATTTGTTGTGTCTTGATCAATTTTAAGAATGTGATCTTGATTAACGTCAATAACATCTATGGGAATATCATCAAACTCCTCTTTAAAGACAAAATACTTAACTATATCTTTCCCTATAAACTCAACATACTCAAAGAACGAAGCCTTTTTTGATTGGAAAATCAACTTAGATGTGGGATCATAAAACTTGTACCCCATGTTTTTTCTTTCGGTAACACCATTCATAGTAGGCAAACCTAACATAATGTATTGTGGGATGATACTGCATCCCTATAGGAACTTAGCACAAGTTCTTAGATGTTGTTCACTTGAACTGTCATATATGTCATAGTATTCACAATCACGATGAGATCTGAAGCTTTTATGCCTTTTGTTGAGTTGATTATCAACTTTAACTTTATAATTTTTGAACACATCCAATGATTATGAATTTTCATAAATGAGAAATAAATAGTCATATCTAGAAAAATTATCTATGAACATTATAAAATATTGTTGACCATTTTAAGCAACTACATGGAATGACGCACAAATATATGTATGTATAAGTTCTAAGACTTCTAAAGTCCTATTGGCTTCAAATCTCTTTTTATTAGTTTTTTTTTTTCACTTTATATAATTAATACAAGCATCAAAATTATAGTGAAATCTAAGGGGTCTAAAATTTTGTCTGTCACAAGTTGTTTATTATCCGTCTGGAGACATGACCTAATCTATTGTGCAATAACGTAGTCAAATTTTAACTGGTTAATTTTCTTTTTATATCTCATGCATTTAACTATAGGAATTCCTTACATGAGGCAATTGTATCAATTAAATAAAGATTATTGTAACCTGATAAAGAACATAAACCTACCAATTTTGAATCATGAAACAAATTAAAATTTTCATTTCCAAATGAACTAGAATAACCAAATTTGTCCAAAATAGAAATAGAAATAAAATTTCGTCTAAAAGATGGTGCAATAAATATCTCATTAAGATCCAAGTAAAATCTAGTATTTAACAATAACCTAAATATTCCTATTGCCTAAACATGAATCGTCTTACCATCGCCCATATAGATGTATCTTTCACCATCACTTGACTCTCTGCAACACAAACAACCCTGTATAGATACATTGATATAAGTTATTGCACCAGAATCTATCCAGCATGTGTGTTTAGGTATCAATATTAAATTAATCTAAAAACAAATTAAATTAAGGAACATGCTTTTCTTAGCACGCCATGCGTGATAGTTAATGCAATGCTTCTTCCTTGCCTTTTAGCTTTATAGAAGAAACAACCAGTATCTACTGACTTATCTGGTTTCTTTTGTTATTTCTTTTGTTATTTCTTTTGAGGTGTCGTATCTACAGCTTCCTTATCCTTCTTTATTTTCCTTCTCTTGTCCTTGTACTTAGAGGTTAAGGCCATACGAACACTCTCTGTCAGATATGGCTTCAATCTATTCTCTTCTTGAACACAGTGTGAGATAAGCTCATTTAGAGACAAAGTTTCTTTCTGACAATTGTAACTCACCTTAAACTAACTAAACTATGTCAAAAGAGATATCAAAACCAGATGCACGAGCAAGTCCTTAGAGAGTTCTAACTTAAGTTCTCTTAATTTGGAAGCAAGATGAGACATCTCTATGATGTACTCCCTAATATTACCTCTATTCCAACACCTTATTGAGATTAGAATTCTCAAGAGCGTACCTATTTTAGCCTTTTTGTTATTGACAAATCTCTTTTCAATATCTACAAAGAAATCCTAAACAATAGTTATCTTTTCAAACACTATGCCATTGAATGCATCCTGAGTGGCATTCTTCATGATCATCATACGTATGAATAGAATTGATGTTGGAAATAATATTAACAAGATTATTTATGGTTGAATCTAGAAAACCACACATAAATAAAACAAACTCACATATAATTATATTAAATATTTACCTTTTTTGGATTGAACAATATTTACGTAAATTACATGTACATAATTATTTATATTCTAAAATTAATTTTTACGAGCGATCCTTTTGGTGACATAATTTCAATTAATTCATTTTAAAATATATATAAGTATATTAATATTTGAAATTTAATTGATATAATTGTTTTTATTAAAGTCAACAGTCAACGAAGGTCGATACTTATTAGATCATAAAACTTATATCCATATTTTGGCTTATTAATCTAAATTTATATTTTTTAAGCCATAAAAGTTTTATTTTATTTCATAAAAGTTAGTGGTTTTTTTTAAATTATTTGTGAGTATTTGAAAAAATTATTATTTTTGGGTTTTAATTCAATATATTATATTAAAAATCTTAGAGAAAATCTTAACAGTAATTATTGATTATTGATATTATTTTTTAGCTTTAAAAAAATATTTATAGACTTTTTTTTAATATAAACCAATCAAAATTTTAGCTACAACTTAAAAAAAAAACTATTTATAATACCCAAAACAAACTTAATTAATATATATAACAGTTTCGACAGATTAACATTACAATCTACGGTTAGCAAACAATCGACTCAAGGAAACAAATGCTAAAAGGAGATGATTAATATATAAATTCATATTAATCCATATATACTATGACATCTATGAATTGTTAACGTTTTATGAAGAAATCAATATTTGAAAAAATAATCAGAAAAAGAACTAAACGTTTCCTTCGATATATTTTCTTAATTTTGTATCGAGCATGTACATTGTTTATATAGACAAGTATTAATTACTATTTCAACAACCATCATGATTGAATTACATGGTTTACAGCTGCTTGGTAGGCGCGATGTATATTAAGAGACGTTTGGCATCAATGTAGTAATTGTTGAATGAGTTGTAGTATTTATTGAATGAGTTGTAGTATTTGTTGAATGAGTTGCAGTATTTGTTGAATGAGTTGCAGTATTTGTTGAATTCAATACTCCCCCTCAAGTTGGTGCATAGATGTCTTTCATGTCCAACTTGACTGAAACTTCTGTGAATACTCGATATGAGACTGTTTTAGTGAGGATGTCAGCCAATTGATCTTCTCACTTAATTTTTGGTAATTCCAATGAATTTTCTTCTAACTTTTTCTTAATAAAGAATCGGTCAATTTCAACATGTTTTGTACGATCGTGTTGAACTGGATTATGAGCAATATCACATGCTGCTTTATTGTCACAAAATAACTTAATTGATTCTTTAGCAGGATATCCCAAATCTTTCAAGAGAGATTGTAACCACAAGGCCTTACAAAGCCCAAGTGTCATGCCTCTGTATTCAACCTCTGCGCTTGAACGGGCAACAATATGTTGTTTCTTACTTCTCCATGTTACAAGGTTTCCCCCTACAAAAGTGAAGTAGCCTGATGTAGATCGCCTATCATTTATTGATCTAGCCCAATCAGCATTAGTATATACTTCTATTCTTTGGAACTCTGAGTTTTTAGCGAACAGTACTCTTTTTCCATGAGGAGACTTTAAATACCTAAAAATACAAATAACTGCATTCATATGTTGTTTTCCAGGATTATGCATAAATTGGCTAACAATACTTAAAGCATTGGCAAGATCTGGTCCTGTGTGTGCCAAATACATCAACCTTCCAACAAGCCTTTGTATCTTTCTTTATTTGTTGAAACTTGATCAACCTTGATACATAACTTTAATCCTTCCTCTACTGGTGTATTAGCTGGTTGACATGCTGACATATAAGTTTCTTTTAATAAATCTAAGGCATACTTTCTTTCAGATAAGAAGATTCCTTCTTTTGATCGAGAAACCTCAATCATAAGAAAATATTTTAAGGAACCAAGGTCTTTCATTTCAAATTCCTTGGACAAATAACTTTGTAGGGATTTTCTTTCTTCAAGATCATTTCCTGTTACTATCATATCATCAACATATACAATAAGTGCAGTGATCTTACCATACCCTTTTTTCAGAAATAAAGTATGGTCTAAATTGCTTTGCTTGTAGCCAAATGTCTTCATTGACTTTCTCAACCTGCCAAACCATGCTCTTGGGGATTGTTTCAATCCATACAGTGATTTTTTTAATTTACACATCTTTTCATCATATATTTTGGATTTCTTGATTCCTAGTGGTAAATCCATGTAAACTTCTTCAATTAAATCTCCATGTAGAAAGGGATTTTTTACATCAAACTGATATAATGACCAATCTAAATTTACAGCTAGAGATACCAAGACTCGAACAGTGTTAATTTTAGCTACAGGCACAAATGTTTCTGTATAGTCAAGCCCATATATCTGAGTGTATCCTTTTGCCACCAATCTTGCTTTATAGCGTTCAATCATACCATCTGCTTGATACTTTACTGAAAAAATCCATCGACATCCAAAAATTTTCTTTGTTGGTGGACGATCGACAAGTTCCCAAGTTCTATTTATTTCTAAAGATCTTAGTTCTTCATTCATAGCATCTTTCCATTTTTTGTCTGCTAAAGCTTCCTGCACACTGTTAGGAATAGATACAACAGATAATTGATTCACAAATGACACATTTGATTTTGACAAACGATGTTTAGACATATAGTTACTCATGTGATATTTGACTTTACTTGAAATCGTAGGTTCATACATGGCTTTAGGAATATCTCTGTTAGGACATGGTGGAAGTATTTTTTTGGTTGGTTCAATAGTTGGAGCATCCTCTACAAAAGATTGGTTAGGTATATCAGCAACTTGTGGAGAAGGAAACTCGTACTCACTTAGTGGTAGTAATGAACTTGCTTGATGATCTTGAAGTTGACGAGGATTTGATTCCATTTCCCTTGAGTCTTCTCTATATTGGGAGTTATTATCATCTGAATTCAAGTTATTTTTATTTTCCTCACATATAATTTGTCTTTCTTCGTAAGGAAACAATTTATATGTAAGGGTTTGAATTTCAACATGGTTGTACTCCCCTTGAAATTCAGGTGTAGAAGTGAAATACATTGTATCTTCATGAAAAATAACATCCATGGTGATAATCATTTGTTTTGTAGGAAGATGATAACAAAGATACCCTTTTTGTTGTGTGGTATATCCCATAAAAACACAACGTATTGCTCGTGGATCCAACTTGCTACGTTGTTGTTTATGTAGGTGTACAAATACCACACACCCAAAGACATGATGAGGTAATTTGGGTATACTTGGTGCAACAATTACTTCAGTGATGGCTTGTAGTGGTGTTTGAAAGTTAATGGGACTAGAAGTATCCAATTGATCAAATATGCAGCAGAAGTAAGTGCTTCTCCCCAATAAGATAATGACATATGAGATTCGATCAATGAGGCACGGACAACTTCCAACAAGTGTCGATTTTTTCTTTCTGCAATTCCATTTTGCTGAGGTGTATCAACACAAGTAGTTTGATGACTAATCCCTTCCGATTTAAGATATTCTTGAAGCTCAGAACTTTTATATTCTCCTCCATTGTCACTACGTAGAACTTGAATTTGTGTTTTATACTGAGTACAAACCATTTTATGAAATTTTCTAAATAATACGCTTACCTTACTTTTAGATTTCATAAAAGAGACCCAAGTTATTCTACTAAAATCATCAATAAATGTAACAAACCAACGTGATCCTCCCAAAGTAGAGACTTTGGAAGGACCCCATACATCAGAATGTATAACCATAAATGGAAATGGACTTTTATTTAAGGTTACAGGAAATGAGAAACGATGACTTTTTGCTAGTTCACAAACATCACACTTTAAAGTAGAAAGATCTAAGTTAAAAAATAAACTTGGAAATAATTTCTTTAAATATCCAAAAGAAGCATGACCCAATCTCATATGCCACAGCCATATATTTGATTCATCCTTTTTTGATCCAGTTGCTACCAATGCATGATTTGTTGAATCCAAGTCCAAATAATACAGGTTTCCTTGCCTAACACCACGACCAATCGTTTGCTTTGTTTGGATGTCCTTAAACACACAAAAGTGAGGCCAAAAAATAACAAAACAAGATAAAACAATAGTTATTTGAGAAATAGATATAAGGTTATACTCTAAAGAGGAAACAACTAGTACTGAATCTAAATTCAAAGTACTAGTAAGAGACAAAGATCTTTCCCCAATAATTGAGGTTGTGTTACCATTGGTAGTGCAAACAATTTTGTGTGAAGATGATTTTGAGATTTGTCTAGAATCGAATGTCATATTATCAGTTGCACCTGAATCAATTATCCATGTATTATTAAAAACAGAAGAACAAGTTTTAAGTATCTTACCAACATTTGCTAAGGAGTTTGCAACATGATCCTTTGTTTTTTCAGCAATGGTGACAGTAGACATTTGTCGTGGATTTTTCTTCCGAGAGTCACGGTTGTGATCACACCAGTCAGGATATCCTACAAGTTCAAAACATAGTTCTTTTGTATGACCTTTTTGATGACAATGGGTACATTTAAATGATGATTTATCAGCCACCCTTCGTTCTTGCTGATTGAAAAAAGAACGATTTTTAGATATCATGGCAGAAGCATCAACGTCACTAGATTTTTCCTTCAATAAGATTGGATGTACTACCTCACATCGAATCAAGGAATAACAACCTTCTAAATCTACGATGGTTTCTTTTCGCAAAATTTCTCCACAAATCTGCTCAAATTCATCATCTAATCCAACAAGAAAAATATGTACCTTTAGTCTTTCAACAGACTCTTGATATGATATTAGATCATGAGGGTCTTTCATGACCACCTTATCACGATGGTCTAGCTCTTGAAAAATTTCAGTCAACTCTCCATAATACTCTAAAAGTGATTTTCTATTTTGTTTAGAAGTAAAGGCTTTTTGGTTTAAGACAAATACTTATAATTCGTCACTTTTATCATAGAATGCTTTTTCCAAAGCACCCCAAATTTCAAGGGTAGTAGGTATGCATAAATAACGTTTCATGATTTCTGGACTCATTAACATAAGCAGTCATCTCTTTACTTTTTGATTTTCTCCATACCACTTGTTATTATTTTTTGATGTTTTTTCTCGTTGCAAATTTTTGTTATGAATATAAGAGAGTTTCTCTCTCTCTGCAATATACATATCTATTATTTGAGACCAAACATCATATTTAGTCTTAGTAAGAATAATTTCAGCATTAAAAACACCTTCAGAATGGACAGATTGTACAATAATTGGAGTTGATTGCTCCACAGGTAATGAAATTGTACCCTCTGTCATGATTTTATGGTAAACTAACTAGGAAATGGTGTAACAATTTCAAAACTGGAAATAAAACTACAAGAACTGGTATAAAGAATATTGAACCAATGTTTTTTTTCTTTTTTTTTTAAAGGAAGAAATGAACTAAACTAGATAAAAAACACAAAACCGGATAAAAACTTGGTTTAAAAACCTTGAAAACTGGACCAAACTGATTTTAAAAAGTCACAATAAAAAAAACCGGGTTTAGACCTTTAAAACTGATAGAATCGGCCAAAAATGGGAAAACTGTGAAAAACCGAGAAAACCAGGTTCAGATCGAACCTCTGTTTGAAGCGAACCAAATCTGAGCCGAACCGAGATGTGGACCGGCTACGTCCGCTAGCCGAACCGAGGGGCGTGCCGGCTACGTCCTCGAGTCGAGCCGAGCCGCATGCCACGTCATCATCTTCAACCTCCAGATGGTACGTGACGGAGCATGTGGCATGTGAATATTTTTCTTTCCTTAAGGTAGCACGTGGAGACGTGTGGTGGACTTTTCTTCTACTCTATTTTTACCAAAATGCTCATAATTGTGTTTAGAGTAATATGGTAAAATTAGTTGGGATAAAAATCGCTTGAAAAATGATGTTTGTAATTAATATTTGTAGAGGTGTTTAAATGATATTTTTTTCTCGGAATAAATATTTTCAGAGAAAGAAATCTCTGTTTTAGAGAACATGGATTTCAAATTTGTATAAAGCAACAACCTGACTTTGACACCATGAAGAAATCAATATTTGAAGAAATAATGAGAAGAAGAACTAAACGTTTCCTTCGATATATTTTCTTAATTTTATATCGGGCATGTACATTGTTTATATAGACAAGTATCAATTACTATTTCAACAACAATCATTATTGAATTACATGGTTTACAGCTGCTTGGTAGATGCTGTGTATATTGAGAGGCATTTGATATTGGTGTAGTAATTATTGAATGAATTGTAGTATATGTTGAATGAGTTAAAGTATTTGTTGAATTCAACATTTTCTTTTTTTTCTATTGAGAGTGAACAGTAATTTTTAAATCAAACCCGAACATGTTCATAATAAACAGTAATTTTAATGATTTATTTAACAACTAACAGATTTATTTATCAAATCTACGGATCAGATAATCGCAATTACAAAATATTCTTAAATTTATATCTATAATTTTAAAAGATAACAACAATTATTTTTAAATATAAAAATACGAAAACCAAAATCATTGGATTTGATAACAAAATTATAACAAATCAAAAATAAATTCGATTCTTAATAATAAAACATAAAGAGCTTCTTTTAACATTCGTTAAAATAAAATATATTGTAAAAACTATCATTACCTAGAATTAAAAATAGATATACTTAATATCTATAATAATTAATTAATTTTGTAGATAAATAGTTAATTTTAAAGATCTATTTTTTGATAATCTTTATTATTATTATTATATATATATATAGTTAGTAACTATATATCTATTTTAATATATTATTATAATATTATTGTTATGTTTATATATAACTTAAAATTAATAAATTATTTTTGAATAAATTTAAGGTTATATGATATTATATAATATATAATTTATTAAATATAAATAAAATATTAGATTAAGTATCCAGTTATTAATTTGGTGAGTCGCAACAGTTGTTCTTTCTATAATGTATAGCAATTATTTTATTCCAATTGCAGTCGTTATTTTTCCTCTAACATTGGAAGTTTATTTCGTTTTTTTTTTTTTGTGCGTTATCTAGTGTCATGTGCTATTAATATCTTTGTGCCATGTCCATGCATGTACAGTTAAGATTTATTTTCTTATTTTGATGATAATAGTTGTAATCTCCAACTATATTTTAGTTGAAAGAACTATAATTTCCTCAAGTTGTTTTCAAAAAAATAGAAAACTTTTTTTTTATAAAATAAAATTATTTTATATCATCTTCTGAATGCATGTTTGTCACGAAGTTTTAGGACTAAATTAATTTTAATTAATATCCTATATTATATGATGAAATTTTTCAAAAATTCAAAATAACCGTCAATCTTAAAACAGTTTTTCATCAATTATATAAGCAAGTTTGTTCTAGTGGCAATTTCCTTACTAACATTAATAATATATATATATATATATATATATATATATTTCATCATGTTCCAATCAACATGTATGGGTAAAATATAAATCATAAAAATGAATAATCTTATTATTTAAATTAATAAAAGATTCTTAGAGCTATTGTTAATATACAAGTCCATTGATACGGTAACAATAAAATAATTAAATTAATACCTAACAATTCAAATATTACGTTATTCGGTTTCATCTCTAACAAGCACCCAAGTTATTGTTTTTTATTTGTAGATATTTATATTATTATTTTTAAATTTTAAATCCTATTTATATTAACATCTCTTCTTATAATGAAAGTAAACATTTATTCATAAAGCTAAAAGACACTCATCAAATACATATTATTTAATATGGTTTTAAATTCAATCTAAAAAATATATATATTTATTTAATATAATTTTTTTTTATTTTTAACGAAATAAAAATAATTTTTTATATATAAAAAATTTATGTTAAAATTAAACCTATATATAAACAAAAAGAGCAGGTACATGTGCCGACTAACCAGCGTTAGCCTGACTTTTTCCTTTTAAAATCCTATATATTAATGTAAATATAGACATATGAATTTCTTTTATGAGTGGGGTCTAATACAAAAAGAAAAAATATATAGAAAAATCTCATTTTTATTTTTTAAAAATTAATTATATAATAAACAAATATTTTGATGTTATATTTTATTTTAAAAATTATTTTATATATTAATTTTTATCAATATCAAATAAAACTTATATTTTATGGAGTAAGATATAAGATAGAGGATCTTGAACTCCTTTATGAAATAATCATTGATTTTATGATTTATTAATTAGAAAATATAAAATAGATGATATATTAATATTACTTTAATAATATTAAAAAGAGAACTTAGATATTATGATTCTTGAATTAATAAGATAAGATATAAGATAGAGGATATATTAATTTTGTACTAGTAATATTATATTATAAAATAAAAGTATTATAAGAATTATAATATTAGATATTGAATCTAATTTATTAAATTATATTATAAATATTAAATTATATATAAGAGAGAGAATAAATATCATAATTTATTTTTATTTAATTAAAATTAAATTATTATAATATTATACATAATTATCTCCGGTAGACTATTTATTGTAGAATTTTATTATTTGTTAGATTATTTATTTAAATAAATAAAGATAATTTTTTAATTTTTATCTCTTTAAGATAAATAAAAAATAATTATTAAATTTCTATCTATTAAGATAATTATATTATTTTTATACCCTAAAATAATTAATATCATTCTTTAACTACTAAGTAAAACTTATAAAATTATCTCAATAAATACCAATCACAAATGCACAATATATAAAGAAGGTCGATAGAAAAATAATAATTAATAACATAATCTCATAACTAAAAGAAACATTTGTTAAAAAGGAAGAGTGTGGCTAGAGATTAGACATATATTGGCAGAATTAATAAAGCAGAGCTTAATTCCAGATACATATATCGGTAGTTTTTTTTTTCTCTGATAGGAAGGATTTTTTTCTTTGAACAAAAAATAGGTAGGATTTGAAGAATATATAGAATAAATACCCCTAATTATTATACAATTGATTATATATTTAAATTTCAATGATTATAATTACAGATAAATTTTATCTCTTCACTTTTATATAAATCCAAACAGTTGAAATATAAAGTTGGAATAAATTCTATAAATAAACTTTGCTATTAACCCTATCTCACACACACAAACATGTATATATATATATATATTTGATTATTTATAATATAATATTATCTATTATTTTATACTTATATATTAGGTAATATCATGATATTGTTTTTTAATAATATACAGCCATATATATTTAACTAGTGGGACGATGGGATAGACATCCCCTAACGTGATCCGAATTCCAATTTCAAAATCACAATTATACATTATATATATTCGATCCGATAGTCTTGAATCTTGGAATATCAAAGTAAAAGAAATTTCGGAACATTTAAATTTATTAACTTTAAAATAGTAAAGTAAAATTTTATTAAGTTTAAAAATTAAGATAATAAAATTACATAAATATATTTAATATCCTATTTTTTAAGTTTAATAATATACTTAGTTCGTCTATTTTTTAAATCTAATGAACATTCAACTTATTATTTGTAGTAATTAAAAATTTATTAGATTAAAAAATATGATTTCAAAGATCAATTAAGATTTTTATTATCTTATTTTATAAATTTAATGAAATTTTAGAATATTATATTAATGACTTAAATATTATATATATAAAGTGTTAGTTTACCGATTCAATTCAAAGAGTATATATATATATAAAAGGTGGAATCTTGGTAACATTTTGTTTTCATTATAAATATGAAAGAGTTATAATTAAAAACATTGGATTAGAATCTTGGTAACGTTTTGTTTTCATTATAAATATGAAAGAGTTGTAATTAAAAAAATTGGAATCCAATGTATGTATGAAAAGAATCAGAAAAGCAATTATGATGAATACTTGGGTAGTAGATCTAGAGCTTAAGCGTCATATGATCAATACTATATATTCCTTCCTTTAGAATATGTAATAATCTATAAGCTAGCTAGTATGATTAGTACAAATCCAAGAAGTGAACTTGCAATATATTAATTTGTTACAACAATATTGGAAGCTAATGGAAGGTTGATTTGTGTTTTGTTAGTGGAATGGAATATTATCGAAAATATGTGCCTACTATATATAGACTTTTCTTTTTTTGGAGAACACTTTCCATCTAGCTGATAATATAAAATCCACATCTATTCTCATCCACATTTAAGGAGCTGTATTAATTGAAGGAATATTTAGAAATTAGCTAGGGAAGAACATTTACATACTTCTTTGTATTACTTATAAATATTAACCCACTTAGTTAGGTTATTAAAATTTAAAATTAATTATTATAATTTTATCTTTTAAAATATATATATATATATATATATTATAAAAGATGTACGGAGAATGCAATCTCATCTATGAGTGGTATACAATATAAATAATGAATAACAATAGTAAGATTATTTTGTAACGTCGTGCATATATTTTATACATGGTTCTTTTTTTTAATTAAGTAGAATAATAATACTAAAACTTACAAAAATAAAAATATTACTCTAATAATATTAAATTAAATAAATTTTAATATTAAACGAATTTAAATAACAATATATTAATTTGAACAACATTCAATAAAAACAGAACGATGAGATAAATTATTTTTTATAACATAACAAAAATAAAGTCATTCAAAGCTTATAACCACAAAAAATAAAACTTCTTATATTCAACTCTTATATTTTTACTATTAAATAATTATATAATAATTATTTTATATAATATTTGGTAACAACTTGTATAATATAATCGAATAAAATTGATGATAAATATTTTAACAAAATAATATTTAATTTCTTTTAT
The DNA here is from genome assembly GCA_030763125.1 of Hippophae gyantsensis. Lineage (NCBI taxonomy): Eukaryota > Viridiplantae > Streptophyta > Magnoliopsida > Rosales > Elaeagnaceae > Hippophae > Hippophae gyantsensis. The sequence goes on from CM061030.1 coordinate 2,670,086, forward strand.
GTAGTTTTGTTAATTATCAAAATAATTTCATTACAAAAATTAATTAAAGTAATATTTATTTTTTTATTTTTCTTATATTTTAAAAAAAATTTAAAATTAATTTGAGATGAAAGAAAAATTCTAAACATATAATTCTAAAATTAAAATTTCAAACATACGTTTTAGACATACAACCATATGATAAATAGATTAAAGGTTTGAACTTCAAGAATGTTTGTTACGGTACAGTATTAAAGATTAAGTAAAGTGAGATTTTATTAAACAGAATAAAAGTTATATGTCTAAAACGTATTACTCTTGGAGTAAAAAATATGATATCTACACATTCACAATTCAATTGATAACACTTTAATGAGAAGTGTTATTTATCAAGATTATATTTAATAAGATAGAGAAAATAAAATATTGTTACATCATATTTGGGTGTATTTTGGTCGGAATTTAATTTAGTTAGAAGTTAGAATAATACTTAATCATATATTTCAAAAATAATAAATTATTTTTTTAAATTTTTTTAAAGTTTTTCTGTAATATTATGAAACAAATGTTTAAATTATCACTTTGTTTTACCTAAATAACATAATGAATATGATTATGAAATAAATATGATTTACACATGATTAATGCAATTAATGACAAAGATGAAGAGTAACCGCCAGTTTATTTCAGAAAATGAATATATTAATATTATTTTATATTTTAAAAATAATCAATATTTTTTTTTGAAATTTAAAGTTTTTTAATTCTAATATTTCTATAACAAATGTCTAAATTATCAATTTATTTTAACTAAATAAAATATTAAATATGATTATGAAATAAATATAATATATACATTATTAATGCAATTAATGACAAAGAGGTAGGCAAACGACCAGTTCATTCCAGAAAATGAATATACTAATATTATTTCTTCGTCACCAAGCTAGTACGTTAGGAAAATTAATTATTATTATTATTAGCCGAAAAGTGAAGAGGATAACCCGCAACAGTTCTTAATAAAATAAAAAATAAAATAAAATTATTTAGTTATTATTTTATAATAATTTTAATTTATAATTAAATAATTGATTTTTTATAAGAATAATTATAACTTATAACTATAAAAATCTTAAGAATGAATTTACTCTTTAAAAATGTGATGTGAAAATGAAAAAAAAATCAAAAAATCAAAAATCTTATTTTTAAAGATTTATAAATTATGTCATATTTTGATAATAATTTTTTAAGATAATGAAAATTAAAATAAGAAATATTTATCAAATATAACTCATTGAAAAATCACTTTAAAAAATCAAAATCGTTATCTTAATCCTAACAAATTAGTTGATTTCTTCCTCTTTAATTAGTTGATTACTAAATACATAACCTTACAAAACAAATATATTAGATAGCAATTGGGAATGTAGTTATGGAGGATATTTATTTTTTTCTTCCTTTTTTATTTTAAATTATAAGTTTAAATCATATAAAAATATAATTTAATAAAATAAAAAAAATATTAATGGTATTTATTCATTTGAGTTAGTAGGCAAAAGATATTTTAATATGATATTAAAGAGCTTACATGATCCAGAAACTAATAAAAGCAAATATTATCCATCTTCATCAATAACCTTATTTGCCTCTAATAAAACAAAGACATAAACTTATTTGTTCATTTTAATTTATAATATGTATGAAAATATGATAACAAATTTTATAGATAAAGTTTCATGACTGTATGTTTAGTTTTTTTTTATCAGATTCATTAATGCATTAAACATAGAACAAAATGGTCAAAAGTATGATATTGATATGTGAAGAAAACAAAGAGACCTACTTAAACAAATCGATATTCACAAGTCTTCTGACTGTCAAATCGATCATCAATACTGTCTAGTATTAAGTAGATTTTCTTTAAGACCAGCTACCTTCCGCATTTTCCCTCCCTAGATAATGCATCTTTTTCTTAAGTGATTTTCATGAGTTTGTCTTAACTTTCTTAGGAGATTCAAATAAAAAAAAATATTGAATATAACATGATCTATTAATTAACTTGTTGTGTTGATCCATAATTTATTAATTAATGGCTTATTTCATGAGTATTTGGTGTACAATGGACATAATAGTTAATGAATCATGTTATATTTGATTGATACATGTATTTAAGGGTATTTAACGATCCGATCCGATTTTGGTCAAAAAACTTTAATCGGATCGGATCGTTTATATTACAAGGATCGGATCGTTTATATTATAAGTATCGGATCGTTTGAAATGATTTTAAGTAATAAAAATCGGATTGGATCGTTTGATTTATAAAGCGATTTGTTCCGATTTGGTTTCCAATTTGGTTCAATTTTTTATACATTTAATGAATAATAATGTGAAATTTTTAATATATTATTAAAACAGTATGGTCCGGTCCGAACGGTTTAAAATTAATATAAACTAGACTGGATCGTCAGATCTGGTCTGATTTTACGATTTGGTCCGATCTGATCCGATTTATGAACACCCTTACATGTACTTATGTATGTGTTCCAATACCATGAAAATTATAACAAATTAAGAAAAATCCTAGTTATCGTAAAACATTAAAGGAACTAAAAAAAAGTAAGATAATGATTGGACAATTTTCTTATCCTTATCATGGTTGAATATGTAATTTGAATTGAACAATTAATGAGAGATTTAATCGCCTAATTTTTTTTTCCTACTGCGTTGTTTTTGTACAACAAATGTTAATCAAAAGCAAAAAAAGAAAAGAAAAAAAGGTTAGATTTTCAACCATTTTTTTAATCGAAAGTTACTGCATTCCTAGAATAATTGAGGCTTAAAGGTTGAATACTTACACAAAATGCTTAAAGTTTCTAATTCATTAAACAGACGGTGAATTAAAGGGAACATTTCCTCCAAAGTTTTTTCAACATTTTGAAAGATATTATCATTTCTAGTCTTTCAAGTTTGCCACTAGATTACTACTAGTTTCTTCCACAAGTTCCGTCGCTCTGTCCTTCATTCCCACACTTACCTAATGTTAATCATCCAATCTTTTAATTACAAAGCAAAATTATAAGGTATAATCTCATTTCAACACACACATTTTTAGTAACTTCACAATCAAGTAGTAGATATATCTTAAGTGTTCACAGACATGCATCTTTGTAATTGATGGTAATTAATGATCAAGATGTCTCATGCACAGCTCCAATCAAAATGTTCACATAAATTTTCAACCATTTTTAATTTTTTATTGTACTAATTGAATTTAAATGTCACAACTTTAACAACATAACAAAATGGGTATTTATTGGGAGAAAACAATATATCGATATCCCATTTACCTAGACAAAGGCCTATTAGGATATATCTCAACCATTTAAGACCATTTTTTTTTTGGGCATAGGCCCCAAAAGCCGAACTTCTTCCAGCAAACTAGATCTCAGATTTGGTTTGACTTTAAGATTTTGGGCTTTATCCTATAGGCGTCCGTGCAGCCCACCTTGCAGCCCACCTTGCAGCCCAAGATTTCAATTCAAATTTCTAGCTTCTATTGATGTGAAAACCAATTATCAAAAAAGGCACGAGATGATTAATAATAAATTAGAATGTAATGTTAATAAAATTTAAGATATTTTTGATAAATTTATTAACTTTTATAACTTATTTTATTTTATTTTATATGAGATGATAGTAGTTGAAATATCTCATTTCAATCATTTTTTATTTATTTATAATATTAAAATTAAATTAAAAAAAATTATAAAATATTATCTTAAAATTAGGTACATTAAAGTTACATAGATAAAATAAAATGAGATTAAATTATATTTAAATAAGATAGGATAATATTATATCTTAAATCTATTATAGACATTAAATAACAAATAAGATGAAATGGGATCCTTATTTTAAGAAAAAATAAATAAAAATTACGAAAAAATTTAAAATAAGAACATTTTTAACAATATTTTTAGAAAAAATTATAATTTTCTTAAATGAATGATATAAAAATATTTAAATTAATAAAAATAAAAATACATTAAATTATCGTAATAGTTAATAAAAATAATATGTAACTTGGTTTTAACTTTAGTATTTGTTTCATTCATTTTTTTAAATATATATGATCATTCTTATTAATAATAAGAATAAATTTACACATCTTTAATTGAATTTTATCATTTATGATTATAAAATTTTCAAATATATATGATCATTCTTATTAATAATAAGAATAAATTTACATATCTTTAATTTAATTTTATTATTTATGATTATGAAATTTTCAAGTTTTTGAATTGGAGACGTAATTAAACAAATATATATATAATCTAAGTTTAAATTTAAAAACAAAATAACTAAAATATAATAAAACATGTCTAAAATATCACCATATCTAAATCTAAGAAAAAAAGAAAAATTATAAATATCAAAATCTAAATATAATGTACAAATTATAATATACTTATTAAAATAAGCTAAACAAAGTGAAAAATATATCGAAAAGAGCTGCTATAAAATTATTCCTTTGATAGAAAATAAAAAAAAATAGACAATTAAATTTTTCTTAAAAGAAAGAAAAAAAAAAACAGGCTGAACATGCAAAATGTAATAGTGATAATCTTTTTTTAACAATTCTTACAAACAACATATCTATATTAATATCCTCACTAGATTCTAACCCTTTTATTTTCGGTATTCTTCTGGTTATTGTTATGGGAATTTAATCAAGTTATTATTTGCATAATAAATTTTAAGTTGAAAGTTCGAATTAACATAATTATTTTTGAAAATAAATAATTTAATATATTATTTTTGAGTTAGACATAATTAATTCTAAAATTTAAAAAAAGAGCTAAATAAATATAAATTATGATTTTTATTTAAATAAGACATAAAAATATACTAGAGAGACATGTAAATTTTTTCTTCATGAATATTTTATAAATTTTATTCATTTTAATGTCAAAAGAATTTGAAATTTAAATTTAAATAACTTTAAAGCTTTTTTGTTATTTATGAAAATTTCTTATCAACTTTTTTAAATTATTATAACTTAAAATTATTAAATTAATTTTAATTAATTGAATATGTGGTTAACAGTATACCATCTAATTTCAACGATGTTTTACTCTTTTAAATAAATTATAGTATATAATTAATCTAACATAATAATTATATAATTAAAATACATATTTTATAATAATTATGTCTTTCTTCCAATTTCCATCACTACGAAATATTTCTACGGTTTTTGTCATTTGATTTCGACTCCCAATAACCCAACGTAACTGCACTATATTATATAAATATATATATATATATAACCACAATGTAAATTTATCTTTTAATAAGTATAGATTTTAACTTCCCCCACAATATTAAAATTATATTTTCGACCTTTCGCTTTCCCAAATTTACAATTTAAAAACTTATTTAAATTTAATTAGTTGAATACCAATTTAAATATGTGGATGGAAACTTTATTATTTAGCAGGCCAATATTCTCGATTATTTAATTTTCTAAAAATATGTGCATCGAACTTGCCACTTTGTTTTTTATTTAAATTATTCCGAATCGTTGAATACTTGAATTTTCATTTTGTTCTTATCTACCCTGAATTTTTGTAATATATATATAAGGATTATAAATATCTTGAGAACAATTTACTGTTTTTAACTAATTTGTATTTTCTTGGCCAATGCCATTGTCCCTTAGCATGTCAAAATTCACAAACATTATGATTATTTTTAATTTTAAAAGTTAACCTAAAAATACTTAATTATAATTTTTAAAAGATGTATCATGTTATTATAATGTGAGAAATTTTTAACATATTCTTATTATATTCTTAAGTCATTTGCCTTCTTTCTTTATACAAGTTTTCTTTTTTATTTTTTAAGCGAGTTTAAGATTTTTAGTATATTTGAATGAAATTTTAATGTTGAATGTTGTTGGGATATTCTTTTCATTAATTTTTTATATGTTATGTTTATATAATATTGTTTGAAGTTCCTCGTTTCTCCCTAGCAATTTCTTATTAATCATTATATTGTTATTAAAGTGGTAAAGAAGGAAAATTTTAAGTTACACTATCTTCCGTTCCAATATATACTCCAAATTTCTTGTATTATGAATAGTTATAAAAAATATTTTTTATTAAATAAAATTTAATAAAATAAATTTTTAATTGTAACAAATTTAAAGATTTTAAATGAAAAAACATAATTTATATCTAATGTATATATTAAGTATCTTTGTCCCACATCGGTTAGAAGTAAGTCATCAAAGTTACTTATAAGTTTGGATAATCTTTAACTCAATAAGATCTTATTAATTTGAGTTAGCCTTGAGTTTTTAACATAATATCAGAGCTATGTTCCTCATCTCTATGTGCTTTGATCCTGGGTTCTACCACAGTTTTACCGTGACGCTTATGTCCATCTTTGTTCGTTGTGTAAGGAGACTGTTAAGTATCCTTGTCTCACATCGACTAGGAGTAAGGTAACATGCTTATAAGCTTAGGTAATCCTTAACTTAATAAAATCTTATTGATTTGAGTTAGAACTAAGTTTCTAACAGTATAAAAACTTGATAGTTAAATTTTTTATTTATAAAAAACTCATAAGTGTAAGAATTATTTATAATAAGAGATAAATATACTCTTACGATTGTCCCTCAAAAAATTATGATAATTTTAAAAAATTAAATTATTTTTTAATTTAATTAAGAAAAATAAAAATCCTAAACACTCTAACAAATTATTAGTTGGCATAACATAATTGTAAAATTCTACATTAATTATATCTAAAAAGTAAACCAAAGTAAATAAATTAAAGCATTATATTAAACTATGCCAAGCTAGATCGATGGATGTGTATGAAATTTTAACAAACATAAATTTTTATATACATAATAAATTAAGTGATTTAAATAAAAAGTAGATTTATTGATTTAATGTTTTTTTAATAAAATTTTATATAATCATGTTTAGTTACTAATGATAATCAGTTAATCAAGTTTTTATTAACTGAGGTTAAAATTAATTGAATGGTAAATTAAATAAATATATATACCAAAATCTTTAATAAATTAATAACTTTTTTTATCGGATTTGAAATTAAAAATTGATAAACCAATGTAGATATATTCTTTTATCATAAAACAAGATTTGACTCATCTTTAATTTATAATTAAAGTTATTTTTTAATCATCTAAATTAATATAAATCGATAAAATTAAAATAGACTCGTATTTATTATGCACAACAAAGTATAGATGATATGTCTAATATTTAATCATAAATGGTTTTCTTTAACATAAATCAAGATTTGTCTCATTATGAATTTATAATTAACAATAAATAAATCTAAATTTTTTATTTATTTAAATCATAAAATCATTGTTTCAATCATAAAATACTGACTAAAATCCTATATACATATTAATGAAACATAGTTATCAACAAAACTCAATTCAACTATAAAAGACATCATATTATAAAGAAAAATAAAAGATATAATAATAAAATTATCACTTCTTGATAAAAATGATTACAAATCTCTGAATGGACTGTAATTACCTTCTTCAAATTCTTAATCATCTTTACAATCGGAGGATTTTCCCTTTGTATTTGTACATAGTGATGAAACAATTAATTTAAAAACTAACATAAAACGACTTGAAAAAAAATATGAAAAGTTGACTAAACCTAATATATTAGGTTTGTATTTATAGGAAAATGTTGGTGTAAAGAGCTTCAAGCCAATTAAATGAAGGAAGACCACAACTTTATATTTTCTTGAAATTGCCTTATACAATTTATAAATTGTTTGAAATTTTATGTAAAGGTTACATGTTTTATTATTTAAAGTTCATAGGTGTAATTTAAGTGTTTTAAATATTGTTTTTCATATATCGACAAGTTTATATATTTTGAAGTTAAAAGAATTTAAAATACAATAAAATATAACTGTGATTTAGAATTTATATATTTACATAAATTATAACATAAATATGTTTGTTACGTTTAAGCTCAATAAAATCACAAAATATTATTGTTTTTTAAACACTCATCAATATTATCTATAAATAAAAATTATAAAAGAATCAAAATATAACTAAAGATTTTTGAAAGATTCTTCTATCCCATTTTATGTGTTTTATTGCATGTATCATCAATCATACGGTGTTATGTTAATTATTTAAGAAGAAAAATAACAAAAAAATGTTAAAACAAATGGAAAAAATTGATTATAAATACGCAAATACACTAACATAATATCACTTAATTAATGGTATATGTACTGAGACACTAAGTGTGAATGGTGAATTTGTTCCAACATTTTTTCGTGTAAGTTTTCGGTGCTTATGGACCAGTGTGGTCATAATAGGACAAGATGTTTGGAAACAATTTAATAATTCTAGATCACATTTAGATGCACTAATAAAACAAGGGTTCAAATTAACACTATTTTAAAGAAGCGTTTTATATTAGAAGTGATTTTATAGGAAAACATGGTAATGCATCGAAAGCACTTGTGGAGTGGTAGTTTGGAAACAGGATTCTAAAATGTTTGTATTTGTTGTAATTACTAAAAGAATTACAGCATTATTCATAACAATACGGGAAAGTTAATTAAAAAAAATGTGAGATTTAATTCTTTAAAAAAGCACTTCATAGTGCTTAAGCGTGATGCATGATTATTAAAATTGCTTCAAATTTCAAGTCAAACACAAAATAAAATGCTTTTAAAGGTAAAAGCATTTTGAAATTGAGAGTTGAAATGCACTCGCAATCCCTTTGCAAGTTCATAAGAAGATTTCAAATAAAACAAAAAACAACTCGCAAAGAAAAATAACTTGAACAGGGTTAAAACATCACTTTTAGGCCTATTTATATATTAAAAATAGTTAAATTGTAAATTGATGGTTGCACTCGTTGGAGTATTAATTTGTGATGATATTGTTATTATCATGAATATTAAAAAAAATGATATAATTTTATATATATATATATATATATTATACGTGAATATAAAATATTTTTATATATCATAATTATATTACTATTACAATTAACATGATAGCTTTTTATTTTTATTATTATATGAATTAGATTATATTTATCAATAATATTGTAACAGTTCTGATTTATAATAAATAAAATTTAACATTCGTTTTGCAACATAGTGGTTTTTGAACTCTTTTTCCCGGAAATTTTTAGTTTTGTTCTTTACTTGTTTTTAGAGAACATGCTTAGCATTTAAATGAAAATTTTGTTCTATTGTATTGAACTCTTTATAAGCTTATTCGTTGGAATGCTTCACTCTCCCTTCTTCTTCTTTTTCTCTTTTTAAATAATATATTAAATAAATGCATACATATTTGAATATTAATTACAAGTTAAATGTGGTTCATCTAATATTGTGTTAGTAAAATTACTTTTTTATAATTTTAATTTATAAATTTTAATAAATAAAAAAGAAACTACAAATCTATAGTTAGTTGATATTGTTTAATCATACATTGATCTATCTCCTTCTCTGCTGGAAAAAAGGACTTACGCTAGGAAACAAACACTTCTTTATATAAAAATCCGACATAAAAAATGGACAATGAAAAATACGGAATAATTTTGAAAAGTATGCTGTAAAATATATAGTAATAATATGTATAGTATTTTAATAAAAATTAAGATGTTACTTTTGATACGTCTACTATTCATAATTCAATATAAATTAACATTTAGTTTAGAATTATTTCATTTTTAGCATATCTCTCTTCTAATATGGCTAGTGTGACAAAAAAAAAAGGTTAAAAAAATTTATTGTTTGATACCACACTTCTCATTATTAAGACTTAAATTTTAAAATTTTAAGATATTCAAATAAATTTTATATCGTTAAGCTATAGTTAATTTCCAAAACAATTTATTTTGTTATAGTTTATAACTAATAATTTATATAGTTAATATATATAAATTATTAGTTATATATTAATTTATTTAATTAAGTTATAAAAATTTAGACTACAAAATTCTTAAAAAGAGAAGAGAATTGTAATTTTGTTAAAATAATATGTCACAATTTTAATGTTATTACAATTTTATCTTTAATATTATAAAAATGTGTGAACTCTTAAAATATTTAAGTTATGGGATAAAAATATTTAGATCTTTTATTAAATTATTTTTTAACATGAGTTATCACCACTCTCATTCCTTAAGTAACACAAGTAAACAAAATTATAAAAAAGGGGTCAAGCTTAAAATACTTGCCCTTGTTACACTCTTCCTTCGTCTTAGAATACAAATGTCCTTGCTCACAATCAACAAATTTTATTTACTGAGTATAATCATTTTTCTTGTTTCATGAATCAATTTTCTTCCCTTTCACGTTGGATTAGAGTACAAAAATATTAGAGTAATCAGAAAGAGTAAAATAAAAAAAAATATATAAGGATAATATATGTTGTTTGATAGTGGTTGAAAGAAATAGAAATTAAAGAAATTTCATAACAAATTAGACCTTGCATAAATATTACAGTTGAATATCCAGAACATAATAATCCAATTGATAGTTCCAATGTGACTCCTTGTACAAAAACTATTACACCTACACCTACACCACACATCCAACAAATTGCCACTCCTCCTGATGTGCCTACCTTTCATATGGGATTAGTTGTAAGTAATCTTCAATATTCCTTCACAATCGTAATTTTAATTTTGTTTTGTGTGGTGTTTAAGTTATATTATATATGTTTGTTCTAATACTATATAGGGAAGAAATTGTTTGCTTGCATATGAGACACCATCTCGTATTGTGGCACGTGAGAGGGTAGGTGATGCCTCTAGTGGTGTTTGTCATGGACAACCTTTGAATGGTAGTTGGAAGGTTTCCGTTGTGGATGATATTGAAAAGAATTGTCTCTTACCTATACCAACAAGGGAACATAATACGATTCTAAGCAAATAATTCATTTGTTGCTTGGCCTCCACATCTCGTCATATTAGGAAAGGATGTAGTAAGGATATTTTCCTTACCTTTTATATATTGTTTTTATTGTTAATTAATTTTAAAATACAAATATAATTTTATTAGATTTCTTCATATTGTGAATAAATAGGATTTGACCAAGGAGAAATCAAAGTTACGTATTACCATTGGCAACAAAAAAGGAAGCTCAAAGGAAAAACCGATGGACAAAATATCTTCTAAGACGCCTGCTTTGGTACCAACAAAAAAACCAATTTCATATACATATGACCAAACGAGTGGTTTTCCTAAGCATGTTAGATTTCTTATAGTTGCATGCTCATCTGCATCTTCGGTTAATGATCTTGCTGTTAAAGTTCCAATGGAAGTTCAAATCTTAGGCAATGAACTGCCTATTTTTCTATCAGTTGAGTGTGTAGAACAATTTTATACAAAGGTGGAGATTGGCTATTCAGTTGTTAAATTGTGGATACGGTTAGTTAATTTGATTTTAATTTATTTTTTATTTTATGATAAGTTAAAAATTACTCACTTGATATTGCAATTTGATTGTTATTTTGTCATTAACCTTTTAAAACTTATTTTCTAGGCGATGCTATGATGAGTTGAAAAAGAAACAGTTGAATGATGTGATTAAATTTATTGATCCAAGTTGGTTGTATGTCATTAAGAAAAAGAGAACACGTACTCAAATTGCAAGACAAGTTTTTGAAAGGATGCAAAATACTCAAGAGGGAGATAAGTGGATTATTCCATATAATGGAGGGTAAGTGGATATTAGTTGTATAACATTTATGAAAAATTATGTTATGTAATCAAATGCATTTACCAATATATATCTTACTATAAATTGATGTAGGTACCATTGGGTCTTAATTGTGTAATGAGCCATTCATAAATACCATTTATTATTTGGATTCAATGTGGGGTGAAGTGTTCTCTGATATTGAAAACATCATGAATGAGTAAGTTCTATTTTCAAAATAAAATTTGATGTTCTTGTAAACATTAAGTTCAATGTAATCTTCACAAGTAAATCTTATTTATTTTTCTTATGTATCTTCACAAGTAACTCTTACTTATTTTTCCTTCTTTATATAGAGTTCATATTATGTTCAATAGTCATCAAAATCGAAGGTCTCAAGGTTTACCAATATGGTATAGAATGAGAGTAAGTTATAAATGCATGGTTTAATAAATTAATATATTTTTAATTAGATAATATATATTAAGCTTACAACTCAATTTTTGTTCTAATGTACAGTGTCCTAAGCAAGATGATTTGGTAACATGTGGGTATTATGTCCTTATGTATATGAGGATAATTATTGTCAATCCACTTGTTTCTATTATTGACTTGGTAATAATTTAAGTAATTTTGTGCATTTTCATTTCTTATTTTATTCATGAATTCAATTAATTAATCAAAATAGGTGGTGAATTAGCTAACAATATGTTAAAATGTGTGTACATTACAGCTTAATCATGAAGGAACTTATACCGATACTGAAGTTGATGAGATGCGGAATGAGTGGGCAGAATTCACAAATCGATTCTTACAGTTATAACTCACCATATAGTCAAATAAAACGCTAAGGTGAATGATGTGGGATGTTCATGATTGGTTTTTTAAACGAAAATTTGGAATTTCTTGTTCATGTTGTATATGCATGCTATATTCATATAATCTGGATGTTTGTATGCTCATATATAGTAGATTCTTATATTCATAGGTATTGTCCAACGTTGCAAGGATTTTTTCTCTGTCACTCTGTTGTGCGTAATTGATATGGATAATACTAAATAATAATGTTATTGTCATTGATATGGATAATACTAAATAATAATGTTGTTGTTATTGATATCGGTAGTACTAAATAATAATGTTGTTATTATTATTGATATGGGTAGTACTGATTTCATTGAATTATGGACCATTTGTTCTTGTGTTCTATATGCAGGATTATATTAATGGAATCTAGATGTTGGTGTGCTCGATCATACTAGAGGATGTTTTTTTATGAGAAAATTAATGCATTCTGTCAAGGACAAAGATTTTGAAGAACAACATTACAATGGGACAATATTTTTAGATTGATTTACATCGTAGATAATTTGATTAGTTAGTAGCATTAAAAATTTTTAATGTATATTTTTATATTTTTTGAACACTTTAATTAACTAGTTTTTATTATATATGTTTTATTGTATCGAACTATTAAACTCTTAGTGTAATATCTCTTTTAAATGTAATATAATTAATTTAGTTTTTTTAATTTATATTTAAAATTTAGCTTAATTGATATTTATATAATCACGATTTAAATATTGTAACTAAAATAATATATATATATATATAATTTTGATTTCAAGCCTATGACCTCGGTTTTTCTGATAACCGAGGCCATAAGGTATACCTATGGCCACGGTTATTAAACCACCGTGACCATAGTTACCTCCTTTGGCCTCGGTTATCAGAAAAACCGAGGTCATAGGTAACAACTTATAGCCTCGGTTATTCTCAAAACCGAGGCAATAGTTTAACCCTATGACCTCGGTTATTATAAAACCGAGACCATATGTCACTCACTTAGGCCTCGGTTCTAATCAAAACCGTGGCCATAGGTTGTTACCTATGGCCTCGGTTAATAAGAAACCGAGGTTATAGGTATACCCTATGACCTCGGTTAAAAAACTGAGACCATAGGTTGTTACCTATGGTCTCTCTCACTTAGGCCTCGGTTCTTGTAACCGTGGCCATAGATCTATGTTCACGGTTAATAACCGAGGCCATAGGTACATATTGTAGTAGAATTGAGTTATATCTCTTTAGAAAGGCATAAATTTTAATGTTTGTAATTTAAATTTTTTTTGCATAAATATACCTATTTAAAGAAGCGTTGTTTTTTTAGAGTCAAGTTAAAAGAATTCTCAGTATTTTTTCTATTTGAAATGGTTATACAATTTAAAATTGAGTAACTTATATCTTGTTTTAAAGCTTGTTATGTCTAGTTTAAAAAACATTTTTTGATTTATCATTTTGAATTTTTTAGATAGAGTTATGCTCAATTAACCAAAGATATATCAAGTAAGATTGATGCTAAGAATATTATTTGGAATCCAATCGATATTTTTGTTGTTTAAAATAGTTTCATTGATTGGAATTGGAGGATTTGTATCGTATTTTAAATCTTAAGATTTCTTGTTTAATATGAATTTTATGGTTTGTTATTTTGAGTTTTTTAGACAAATTTATAGCAAACTAACCAAAAAATATTCTCTTGAAATTGTGCTGAAAAATCATGTTTTAAATTGATTTGTATTCTATGTTTTTGGAGTGATTTTACATATGATAATTGAGTTTATTTTAACTTGTTTTAAAGATTAAAATGTTTAATTTGTATATATTTTTACAAAAATAAATTTAAAAATTTCTACCAAAAGATATCCTTGAATGTACGAGGATAAGTCTAGGAGTATTCAAAAACTGTTTAAATGAAATGATAAAATAGAATAAATTATTAAGAGCGCTTATTTTTATGATTTTATTTGTAAATTATTTTAATTTTAAATTAAACAATTAAGATTTAGAATTATTCTTATTTTTTACACAAGTGTGAATATTTAGGAAGAGTTAAACAAATAGACATTATAATACACGTAAAGAACCAACGGTGATTTAGTATTATAAGTAAATACATAATATCTTTTCTAAAGCATTGATATCATTATTTCAAACCACATTTATGTTCAAGTAAGTCTAATTTTTACAAATTGTATGTTTATGAAAAGTGTATTCATTTTCATTAGTATTGGAAAAAAATATTTACGTATCAATTTCAATACACTTCATGAACATATACACAATAAAAATATATTTTATTTTTATTATTAGAATCAGTGAGGTACATACAAGGTAATTTGCAAGTAAATTGAGATTAAATTAATTTTATTTCGTATACTAGTTTTTATACAAACTTGCAAGTTTAATAAATATTTTATAGTTGTGAGAGTACTTTTCGTACTTTTCCTTATGTATTTATATCTACTCAACATGCACATATGCAATAACTTGATAAAACATCATAACCAATAGATTTAGTCTAGATTCAATTCAGTATGATGTTACAAGTTCAATGAATTTAATACACATATGACATATGTATCAACATAACCAACTGAACGACTATAATGGATATATCAAGTAATTTCCCTACATGTGTAGTTTAGAGCTAGAACTAGTAGTAAATGTCTCATCTATGTGCAATCAGATCTCCAAGTGCCCTTGATAATAAAAATACATTTATCATGGTTATACATTTTATTAGTATATTGATCATGACACATTATTATTTTATAAAGATTATAAACAGATAATTTTTATCATAATATCATTTCATTATAAGTTATTAGCATGTCGTTTGCATCTTTCGTAGGTACCAAATTATAGTTATTTTATGAAACTCATATTATACATTTATGAGTATATTATTTTATCATAAGCACTATACGTCGATTATTATTTCAAATTATAGTTATTTTATGAAACTCATATTATACATTTATGAGTATATTATTTTATCACAAGCACTATACGTCGATTATTATTTCAAATTATAGTTATTTTATGAAACTCATATTATACATGTATTTTAAGATAATTTATAAATATTTCATATGTAATTTATATAAGTATTATATTATTTTATAAAAATTATCCACTTAATGACCTTTCCATCTTAACATTTATATTTATTTTTTTCCCTTAAATAACATGTTTTGAGGTCACATCACACGAGTTTGGAAACTTATGATCCATTTTTTGTTGTACAATTTAAGTTATTTTTTATCTCCTTGTCACGTTGTATAATGTATTTTGTTTATTATGTTTTGAGCTAGTGATCACGTCTTATATGGTATAATATGTATCTTACAGGATGTAGTTATACATTAACTTAGGTCACTTTTCAAATGTTTAAAGTTATATAAAATTTGATAATTCATGGAAAATTATCTTTTTAAAATTGTTATCATTTTATCACAGGAAAGATATTTCAATAAATACGGAATATTCTCTCCAAAAGTTTTTAAAATTCTTACATAGTCATCTTAGGATGTTGGATCATGAAAACTAACATTCTGACATGAAAACAATTCTAAATTTTTTATAAACAAAATAAATGCATATACATGAAAACTATTTTATTTGTCGCTACATATTTTTGTTGGTCCTTATAAAATAGTTTACCTAGTATACATAGGTTATATAGTTTAAGGAAAAAAATCTAGTATTTTTTATAAGTTTAAGAAATATTAAAAAAATGAAAATATTTTCCTTTAAGTTATATGTATGAATATAATACAAATATTATAAGTAAAAATGCTAACAAGAATTAGAAGTTTTAAACAGAAAATTATCAATCATATTCTCGAGGTAGGTTTTGGGTTTCTTAAAAGATAATCCTAACCTAAGTAAAATATCACAAATATCATTACATTTAAAAGACATTCAAATGAAATATATATGAGTGACTTCATACTAGGATTCTGAAAAATATGTAAATCAAAATATTATCCACGCACTTTATTATCTCTCTCTCTCTCTCTTTGTTTTCCCTTTTTAAATTGGGTGTATGCAGTACTAATGGCTACTGCAGGGCTTGAAAGTGTTGAAAAACTCATCAGATTACTTACTAATATCCAAAGTTACTTTGGCGATAGAGGGGGAAAAAGAGAGAGAATAACAATAAAGGAAAGTTCCACTTCCAAATTTCCTAATTTCGGATGCTTCCTCAAGACCTCCATAAATCTCTCAAGTGTTTCAGAAATTTGCCCTCGCTTTCAAAGCTAAAACATTTGAGTTATTTGTCGACGAAGATGCTGATGGGTTTTCGCTCCTGGACTCCGCTGAAGAGGTAACAACGAATCAAAAGGTTGTGGTTATCAGACCAGACCATACCTAGGGTTTTTTGCACCCTCAATCGGTCGATTTAAAGTCTATTTAGACTGAGGCCTTGCTGATAAAAACCAATGAATTGGTAAAACAAGATCTTTGGAGAAAACCCAAAATCAATACCCAATTGACTCATACATTAATTTTTTTTCTATATTTGCCACAATTTCTTCGTTTGAAGCTTCCTATCTTCTATTGCAGACTACCTATGTTAACAAATGACTCAGAAGATTACCAATTGGGTCAAGCTTTATCATAAAAGAAATTGTTCGCATACTTGTTCTCGATATGCAAACATCTATGAGTAGGTTGCATGTTCAAGCTTCCTTCGTTGTCTACATTTCTATGTAGAGTACTGTTGTTGAATTTTCAATCAGTTTCAATTTCAGTTGAAGATTAAATGGGATGCAACCAAAAAAAAAAAATGAAAAATTTGTTGGAGTTATGAACTCTGAATCACCTCTGATCCAGTGTCAGTGATTTTAGTTTTAACAGATTTGCTTAACGTCCGTTAAAAGGTTAAGGGTATCCTTAATAAATAGTTTAATCATGATGGTATTTGAATCATTTTTACAGAGATTAGGAGTATTCTTAAAGAAAAACCAAACTTGAAGGGTATCATTGATAATTTTCTGTTCTCAAATATATACTGCAATCAAATGTTACATATTTTACTATAAATCAAAATCAAAATCAAAATCTTGCTTGATTATAAACAGTTATTTTTTATACCGATTTTTATATAATACAATTATTTATATAATTTTATTTTTAACTTTTAAAAAATATATATTTTTAATATATATATATTGCATTTTTACATATATAAAAATATATTATTTTTATATTATAAAAAATACATATGCAAGCAACTAAAAATAAAAAAAATTATATATATATATATATATATATATATATATATATATTTAATTTTTATTTACAACTCAAATATTTTATTTTTTTCAATCATGGACTCTCTCAAAGTTTTTTTATCTAGAGACAATATTTTAATTATTTTAAAAAAATTATAATCATATTTGTTTTGTTAATTGATAAGTACTAATTAAATATAAAGATTTTAGTTATTTAAATATTTTTCACTCATCTTTATCAAATCAAAACATTAAAAAAAACTAATTATAATCTAATATGTTCATTTAGTTGAGTCACACTGTACAATAAAGGGATTTTTTAAGTTAGTTTGATAAATCGAATTAAATTGAGCATTTACCACTAATTAAATATAAAAATTTTACTTATTTAAATATCTTTCGCTCATCTTTTTCAAAGCAAAACATAAAAAAAAAACTAATTATAATCTAATATGTTTGTTAGTTGAGTAATACTATTACGATAAAGAACTTTTTAACTTAGTTTGTTTATCGATTTAAATTGAGACCGAGGTAATTTTAATTTTTAACTCGATTTATTTATAAAACTAATTTAAATATTAAAATTAATTATACGTGATAATCGACTTAAAAATGATATAATCTTCAAATATATTTTAGTTATTTTCTAGTAACCTTTATACATATTTTAAATCATATAATAAACACATAATAGTCTTCAATATAATAAACTAAACAATAGTTATTATATTAGTAACAATAGAAGTATAATAATAATAGTAAATTTTTTTATCTTAAGTAAAAAATAAATAGTAATATGTTTAAATTTAACACAATTTGGTTTTATGGCTAAGCCATATATTGTTCAACATTTTTTTGGACTATGATCTATGCGATTGCACGAATATTTCTATCATATATATGGGTCGAATAAGATGGTTATATCTCATAGAGAACATATGTTGAACATTAGATTGCATAGGTGACATGCCTCACAAATATGATATGTCTTGATTATAAAAATTAAGAGTAAAATAATTGATAAAAATACTTATAATAATGAAAAATGAAAGAAAAATGTGTTTGATAAATGAAAAAAATGTGTAAAAAAATATATCGAGTGTTAAGCTTAAAAAAACGTATTTAGATCAAAAAGTAAAAGGGGAATAAAACCTAATTAATGACATCAAAAATGATGGTCGAAAATGATTAAAAATGAACAAAAATGGTCGAAAAATATTGCACACATAAGAGAGAAAATAAAAGTATTGCATGAAGAACCATGGGAGGAATAGAAAGAAGAAGAAAAGGAAAAAAAGTCAGTTACGTCGGCTCTATGTACCAACAGACACTACATGTCATGTATAGTATTGATTGACAAGTAAAACGGACCGTGGTTGTTACATAAGATCGATACTACGTTATATATTGGTTAACATATACAACCGACACTGCATTCTATAAAGAGCATAATTTGTACACGTCAATCGACATTTTTTTTTTTATTTTTTTGATATTTTTTAATTTTAATTTTATTTAAAGTCAATTTTTAACTTAAATCGACTTTATATTTTAAGTCGGTTTATAAACATACAGACTTATAATTCATTATAAGTCAATTTTTTCTTAAAATTGACTTTAAATCCATAATTAAATACGATTTATTATAATAATAAAGTTTCAACAATATTAATAATTTTAATAATACTCTGGTTAAGAATTATACAATTCTATATTTTCACTTAAAAATAATTCAAACCCACTCATTTTTGTGTTATTTTAATAACTAAAAGATATAATATTTTAATCTCATTTATTCATAAAAATATTTAAAAACAAAATAAATTTATTAAGAGTTAAATTAGAAAACAAAAATATTAATTAAAAATTAATAACGCACATGGTTATAGATTAGAGCACATTTTATTTAAATTAATAAATAATATTATATGCAATAAATTATTATATATGTGTAGATATTAAATTAAATATTAAATTAAAAATATGAGATATTAAAATAATGTACTCTTACTTAATGATATAAATTAATTATATTATAATATAAAAATAAATATATATATTAAATAATAATAAAATTATTATTTTAAATTAATATATAATATTATTTAAAACAAATTGCAGGAGCTATAGTCTTATACAGCCCCTAAGATATTCCACCACTGGTTTTCATTGTTTCTTGTGCCACCAGCATTTTTTTAATTTCTTTTATAAAAGAGTATCAACCAAGTGGCAGTCATATGCACTAATATATAATATAAATACATTAAATGAGAGTTGCGTCAATATATATCGTATAACCTTGTTAGGAATAAAAAATTAGATAATAGTTTTTATTATTGTATATAATAAATGAGAGTTGCATCTCATTATCAAATAAAATATATTTTATATTTTATATTTCTTATAATACCTTAAATAAAAAAATAAATTATTAAAATTATAACATAAAAAATATATATAATTTATTAGTGTATTTCTATCACGTTGCTATACACCAGTTATTTAACCAAATAATATTTATTTAAAAAATAACATAGTTAATATTTTACATTTTTTTTAATATTAAAAAAAATAAAGTATTAAAACTATTACATAAAAATATATATATAGTCTATTAATTTATTTTTATTACTTTTTATGAGTTACTCCACAATATTTTACTCAACAATGATTTTATAAAATAATTATTAAAGTATTTTTTCTATTAAGGGATAAGGAAAGCATTTGACATGACTTATAAAATAAATTAGGAGAGCTTAAATTATAGAAAATTTTGCCTTTTATGACTTATATTTTTTGGTAATTTGACACTTATTAATAGTGTAACAATTTTTTTCCTTTTCTTTCTTTGTTTATTTTGTGTCTATCATTTGTTAAGTTTTATTTGATACTTCTATTTTCTTTAACATTTTTTACTTATTTAAAATTTATATTTATCAAAAGAAATTATTTAAATAAACAATATAAAATGTCATATCAATTTATCACTACTTATCGATGTTTTTCTTTATTGATCTTACTTTATGATCATATTTATTTAACATATTTATATTTTTTTCTTTTATTTATGGATATATAACATAAATTATTAACGTTCATATATTAGTATTATTTGGTATACATATATTCACTTTCCAATTCAAAGATCCCATAAATAAAGTAACATACATATATCAGTCAGTTTTTTTTTTTTATGTTGGAATCAAATTTATATAGTTGTAAATATGAGTTCTAAACTAATAGAAAAAAAAGGAAAAAAAAAAGACTTAAGATTTTGATAAATAACAGCTTGTATAATGTTACACTATATATATTGTTTGTAAGTGGCTACACTTAAATTTTCTTATTTGAATTTGAAGCTTTGGTTTCCAAAGTGGCTTATTTTCTACACAAATTGTATAATAAATAGTCTACCTGGTAAATCTTTAAAAGATGTAAAAATATCATTTTTAAGTTATTTTATTATTGATCTTATTTTATTGTGATGTTGTGACACTAAATCTCACTGTTTGACATACAAACTTAATTTTTCAAATTCGATGATTAATATTTATGAGTTGTATAATTTTATTTAAAAAAATATTACTATTATAAATTAAGATAAGGTGTCATAGAAATCCTCTAAAGAGATCATTTGTATTGTTTATTTCTTATATTAAAAACAATATCACTTAGTCTCTAAGTTTTGTAAAAAAAATTAATTAATAATAAATTATATTATTTTAATTATTTTTATTTAAAATGTTAGTATTTTATGTTAAATTATTGAAACGTGATTAAAATATAAATCTTTAACAACGATTAAATTTAATATTAAATATTTTAAGGAAAAAAACAATAATAAAATTCAAATAAATATTTATTTAAATATATATTTTAATTTTTAATAAAAGTTAAAAATTGATAAAATATTATAATAAAATAGTGACAATTAACAAATATTAAAAAAATAAATATTTTGAGAATTTTTTATATATTAATTGTTACTTTAACATTGTTAAATATTCATTTTTTAATCACGTTTAATTACTCGACATAAAATCATTAAAATAATATAATTTATTTTTAATTTTTTCTTTTTATTAAGTTAAAAAAATAAATGATACTTTTATGATATTTATTATTTTTTAAAATTAAAATTAACTTTTTCAATTTATGATCACAATCTAATAACATATGTGTTCAAAATTAATATTTTAAAATAAAGAATATTGAGAAATTTGATAAAATTTTAATTTACTCAATCACACCCAAAATAAGTTTTAATGGATTAAAAAATAGATTAGTGTTAAATATTTTTGTGAAAAATATTTGAGCCCGGCATAAACGGGAGCATATATCGTAGAGTAAAAGCAAGTGCTAAGGATTAGTATACATAAACAACACAACACAACACGTCACTCAATTTTATATACTTATTGGAGGCGAAACCAAAATCATAAATATATATATATATATATATATATATATATATATATATATATATATATATATATATTAATGTGTATGAAAGAAGTATAAGGATCTAAATAAATAAATAAAAACTCTCCCATCTTTTAATGTTTATGTGAACGGTGATGTATTAAATATTTATTATTATCTTGCTTGTACGAAATTATGTTTGCCAAAGATGATGCTTACCTTAGGCCTTCCTATCTTTTTCCCTTTTTCTAGACAATTTTTTCATTCCTTGGCAGCCTAATTTTACTTTTTCTTTAGTCTAAAAACATAAATATAAAAAAATAATAAAAACAATTATTTCGTCTTTTGTCCGTTTTATAAGCAAAAAGTATACAACAACAAAAAGGAAATCACTTTCATAAATAAATAAAAAAATCACTTTCAATTTGAAATTTTACTTTTTATTTATTTATCATCAAGACACTAGATTCCAACCAAAACCGGAATATATATATATATATAGCTTAAAATATTAAATATTAGTCGATCACAATAATATGCATATGCAAATTATTTAATATATTTTTCCTATTTTATTCTAATACTTCTTAAATTATGATTTTCGGATAATATTAACAAAATTAGGCATCTATTAGCTGATTAACAAAAAAAGAGGGTTTTCTTATTATTATTTGAGCATTTTCACTCAATTCATAAAATCAAAAATCACTGATACAACGAAAAAATCGTTGTTTCTCCATGCAATCCTATCTTCTTGTCCAAATATAATTTTTAGCTTTTGAAGTTCTATTTGTCACCTAACTCTGTTCTAGTGACAAAGCTTTTTCAGTAAACATCCTCATAGTTTTGCCATAATTTTCTAACTACATAGATTTTCTTTTATTGTTTTTCTGGGTTTTCATTTTTTTTCTTCTTAATTTTCTGGAAAATTTGTTAGCTTGTTTTGAATGACTGAAAATTAGGAACTAATTAATGGGTTTTTGATAGAGAGTTGAAATAAATACTTTTTTTGGGGGGTTTAAGTATGGAGGGAAGACAAGGTGTCACTATTAGTGAGGTTACTGTGGTGGGATCAGATGCTCCTTCGGACTATCATGTAGCTCCAAGGTCCGAGACGCTGGCTCCGACCGGTGGATCAGCGTCTCTTCAACCAGTTTCTCTACCGACGTCGACGGAAGCCCCTACCGGAGCTTCTCTGACCATGCCGGCTAAGAAGAAAAGAGGGAGGCCAAGGAAATCCGGACTCGATGGGTCTGTTGCTAAGACTCTTTCCCCAAAGCCCATCTCTTCAGCGCCACCTCCGATGATCGATTTCTCGTCGGGAAAACGTGGAAAAGTGAAGCCGTCTAATTCATTCAGCAAGTCCAAATATGAGCTCGGCAACTTAGGTAATAAAAGGTGTTCGTTTCACCTATGTACCTTTTTCCGGTTTGAAGTGCAGGGACTTGGTTTTTCAAAAATATTATGCTTATGATGATTAGGTTGTGTTGTTTATATATGGGGATTGGAATGTTGCTTTTCTGAGGATTTATTTAAGAGGGTATATGGTTTTGGGTTTATGGGATTCTTGTTTATTAGGTGTGATCCTTTGATTGGATGCTCTTATTGAGATCTTGGCTTTGTGGTAGCTCTCAAAAGATAAGTGAGTTTGATGGAATCTTCTTGTTATTATTTTCCTTTGGCACATCTTGACTTTTTTGGTGAAGATACCTATCAAAGCCTTCAAGTCGTCGGGAGTAGTCTTGAGCTTGGGACTTCTTTTCAAGCTTGGTATCTAGTCTACTGCCAAAGTTTGAGACTTTCTCAGAGAAATGTTTCCTAGTTTGATATTGTGTGATTATGATGTTAATTGATATCCTGTTTGACCGAGTCTTATTATATCTATTGTATTTTTTTACTGTGTTTGTTGGGACTTGGAATTTTCAATAAAAGCTAGGACTTAGAACTCTGCTCCTCAAACAGAGCTCCTCTTTATTGGTTGAGCTTAGTAAGTCATTCTATAATTGAATCTTATGATATGGACAGAGGAGCGTACATAAGTAAAACATCAGTGCTTGCAGCCATGTAAATCCATACCTTATTTTTAGACCAAGAAGATGACACGTGATATCTGAAGCTCTGTGTCGATATTAAGGAGATGAAACGAAAGTCATTTTGATTACCAAAAAAAAAAACTTGTGGATCCATGTTGAATTTATTTATTTTTCCTTTTTAAGTGAGAGTTGTAGGAATCGTCTTACATGTCTTGTTTCTTTTTTTTTATATTTTCTAACTTTGGATGACTCAGATTCCTTGTTCTGTTTCGGCGCTCAATTAAAAGTCTTGAATCCTTCATAATTGCTTTAAAGCTTTGAGCAGCAGCTGTTTGATATGAATTTCACTTAACTAATTTTGTTATACAGTCATTACTGTTCTCAAATGACTTTTACTACTTAATATTGTTGTCTGTGGTGCTACATGTGATACGCACCGAATATCAGCAATATTTAGCAATGATCATGTACTGTACTGTTGTTGTGTTGGTTTGGTAAATGATGGTTTGATTGAATTCTAACAATGTCAATGAATTTAGTCACTGACTTGCTGTAGTAAATGTACTACCTGCAACTTAGGAATCACAAGTGGTCAGATTTATGATTTAATACTTAAATATAAGATGTAGGATGATGTAATGATTTTTAGAACTTGGTGTTCTTTGATAAATTGTTTCGATATTAGGTTTGTACTTTGTACTTTCTAGCCAGTAACAAAAATTCTTGATATATATATATATATATCTTTTTTTTTCCCCTTTGCATTGTTTTGTGTGAATCAGCTTTCCGTACGGGGAAACTTTTGTTATGGTCACTAATCTTATGAAAAACTTACTTTGTAGGCGAATGGGTTGCGTGCTCTGTTGGTGCTAATTTTACGCCTCATATCATAACTGTTAACGCTGGCGAGGTGATTGAACATTGTGTTTTATTTTCATTTACTATATTTCTATCTGGAACAAGAAAATAGTTGGGGACAGCAACATTAGACACACAGATACTCCAGTCCATTTTTTTTCTTCATTGTTTTTATCACAAGTAATCAATCCACTGTATTTTAGTAAATTTTTATAGTCCATCATAATCTTTACCAATTACCAATTTTTGTGACAGATTTGCCAATTTTACTTATACAGTAACAATCATTTTATCCTTTCTTTTAGGATGTTACGATGAAGGTAATATCATTTTCTCAACAAGGGCCTCGAGCTATATGTATTCTCTCTGCAAATGGTGTGATATCAAGCGTTACACTAAGACAGCCTGACTCATCTGGGGGTACATTGACGTATGAGGTAAACTGGTGCTCCTTATTTCTTGAATGAATACATATTTCCGTCTTTTATTTTTTATTTTTACTCTAATAGTATGGATTGCATGTTAGAAAATTTAGGTTTGCATTTACTATTTGCTCTGACCATTGTGATCATGTCTTCCTTGTTGTTGCCCGTACACGACAAGTGTAATTGTAAAAATGTGGGGACTGTGATGTTATCAAGTCCCTTGCATTCCCATCATATTAATAACTTACTATTTAAAGCTCTCTAAAATAATTTATCCATTATTGCAAGTGATTTAGGTTTCTGTTATTTACCTCTTCTTTAATTCTCCATTCATCCCTCTATTATTCTAGGGTCGTTTTGAAATACTTTCCTTATCGGGTTCATTTATGCCGAATGATACTGGAGGAACAAGAAGCAGAGCTGGTGGGATGAGTGTTTCTTTAGCAAGCCCAGATGGACGAGTTGTAGGTGGTGGTGTTGCTGGGCTATTGGTAGCTGCAAGTCCAGTTCAGGTATTGCTACTGCCACAATTTTGTTTCTAGATTTTTTTTACTATGCAATCTTACTAGAGCACTATTCAATTGATAGGTTCTCAATCTCAGCTTGTAGCCTTAACTAATTTATTGCCGTCACGTTGCACATCAAGTAAGGTGCTTCTAATATTTCTTTCCTCGGTATACCTTAGGTTGTCGTAGGCAGTTTTCTGACAGGGAACCAACATGAGCAGAAGGTAAAGAAACAGAAACATGAGTACATGTCAATACCAACTGCAGCTGTTCCAATTTCAAGTGCTGAGCCTGGTGGTTCATTCGGCGGAGATGATTGATTAGATCTTCACTACCTACAGATTCAAATAACAAGTCAGTTGACATTAATATATTTGTGCTAATCGACATGAACTTTGTCACCGATAGCAATCGAATTTCGGATGTCAGGTCTCACACCTTGTTTATTCCGTCTGTAACCTTGATGGCTTGATGCTATTTAGTACCAGCATGCTGTTTTTCACTTGAGGTTTACCGCATTGCCTTGATAGGTGTTTAGATATAGGCTTTTAGCTCTTTCTGGCATGTAATGTAGAAAGTAGAAGAGTTTGATATACTAAATTCTTTGGGCGTTGCGTTTTGATTCTGAATTTACTTTGGACGTAATCCATTTCTTACCCTCAGTCATTTATGAGGAGAGCCTTCTTTAGCTGCCCATTGATTCAATCAAAAGCACTTATAAGCTTGAAAACATAAAAGGTCCATTTAGAACCACTTTTCCTTTTACTTTTGGTTAAAAATGTTTTGAAAAGAATCAAAACACTTTTTAAGGTTCCAAAATCCCTATGAGAAGTATTTTTAAAATTTAAGAAATATTATTTGTGCTTTAAAAAGAAGTAATGCTTAGTTTTAAATGCATGTTTTCATACTAAAATAATTATTAAAATGTTACTTAAACTCTTCTAACATTTTTATCACAAATACCTAAATGCTCTCTAAAAATCACTTTTAACAAGTAATTTTATTTTAAACCACTTCTAAGATAAACAATTCCCTATTGGTCCAAATCCTGGCTCTCAACTGAGAATTATCCAGAACTAAGACAAAAGCAGTCAATTTTACCCATAAATTTTTATTTGATCAGAGATGCAATAAGAATCAAACTTACTGAGACATTGTAAAGAAAATATAATTGATGATCAGTGTTATGTATGCATAACACTTCTTCTGCATTGATGGCAAAACACAGAAAACAGCAGTTTGTAATATATTGTATAGCCATCTATTAATAAGAAGAAAGACATTAATATTGGTGGATGACAAGGATCTTTCAAGCAGGCTTCTCATAGGAATTTTTCTCCCTAAATTCAGAAATAGCACAACGAATCATTTCGCTTGCATGAGGTTGAACAAACATATGTGTGCTATCCAAAACGTGTATTATAAATCTTTGGGACGCAGGCATAGTCTCGTTTAAATTGATTATGAACTGGGCCATGGGTATGTCACTGCATAACAGAAGAAACAAAAGCAGTGTCTTTCAGAATCAGAGAATATATTGCAAAGAGAAAATATGTTGAATACTTCATATATATTCCCGAAGAAAACAATTTAGTTAGCAGGTAACATGCCTCTAGAAAAAGGCTCTATCTATGTCAACAATCACAGCCTAATTAAGTATGATCTTTACATATAAGACAGAAGTTCAAGACTCCAGAGCACTTTCAACTCAAATCATTAATATCATAACCATACCTCCCAGAATCACTTATCTAGAAAAGACATGTGATATGAGCATATCTCAAAGTGCCTACATCGAGTACTTATATATGATTTAAGCATTTGAATGCCCACACTTACAATAGTCTTTAGTATTTTATCCTAAAAATAAGTACTCTAAATTGGGATAGTGCCCCAGATGATACAGATGACAGGAAAAAGTGCTCATAAATATTTATGAAGAAAATAAAATTTAATTTAATTATATTACTCTATATAATTATCAAGAAAACACAGACTTTAAGGGATGGAGACATAAATAGAGGTACATATTTTGAAGCGGAAGAAGAAGAATGCTTTACCAGGAAATGAACAGCCCTTTAGTAGCATTGACCATATTGTCCCGGTGATCTTAAAGTTCCAAGCTATAACAGCAAAAAAATAAATTATTAGGTTAGGTCATAACATAGAATGCAATTCTAGCAATGAGTAACGACCTATGGACACAAAATTCCAAATATTATGTCTCACAATATGACAAAATTCAAACAATAGTAGAAGTTAGAAAAGCTGAATTATAGATTATCCTATGCAGATACCTAGAAGTATAGAACCACGCAGATTATAAGGACTTACATTCAGTAAATGCCTATATTCTTCCTTGTTATGAACTATCATATTTCATACACATCAAAATCAAATCCTTGGGCTACTGAGGCTCTAATTATAGCATTTACGTGACAGAGTGCTCTCTTTAGGAGGTTTAATAGTTTTGAGGGATCGAAGCTCAACTCTCGTCCTCTTCAGGTAGGCAAAATGTCTACATTTTTGCTGAGCAATTGGAAAATTATAGACTGGTTTGGATTTTTAACTCCATCAAGATAGAGATTGACAAGTTCTAATTTCTAACCAAATTAAACTAGGGCTTAAACATGACCTCAACCGAACTTCTCTAATCACTGACAAAAACAGAAAATGTACAAATAAAAAGCCCCATATGAAGAGCAGAAGATAACCGATCACAACATAAAAACCAGAAATCAAACCCTTATCCGACAGAAATTCAAGATCAAAATCATGTTTTGAGCAAGATAGCAACAAAAGGAAAGGAAAAATGTAAATCCAGATGATGAAAGAAAATAAAAGGAGTAGGAAAAGATCGCTTAGTAGTGAATCATCTTCAGTACAGAAACCTGATCGGTGACAATAACTCACGACGACGGAATCACGGCTTCATAACCGTCAGAAATTTTCTCCGCTTGTACGAACCCGTAGTCGATATCCACGAGCACCAGCTTTATTTCTTCCTTTCTCTTCTTTCTCTTCTGTTCGGGTACTTATCTTCAAGTTTTGAAATATTAAATCGGTAAAGATGTTAATTATTTAATTTTCATAAAAATGTCAAAAGTCGTTTTTGCCAAAAAAATTTAAAAAAAATTATAATTTTTTTATTAAAAATATTAAATATTTTATAAAAATTTATAAAATATCAAAATAATTAATTACTTATATTTTAAATTAAATTTTATTTAATATATATATTTTAAATATTTATAATATTTATATTGATTATTAAATTTATCATTTGTTAAAACATTATATAATAAAAAAAATATTTTTTAAATAAATAATTAAAATATTTTAAATAATTAAATAAATTATCTAATCATATTAATTATTATAAATAAATAAATTTTTACGACATAAAAAATTTATTAATATTTTTGATATTTTGTTCACATTTAAATGACATATTAGAGATTATATTTAAAATATTTTAATCAAAAAAAATATTTAAATAATAAATATATTTAAGCGATAATTTCATAATAATTTAATCAAAAGATATGAAATCATATTTTGTGATAATTTAGTCAAAATATACTACCATATTAAATAAATATTATTTAAATATAGATAAATTATAAATGAATTAAATAAAAATAATAACATAAAATATTTATTTTTTAATAATAATTATATTAATTTATTATAAATAATAAATATAAAATTTAAATATTATTTTTAAAAATAAATATATTTATTAAGAATAAATCAGGTTTACTTATCAACGATTATCTGTACCATTAATTTGGTTTTTATCAAATAAATTTTGGGGATGAATACTGGTACAATTTGAGATAAAAATTAAAAATAAAGAAATAAATACGATTTAAATATAATTATACTAATAAATGTAATCGTTTGTAATTAAAATTAATTATATTTATTTAATTAAATTATATATTAATTAATAATTATAATTTTTTGATTTTTTTATAAGTATTAAAAAAATAGTTTTTCAAATATTTTTTAATAACCGTCTTTAACCTTACCCGCGATTAAAATATATTCCTGGGAACACTTGTATATTATATTTCCAAATAAGAAACTGCTTCCTATAAAAATAAAAATAAAAACTCTCGCGGGTCCCTGAAAAAATAATGGTTTTAGGTCGATGGACAAGACCCGTTGATCAGCTGGCCTGGACATGGTGGGCCGTGAAGCCCACTTACTTATATTTCATTATTTTAATTAATGCTAACATATAAGTAACTTAATAAAAGAATGATTTAATTAAAAGTAATTTAAAATAAATAATTTTAAGAGAATTGATTTTTTTTAAGAGTAACTTATTAAATTCATTACGACCGATTTTGTTTGACTTGGAGCATAATCGAAGTTTAATGCACTATGTGCTCTCATCATCTTTTGTCCATTGTCCTGAAATTTCCCACTACAGAGCACAAAACAAGGGACTTATTGAGTTATATTCTTCATAGCCATGGTTAAAAGCCCATTTTGTAATGTTCATGAGAGGTTCTATTATTAGGTTGGAATTTCCAAAGGAAGGATAAGAGAGACATCTGTAGCTAATAAAACAATGTCATTTTGGTGGTTTTGACGTTTTGTTGATCCAATCTCTGCCATACACGTCTTGATGATTCCTTTGTTAATAATGAAATCCGAGTACCCCAAACATGATGATCTCCCATACAAAATCTCATTTTGTTATTATATATCCCTTTATTTATCAATATTTAGCCAGGATTTTCGGCAACGCTTCATTAATTGTCTCATTTCATTTTGGCACACACCATATATAGTTGAGAGTTCACAATAATTTATACCTTACGAAAACACAGCCTATTTGTGGCAAGTAAAAGTTGTTTGGTGAGAATTAATTTTAAATTAAGTTATTTTAATTTAAGGGAAATATTTAAATATTTGGAATGAAAATATTAAAAATATCTTTGAGTGAAACTTTGATGATTATTTTAAGATAAAAATATGTATTAAAAACTAATTATTCCAAACAAAAGTCATCAAAACTCGTGTTTATATATATATATATATATATATATATATATATTTATTTATTTATAAGGGAAAAGCAGTTACAAACATATCCTACATATTTATATATGAATGAAACTCAAATTTAAGTGAAAAACAAGTACACAAATAAGTCATCAGAACTTGTGTTTGTAATAAGTTATTAAATCACTTTGGATGCATAGTAAACATAAAAAGTGTTTTTTAGGCTATTTTTTTATGCATTTGAAAAGAAAAATATAAGCACTGTTAATCGGTGTGAGAAGTTATTTAAAAACCTTCGGTGTGTTTTTGAGAAGTTCCCATCCTGCTGGAATAAACATTTTTTTTCTTTTTAAATTTGTGTGGAGGAACAGGAGTATTAATCGTATTTTAACATTAATTATATCGGATTTTCGTATTAATTAATACATAAAAAAATTATTTTATTTTTTCGTATTACTTATTTATAATAATAAAAAATATTAAGATATTTAAACACATGAAAAAATTATTTATTAATTCTTACAAAAAAAAAATTATATTTATTTACAAAATTTAACTTTAAGTATCATTTTTAAGATATAAATATCAAAATTCTTTAAGTATGCATGATTATTGGGTTTCAAAATTTGTTGCTAAGCAAGTATTTTTTAGATTTGTTCTCTTCTTTTTTTAACAGAAATGAAACTACTTCATATATATCCTCTTTTTATGACTAAAAACACTTCTTCAGAATTAATTCGCTTCTATAGGAAGTAGCTAGGAACACTTATGCCACCTTAAGGTGTGACATGGAAAGAAAGAGTACTGCTTTTTTTTATATACGAGAAGGAAAAGAGTATTTTTTTTCTTTGAGTTATTATTGTTATTTTTATCTAATAAACCCTTCAAAATGTTCTTTGTTTGAATAAATAATAAAATAATAAATAACCTGTTTTTCTTGTGTTTCCTCGTGGTAGTTGTTAATTGGTAAAGTTTTTAAATGTTGTTGCTTTAATTTTATCAAAAGTTGAATAAGCCATGAATTTATTGTTTTATTTTTCGCTAATAAGTTGTTGCATTATTTTGTTGGATCAAAAATGGGATGGCAATAATATCGAGACGATCATAAACTGGTTTGGTCCTTTAATGATCAATTATTGTACTGTTTATTGTTATAGGAGTAATTATTTATTATTTTGAAGTATATTCCTAATGAATATATTATTTTATCTCCCTATTAATTTTGTAATATTTATTTAAAAAAAATTACAATAACCTTAAATTTTAACAATTTAAAGTATATATCATTACATAAATAACTTCTCATTGTTATAGTAGTAATTATTTAAATGACGAACAGAAAATGAAAGCATCTATAAAGATAATAAGAAAATAGGGATTAGTTTAAATTTGTTCATTGTCATCGTAAATAAGCCCGTGTTATATAATTATTAAAATTAGATGCCTTAAAGTTGCAGGTATATAATTGGAAAAAGAAAGAAAAGTAACATTATTTTCACAAATATTACTATCTATTACAAAATACAATAAATAATAGAATTTTATTAAATATAATTTCGTAAATACAATTATAATTTAGATATTAATATTATCATAATTAATTTTATTATTATTATTATAATTAAAAAAATTATATATTTTATTTTATTTATAAAATTAATTATATATATGAATGTTATTTTTATTACTAAAATTATCATTATTGAAGGATAACGTGATAATAATAATTTAAATTATAACAATATCAATACCATATAATTTTTAATCAATTTTACAAAATTGTTTGAAAGTCTTGATATAAAAAATCTTTTTATGAAAAAAGAATATAAATATATAAAAATTTATTTATTTTTAGATATGATACTATAAGTCCACTAAACATGAAAAATATATAGAAGTCTAAAAGTAAAAAAAAAATTAAAAATAAATAACGTAAATATACATGTGTGTATTTTTTAAACTATTATATGTTTCTAAATTAATTAATATATTTTTAAATCTATAAAAATTTATATTTTTTAAATTATAATTAATTTAAAGAGTATATAAACTCAAAAAATATATACATATGTGTTCAATTTTTGATCTTTTTTTTATTTTTAAACTATTATATGTTTCTAAATTAATTAATATATTTTTAAATCTATAAAAATTTATATTTTTTAAATTATAATTAATTTAAAGAGTATATAAACTCAAAAAATATATACATATGTGTTCAATTTTTGATCTTTTTTTATTTTTAAACTTATGATATATTTTTTCATAGTTTCTAAATTTCTAATATCTCACTTAAAAGTTACAAAAAGAATATATAATTTTATCATAAATATTATCTTTTTGTTATCGTTCATTTTTTTTTTCAATTT
Source organism: Hippophae gyantsensis (assembly GCA_030763125.1). Classification (NCBI taxonomy): domain Eukaryota; kingdom Viridiplantae; phylum Streptophyta; class Magnoliopsida; order Rosales; family Elaeagnaceae; genus Hippophae; species Hippophae gyantsensis. The sequence continues at coordinate 2,703,532 of CM061030.1, forward strand.
ACATTGGACATGGTTATAGCCTATATGTATCTTTCATTAACTTTTATCCTAAAAGGGACAGACTATTTATGGGTTTTAGGCCTACTCCACGAAAACATTTTTATTAGAAAAACAAAGCCATTTTGCATTTTTTATGATCTTATTAAAACCATCAAAAATAAGATTCTTATTCACTTAGCTCCAACCAAATACAAGTTGTCCAGTTTAGTTAGAGAAAAAGTGTTGTAATTTCAATATAAATTTTCGAACAAAAAAAAATAGAATTTATCTAACATGCATTTGCTAAAAGAATATTTTATAATTCCTATAAAAATAATAATGTATTTTATTATGATTATTTGAATTTTGAAATAAAAGAAACCTTTAAGTGTGTTTCATTAAAAATCGATTGTTAATTAAAAAAGACAAGGGGCTTAATTAAACACGTTTGATGCTATTCTTACAAAATCATTTCCAGCCACCCAAAAAGAGCCTAAATTAGAGAAGCGAGACTATCGTAGGACAAAAAACACTAACAAAGGACTTTGCTTTGAAAATGAGATTCTAGTGAGCCATCAAGCTTTGAAAATGACAAGATTATGAGCCATTTTTTATATACTCAGTCAAGCTTGTTCAATTGATATATTTTGGTAGCCCAATGCTTGGCAATACTACTCATTTGAGTAGTAATTACTTAGGCCACTATTTACATATAAATTTTATTTAGCCAAAATATATGATTTATATACATAAATTATTAAATATAATACAAATTTTAATACATATATTCAATCATGTAAGTGGTTGTAACATCATTACTCTAATAAGTTATACATAATTTTCTATTTTTTCACCATTTGTTAAACATTCTTAATTTTCCTTTTCTTTTTTTTATTTAAGTAAATTAAGGTTACTTACTGTGATAAAGAAAGAAAATTAATTGAAAGTTGACAATTAATTTAATATTATTGTTGTGATTAAATTTTATTGTCAAATATATACTTAACTATTCCAAAATTTCTCAAATTTTATACAAATTTAGGTATAAATTTCTAAAATTTAAATCCTATAATTTAATTTATAAATTTTTAAAATTTTACAAATATGGTTCTTAAATTTTAAATTCTATATTTTATTTCTTAAATTTTAAAAAAAATCACATATAAATCATAACTTGACTACTAAATTATATATTTATGAATCAAAATATTAAGATGTATACGTAAAGTGTCAAAAATTTGATGATTAAATTATATAATTTAAAAGTTCATGTATCAATGTATAAAGTTTTAAAAATTTGAGAACCAAATCATACATTTTAAAATTTTGAAAATTTTTGTATAAATTTAGTTAGTTTTGGTGGAAATTTTTTGAATTAACAATTTAAAAAAAACACATAAATCACTTATTAAAAATTAGACAATTTAGTAATATTTAAATAATGATATAGTATTTAATTATTAAAATCGGAGTCAAAATGATTAATATATTTTTTTCTCTCTATTATCATATTCCATCTTACCATCCTCCTCTTTTATCATATTTTTTAATTGTTATAGTACTATTATTTAAACATTTCCCCTCTCTATTATTACCTTTATTACCTTCAAATTACTCGCTTTTTATTTTTTATTGTAATCAAGTATGATCATTTTGAATTTATTTCAATTTTTTATCGTAGAGTTTAAACATCTCTTAAATTATTACAATTGATAAATAATCTCATTATTCATTATTCATTATTCTATCCGCGTACAAAAGTTTTAGAAAGTAGATAATAAATCATAAGTATATATTACTTTTTTATTTTTAAATTATGAGTCATTAGTTTTTTTTAATGAAAAAAAATATATAATTTTTTTAAGAGGTTGTTCATTTACTTCAAATTTACCATTTTAAGTCCTTTTTAATAATATGTGTTGGTACAAATATATTAAAACAATGTAAGAACAATATTATTGATATACTGAAATGTATTATTTGTGTTAAGTCGTAGAATATGTTGTTCTCTTTAAGACGTTTTATGACTTTACCTAAAATTGTGCAAGTAAATACAACCTCGTTGTCTCTAGGATAAAACAATACAAAATTTTTGTTTTCTATCTTGAAACGTAACTGTAATGATGAAGACTTGAATATTACACCTCTAAATTTTACGTTGTTAGGAAAACTCAAAATAAATTTAGTATCTTCTTATGTAATAGCTATTTTCAATTGATGTGATAAAAATGAGAACCGAAACCCTATATTTATAGGTTCGAGAAAATGTATATGATAATAACGGTCATGTCTTAGTGGAAAAGAATAACACATATTTCTTAGAGAAAAAGTAACAGCTATTTTTTTGAGTAAAAAAATAACAAACATTTTTGAGTAAAAAAAATACCAATCATTTAATGAATATTTATGAGTAAAGAAAAATAACTGTAATTTTTTGAGTAAAAAAGTAACGATAATTTTTTGAATAAAAAGTAGTTTTTTTAAAAAAATTTAAAAAATAAAACACGTGTTCCGGACAGACTATGGCACGTGTATGACATCACATTTGCCTAAATCATCTCCCCTGTATAAAAATGAGTTTTCTTTGGAACTCAAATCCAATAACCAATCATTTTTTTATTTATACATCTATTAAGTGATGTAACATAACAATGTGTGACAAGTCACAAAAATAAATCAATTATTTTTTTTATAAAAATTCATAATTTCCAACTATATGTATATTTAATTTCAATCAAGAAAATAAAAAATATAACACACCTAACTAATTTCTATCAACAAAATAAAAAAGACATAACAACGAGATGGATGGAACGATTCAAACTCTAGTATAATGTGAATTTTGTTAAGTGATTTGTATTATAATGTCTCAATATTAAAACGTTAAACCAATCTGTTATAAGTTCATGGATAGGATACGTTAAGTAATTGATACTTTCTTATATTTATATTATTATTTTATTATTTATTGTTGCATAATTTTTTTTAATGATATTTGAAGAGTACCCATATTTAAAAAAAATAAAAACTGACTTGTGATCAAAATAAATTTTATGTACAAAAAAAAATTAAAGAATAATTTAATAATTTTAATTTTTTTTACTTTCTTTCATCTTTATTTTTTTCCCTTTCTTTCTCTTGTTTTTTTTTCTTTTTTTCCTCTCACTTTTATTTTTTTACACCTCTATTTATTTGCATAAATTATCTCTCATTTTTACCACTAAATCATTATAAATGCTAAACTCTAAATAATAAATCATATACACATAATTCTAAACATTAAAATTTAAATCTTAACTCTAAATAGTGAGTCTTAAATATTAGGTAATAAACCATAAACCTAAACAATTAAATTCAATCATAGAGATTTAGAAAAAGAAAAAATAAAAATAATAATTTAAAGGACCTAACTATCTTTCAATTTTTTTTTACACGTATCTTTTTTACTAAACAGATATATTTAGATGATTATAATAATTTTAAAATACTATTTAAAAACTTAAATAATAATAAATATAAAAAAATTAAATAATTACTAATAAAATATCATTCATAAACTTGTTAATACACGTGAGGCAATACGACAAAATTTTACTACATAATTGGCACTTTTGCAACCTACGGTCACTCACAATTTAAAAATTAGAAAAATTAAAAAATGTGCACAAATACAGCATAAAAATATAAATTAAAAAGAAAAAAAAAATCAAAATAACCTCTGATGCCATAAACCTTTTATATGAAAATTTTCTTGTAATTTCTTGGTCAACTCTGGGGTCTGGTCCAGATGATTAAATTCCTAAGTTGCCCTTTATGTCCACCTCCTTTCCTTTTATTTTATTTTATAGGTACAGTCTGAATATTTTCCTTTTCTGAAAAAAATAAAATTCCATTTTATATATTTTACAACAAGTATTTAAGAAAAATAAATTAAAGAAAGAAACAGACAAGAACTAAGCCTTCCCCACAAGACCCACAAACATGACCACAACAGCACAAAAGAAAAAGAAAATACCAATTATGCAACAAACGGCAAATAGGAGAGGTCTAAAGTCTTTAGCCATCATAGGCGCGTATAACCAACGCCCCAATCAGCAGTTGGTGATGACTATATATCTTGTTGTGCTTTCATCCGTGGGCTTAACTATTCAATTATCTCAAATTTTAATATAAATAATTTAAATTTTAAATTTTACACATAAATTTTAAAATCTTATAATTTAATATTAATTTTTTAAAAAATTTATGTATAGATACTAAATTAATTATTAAATTACATATTTATGATTTAAAATTTCATAATTATATATAATTTTTTAAAAATATAAAAATTAGATTGAATAATTTAAAATTTTAAAAATATATATATAATTTAATTTTTTTGTTTCAATGAAAAATTTTAAATTTGAAAATAAAAAATATACGTTTTGAGAAGAATGGTATAAATTAGCTTGATTTTCCTCAACAACCTGATTCTCGTTCCCCAGTCTCAGATACGAAGCGCGTGAACTCCTTTTTCTCTCTCATTAAGTTCATCTAGTTTTCTCCCTCCTCTATTGCTCGCTCTTCTTTCTTTGAAATTTCTTCACAAAACAGCTGAACTGACCCATCAGTTAAGTAAAACAAAAAAACCCAACCCAACCCACCAATTCTCAGATCGGCGGGATCTTTTCCATGCCCGGGTTTAAAGTTTCAGCCACTTTAGACGGAATTTCCCAGTTAAATGCAACCAAAACGCCTGCTTTTTAACTGCACTGTTAAGTTCCTCAGCTATAACAACGATGGTTGGGAGGGACTCGCGCTAAAAGTAAAACCAACCAAAAAAAACCCCTGAATTCTCTCAACGCACCACAAAAAAATCATATTAATTAACCTCACTTGGGTCCTCATCAATGGCGAGTAATAATACTGGAACACAGTCCGTGGCCGTGGATTCGTCAGCCTCAGGCTCAGCTGACGAGCTCAGTGCCAAAGCAATACATAAACGATACGAAGGTCTTGTTATGGTTCGAACTAAAGCGATAAAGGGCAAAGGTGCTTGGTACTGGGCACACTTGGAGCCTATATTGGTTCACAACACTGACACCGGTCTGCCTAAGGCGGTAAAGCTTCGTTGCTCTTTATGCGACGCCGTTTTCTCAGCTTCGAACCCTTCTCGCACTGCCACTGAGCATCTTAAGCGAGGGACTTGTCCTAATTTCAACTCTTTAGCAAAACCCATTTCGTCTATTTCACCTTCAACTACTATTGCCTCTCCTTCTACTAATACGGTCCACCACAATTACCGCAAGCGTAGCTCTTCTTCTGGTGGTGGTTCGGGTTCGACATACCATGACTCTCAACTGACTATAGTGAATCCATCTCGTTACGGCGAACTCACATACTCTCCATCAGTGTCAGCAACGCCGACGGCTGTGTCTTTGCTACCTCAGCAATCGCATTTGATGTTATCGGGTGGTAAAGAGGATTTGGGAGCTTTAGCTATGTTGGAGGACAGTGTGAAGAAGCTGAAAAGTCCTAAAACTTCACCGGGTACAGCACTTAGCAAAACCCAAATCGACTGTGCGCTTGATTTTCTTGCTGATTGGGTCTATGAGTCTTGTGGGTCAGTTTATTTTTCCTCTCTTGAGCATACTAAGTTCAGAGCATTTCTTAATCAGGTTGGTTTGCCGGCGATTTCTCGCAGGGAGATCATGGGTTGTAGATTGGATACCAAGTTTGAGGAAGCAAAAGCTGAATCAGAGGCTAGAATTGGAGATGCCATGTTTTTTCAAATTGCTTCTGATGGATGGAAACCAAAGAACTACTGTATTTATGGGGAAGATAATTTGGTCAATTTGACTGTGAATTTACCTAATGGGACGAGCGTGTATAGGAGGGCAATGTTTGTTAGTGGTGTTGTTCCCTCAAAGTATGTGGAGGAGGTTTTGTGGGAGACAATCACGGGCATTTCTGGTAATGTTGTGCAACAGTGTGTAGGAATTGTAGCTGACAAGTTTAAAGCCAAAGCATTGAGGAATTTGGAGAATCAAAATCACTGGATGGTTAATCTCTCTTGTCAATATCAAGGATTCACTAGTTTGGTTAAAGACTTAAGTAGAGAACTTCCTCTGTTTAAGACTGTGACTGAGAATTGTTTGAAGTTAGCTAATTTTGTTAATAACAAGTCTCAAGTCAGACGTTGCTTTCACAAGTACCAGTTACAAGAATACGGCGATTCAAAGTTATTAACGGTTCCATTACGTGAGAATGAGAACCTCTATTCAGGACCCATGTATATTTTGCTTGAGGACATTCTCAAATCATCTCGAGCTCTTGATTTGGTTCTGCTTGATGAACCTTACAGGCTAGCATCTATGGAGGATCCAACTGCAAGAGAAGTTGCTAATATGATTGGGGATGTGGGATTTTGGAATGAGCTAGAAGCGGTTCATTCTTTGGTTAAATTGATTAAAGACATGGCTGAAGAGATAGAGACAGAGAGACCTCTAGTTGGGCAATGCCTTCCTCTTTGGGATGAACTTAGAATAAAAGTAAAACACTGGTGTTCCAATTTTCACATTGCAGAAGAACAAGTAGAGAAGGTGATTGAAAGAAGATTTAAGAAAAATTATCACCCAGCTTGGGCTGCAGCATATATACTAGATCCTCTTTACTTGATAAGGGACACAAGTGGAAAATACCTCCCACCATTCAAATGCTTAACATCAGAGCAAGAGAAAGATGTGGACAAGCTAATAACTAGGCTTGTTACAAGAGATGAAGCTCACATTGCTTTGATGGAGCTCATGAAATGGAGAACTCAAGGACTTGATCCTATATATGCACGTGCCGTACAAATGAAAGAGAGAGACCCAATTACTGGAAAGATGAGAACTTTCAACCCACAAAGCAGTAGGCTTGTGTGGGAAACTTACCTTACTGAATTCAAGTCCCTTGGGAAAGTTGCAGTTAGGCTCATCTTCCTAAATGCAACTTCTTGTGGGTTCAAATGTAATTTGTCATTATTGAATTGGGTTTCTTCACAACGGCATTCAAGGGTTGCCATGGAAAGAGCTCAGAAGTTGATTTTCATTGCAGCTCACTCCAAGCTTGATAGAAGGGATTTTTCTTGTGATGAAGATAAGGATGCAGGGCTATTGGCTTTAGAGAACGGTAAGGATCATATGTTAAATGAGATTCTTGATGATACATCCTCTGTGTAACAATTTTTTCCCCCTCCTTGGTAAAAAATTAAATTAAAATAAATTTTTTGAAATTCTTTTCACTAGTTTTTCTTCAATATAACTTTTATTACGGATAATAATTTAAAAATAAAAATGTTATCTACCGCTAGTATGATATAGTTTTCTTCCTAGATTAAGAAGAGTGTTGAGTTAAATGGCTAAATCATCAATCCGTTGAATTACGGGATCTTCTAGCTTTTTTGCTTCATATAACTCAATGTGGGCAAAGATGCGATATGGTATCATAACCCGTTGAATTTAAGGTAAAGTAGTAATTTTCCAAATATAGAAATCTATAATAATTTATTTTCTTTTCAGCATCTCAGCATTATTTCACTGTTCAGCAGAATTTTCAAGAAAACTGTCCCCCAAATGCTTTTTTACTTTATATGAGTGTCACATTTAATAAGAATAACTCGCACTAATGCTGAATGAAATATTAGTGTACGTGATTATAATAATTTATTAAAATTTAAAGAATTATTAGGTTTGTAAAGCATAAATAAAATTTGAAATATTGATGTAGTTGAGATACTGACATAATTTTTATAAAAATATAAGAAAATTATAAAAATTATGAAAATTTTAATTATATTAATTATTATAAATTAATTAATTTTAAAAATTAATTTTATTGATTATTTGCTTTTAGAATTTTATTGAGTTTGATATTTTATCGATAATATTCACGATATTTGAACATTTTAGTTAAAAAATATATTTATTGATATTTTTTTATAAAAATTTGATAAAAAAATATCCTTGTGTAAATGATATTAAGTATTCTATTAGTGTTTCAAAGTATTTTATGTTATATTTTGCAAAATTTGTTATATTACAAACGAAACTGTGAAATGAAATTTAACACTTTTATATATCAATTAAATATTATAATTTAGTTCTTTACTGAATATGATTACTTAGATTTTTTTTATAATTATTAATGATATTGTATTATAATTTATAGTAAATAATTTTTTTTATATAAAATTTGTCTTTAACTTAACATAAATTTATGAAAATTACCATTTTATTTACTTTCGATCTCCAGATACAAAGCCATTAAACTTTGAATTTGAAACTGCTTTACTCTTTTTATCTCTAGCACTTGATGAATTTCGATTAATCTATGATGACCCACGTCTGCAAACAGTAAATAGCATTTGATGGAAGAACAATTCTACATACATCAAAATGAAATGACGTAATAATTTTTTTCGTGATAATAAATTTTTAAAATGTTACATTTACTACTTTTTAAAAGACTTTTTGTTGATGAAATGAAAACAAACTCAAGTGGGTTATTTTAATTTGCTTCAAAAAGTACAAAATCAAATTTAAAGAGTTGCGATTTTTATATAACCCCCCATGTATCTGTACATCAGAGATGAAAAAATCGCAACATGATTTGTAGCATGCTATGGTAATTGCGACTTGTTTATATTATACACCTATATAATCTATATAAAATCAAATTTTAAATAATTACATTAAATTTTACCTTTAATTTGCTTTCAATTGGAATAAATGACATGAGAATTTAAGTTCAAACTTTAATTTTTGATGTGTGATTTATACCTTATACATAAATGTTAGATAATAATTATTTTATAAAGTCACCAACAATTATGAAATTATAGCATATGTAAAAGGGTAAAAAAATTATATTATAATGTTAATGTTCTTGGACAATAATGATAAGCTACGTACCTAATAAAGTTTTATTTTTCAAGATAAATAATATATATATATATATATACATTATAAAGTTTGAAAAGAATTGAGAAGAGCATGTTAATATCCTAACCAAGCTTCATCTAATTACTCATTTAGCGGGAGAGAAACACAAACTCCTGTCGGCAGTGCAATAATTAAGCACTGAGATCTCTCTTTTTCTCTATGAGTTTAAGAATTTTACTTGCAACTTATGCTTCATTCCACTTATTTTTTTACCCTTTTTTTAATTTTGTGATAAAGAGAAGAAAAAAAATGATTAGTATAGAACAATACTCTCTTTATACAAGAATCTTTCTCTATTACAATGCTTTTTATTTTAATCTTTTGCTCTGTCCCCTCTTATTAATCCCATGGTTTATGTTTCTACCTATATTGTTGGTTAAGTTTGGCAATTTTCTATTAATGCTCTAATTAAGGGGAAAAAAATACAAAACTTATTATAATAAACAAATTTTCTTCTTCTCTAATAACTGGTTATTGGCAATTTGGCATCCATAAACACATAAATTTGGTTCAGTACGACACCTTATGTAGCAAGTCATGTGTCCTTTTAACTTTTTAGATAATTTCTTTATTTATAGTTATATTTTTTTATTTTATAAAAATACATCATTGTACCCTTCGTAAGTTTGTTAGTTGATTTTTTTTCTTTCCTCGTGCTAACTATTCATTTAACATTGTTTATTTATTTTTCATTTTTACTATATTATTATATAGTTTTACTAAATGAAATATATTATAGATTTGTAAATATATGGTTAATATTTTCTCAACTAATTCAATTTTTTTACCTTAAGAATTGTTGTTTAATTTTTTTTCTATATAATTCAGCTATTCTTTGTTATATTTTATATATAACCAATATTTAAAATGTAGATATCAATCAAGATATCAAAATATAAATATTAAAGATATTATTGTTGTGGAAAGAAAATGTGAGAAAAATTACGAAAATTATAATTTTTTTATTAAAAATATGGTTTTTTTTATAAAACTCTATAAAACATAAAATAATTAATTACTTATATTTTATACTAATTTTTTTTTATTTAATACATATATTTTTAAATATTTATATTAATTAATAAATTGATAAATTAATTAAAATATTATATAATAAAATATATTTTTTGTTAAATAATGTAGAATAAGTAATTAAAAAGTTTGACACAATTAAGTAGATTAATATAATTATATTAACTATTATAAATAGATAAATCTTGATATTATGAAAATAAATTTAATTAATTAATTATTTATTTCTAAAATTACTCGTAATTAGGAGGAAATGTAATGAGTCTTACCGTCAATACAATCTATATGTTATCATATTAATATAAAATAGTAAAAAATAAAATATACATGATGACTTTGTACTTGAAAATTGGATTAGATGGTACTATTTCACTCAATTGTTTACTAAATAGAGTAATATATAATAATTTTTTTTTCTTTTTATACCTATTAATTTCATATGTAATGCAAACATGTTAAAAAAGAGAATATATTCTCTTATAAAAAATTTGAACTAAAATTATTGTTATAAATAAATCAAAAATTGATATTTTTGATATTTGAGTGATATCCATAATATTTAGGACATTTTAGCTAAAAAAATAAATTTAAGTAACATTTTTAACAATTTTACTATAATTTGATCAAAATATATAGATATCACATTTCGATATTGTGATCTATAAAAAAAAGATATTGTTATAACAATATCGATAATATCATTGACATTTTCATCATTGTATATAAATTGATATGAGATGTTAATAAGACTCATAATACAATTTATTAATTTTTAAAGTCTATCTTGTGTCGTTTTACTTAATTTTTAATAAAATATGATGGTAATAAGATAATAATAATTGAGATATTTTATATGTCTTTAATTGATCCAAATAAGACAAGTAAAAACATAATAAATGATTATTTTTAATGTGGATTTAATAATAAAATGATAAACATATGTTTAAATTTAGGATAGTTAGAGCTACAATCTAAATTATATGATATAATAATTAAATAAAATAAAACAATATTATATCATAAACTTAATAAGATATAAGATGAGACAAGTTACTTTATATCTCTATATATAATTATATAATTTTGATTGTTATTTATACATGTAATATTGCTTGTATTTAATTTTTTCTTTTATATACTTAAATTTTTTTTATTATAATTTATGTTGGTTAATTTTAATTTTTAATTATATTTTTCATTTTGTATATGTATTAAATTATATTATTTAATTTCCAAATAATGTAATTTATATATTTTTAAATTTTTATTTAAGTTGAATAAAAATATATATATGAGATGTAACGTTATTAATCTAATATTTAAAAACATTTAAATACAAATACAAATTTTTACTATAGCTATCACAAGTATTTTACAGTAACTCGATTTAATAAATCATTGATTTTTAGGTGATATTAAATTATTGATTTTTACTTTATTAATTTTACCTACGGTGTTCTTTGTATAACATATTAATTATCGAAATTTACTAAAATAAATATTATCATAACTTTGTATAACACAATCGGGAGAAAATTAAACCAATTTTTTAATACCCCTAAAATTTTCTCTCCATTACTGACCTTTGGTGTCATTGAGTGAATGTTTAATAAGTATTGAAAAAATCAAGGTTTGAGCGTGAATTTCTTATGATTTAAAGTCCCAATAGTTTAAGATATATTATATATCCATCCCCAAATGAAATCAATTTATCTGTTACATTTTTGTGTAGCATGTGTCGTTAATTAAAATATGACGTATATAATTATGACTCGGTTTTATCATGTTTTTGCCGTTTCTAATTTATTTTATTTTTTTCAATTGCTAATTGTTAGTATCACTTGCAACCATAGTTACCAAAATATAACATGGTAATTATTTGAATAAATATATGTAAAGATATAATAAGTTTTTGAAAAATAAAAATATAATTTATTTAATTTTCATAATAATATATAATATTTATAATAAATTTAATATAATAGATCATAATTGATAATAAATTAACTGTTAATAATAAATTTTATTTAATTTTAAGTCTTATTCACCTAATAGTTTGATAAATAAGATCTCACTCATTTTAATTTAGAATTTTAAATTACATCAATTATTAACACTTAATCTTAAAAATTTATCTTTTAACATCTTTCTCTTTTAATATATGTTTTATAATTAATAGTTTTATTTTTAAATATATATATTCAATTATATTGAAATTTTATTTATTTATTTGTATGAATGGATAAATGAAAATCTTAATATTTCAGTAAATTATAAAAAATTATAAACTAAATATAATTGATAATTATTTTTATTATACGTGATTGCATGAAAATAATAATAATATAGATATTTATAAATAAAAATTAATTTTTGGATAAATTATTCTTTATTTATTATTATATGAAAAAAATAATATTGATATATAATACTTTTTAACTTAAAAGTACGATTGTTTTTTCATAATTTAACATTTTATTTTCTATTTTATTATTTTTTAAGTTTTCAAAAATTAAAAATGATTTTTTTTTAAAATATGCCATGTCTGTGGAAAACAGTTAATAGTTTTCTAATTGCATAATATGTTAATAGTATGGGAAAAAAGTTACTAGTTTTTTTATAGCTTAATATATTCATTCTTATAATTTATTTTCCATTTATCTCTATTTTGTATTATTTAAAATAAAATAAAAAGTGACAGCATAAATTGGGAGACGTGTGCTATTACATACTAAAAAAATGAAAGCCATTACGATGTCTAAAATATATGAAAATTTTCTAATCGTGAATGGTCACTCAAATTAAAATATAAAATTAGCTTCGTAGATAAATATATATATATATATAATTACCTCTCTTTTAAAGGAAAAGATATAGTCTAATTTACTTTTACTGTTGTTTCACATGTAGAGTGTAAAGTGTAAACAATGTTTATAAACTAATTTGGACTATATTTGCATTTTGCTTGTAATATGCTGCCAAAAAGTCTTCATACAATTACCAACCCACTCACGGCTTGGTTTATCTCTAGATACATTTCTTTGTTTTTTTTTTTTATCAAATAATCCTAAATTTGTATGTGGTCCTTGTTTATTTAATTTATTAATATTTATTTTTGCGAGTTTGTAACTTTAATATTCCCTAATTTTATTTTTATATCTCTTTTATCCTTATTATTAATTTATATCTTAATCATATCCATATTTCAAAAAAATATCAGATTTGATACTATTTTTATAGGTGACTAGCAGAAAAAGTTTTTCTTTTTTATTGTTTACATGCATATTTAAATGTTTGTTTACTCATTTACTCCTCACCTTCCTCTAAATATTACCCGCATAAATTATTAATAATTTATTGTGAAAAATTGAATTCTAAAAACTATTTTTTTTTTAAAATGTATGATATAATTTAATATATAAAAATAATAATTATTATTATACAATATTTAGATATACAAATTGAATAAACAAACCATAATTAATAAAAAAACATAAGTAAGTGTAATAACTATAAAAATTGATTGTGAGAAAGAAATACTGTTTGATCTTTTATATAAATTTGATATTTAAATGAATAGATATAAAAAAGAAAACAATGTAGGAGAGAGAGAGAGAGAGGAGATAGCGTACACAGAAAAAAATAAGACTTTAGAAGGAAACAGAGGTAGTTGAAGGACAGTACGTGAGAAGAGACAAAAATAATTATTAAAAATATTAAAAAAAACACATTTAGAAAAGAGCAAATATGTTAAAAAGATTAATTTTAAATTAAATTAATATATTTTTAAAAATATAGGTATCATTACAATATTAATTATTAATAAAAATAAAAAAAATATCAAAAATAAATTTAGAATAATACTTAACATAACCAACCTTATTTTTTCTTTGTGATCAATGAAAAGGTTTATAATAAATTTTTCACCGTGAAAATTAAATGAAAGGTTTATTTCTTATAATGTACGATCATTTTCCTTCCTTTTTTTTTCTTTGAATCCGGAAAATAATTTTTAAATAAAATAATAATAGATAGAATTGAAATATGTGATTTAAAATAAAAATGAAAAACCGAAAAGAATATTTTGATTATACCACTACATAAACTACAAATGAAGTGAAGACCTTGTTAAATTTAGAATTGAAAATCCCATGATATTCTCTCTTTTTTATTAACAGTAAAATCATCAAATATTTAATTTTAACGAGTAGAATAATTAAGAGATAAATATATACACGATAGTTTAGTTATATCAACTATATAATCTAATTTATTTATTAATTTATAATATTTTGATTTTTTTATTATAAAAATGACAACATAAAAATAAATAATCAATTTTAAATAACACATATAATTGTTGATTTTTAAATGAAATAGTTATTGAATTGCTTCAAAAATAACCCCACCTCCTACCCTACGACAGGTACTAAAAAAATGAAAAGATATACAACATAATCTTAACAATAAATAAATTAATTTCAATAACAAATAAATTAATTTCTTTCTACATACTTTAAGTTATTTATAAAACTCAATTTCTAAAAAAATGTTACACCATATTATTTAGTCTCCAAAAAAAAAATGAAAATAAACCACAAAAAGAATGATTAATACAAATAATCGAAAGAGATTATTTTGTCGATGGCAACATGCAGTACTTAAATAGGGTATAAATGTCAATAATTTGAAGTTGGCGTGTATTTAGTCTTTTGTTAATTCAATTAAACAATATCATATTAGAAAAACATAGTTTTTTTTGTTATAAACTATTTTATTTTTGACTTTTTCTTTCATATAAAATTAAAAATTATTTTTTTATTTTTGAAAAGTAATAAAAATATTTAAAAATTAATTTAAATATTTTTTTATAATTAAATTATAAAAGCTATATAAAAGAAATTAAATATTATTTTAAATATAAATATTTTATTTATATATTTATTATCAACTTTATTGATTATAAATATATATTGTTATTAAATATTATATCAAATAAAATTATATATAATTTATTTAATATAATACACTAAATATGTCTTAAATAATAAATATTCTAAATGAAAGAGATTTTTTGTGGAGGTTATGTATTTATAACCTCTAATTGTTTATTTTTAATCGAGGAGATGCGAAATCATATTTATAAACGACAAGAAATAGACACGTGGTTTTAATAAAAAAGTTATAGACGTGGTGGTTGTCCACTTGTCCGACCATTTCAACCAAGTTGACTGCTTGGTCAATCAAGTTTGACTTTAATGGGCCTCTTATGTTGATAAAGCGGACCAATTGGGATTTGGTAATCCGTTTTTGGGAATGGTAACTTATTTTAATTAATATATTATTAAAATATTTTATTTTAATTAATATATTATTAAAATATTTTATTTTAATATTAATATTATTTTAATTATTTTTTAATAATAATTAATTTTATATACAAAATATTATTTTATATATAAATATTTTTTATAAATAAATGATATGAATAACAATGAAAATATTTATATTATTCATATTGTAAAAAAAAATTCTTAAAATTAACAAATTTTTTTACTTTTTTTTAACTCTAACTAATTATTAAAAAGAAAAATTCATAAAAATACTAAAAAGATATTTTAAGTAACAAAATTATTAATTAATTTTATTTGATTATTATACAATTTGTTAAACATATACAAATTAAATATAATTATATTTAATTTATTTAATATGATTTAATAAACATATCGTAATAAAATTAAGAGAATATGAGTTCTAAAATGTTGATATATATATATATATATATATATAATTTTAAAGAAAGAGAAATTATAAAAATTATAGGATATTAAATAATTTTCTAAACTCTAATGATATTTTTATAATAAAAATTTATAAAATATTTATTTTATTTTTCATATTAATAATATTTTAATATCATTATTATTAAATAAAATTATCATTAATATATTATATTTGTATTAATAATCATATATATTATAATTATATATTTTGTTGAACTGTTCAGATTAAAGGAGTCAATCTGTTGACATCACTTTTTCTCCTTCTAAATTGTGGGGATAATTTAAATACTTGAAAATAAGTGTGAAAAAATTATATATCAATTTCATAATATTCTATTAATTTTTAAATAAGTCAGTTTCATTGCATTATTTTATGAATGTTTATTGTAAAATGCAGAGACAATTGTGCCAAAAAAATCATCTTGTATTTAGAGACAAAATAAAGTCTCTTAGGTTTAAAAATATTTTATTCAAATTTTTATTATTAAAATAATAAATTTATTCATCAGGCAAAAGTAATTTTTAACTGAATAAATTATTTTTAATTTCTATAAAATATATGAGCCTTGTAATTATTTTAAAAAATTAAATAAAGTATTTTTAAATATAAAAAATAAATATAGTTATTATGATTAAGGTTTAGCTAAGGTATAGCTTTCATGATAAACAAACAACAGAATAATTGCTACCACATGTTCTCTCTTCTTTCAATTAAATTATTATTATGTTGCAATAAAAATAAAATATTATTAGCAACTAATTTTTTTAGTCTTCCATTACTCGTGGTCCATAATTACATTAGTGTACTGAAAAGTGTAAATCAAGATGACAGTTGGAATTATTGGTAAATAATAATAAATAAAAAACTTATAAGATGTTTAAAAAATCTAAAAAACTGAAAAAATTATAAAATAAAAAGGGATTAAAATTATAAAATTAATTTAAAATATTAATAACTATAATAATAAGATAAATAAAATATGTTAATTTAAAATAAATTGAATTAAATATTTAATTTGTGGGGCTCATGATTTTTTATTAATGATCATTTAAAGAGCTCTCTAGACTATAGTTTTATCAAACACGTGGCCTTGTTCTACTGGTGGTGTGACTCAATCTACGATTAACTTGGTTAGCAACTATCCTTATTTTATAAAAAGTAAAATAAAAAAAATGTTTTGAGTGATATTATTATTATAAATATATTATAATTATAATAGACGTAAAAAAATATTATATTATATTTTCTTTTAAATTTTTAAATTTTGAAGCAGTTAATTCTGCTTTGTTTTGTTGTGTTCTGTTTATCAGTATGATTGCAATATATCTACAAGTATTTAATTACAAATTATAAATTATTTTATATACAAGACCTTTTGTAGAATAATAAATTTAAAATCAAATAGAGCACCAGGAGTTTAATTAAAAAGTTCCCGGAAACACCCTTGAACGTATTTGATTGTGATTTGTTGTTAACAACTTAACAAGATTGTATATAGTAATTTGGCATAAAAGGGTCACATCTTATGAAAAGCAGAAATGGTAATCATTGAATGGAAATCTAAATGTAAGATTTGGTGGGTGTACGTGTTACGAGCTCATTGGATTTGCTTAAGAGAAGAGAGATTTGGTTTAGTTGGCGAATTATGTAAATTTGACAGTATCTTAAGCTTCTTCAACTTGATATAATTAGCTTATATTTGTTTTCTTAAATTAATTAGTTCATTTATAGGGTTGTGGTAGTCCAGTTCTCAAAGTTAATTGATCATGACTTTTTGAATTGAAGGTCGATTGTTTTAGCTTTAAAAAAAAAAATATTTATTCCGTTCAGAGGTATTAATACAACTTACGTGTGACAATATCAATCTTAAGCACAAAGTACTAACTTCAGATTGTAAACGAATTAAATAAATGTGATCATCGAACCAACAAAATTGGGATTTTTCATCAAAGTAATTGATCTGGAATTGGTTTCGGATTTTGGCTGGCATCATTGATAAGAACATTATGTTATTAAATAGATTGCACTTGTAAGAAAGAAGATTTTGTTTTCTTATAATAAAAAATTTCAACCCTTAATATCTAACGTACAAAATATCAAGTCGGTAAAAAATATCATTAAATTAATATACGTACTTTTATACTAAAAATTCTGTATAATCAGGCTAATCTATTCTAAATAGTCTAAATATAAAAGATAATTAAATAAATATACAACTAATATAATATATTTATATCTATCAATTAATGAACATATTTCATTGAAATTTTCTTCTTAATATTCAAGTTAGAAGTCGAAGGTAAAAAATTCTCAACTTACTTATCATAGTTGAGAAAACCTCGTTTCCAAATGATTTGATGAATACAATTGAACCATCTTGTATTTTATCACGAATAAAATAATTTATTTCTTCTCCTTTGTCAACGAGAAAATAAAAGAAGATCCAAAAACAACGTAATAAATGTAATGAATCTACTAGATATTGAACAACCGGCCCAATCCCAATTAGAAAGAAGCTTACAAAGATAAATCATTCTGAGAAGGGAAAGACAAATCTTATCTTAGAATGCTTTTCAAATAATAGGCAACTTCCATGTATGGTTCACCTCATATAGGCATTAATCTGCTTAACACATTGATCAAATAGGTGATATCAAGTCGGATAATAGTAAAATAAATTAAGCATCCAACAAGTTACCTATATTGAGACAGATTTATAAGCAATTCACCTGAATTCGAGAGCTTTATGTTTTGTTCTATGAAAAAGTTCACAGGTTTAACATTCAAAAAATTCATCATCTTTTAAAATTTTCAAAGTATATTTTTGTTGCGAGATGGAAATACCTTTCTTCAACTAAGAAACTTAAATGCCCAAAAAATACTTCAAATCGCCCAAATATTTAATCCAAAATGATTATGTAGAAATTGGTTAAGAGATAATATGACATTGACGTCATTATCCGTAATATGAATGTCATAGACATATATCAACAAAGTTGTAAAAGATTTGCCTTTTCGACATGTGAATAACGAGTAATTGGTTTTGGATTGAACAAAGCCAACACTTTGGATAGGTGTAGAGAATTTGGAAAACAATTATCGAAAAACTTGTTTTTGTAGGAAATAATACATACACAAATAAGTTAAAAATAAAATTATTTTATCAAAATTAAAAATACGTAAATATAAATATATGTATAAATTAAAGGATTGAGACCTGTATGTCACATAGTGTCTTTAATATATTTTTTTTGCTCACCGTAATTATTAGAAAACTACAAAAATTTATCTTTTATGATACAATGATAAAATAATAATAAACTTACACCACGATTTATTATTACATGAATTTTCAAGTGTCTAAACTCTATTTAAAGAACATAATTTTAAATAAAAAATACAAAAATTATTTTATTTTCTCTTTCTCTATTTTTCTGTCTCTTTTATGTTTTGTTTTTTTCTTTCTTTACTTTTCCTTCTCTTCTTTGTCTATTCTTCTTTTCTTTTCTTTCCTTTTTTTTATCTTTCTTCTTTCTTTATCTCTTCTCTCTGTTTATCCGTGTTTTCTTTCTTATATAAGAAAACAAGAAATAAAGAAGATATAAATTGAAGAAGGAAAAAGAACTAAAATCATTTAGTATATTAAAAACAAGACAGAAATAGAAGAAGAAAAAAACTAAAATTAATTAATATATTAAAATCAAACTAGTTGTTTAAAACTGATTCAGTAATTTTAATTCAAAATTTTTCAACAATCACCCATATTAACAAAAATCGACATAATTTTAAATCAAATTTTGACATAAAAATAAAGTTTAAAGGTTCAAAACTTACATAGGATAGGTAGGTATTACCCTTTGAAACTTTCTTTATGAAAATATATATACTTCACACAAGTGTCTTTCCTAACATAATTCAGTTCTTACTATTATGTTTGTTTTGGCCATTAACATACTCCTGATTCTATGAGAGTCTCTAAAGAATTGAGCCCTATATAATTCTTGTTCGAAACGGACCTATTTCTCCCTCACATGGGTAACCTTTTATCTTTAAAAGTAATTTGTATACTCAGTTCAGTATTCTATTTATAAGAATGGACTTGAAGGTAAACCCCTACAGTGATCTCACTAGGTCTTTACAATTAGGTTCTCTCTTTGAACTTAGATTTTGGGATCTTTAGTCAAATATGTTGGGTTTTCTTTACAAATCCTTATTTATTCATGAGTTTTAGTCTCATTCCCCTCGATGATTTATAATTAACTCTCAATTTAAACCTTTGGTTAAGGGATCTGCTGTGTTATCCTTTAACTTCACATAGTCAATTGAGATAACTCAATTGAGAGTAATTGTCTAATGGTATTATGCCTACGATATATATTTTGAGACTTACCATTATACATAATTCTTTATGCCCTGCTAATAGAAGATTGGATATCATAATGAGTATATATTGCAGATACATGCTTCACCCATTTAGGAGCATCCTCTAAAAAATTGTGTAACCATTCAACTTTTTCGTCACATTTATCCAAAACGATTAACTCAACTTTCATAGTGGATTTAATAAATGCACGTCTATTGAAAGGTTTTTCTATAAAATAGTTACACTACCTAGTATGAATACATATCCATTGGTAGACTTTGAGTATTTCATGTTAGGTATCCAATTTGCATAATTATATCCTTCTAATACACCTGGATATCTTGTGTAGTGTAGTTAATAACTATATGTATATTTTAAGTTTTTAAGTAGTCTTGTAATACCTTTCTAGTGATCAGGCACTATACTATTAGTATATCTACTTAGTTTGTTTACATAGTAAGTTATGTTCGGCATTGTACAACTCATTAAGTGCTTAAGTTTTGTCTCGTTCTAGAATATTCTAATTGAAACACATTTTCACTTTTATTCTTAGATAAATGCAGATTTATATTTACTGGTCTTCTCACAATTCTAGGATCACCATTATTGAATTTCTCAAGTATTTTATCAATATAATGGCATTAACTTAGAATGAGAATGCTTGATATCATTGATATCATAAATCCTAGAATTATATCCGTAGATCTCATATCTTACATATCAAACATTGAATTTAACATAGTCTTAATAAATTTGATTATTTAACCATTGTTACCCATAATTAGCATGTTATTAACATAAAAGCACAAGATAACATAACCATATTATTTGTCCTTAAGATATACATATTTTTTACATTCGTTGATTTTAAATACATTTGTCCTCGTGACATTATCAAACCTTTTATACCACTTTTTATACTTATTTTAAGCCATATAAAGATTTTATCAATTTACAAACCTTTCCTTCATACAATAGGCATGAAAAACTCTTGGTTAGTTCATGTAGATTTCTTCATATAACTCTTCATTTAAAAAAGATGTCTTTACATGTATTTCAAGATTTGATAAAACGACAATAATAATTATCATCTTTATGGATGTTATTTTTATCATAGGATAATAAATATTAAAGTAATAAATGTTATGTCGTTTGTATTCACATAAATTATAATATATAAAAATAATTAATTTTATCATTTTAAAAACAAATATAACATATTAACATTATAATTAGTATAAATATAAATATAAATATTTAAAAATTTGTATTCCTTAACCTTTCTTTTGAGCAAACCCAACCAACCGTAGCAATTGAGGGATTCTAGGTAGAATTTGTTACGGAAACTTTTATATATTTCATTTATATTTTTTAAATATAGAGTTATTTAAATGTTAAATAAAAAATAATAATATAATTATAGGATAAAAATTTCATACTTTTTATTAATTATGATTAAAAATTTCTTATTAAGTCAACTAGTTGTATAAATTAATAAATTTAACATAGAATAATAAAATTTATTTCATTATATCATAAAAGATAATTTTATATATAATTTACCTAATTAAAATAATTTAAATTCATTTCACTTTAAAAAATGATTAATTATTACAATTTGAATTAATTATATATTTTTTAATAAATACATTTTTAAAATTTAATATATTTGAGTTCTTAAAATATATAGGGGAAAATTAAGTATAAGTGTGTCTATTATTATATATAAAATGATTTATTCTTTCACGTTAGAAAAGTCATGAATTTTAGTTTAAGAAGAGATATTAAATTATTATCTATCAATTTCCATTTTATATGAGGTATGTACTTATGATTATGATGAATTGTCAATTTATAACCTAGGTGTATTTTTAAATTTTTTTATAGAATTTTGATGCTCACTTAACACATAACAATAGAGCTGGTATTTTTTTTTTGAAACTTATATGACTTTTAGAATCTATCACTTATTTATTTATCAATATTATTTTTATGTATCAATAGATTAATTTAGACATAATTTTAATAGAAATGAAATAAAAAATATATTTTATATTTTTAAAAAATTAAAAAAAACTTAATGATACTTTTTAAATCAGTCCTAGGCTGTCCATTATATGGGCCAGGATTGGGCCGGCCATGCACTTGAGTTAACGATGGTAAGGTAAAGATTTGGTTGATTGATGATTTATTTTATTAATTGATTTTATTTTTTACAGTTTTAAAAAAACTAAAACTAATTTATAATATTAATTTAAGTGTAAGGATTATGAGTGTTGGTTATTTTTGTGGAAAAAATATTTATCTGTAAATTTGTTTTTAGGCCTATTGTCAAGTCTATAAAGAAAAGCCAAACAAATGCTCGAGTTTCAGATAATTATACTTCAGGTATATCTTTGATAACTACGACACATAGAATTATATTTATGCATTCAATAGCACATGCTTATAAATCTAAAATTATTTTTAGTGCTAAAATATGAAATAAGATATGCTAAAAGATATTAGATAAAATATACTCTAAAATAAGATATGCTAAAAGATATTAGATAAGATATACTTTAAATTATATTTGAAATCCTTATCATAAAAGATAACATAAAATCTATTTTATATAAGAGTTATCTTAATTAATGAGTAATATTAATCCTATTTGTAATATAAAAGATATTTATTAATCATATATGAGTTATCTTAATTAATGAGTAATATTAATCTTATTTGTAATATAAAAGATATTTATCAATCATATATGAGTTATCTTAATTAATGAGTATTATTAATCCTATTTGTAATAGAAAAAATATTTATCAATTACATAGGATTAAAGGTTTTAATTTTTCGTATAAATAAAACTCATTGCTCGTTATTTTAATTAACCATTCAAGAGCATTCTTCTAATCTTTTTAATTTTTCTCTCTTGTTTTACAAATATAAGATCATAATTCTTTAGGCATATTTATTTAGTTAATCTATCAAATATTGGTGGTTATATTTGATTGATTAATAAGCCTAATTATTTTTATGATATTTTGATATTATATTCTTATGGCTTCTTCTTTATTTTTTTCTTAAATTGTTAGATCAAATAATTGTTTTTGTCATATCATAATTATTTGATTTGATTATTAATCTTTAAAGAAGTTATTTTTATTTAACTTATATTTGATCTTTTTGGTCTAGGATTTGCTAATTGATTTAATTTAAATGACATATGTTTTGAATCATCTAGTTAGGATTATTCATTATTAAATACGTTCTAGAACACACACGGGCACTTGTATTTTTGTGCTAAATATTTTATAGTTACTTCGGGAACGTATGTGATTGACGAGAAGCTTATTGAAACGTTGGTCTGGAAACCGCTCATGCTAATATTGGAAACTGTGAAAACAGAGCAAGGGCTCGTAAGTAAAGTACATTAGGGTAGTATCCAAGGGAGGGTAGCATAAGACCGAGTTTGTACTTGAACATTTGATTTTCATAGTGAAAAGTTAGGTGGTTCGGTGGATTGATGGTTTTCCTTTTAAGTCATGGTTGTGGCCTAGGTTGTTTCCACCTAAAAATATCGTATGTTATTATTTTATTTCCGCACTTATTTTAACACACGATTGCATGTCTGGCTGCTTTGTTTAGGTTATTAAATTATAAATTAGTAAAAATTAAAAATAACCTATTCATCCCATCTAGATTAGTTAGGTCCATAATTTATAAACTTTCATTAAGGATTAAGGATGTTTGGTGTGGTAAAAATATAATCTAGAATTAAAAATAATTTTTAATATTATATATCTTATTTGTTATTTAAAAATATTTATTTATTAAAAGTTAAAGTTGCATGAAAAGAATTTAACATATGTATCATTCTTTAAATTAATATGAAATAAATAATAATGATAAAGATTATAAAAGTGGTTGAAATTTTTAATCAATTTTAACAGATTAATTTTTTAAATTTAAGAAAAATTTTGATTGAGAGAATTTGTTTTAATATATCCATCCTTAAATGGTCAGTCTGACACTTTAATTTTTTTTACATTTTAATTAATACATTAAAGTAATAGATTTTAGTATCTTTAATTCTTTAGGTTTAATAGGAGAGAGTAATTTTTGGGAGGAATTTTGGCCCATAATTCTAAAGAGCATATACGGCCCAAAAGAAAGAAGAAGACAACTACATGAGTCTAGTGCCACGTGTAAATGTATTATATGTCCACGAATGTACCTTCAGAACCATAACTCTAACTGCAAAATTTTCCCTCCAATTCTCCCACAACATTCCTAAATTGTTTCCATACCCTCATTTTCATCTATTTCTGTCTCTCAATCCACTCACTATTGCTTGTTTAAACTTCGCATCTCTGGCTCACGTTAGCAAATACCTTTTCAAGCCTTTCGTCTCCTCCATGTCTTCCGACTCCACCACCGTTCATCCGGGTCGGGTCAGAATTTTGAAGGAAGGTTGCAGACCGTCGAATGGGGATGTGGGTCCCGTTGTTTACTGGACGTTTAGAGATCAACGTGCCAAGGACAATTGGGCATTGATCCATGCAATTGAGCAAGCAAACAAATCCAATGTTCCCGTCGCTGTCTTCTTCAATCTGTTCGATCAATTTTTGGGCGCCAAAGCTCGGCATTTGGGATTTATGCTTAGGGGTTTGCAACAATTGCATCTATCTCTTGAAGAAAACCTTCATATTCCATTCTTTTTGGTCCGGGTATGTCAAAAGTATTTAATAACAAATGCCCATTTTGGCTTGCTGATTTTGCTTACTTGTACCGAGAAAGCTTATGAATGAATATTGAATTAAATTGTATTATAATTATTTGAGTGTATAACTTGTATTTAAATATTTAATTTATTTTATATTTAAAAAAATATTTTTAATTTAAAATGAATAAAAAAAATTTAAAAACATTATTTTAAAATTAAAATTTTGTGACAGAGTTATTAAGGTATGGTTTAAAAACATACTTATTAAATTTTTATATAATTATACAATTTTAATTTTATATAATACATTATTATGTTACAAGAATTGTAGACTCAGTATTAATACTGAAATAAACATGCCATTAATATTTTGCTATTGGGATCCGGACACATTTGACTCTCTTATTTTTTTATTTAAATATATTTAATCCCTTTATTTTAAGTTATTACTTATTCATCTATTTACTGTTATATTATATTATATTATAAGATAGATTAGTTTAGTTCTTCCAATTTATTATCGAAAAATCATTATTTTAATATTTTTAATGTTAAATAATTTTAATTTTTTTTAAATATATGGACATTTTAACTATACACAATTGAAACTGAAGTTAATGTAAAAATTTTACGTTCGAAAATAATCATAATCGATAAAGTATAGAATAATGATGTTTATTGTAATACAAAAATGTGATTTGTTAAAGTCAAACATTTATTAATAATATTTTTTATACACATATAATTATATATAAAAATATATTTTTAATAATAAAATAGATAATACTTATAATAGTTAGATTAAATTTATTTATTTTTTATTTTATTCAGAAACATGTGTTAAATAGTTAAAAAATGAAAATTAATGTCAATATTTTAGATAAAGTAATAGAATAAAAATTATGTTAATATTTAATTTTTTAGTCTAAATATATTTTTGAGTAAAGGTTAAAAATAAGAAAAACGTTTAAACTGTAAGAAAACTCTAATCTGTTCATAACCGATAATTATTACCTAAATGTAGATGACATTAATGCAGAATAGCTATGGTTATTAGCATAACCGTTTCCACCCTTCTCTATGCCGATCCCTAAATACTATTGCCATCTTTCATACGAGAAAATCTAAAGACAGACCAAGTTAAGATTAGACACAATATCCAATAAGTTGACTTATCTGATTATAGAATTGAACCAAGGTTGATGTTTTATAGGTTCAAATAGGTTAATTTAGGTTTTAAAAATACAAAAATTGATATTAAGATTTTTCAAACCGACCTACATATCATTAATACATATATTTATTTTTTAATTTTATACATTTATAGTACATATATTATATTTATTTATAATCAGATAATTTTAGTTAAACTTTTATGTCATTTAAAAAAATAAAACTATTTATATTATTTTTTTCTATTCATATTTAAATAAATTTATTATAATTAATAAAAAATCTAAATTTTTTTTTCTCAAATTCTCTACGATTTATTTATTTTTAAAAGTTCTTCTCTACTTAAATTTAAATTGATGAAAAATTATAGCTTAAATATTAATATATAATTTTTAATTAAATTATTAATTAAATAATAAATTTTATTTATTAATAAAGTCAAAATAGTTTAAATTTAAATTAAAAATAAGTAGATTTAATTTACAAATAGATTTGCCTTATTGACATTTTATACGTTGGTTGCTGTTTTAGATTTAGCAAAATGATAAATGTTGGTTTGGTTATCATTTTAATCAAAAACCTATTAAAGTCAAACGGCCCACACCTAGTGAGTAGCAGCTATTATGGCCAATAGCCTTTTAAAATGTTGTTAAGTTATTAACATTAAAGAAATTAAAATAATTAGCATATGTTTAAAAATTTGAGTAAACTGTTTTATATTATAATAACATGTAGATTAATGTGTGAATGTTCTTCTGTGTGAACTTTTTCCAATATTTGGGTTATTTATTTTATTTTTTAAATTGGTTTTTGGATTGATTATTTAATTATTTAATTAAATGATATAATACATTTTTTATAGGGAGTTTCAGTTTTTAACCTTTTATGTTAATTTTTGTCCCCCTTCCAAAATTTAGTACTTTTCTGTGGATTTTATTTAGGGAGAAGCTGAAGATACTATACCGAATTTTTTAAATGAACACGGGGCTTCACTTTTGGTTACTGACTTTTCACCTTTACGGGAAGTTCGGAAATGTAAAGATGAAATTTGCAAACGAGTGAGTGATTCTTTGAGCATTCATGAAGTTGATGCCCACAACGTAGTGCCTACCTGGGTGGCTTCTGAGAAATTGGAATATGCTGCCAAGACTATAAGGACTAAAATACATAAGCAGCTTTCGGAGTACCTCATTGACTTTCCTACTCTGCAAGCACCTAATAGAAAATGGGCTGCCACAAATCGGGTGATCAATTGGGATTGTATCATTGGGGAAATTTTGAGGTTGGAAGTCACCTTGTTTTTATTAGTTGATGTTATTTCAGTGTGCATCTATATTCTATAATGTTGTCATCGTTTATGAACAGGAAAGGAGCAGAAGTTCCTGAAATTACATGGTGTGAACCAGGAGAGAAGGCAGCAATGGAAGTTTTGATGGGAAGTAAAGATGGGTTTTTGACAAAAAGGTTGAAGAGTTATTCTACAGATAGAAATAATCCATTGAAACCAAGATCACTTTCTGGCTTGTCACCCTATTTGCACTTTGGACAAATATCTGCTCAGCGGTGTGCCATGGAGGCACACAATGTTCGTGTGCTTTGTCCTCCGGTTAGTTATTTAACATTTCAGATATTGAAACCAGCTTGTTTGTATTTATTCAAGAATGAAAGTTCGTCCAAGTCCATTGTTTTTAAGGAAGTGGACATTAGGTCCCTACCTATTTAAGTAGAGTAGTATATATTCACTATTTTACAAAAAATCATGATTCATTTTGTATTGGATTTGTTTTGCCTCTTTTTTTTTTTAGAAAGTAGAGTAATACAAATCCATTATTTTTACAAAATAGATTTTTACGATTTTTTTGTTAAAGGTAACAGATTTATGCTATCCCACCTAATACATAGTGGATTATAGTATATTTTCATTAAATATATTTGATTTAGACTATCCTTTTTTCATTTATTTAATTAGGAATGGATTTAGTGAAAATCATATTTCTTTCACTAATTTTATTATTTTACATGTTTTTATCTTTCTTTAGTGAACTTAGGGTTATATTTGGAGGGAAATATGCATATTAAAATACTTCTCTTAAAAACAATATTAATGTTTGTCATAATTTTGAAATCACTTTCACTCCAAATATGAAGCAGTTCCAAATGAATCCTTATTCTAGTCTTTATTTTAGTGGTTCATTGTAACTAACATATATCTTTTGCTACAAGCTATTCTGAAGGCAATAGATGCATTTTTTGAAGAGTTGGTTGTTCGCAGAGAACTGGCTGATAATTTCTGCTTCTATCAGCCTCATTATGATTCATTACAAGGGGCATGGGAATGGGCACGCAAGACCTTGTTGGACCATGCTTCTGATAAACGAGAACATCTTTACACGTGAGCCTTGCTTTCTTTGTTTCTTTTTGGCTTATTTATCACTTATCTTTAGATGGTTCATGGGTTAGAGTGTTCGTTTGCCGTGTTAATTTGCAGGAGGGAGCAGCTGGAGAAGGCACAGACAGCTGATCCTGTAAGCTGAGTTTCTGATTTTTCTTTGAATTCCTTACTTTTAAGAGAACTCCTATCGGAATTTTTGTGGAACGTAAACGGGTTTTATCTTCTTCCCTTCACCAACTTTGTTCTTCCCTTTGTATGTCCAGTTCCACTCTTGTTATACTGATGATATGATATCACACAGTTAAATCACTGTAAGTAAACTGGTCTTTTTTCAGCTTTGGAATGCTTCTCAGTTGGAGATGGTTTACCATGGAAAGATGCATGGATTTATGCGGCAAGTAACCGCTTGATAGATTTATCTGTTTACTGTCACATATCAACTTATTACTTGCTTTTGGGGTTTAAGCAGTATTAACAATTATCTAAACTCAAGCTAAATTAAATGTTACTGATTTAAACCTAAGAATATGTATATGATTGTTACACATTATTAAAGACTAATGAGTTTGAACGTAAAATCAGATCGTATCATACAATATAAAAATAATATAGTTATGTAAAAATTTAATACGACATGGAGTTGTAGATTTAAACCATACTGAACACATAACCTATTTTGTCTGAATTTTCAATTATAAAATTATATATCTTATTTTTTTCTTTTATCTCAAATTAAAAATAATATTTTTTAATTTTAAAATATTATAAAAATATAAAAATAAAATAAATTTTATAATAAAAATATTTTAAATACATATTATTTTATTAAAATATTTATAATCAATTTTTTTGATTATATTTTATAGTTTGTCACCGAACACTTTACAGATTAAATATAATACAATTTAATAAAGTTTATTCTAATATATTTATGCTTAATGTAGTCAATACGGTACAATAAACATGTTCAAGATATGTTATACGGTGCAATAAATATATCCAGGGTATGTTATACGGTACAAAAAATATGTTCAGGGCATTTTGGTACATTTTATTAATAAATTAATTATAATTGTATTGGATTGAACTCTATTTAAATTATATATAATTATTTTATACCCTTTTTGTGACAACTTGTATAATATAATTGGATAAAATTGATGATAAATATTTTAATAAAATAATTTATATTTAAAATAATATTTAATTTATTTTATGTAGTTTTTTTATGTATCAAAATAATTTCATTATAAAAATTTATTTAAATTAATATTTTATTTTTTAAATATTTTTATTACATTTAAAATACATTAAATTTAATTTGAGATGAAAAAGATCAAGACTACGTAACCGTATAATTTTTATTCTGTATAATATGATCTAAATTTACATTTGAACCCATAATTATAGAAAAATGATATAGTAAGAGTCTTTAATAATGTGTAATAAAAATGTAGAGTTTTTGATTTCTTTGAGTAAAATTTGATTTACTTTTCATAAATTTTACAGTATTGGTGCATACAAATCCTTGGTTCTTTTTGCTAATCTGTGAATATTGATATTCTCATCAATGTTAACAGATTTACATGCTTATGTCACAAGAAAAGTTTATTTATTTATTTATTTTCCCTAAAATTGAAAAAAAAATGAAAATGAGCAAGATATGGTAGAAAAGAATGTTGGATTCTTATTTAATTGCTATTATAAAAAGATATTGTTAGTGATTCAGTGCTGTTGTTTACTTTCGCTTAGAGGGCAATTTTATTTACTATTGAGTTAATCATAATTGAGAGAATCATATGTGCAGGATGTATTGGGCCAAAAAGATTCTTGAATGGGCAAGAGGACCTGAAGAAGCCCTTGAAATAACTATATATTTAAACGACAAGGTAATTTAACGACTCTGCTGTTAGGCTTTCATTAATGAGTTATTGATGAAATTTTCAAGTTTTTAGACACTCTTCTTCCCCTCTGAAATGCTATGGAGAGAAGTTGTCCTTTTGTGGGTTTTATTATTATTGTTTTAATTGCTCTAATGCTTGAGACTAAGTTTGCACCTTGCAGTATGAAATAGACGGGAGGGATCCAAATGGGTACGTGGGTTGCATGTGGTCAATTTGTGGCATTCATGACCAGGTTTGTATTCAACATTTATGTGTGTTATGCTGAAATCCCAATGTGATTTTGTACTGGTTCTGTCAATAAAAACTTAGACTTCTGGTAGGATAAATGGAAAAGAGTTCTTATTTTATTGAAATACTTTTGTTGTTGAAATTGCAGGGTTGGAAAGAAAGGCCAATATTTGGGAAAATAAGATACATGAACTATGCAGGATGCAAAAGGAAATTTGATGTTGATGGTTATATTGGATATGTAAAGAGGATGGTTGGTGAAATTAAAAAGAGAAAAGCAGAAAACCTAGTTAATAGAAAGGCCAAGGAACTACGAGTTACTACTTGAGCTCTGGAGTAATAAGAAGAAGCCATTTGTAAATTTTGAAGGATCATCGATACTTGAGGATCGGATCCTAAAATAACTTCCCTGTCCAGTTTAGTTGTAAGCTTGTGGCAAACACCAAGCTGAAATTTTTGAGAGACTTATAAGACCCAAAATCATTTAACATATTTTCGGAAATAATTTTTAAAATTTATTAAACCTCTGATCACCGTATGCGTGTCGTCGTATTACGTAATCACTACACTGAAAAAAATAATAATTATACAATATAGAAGATTCAGATTTCAACGAACATATGCATGTATCCGCCTAGTCATTTTCAGTCTTATCGAGTGACGGGCTCAGGTATATTGTTCGGATAAGCACAAATATATAAGAAATAAAAATATGTTGTTCGGATATGCACAAATATATTGTTCACAAGCCGAACAAAATAATAATAAAAAATGTTTTTTTATTACTTACTGCGAAATTATAAGAAAATTTGAACAATATAAAATTCAAATATAATTTTTTGTAAAATAGTATATATCTTATGAACAAATATATAAATAAAAATATAAAATAATACTCAAGCCTTGTTTTAGAAAATAATAAAGAAATTATGTAATTTTTTTATATTTTTTATTCAGTATAAAATATTTTGTATACGTGTGAAATGAAATAGAGCTAGAAGAATAACAAATTAAAAAGTGAAGCCTTTATTACACTATTAAAGGGCGGTTGTCATTATTTTGAATGTTGATTAACTAATTTTTTTTTAAATAACTGTATGCAATATCTCATGCCTTAAACCTCACAATTTTTAAACTCTCAAAGTGAAAAATATATTACCATACTACACATACCCATGTTAAATAATTTGAAATTTAAATATGTAAATGTAATTTTTCTCTAAATGCATAAAATAAAAGAAAAATATTGCAATTTTGTTGACCCCTTAAAAATATAAGATATAAATACATATTTTTGATACAGATGTGAAATACCCATAAAAACTTACCAAAATTTAAAAATATATTACATTTCTAAAACGAATATTAAGGAAGTTACTAATAAAATTATGTAAATGATATAATTATAAGACATGAAATATCCAATAAAAAAACAAATAAATCCAAAGAAAAAAACAAGAAGCCAAGTCAAAGAGAATCCGAGAAACACAAGTTAAATGTACAAAAGAATACTACATAAACAAACGTAGAGTCAGGAGAGAGCGCGCGCGAAGAAAAGCGGGGCAAAGAAAAGAAAGAAATCATGATACTTCTTGTAGAGGGTGCTAAAAGCAATCTCTTTGGGAGCTCCTTGCTTCTCATTTTTTAATTTCAATATTTATATATTTTTTGTAATTTGTAATTTTATAGTATAATTCCTTTTTCTTATCTGTACGAGATTTTCCACGAAAATCCCTAAATGGGGAATTTAAATCCAAATTCATAAAAAATTGACTTTCATGGGAAATATTATAATTCATAGTCAATCCTCCTATTTGAACAAAGTCTCATTTCCTTGTTATTCGATCGCTGTATGATTCTTCGAAGATTAACGACATCCGATATGGCGTGGAATGCGTTCAAGTTCTGCTCGGCGCTGCGTGCGTTTGGCTCCATCATGATCGTATTAGTCGTCGGTATACTCTGCCTCACTTATTACGCCGTCGTTTTTTTAACTTATGGACCCGCTCTGTTTCGTGGAGGTCTCGATTCCCTCACTTCTCTTTTCGTCTTGCTTACCTTCCACCCATTGGTAACTCCCTCGATATTTCTTCAATTTTTTAGTTCATTTTTTTTAGCTGCAATTACCTGCTCGTCATTCAGATATAGATCTCTCGCCATTTGTCTATTGTTTATTGGAACGACTTTACCGTCTTGATTAAATGAAAGTTTAGGGATTAATAAATCGTAGCCTTTTCTATTTGAATTTGGTTCCCAAAAAAGAAAGGAAGGGATAAGTGAAAGGGCAATAAGATTTACTGATAACAAATTCCTATACCAATTTGTGTGAGGTGAATTTTTTTTTCATTTTTAACATTAAAGAGGGATTAGGGTTTAGACCAAAAAAATTATTTGTTATCAATGATGTACTAGACAGCAAAACGATATTTCCATTTATTTATTGTTTATGGAACCTTATTCAAGGGGTTGATGGCTTATCTGTTCATAATATAAACACAACTCCAATAGTGAAAATGAAATTGTGATTATATGTTTAAGTTGATTTGATTATGTAGGTAGGAATGGTTTTGTGGAGCTACTTTTCTGTTATTCTAACTGATCCTGGTGGTGTTCCCTCGAACTGGAGGCCTCCAACGGATGAAGAGAGAGGTGATTGGGATCCCTTTATTGGGTCAGAAGCTCATCAGTCAACCGTGCATGGTGATCCACCAAATCAAAAAGTACGTTACTGTCAAAAGTGCAAACATTATAAGCCACCTCGGAGTCATCATTGTTCGGTTTGTAAGTTGTTCGATTTCTTCCTTTTCTTAAATATAATTGTCTTGCCTTACAAAGAAAGTATAACTTCTGCACTTGTTTTAGGTGGGAGGTGCATATTAAGAATGGATCATCACTGTGTGTGGGTTGTTAATTGCGTGGGGGTATCAAATTACAAGTACTTCGTTCTTTTCTTGGTATGTTAAATTTTATAAGTTGCTTTACATACATGAAAAATCACGTGTTTAAGCTTGAGTTCAAATGCAGTAGTTATTATGATACGAAAATAGCTGGTTTAGTTATTATGATATGAAAATGGAAAAAAATGAAAAAAAGCAGAAAGTACGTAAGTTATAATTCTTGCACAATTTTCTGCAGTTTTACACATTCCTAGCAACAGCACATGTCACTTTATCTCTAGTTCCGGTTTTTATAAATTTTTTTGGTGATGGCGACTTACCTGGAGATCCAGGCATGCTTGCAGCTTCTTTTGTAACATTCAGTAAGTTCCAAAATTAACAATTTCTTTACTGCAATGGCATCTTAAATTTTACCTGGCTCACATTTACATATGACTTCCAAATATTTTCAGTTTTGAACGCAGCATTTTCTTTGAGTCTCTTGGGCTTTCTGATCTTGCACTTATCATTAGTGACATCAAACACCACCACAATTGAGGTGATTACTTTAAAATTGTAATGTCTTTTATCTTATCTTTTTTTTGTTCCCCTACAATGCTGCAATGTTGGTGAACCGGTGACCAAATAATGTTTCTTTAATTTTCTTTTCAATTGTGTTTTTCTTTATTCTGTCCCAGGCATTTGAGAAAAAAACTACTCCTAAATGGCAGTATGATCTTGGTCGGAAGAAAAATTTTGAACAGGTTACATTTCTGTTTCTTGATTTCATGTTATATATATTATCAATGAAATTATTTCTCGCATCTCTTTTTATTGGTTCATACTTCTTGTAACTTTTCAAGATAACACGTCAGAACTAGTAACTTTGTTGTTACTGTTAGGCTTCCGTGAATAGACCCCATGCCAATGAGATTCTGAGTGTTACAATGACATCACACTCTCACAGCTATTCAATCACTAGCATTTCTGCATGATTGAGTTAATTCAATGTAAACAGTTACCTTCAGTTATTACTTTTGCTGTTTTTTCCTTGCTCGGGTATGCGTTTACTATTTGCTTTTTTACTTAGTCTTGTTACAAAAAACCATAAATGATAATGACATAATCAACATAAGTTTCATCTAGACCTGAAACAAAGTTATGCCAAATAGATATTCGATTTGATACATGATAACTGGAACAATACTGTTGCTGATACATATTGCTCACATGCAATGTCATTCACAGGGAATCTCTCATACTAAAATCTCCTCTTTGTTCTAGCTGGATGCATCATTTGTCTAAGAATATTTTTATTTATTTATTATTTAATTGTCAAGTATTTAAGAATTAAGCTGTTTGAAAGTTAGCTCAGCCTTTCAACCTTTGCACAAGGCCATATTATCACTGTCCACTAATCGAACACGTATTGTATTGTCCTTGCAATTTCTCATAATTTTGATTATTTTTTGTGGTCTTGGCATAGTGATTGCTTTTTCTGTAGCAGGTATTTGGGGTGGATAAGAGGTATTGGTTCATTCCAGCTTATTCAGAGGAGGATTTGAGACGGATAGTGGCACTTCGGGGTCTTGAATACCCAACAAATCCTGAATTACGGGCACTCCAACCGATATGAGCATGGATTGAGAACAGTTCTCACTAGGGCATGAAACCACTGAGAAGTGATTCATTGATTATCATCGTGGTGAATTTTGGCTGGCAACAACCTGTGCAGTGTGCACCCATCAACTTTGGCAACACATGGCTGCAAATTTCTTGTACAATACATCCGATCGCCGGAGTAAATAGTCTTAACTTATAAGTAGTCCTTGTTTAGATTGTGTAAGTCGTGGTTAACATCCATGATTATTTATAATAGTAGAAAGTTGGACTGTATTCAGGTTTACGTGGATTATACGCTAAAATTAAAGAAAGAAAGAATGGTTTTGAATGTGAATTATCTTTTTGAGCTGAAGAACAGAAAGTATATTCACAATAATAAGAAGAAAAATACTAAACCGTAGGATTTTACCCATGGATGTTTTCAGACAAGATTCAAACGAATTTTCATAATTTTTAATGCTGAAAAATCAATCAAAATAACATTTTTACCCATTCTCTGTTCACTTTATTATCTATTGCTGTTAAAGAGAGGTTTTATGATATTATTTTGAAATCTTGGACTACTTCCATAATAAGGCAAATTTTGAGAAGGTTTGTGATATCTTCCCTCTCAAACGCGAAATGTAATTCGTCCACAAGACGCGACTCTTTTTACAGTGAGGCACTATGAGTACTACTAATAGTCGTCCCCTTCCTATTACAATCATGCAAGATTTGCAATTTTATTTAGGATAAATAAATAAAAATATGTTAAATTATCATATTTATATTATTTATACTATTCAATTATTTTTAATTTTGTGTATATAACTCAACTTTCAAAAGTTTTCTTTTATATGCATTAGAATTAACTAGGATTTAAATAATTAAATAATATATTTAAAATAATAATTTATATTTTATATCATTAGATGTATAATAATTAAATTGTATGAGTCAAGTAAACCATATAAATAATAATTTATTGGTACAAACAAAATAAATGTTATAATTTAAAGATATATTTTTTAAGTTTGTCATTTTATTTAAAGATAATGTTCATTGAAAAAAAGAAAGAAGTAAAAATATAATTATTACAAATGAAAATTATTTATTGATTTTTATTTAAAATTAATAAATAAAATTATTATAAATTAATCTTACGGTTAAAAAGTGATATCTAGACAGCTTCTATTTTATTTCACACTAACATAATGCAATTAAAGAATGTTAATTACACAAATAATTCATTTTTTATTCTACCATTTGATTATTTAATTTTTTTAAAAAATTTGGCATTTTTTTCACACATCAATTTCAATACTTTTATACTTTATAATTTATTTCCTTTACTTTTTAATTTTTAGATATTTAGTCTAAAATTTGAATACCAACTAAAAATTAAAGTTTAAAAATTAAAAAAATAAAATAAGTTAAATTGTAAATAAAAATAAGTAAGAAGATAATAGCACAAAAATTAAAAATTAAAAAAATAAAGATATTAAATTATAAAATTATAAAATATAATGACTATTTATGTTGTTAGTTTTCACTCAAATAAGAGATGAAAAGTAGTGTTCAAAAATAGTAGAAATTTTTAAATACAATATATTACATGTCTCATTATATGTGTTTTTTTTTTATTTTTCATAAAAATAAAAGATAAAAATTAATCCATTAAACCACGTGTTAATATACCTCTTTTAGGCAAAAAAAATCTCTCCGTAAATACCCATTCTCACGAATACGACGCCGTGTGCATGATTGCCTTTCGATAATTGTTTCAAAAATCGAATTATAAACACACACAAACGCCACCATTGTAGAGAAGCAATTTTATTCAGACAGGGATAAACAGAAGAAGAAACCCAAAAATCAGGACAAAAAAGATGGGCAAGGATCTGAGCGACGACCAAGTCTCATCGATGAAGGAGGCCTTCACGCTCTTCGACACCGACGGTGACGGCAAGATCGCCCCATCGGAACTTGGGATCCTAATGCGATCTCTTGGCGGCAACCCGACCCAAGCCCAACTCAAATCCATTATCGCCGAGGAGAAACTCACTACCCCTTTCGATTTCCCTCGGTTTCTGGAACTCATGTCCAAGCACATGAAGCCAGAGCCCTTTGATCGTCAGCTTCGCGACGCCTTCAAGGTTATCGACAAGGATTCCACCGGCTTTGTCTCCGTGACGGAGCTCCGTCATATTCTCACCAGTATTGGCGAAAAACTTGAGCCCGCTGAGTTCGACGAGTGGATCCGCGAGGTGGATGTTTCTGATGGCAAGATTAAGTACGAGGATTTCATTGCCAAAATGGTGGCCAAGTGAAGGCGGTGAGGTTTTGAATGGATATTTTTCAACTAATCTGGGTAACCTTTGTTTTTAAATATGTTGATTTTGCTTTTAATGACTGGGATTAGGGTTTGTCTGGATTTTGCTGTGTTGAATGGAATCTCTTCAAATAATGTTAACTTTGGAAGTTATTGTTGTTCATATTTCATAGCTATTTTTCGGATTATTTTTATTTTTGGATAAATTCATGTTTAATTGTTTTATCCATTTATCTTTGATTTTTTTTTAATAAGTGAAAATTTATCATGTTGTCTTTATGAATTTCCTTAAGAATCTTATATTGATACATCATCATTAATATGTTAGTTAATAATGTTACAGGAATTATTCCACGTGATACGAAAAATATCCCTTTTAATCCATAATTATAAGTTTACTGAACTCCCGGTCCTGATTTAAAAATTCAACGGATCTTATGTCTTTACTTTTAAAGAAAAATATAAAACGTGTTATGATATTTAGAAAATATTTATCTAAATATATTATCATTTAATTTTTTAAGTAATCTAAGGCATGTATAGATACAATTTTTTTTTAATAAATCAAATTTACGAAAAAACAAAAATAAAAAAATAACATAAATTTAATAACGAATTTCGATCAATTTTATCAACGTCTTTAAATCTGTTGTAAATTTTTTTATTAAAAAAGAAAAAATATTTACAACTCACAATTCAATTACATTAATTGGTTGAACAATCACTCTTGGGTTGATCGCTTGACAATCAACTCTTTAGTTTTATTGTCATTTATTGCACAATTTAATACATATAAGTTTGTTAATGTTGTCATACATCCTCATTTTAGAAGACTTATATCAGTGTAAGAACACAAGCTCAAATATCTTAGATTATGACTTTGATATAAATTAATACAAAACGATTAATCTGTTTGTTTATATTAAGAGTGTGTCTATTTTAGTAGTAATGTAGTATTGTTCACTTTGATTCATTAATGTAAGTTTAGTAGGTGTATGATCATAATTTAATGGTTTAATTGGAAAAAAATTAAAAATATGTGATGTTATTTAGTGAGTGTTTATCGCTTACAAATACATTAACATTTAACTTTCTAAGTATTGTATGATATTTACGTGTATATTGCATCATATATGTTTCGGTTTTGGACATTGATAGTTGAGATGTTTACTCTGCGAACGCAATTGATGTTGTATATTCCTTGCGTTTGATGAAAACCAAGAGGGTTAATATTTGTCTTGTAATATATATTCTTCCAATAAATTTTGATTGAACTTAAATCTGAAGACCCTGATAGCGAGACGTTCGTTATGCAATTTGGTTTGCCCATTTGCTAATTTGATGAAAAGTTCGATTTGTTATTGGGTGAACTAGATTTGTTTTGTTAGTGTGGTCTTGAGTGCTGT
The DNA here is from genome assembly GCA_030763125.1 of Hippophae gyantsensis. Taxonomy (NCBI): domain Eukaryota; kingdom Viridiplantae; phylum Streptophyta; class Magnoliopsida; order Rosales; family Elaeagnaceae; genus Hippophae; species Hippophae gyantsensis. Next base: position 2,742,286 of record CM061030.1, read on the forward strand.
AGGTGTATTATGAATGTTGTTGAATGATAAGAAGTCTTAAAACGTGTGAGCTTAATGTCATCTCTAACCCATTATTTTTATTTTGTATTAAATTTTATTTTATTTTATATCAAAAATTACAATAAATTTTTAGTCATCTTTAATCTACAACACCAAATATTACATTAAATATACATTCCTTTATAAAATAGAATATCTTTTTATTTTATTTTTATCGATTATTATATTCAATCAATTAAATAATTATATTATCAATAATAATTAATTAAAAAATTAAAAATCTACTAAATAAAATATCATATTTATTTTATAAATTATAAATTATATTTAATTAAAAGTACATATAAATAGATATTAATTCGATAACAAATATTCAATTAATGCATCTCGAAGTACAATCAATGGAATGACTCCACATATTAATATCATTATTCGAACTCAATAGACCAAAATATGCATGATATTTTGAGAATAATAGTTGAGGATCCACTACTATTTTTAAAAAAATTAACAATATTTTTATAATTTTCTAAATCGTTGTTTTAGTTTATTTTAATTTTTTATGTATATGTTATATTATAGTAATTTTCTTAGTTATTTCATATCATATATTTAATTTTAATTTTTTATATATAATAAATTTTTTAATAATATATTTAGAATTAAAAAAAATGACACATTGTGATGAACATAGTTTAATGGGAAGAATAATGTCGCATTAACTTTAATAAGATATTTTTTATTGCATCAAATTTGATACGGTGTTGGAATAACTCCACTAAATTTAGAATTATAGAGTTGGAACGGAGATGTACAATGCATGGGAACACATCACATGGACTAAATTTTTACCAAATAGGTGTGTGAGTATTTATACCTACGTTCAATATTTCGTATGGCTTAGGCACATAATTTTTTATGAAAAAACTAAGAATGCATGTAACATAGGTCCACATGACTGACTGTATATGAGCATGGAAACATTTGTACATATAATACGTGACGACACTTATACCATCATTCATTGATTTTCTTGAATGAATAATGTTATATGAGCGTATACAAATAATTCATGTTTTTTTTCTTTCTTACACGTACTGTTTGAGTCAAGCTTCATCTGTCTCACTTTGTGTTATTCTTCACAATAGTGGTTTGGATGCTGTGACAAACGTTGATTTGGACCACACTTCCATAACCAAACCAATACTTGCCAGTTGCTTAAACAGTGAATGTTAATAGTGATAATAATCACTATATATTGTAGATTTGGAAAGTTTCACTGTTTTATTGGGGAAGAATCCAGAGGCTTTTTATGGTTAATTACCAACAACTTAAAAGTCTGCTTGTTGCCTTGTTGGTTGTTACTAACTTACTATGATAGTTTTTACTTTCTAATTGCCATGCCTTTAGAAGTCTAGCTTTTTCACAAGATATATATTTTGTCAGAGCGAAGACCAAGTGAAAAAAAAGAAAACATATATATATAGTTTGTAAGAATCATGATTCATGACCAAACATGTACTTTTTTAAGGTGCTAATCTTCTGAGGCCAAACATTCCAATCCGATATAGTAAATTAGACAATGAAAGGAAATTTATAGGAAAAAAGAAAATAAAAAAAAAGAATTACGATTATATTTTTTTAAGATAAAAAAATTAATGATATGATTTTTTTAATTCTAAATTTTTATGTTATTTTGTTAATTTTTTATTTTTATTTTAACAAATACCTTTGTTTAATTTTGATAAATTTTGATAAAAAAAAAATAAATATTATCTAAAATAATTAAAAAGATATTAATTCTTCGATACAAAACTTTTTAATAACATTTAATATAAAGGATACCATTTAGTAAGTTACACCTCAAATCCACCAAGTGGTACAAAAATTTGTATTATTAATTACGTTTTAGGTATATAATATTCAAAACGTTTAAATTGTTACTAATATATATGAATTAAAAAAAATACTTAAAATTTAACCGTCCTTTATTTATTTGCATGGCTTTGTTGGAGACAGAATAGTAATTTCATGTATCTTTCTTTTATCTTTTATCTTTTTTTTTTCTCTCTCCATCGCATCTCTCTCTCTCTCTCCCCATTGTTCCTTCTCAGTTCATTCAAAATCTCCTCTCATTTTGGCTCATGCTTCTGAACCCACCCAAACTTAGGTTTGGACGAAAACCCAGCTCCATGCTTGTGCAGCGTACGAAGTGAATATGTTGAATAGGACATTTTTGCCTTGGGCTTAGTTGGGGTTCTATCAACTTTACTCCGAATACTCCCTCCTGGTTCTGGCTTGGGGTTCAGAATGGGATCTTGGATAGAGTTCAGAGGAACCTTCGATGGCTCGACAGAGCTTCTAGTTACCGATAAGTCGTCGCTATTTACAGGCACATTCTCTGGTTCTTCTTTTTTTTCCAGATCTAGTTCCTTTGCAAGAATTTGAAATCTCTAAACATTCTGATGAATTCGAGTATAAACAATACCAACAAATGGGTTTCACGAAAATGAGATTGAGTATACAGGGATATGTGAACTGAATAGTTAAGTGGGTACATAAGATCTGAGTATACCAGTAAATATTTACCTGAGAGGAAACAACGGAGAGAGATTGAGAGCAAGAGGAAAATAAAGAAGAAGGGAAACGTAATTATGTTAGAGAAATTAAGTATAGATAATTTTTTGTTATAACGTCATAATTACAAAATTTAAAAGTTTTAAATATTTTTAAAACGTAATTAATCCCATAATAATTAAATAAATCCCATATTAAAATATATCAATTCTTTTAGAGTAATTTTTTTATATCTAAAAATAATTAATTTAAATTTTAAATTTTCATTCAAAGTTTAGTATATATAAGTTTTTGTAATTATTATTTTTATAAAATAAAACTCATATATTAATTACAAACGAAAGATGAAATAATAATTTATATTAAAAGGGTTACTAAAAAATAAGCAGTTTCATTTGTATTGATTGTAGTTACATTTCAAAGGTAATTTATTTGGAGCTCAAAAGTTTTAGTAAATCTTGTCAAAGGTAATCTAACTCAATGATTCTATTTTATTTTTATTTCTATTCATTTTCATTTTCATTCCCAAGTAAACACACTCTTATTATAGTCTTATGTGGCTAGTGAATAACGAAATACGTTACTCGTTATGTTAAAATTCAAGGGCAATTTGAAACCAATGAAACAAGTTATTTTGTGATATGGATTACAAAATCTGCATGGTTGGTTTCTTGGTTCTAACTACTAAGCTTTTGTACATTCGCAATAGTTATGAGCTCTGCTTGTTCCCAGATGTTCATGATTGCCAAAATAACAAAATATAATAATATAGAGAGAGCACTTTCGTAAGCAAACGCATTGCTACATCTGTCATTTTGAATAAAATCTAACACGTAAATGAATTGTTACATCTAACTCTCATAATATAATATTATAACAATAAATTTATACAATTGAATTTCTATAACAAACTTTAAAATCAATTAAAATTATCAAACTTGAGATCATTATAAAAAGACTGGTATATTAACACACATACCTGCCATAGAGATTCGATCCCAAGAACTCGTTCTAATACTACGTAGAAATGTTAGTTAATAATTCTTCAAAAAATTCAAGCTTATAAGATATAGAAATAACGATAATTTACACTTCTCAATAATATCATCCAGATAGACTTATGCAAGTTTTAGACAACGGGGGTCAGTAAATATTTACTACGTACATGTATAGCTTGTTCATAGAATCTTCAGTAAAAATGATATATCAAGGAATACGATCAAGATGTAGATTAAGTTTAACATAACAAGGATAAAGAATTTGTAAGATTTATTATTTAAGACAAAATGCATTTTCCAACTATTAAATATAACAAATAATTGCAAACGGGCTCGTAGTCTAACTTTTATACTGAAGCATTTGCAAATTCATACGAAACGTACAGAAAAAACCGAAAATCATGCAACAAGCTCCAGAAATAGAATTCTACACACCTTGTCTAAAATTCAAACTATATTTCAAAATATTGTTCAATGATACTAAATGAAAGGTGAACAGATGCCATGTCAGATGCATGAATGTCTCTGTGTACGCAATATGTTCCCTACTTATGGGAGTTGCTTTGTGTTGATAACCCAGATGCAAGACGTTGGTAAGCAGTTTGTCATCTTTGCTATGAGATCCTGAACTTTCTGGAGCCAGAGGGAGCTGACTTTCTGCTATTGGACTTTCTGTATTGCCCTCATTGTCTTTGGAAGAATCATCTGGATCTTCTCTTTCTTCGTTCTTATCACTTGGACTCCCACCATTATCCCCCTTTGGGATAGTACGAACCAAGTCCGGTCTGGCTTCAACACCAACACGTCTCAGATGTAGCTAACACGTTGCAGAAATGCGGATGAGAATAAAGTCTTTCACTAAATACATTGAATTGAACTGATGAACCAAAATATGAGAAGTAAAAATAATTTAAACACAGACACTACCTGAAGGTGCAAATTGACTTCATCTGGGCGTGAAAGAAATGGAAAATCCCCTCCAGATTTTAATTGTGCTCGCCTTGCTTCCGGATATCTTTCGCTCACTTGATCTTTGAGTTCTTGAGGAATCGCACAATAATCATTTGTCTTCAAGGTAGTATCGTATGCATATAATGAAAAAAAAGAAAGCTTTTAACTTACAATTTTTAAGGACACAGATTGTAAACGCAAGAAAGGACTTTGGGACTTGAATCATGCAAATTGCAAGGGGGGTGATCAGTGATGGTAAAATTGGTGATTCTATTCATCAAGCAGAAATATGAGAATATGTGGTACGTATCATAGGCATTTTAAAACTAACATGTACCAATAGACTGATCAGTAGATATGGCCTTTTATATTATAGCTCACATGTATGGTGATGATTCTATTGAAAAATTTCAGTGATTAGTGACGCAACCAAATAGCAAGGATGATGTTAAGAGTATTTTTTTTAATTCTTGTAGGTTGACCATCTTTATGAAGTACAATTCATGCTTCAAAGATATAACTCTCACAAATAAAAAGTAGTTTAACTTTCAAAATAATTTCATTTTATTTCTGAACTCTAGGGATTCAGTGTAGCAACTCTAGAAAATCCAGCAGAAGTAAAATCCAAGAGTTTGGAAACAGAGTTCCAGAAGGAAATGCATAATGCTTGCCACCTCAACAATTAGGATTTAGGACTAAAGCGATGTGAAAGAAACTAAAAACTTGCTCATGGAGGAGAGAAGAAAAACTAAAATGTATGTGGGTGCAAAACGGGGTGGGGGGTGAAGGTCCAGTACATACATCCATTAATGTGATCATCGAATCTTGAATCAAAAGAGCTCCAACTGAAGCAGCATCAACAGTTAGAGTCAACCTGGAAGCCAAGTCATCTTTTGAGAGTGTTTCAACCTGTATTATTGCATATTAATGTAAAAAAGCTAAAACTCATAATAATCAGCTTTAGGAGATACGGATACCTTGTCCAAAATATAAAGCCGAGGAAATACTTTTAGGAAGTTGACTGCGAGTACAATGCCTTATGACGTTACTTTCAAGTATTATTTTTAAATTAAATCTAAAAGAGAACGAAAAATATTACATTAACAAAATTACAAGCAATTTTTACATTAAAAAAATTCATGGCATGCTAAAAAGCGAAAGCAAGAGAAGGCTAGAAGGACAGAATTTTTTTTTTACTTTTTTTTGCTATGGTAGTACATTGCTCCAGTATTTAATAATAATAATGGATGCCATGATAAATAGAGAGATAAAGGACCTGATAGTCTCTACCTGAGAAACAACAAAGTCCACAGAATCTGCAATGAAAGGCTCATGAGGGCCATCACGAATTCCTGTTAGCACATATCTCTTAAGCAAAAATGAAGGTGTCCAATTAACACTGCATTAAACAACATGTAATCAGTGACGTCATCCAATGAAAAGGGCTAAATAATTCAATGGAAACATGATTTGCTCCACTAACATTCAAAAAGTTATCAACTTTATCATCTACAGCTTAGGCTCACGAGTTATCAAGAAATATAAACATACATGGGAGCCCATGGCATTGCAGCTGAGAAACTACGGGTCTCCAAAAATGTATTCGATAGTATCAGCGATCTAACTCGTCTTGGGCGATATTGAGCAAAAAGTTGAGCTAGGAAACCCCCAAGGGATGTACCATAAAGATGGATCTGTAAAAAGATGTCCAATGAAGAAGCTCAAAAGATACTTTCAATTATGATTGCAAACCCATCATTTTATTCTTCAGCTAGGGTGGGGAGCCAGCAATTTTTAATCATTATCATTGAACTTAAAATATTCTTGCCAGACTGCAGAGATGCAGCCTAACAGTCTCAACATCATCAAAACAATATCTTTGCTGAAAGGATCTCGCTTTATAGGGATAATTCTTGACATTGAATTCTGCAAAAATATTTCCAATATAAACATCCTATAAATATGAAGCACTCACATGGTGGACATCAATATCATCCAAAAACTTCTCAAATGCTTGGATCCACTCCTGATGATTCCAAAGCCTTGGAATATCGACAGATATCACTCGGTAACCCTGTCAGTTAAAACAAGGGCAAAAATTTTAACGGCTTAGTTTGAGTTTAGTAATTATACAAAGAAGTTTGTGGTACCCTTTAAATACCCATATGTGAATTGCTACTTTAGGTATTTCTGAATATCAACTTTAAAGTCCTAGAAAGGACCATCTCCCATAAGTAAATTCTAAAGAAGTGACTACCGGAGAAGAATTTACTGTTCCAAAACCAATACTATTATCCCATCAAACTGGGTGACATTGTGAAAGACAACAAAAACAAAGCAATGATGTATAATATTTACTACCTTCATAGACAATGACATGATTTGTTTGTAGTAGACATCTGCTGTTCCAGCTATCCCAGGAAGACAAATGAGGGGAGGTACTGCTTTTGGTCCATAATCATAATATCGCCACTGTTTTGTTCCGATCTGCAAGACACAGAGGAAATTTGAGACCAAAATCATCACCTGTAACAAACTCATAAGGATTGCTGGATTTTTCAAATGTGACTTCATGATTTGAGAAAAAACTGGCAATCAACCAGATAACAGACTCATATGACATATCTACGAAACATAAACCTTCAAATAAGAAACACTAAAATGATTTGACAACATTTTAGGTCAAAGAAACAAGTTTAAACAATCAGAGACCACTAATCAATTGTCATAAACAACCGTATTTATACAATTGAAATACTGTTAAGCAGGTAAATTTACAAACACTCATGTAGACCCATGATCAAATAAAAGTTGATATCCAATTCCAGTTTATTCCTCACGAAATGACCTGAACAAGCTGCAATAACGTGAAAAACAGTAGAATCATACTTGCACCAGCTGCCTCATAATCAAGAGCAGAAAAAAGGGGGCGATAATCCCATACAAATCAAACCCAATGACAAATGCAACTAAATTAAACAAACCAATCAAAATTGAAGTCACAGAAAAATAGGGTAAAAATAAAAAATAAAAAGGAGAGAAAGAAAGATAGGAGCATACAGAGATCTTATGAAGAGGGACCTGGGACTTGAAGTAGATGTAATCTCCGGGCGCCGAGAAGACGCCTTTCATCGTTAATAGGCAAGTCCACCGAATCCCATAATCAATTAATGTTTTTTTTTCTTTCTCTTAGTTTTGATTCAAATCGATTTTTCTTTCAGACGCTCTACGTTTTTGTCTCTTCCTTACTCGATATACCTCGATCGTAACAGTTGTTATTTTCCAAAATTCTGTGTTTTTAATTCGAGAGACTACTTTATCAACAGAAAAATAAAACAAAATCCAGAGACTAAATGATGAAGGAGACACCACGTGGCGGGCCCCCATTAACCAGTCAACGACGTTGACGCTCTTCAACAGCCAGTCGGGGAGTCGGCGTTATGTTTTGAGCATTATTGTTCCGTTAGATATAACGTTACCTTTAGCTCCGTATTTATTATGGCCCATTACGAGCAGCCCAATACTCGGCATAGAATTTGGGCTCCACTCAACTACATTTTAATAGTTTTCGACGTAAATAGCTTATTTTTGATCAACTTAACAATTTTTTTAAAATAATAATAACGCATCTTGCTAATTATAATTTTATATTAAATTATTTAATAATAATATTAAAAAATAATTTTTTTATAACTTCAATAAAATAAAACTAATATCATATTAACATAATTGATAATCTCATCGAAAATACAAATAAAGATAAATTTAACATATTTCAATTAAATATTTTTAGATTTTAATGTTGGTTGTCCAATTCAATTGCAATATTATGTATTATTTTAAGTGTAAATTACATAAATGGTACTTGAAAAAATTTTCATTTTATATTGTGAGAACACTAGCACACATTTTCTTAAAGTACCTTTAATTCAAGAAATTTAAAAAATTTCAAGGCACAAAAATTTCTATAATGTTCCAAATAAATAAAAAGAAAAATCATTTATTAATTCAAGAAATTTAAAAAATTTCAAGGCACAAAAATTTCTATAATGTTCCAATAAATAAAAAGAAAAATCATTTAAATAACTAATAAATTATCTTCAATTAATAATAATTTAATTTATAAAAAGGGAAAAATCATTAAAATTATAAATTTTTCAGTCCATTCTACTTTCATGGTGGCATTAAGATTTTTAATCATAAAACATTGTTAAGAATATTTTCAATTTTTTTTCTCGGATAATTGATGTGCAATAGTGAGCTTGAGCTTCATTGGAGGAAAAACTATTAAATTGAGTTGTTAAAGCATATGGGTATATAAGTAATTTTATTTTAATTATTTTAATAATTTAATTATTTTACTAAATAAGGTGTGCTATGAGATGAATTGAGTGTGTTATTAGAATTTCTCTTATATAGGTTGGTTTTTTCCTTTTTATGATTTTATTTATTTATTTTTAATTTTTATGCTTAGATATACTTCTTATTCTTTTTTAAATAATAATTTGATGACCCTACTTTTAGCTCTCAGACATTTAATTTAAAATTCAGTGATAAACAAAAATTGACTTAGCCCATCAAATTGATCATTAGTAATTAAATGCTCATCACGCATGAATAACATTTGCTAAAATTAACCTAACTTTAGCCATGTTCTTAATTTTAGATTTTTAAATGCCCAAATCAAATATAATCAAATATAATACAATTAGAATAATTATTAAAATAATTCAGTGTGCCTCCATTTCCGAGAGAAAAATACAAGAATAAGGGAGCTAAAGGAATTAATTTCATAATAACATTTTATTCTATTGGGGTGTTTAAAACAATTAGAAAATAAATTAAACGAAAAACATAATTTCACTTGGATCAATTTAATCACCACATTACCCGCACTTATGTCTAGCACTTATGACTATTAAGTAACCACCCATCGTAAATTTTGATAGTTGAAGTAACTATGAAAAATAAAAAAATAAATGAATAACATCGCAACAAAACAACAAAACAAAAGGTAAGTGATCAAAGTAACAATTAAAAATATTATGGATTAAATTATAAGAAAATGTAAAAAAAAATATAAATATAAAAATTATGAAAAAATTAAGGATAATTTATATAATTCAACATAATTTTAGAAAAAATAAAAAATAAAAACTTAAAATTTGTATTACAAAAATAACATCTTTTAAAATCAACTTGTATATTTTATTATTAAAAAAAATCTAATACATTATTTTATATTAAATGTTATTTAAATTAAAATATCGTAAATTAAAATGTTAAAAATATAATCATTAGATTGGAAATATATTTACATGATTATAATCATTTATTAGGAGAGAGTTTTAATATAAACTTTCTTATTTTATATCAAATTAAAAATCTACAAATTAATAACACTTATTCTCTTACACCATGATATTCTTCTTTCTTCTTTTATTTCAAAGTTTTTTAAAGACTTTTAAAGCTTTCATCTTCTGACAAATTTTTTTTAGTTTTTGAAATTTTTTAAATAATATCTTTAAATTTATAATAATAAAAATAATATTTTTTATTTTAGATAGAGGGAAATAAATTAATATTAATGAATTTTATTTTTATATTTATAGATTAATTTTATAGTGTTTTTTTTTCTATCTTTGATTGACAGACACGTGATATTATATTTTTCAAAAGAAATATATATATAATATATATATATATATATATATTTGGGAAATAAGGAATATCCAGTGATTTTACGTCATTTCTTCGCACTTCTTTACAACCGTGATTGTGATTGACATCCTTTTTAAAAAAGGGAACTTTCCTCGAAATGAAAAATATTATCTTTTGAAAAGTACAAAATCATGTGTTAAACACAAAAATAAAGGAATAAAAGAGATGATTAATTAGAAAAAAATAAAGGAATAAAAGTGCCATACGGTAATTTATTAATATTTATATTAATTTTTTTATAGTTATTATGCTTTAAATTTTTAAATAATATCTTAAAAATATTTAAATTACTTAAAATGTACATATATATATATAGTAAAAAAAGAAAATATACCAAAAGAATTAAAGAATATTTTAATGATTATTATTATTATTATTATCATTTTTATTGTTTTCATTCTCTTTCGTTGTGTTTAATATTTAGATTTAATAAAAAAAAATGAAAGAGTTTTATGACAGAGGTATGAAGTTGAGAGGAGAGAAAAGAAAAAGAAAAAGAAAAAAATCCGAACCAAAATAAGAAAATTCAGATCAAGACTTTTTAACATAGGTTATGTAACCTTCTCTTTACAAGTTTGTTGCTCGCAAACCAAATTTCGAAGTTGGATTTCCCTAATTATATTTTTCTGCTAATCAATAAAACTACAACTCAAACTAAGGTTAAAAGTTCTACATTTTTCCCTTTTCTTTTGATGATTGGATAGAGTCCAGAAAATGATATTTTTGATCACCAACATATGTATGAAACACCATATCATCAAATTGCGAAGAGAAAATTTACCCTGCATAACTCAGATGACATTCAGAGGTTTCTTCTAGTTAATCAAAGATAACGACTCCTTTTTCTTCTACCCCTCTAATCCAAAAGGACTAGCACCCAAAATAATCCAAACATAACCACTTAGAAAAACTAAATGTTCCCAATCTGCTGATCATCTACTAAAGCAACTAAAGGAGGTCACTTGAAATTAGAATAGTCATATACTAAGCCACCATTAAATTTTTTTTTTCAAAGAAAAACATCTCTTAAATAGCTTTTCAGTTCATCAAAGCTATAGCTCTAAAATGAAAGTATATATCACAAATACAATGTAGTTAGCAGATGTTTAGCAGCAATGCAAATAGAGGACAAGCAAACATAGCATCTAAAATATTTGGATATAAAAAAAGGAAATAAAAGAAACTCAGCCCATCAAAAAGACAGTAAAATCAAAAGCCTAATGCATCATAATCTAATTTATTTAATGACTGCAATATAAAAAGAGCTGTACATCGACTAGACTAAGAGATAACATCCTCAAAAATAGAAAGAGCAACATGTGGGAAAACAATGAAAGAACCTGCCCAGCAACAAAAAAAAAAAAAGCACTTGACCAGAAAACCAAACCATGAAACAACATCACCATTTCATCAAGTATCTTCAGTGTGTTAAAGCTGAGTAAAGATAGGCCAAATAGAGGATATACAGGGAATAGATGAAACAGATAAATATGAAGTCTTTTAAGCACAAGAGTCAGAAAATTCACCAGGCCTTCTTCTTGGAACGAGAATTATAACGAAGGTACCAACGTACAAACTTCTTCAACCCAGTCTCTAAGTCAGTAGTAGGCTTATAACCAAGCTGCGTAAAGGCCAAAGATACATTAGCATGAGTAAGTCTCACATCTCCGTTCATTGGCATTGGTACGATCTTTTTATTAGCTTTTACCTTCAAAACCTTCTCCAATATTCTCACTAGTTGTTTCACCGGCACTGGATATGTGTTCCCCAGATTGAAAATTCTCAATTGGGCACTACCCTTCTTCTTCCCACTACTCCCGGTGCTTTTCTTAGCTGTATCTAAAGCTGCCAAACAACCCTTCACAATATCATCAATGTAGGTAAAATCTCTAGAAACACTTTTCTTGTCACCTGTTTCATACATCTCTATTTCATTCCCCTCGAGAATGTTCTTGGTAAATGAGAAATAAGCCATATCAGGACGACCCCAGGGTCCATAAACTGTAAAAAAGCGTAACCCAGTAATCGAAAGGCCATAGATATGATTATAAGTATGCGCTATTTCTTCCCCTGCCTTCTTAGTAGCCGCATATAAACTTGCTGGTTGATCAGTCCGATCTTTTTCGGAAAACGGTGTCTTTGAATTAAGCCCGTACACCGAACTAGAAGATGCCCAAACGATTGCAGGCTGTGGATTGGCCGATTTACACACTTCAAGAAGATTGACAAACCCAGCAATGTTACTGTGGACATAGGAACTTGGATTCTCCATTGCGTAGCGCACACCAGCCTGAGCCGCCAAGTGCATGACATGGGTAAAAGAAACAACATCAAAAAGCTTCTTGAGGAGAGTAGAATCATTGATATCTCCTTCAACAATGAAAATCCCAGAACGCTCCAGAAGTTTCTGACGTGCTCGTTTCAGTGTAGGATCATAGTAAGGATTGAAATTGTCAATCCCAAGAACACCATCACCGCGCCGCTTGAGTGCGACCGAGACGTGTGTGCCCACGAACCCAGCAGTGCCAGTCACAAGAACCGTTAGCCCAGAGCTTGAACGTTTGCGTGCCGAACGGCTAACAAGGTGTTCCCATTCTCGACCGCCCCAAGAATCACCTAGAGATCGGCGGGACCTTGTAGAAGAGGACGGAGAAGACAAAAGGAAATAAAAGAGAATGAAGGCTAATAAGAAAGCGGACCAGAGAGTGAGTTTGGAAATCGAGTTGTGAAACCGAATGCGATGAATGCACGGTGGCGATTTTTCCTGTTTGAATTTTCCAGGTGAAGAAGGTAGACCATCAAGGTGTGAAATCGTCTTTAATTGTGACATTGGAAAATTTGTAAAACCCTGATTCCCTTCTCTCTCTTTAAAGATTTTCAAGAAAGGGAAATTAGAGTTGGAGAATCGGTTTTCAGAGAGATAATTCAATTGGGTTTAAGAGAAAATCATCTAGATTTCTTTCCATCTGTATTTTCAGTAGTGATTAGAGTGTTTGAATGAATAGAAAATGAGGAGCTTATTTTCTTCGGTCTTCTTCAAAACGAGATGGTAGATAGATGCAAGGTCTTTTATAAATAATAAAAGTGCTCTCGTGCTAGTGTGAAAAGGTGAATTTTACGAGAAGTGATTGTTTACGTCTTTACGAGGAGTTTTTGGGTATTTTGCTTGAAGGCTTTAGGACTTTCGAAACCCATCGGAAAATCCGTAATCAGCATTTTCAATATTTTTATTCTTGTTGAGACTTGAGATGAGGTAGCTTCGATGTTTATCAATGATTGGGAATTTTCTTTTTATTATAGTTTCGGTCTTCTTGTTATCATTATCATTTAGAAAACTAATTATCTATTTTTTAACTTTAAGGAAAATAATAATATTTATTATTATCATTTAAATCTTAATAAAAATATATTTTATATTTATTATTAATTAAATTATAATAATATTATTAATAAATTATTCGTGTAAATATTACTTATTAAAAAAACCTTTTAATTTGTATTTATCCATCTGCAAAATTACTCTCTAACTCTAGTTAGTGATTTAACTGAAAGACTCCCATTCGAGCAACTTTAACAACGAATAGCTTTAATTACGAGGAATGAGAATTTTTTTTTAAATTAAGTTATAAGGGTTTAATTACGAGGTGCGAGTCCTAAAAAAAATTGTTAAATCATTTATTTATTAAATGAGGTATTACTAAAATATTAAATTTAAAATATTTATTTTAGATAAAATTATAAAATTAACTAATTTTTTTTTTGTTATTATAAGTTTTAAGAATGTTATTTTTATAATTTTTTTTAAAATAAACGCTTTAAGTTTAATATTTTAAAATTATCCTATTTAATAAGAATTCTTATTTTATTTACGATATATTAGTAGTTTATATATTTAATTTTATGTATATTAGTTGTAAAAAATTAAGATTTAATTAAAAATTTAAATATATGTTATATATATGGATAAAAAAATGAATGATAAATTCGTTTTTAAATAAATATATAATTTGATCTTAAAAAAGACCCAGAGAACATTATAAGTAATTTTTTTAAAATATGTTTAAATTTAATTAATTTAAATACAATTAATTTAAAAATTAATCAAATTATACACATCACAAATTGTTATTCATCTTAAGACGTTTCAGTTTGTAGTGTATTGAATATAAGAAAATAATATTATTACGATGAACAGTTAGATATATGATTCGAAATTTAAGGAACATTGTTATTAATATTGAATTTACCAGCATACATTCCTTGTTAATTTAAGATAGATATATTTTTTATAGTCAAATTTAAAATAAAATATATTTTTATAATTGATAAATAAGTAACGTGATCGTAAAAGGTTTTTTTTTTTTGCAAAAAAAAATGATTAAAATCCATTTTCAGTAATTCTTTTTTAATATCTTTTATATTGAAGCTTTTAAGTATTTTTAGCAATCGTCCTAGGTAAGGTGACAAAAAAAATATTCACAAGTAATTCGATCGAGGCCTTTGGTAACATCGTATCAAAGAAGTAAAACAAACATATGAAAATATAAAAAAACTTCATTAAATTTATAATAATAAAAATAATATTATAATAAAATTAAACAATAATTTAAATAATTATAATTTAACAATAATTAAATTAAAATGATGTAATATATTTATTTTTAATATTAAAAATATACAAGATAAAAATTAAAAAAATATTATTTTTATATTTATAAATTTTAAAATAATTACCTTTATTATTTTTCCAGTATCATTTAGCCAGCAGCTGGGCAGTAGTTTTAGATTATGAGTAGCTTAATGTAGGCATTTACCTAACAATTGCGTGCCATATAAGGAGTGATTGGATACCTAAAACATGTGCTTCAACAATGACTGTAATCTCAAATGGGTTACATGCATCTTGAATTCTTGATCAAATGTGTCAATTAAATATTAATTTTTCTTTTTGTTTAGAATTTGATCATGATGATCTTAACAAAGTAAAAGAAGACAGAGATAACACAATTGATAGATTATATATAAGATGGCTGAGTTACACCTACTGAGTTGGTCACGAGTTGGAAACTAAAGGGTGAGCTATAATATCAAAAATTTGAAAGGAAGGCAAGGTTTCTAGAAAGAAAACTGGAGAGACATATCTTGTTTTGTAATTTAAGTTATAAAATTGTATATATAGTACTATTTTAATGGTTAAATTACAAATCACACAAAACTCATCCGTTTTAAATCTCTTTTTATTTTTTATTTTTTTATTAACTGTATTAAAATACGATTAACAAACATTTTATTTTACAAGAAAAATCCGAGTATAGGACTTATTATAACTTCTTTAATCTACATTTGAATTATCAATCTTTAAATCAAATTATTGTAGTTCATGATTATATCATAGGACTTATTGTTATAAAATAATAATTAAATTATATATTAATTTTTTGTTACAACTATAATTCTTATAAGAATTAATAATAATTTTAAAGTTTTATTTATTACTTTTTAAATTTCATTCAATTTTTTTTTTGTGTAAATACAGTTGAGAAAAAAATTAAAAAAATTATAGGGAAGTGCACCATTTGTACAACGATTCTCGTCCAACGAAGTTTCTTTTTTAAGTATTTTTTTTAGCTCACTGTCCATTTGAAGAAATGAGATTTTCTTTAAAAAAAATTAATTTAGATTTTTTTAGTGTATCAGTTGGAGTATTTTAGTTTATTTATTATTTTTTGTATTAATTTAATCATTTTTATCATAAAAAACAAATTATTAACTTTTTTAAAAAATTATTTTATTTTTTTATTAATTTGATAGTTATTATTATTTATTGCTAATTTGCTAATGATATTTATAAAATTAATATTTAAATAATAATTAAAAATATAAGAAAAAGTGAAAATAAAAATAAAAATTTGAAGAAGTTTTATCCTCTTTTTAAGTTTAATTTGTTTGATTTATTTACTATAGAAAAATTATACATTATTTTTAAAATATATAATAACATAATATTTTAAATTATTAAAATTTAATATTATTTTAATTTTTTTTTTAAATATTTAATATTTAATAAAGACAAAAATGAATATAAATGATACGAGGGAATAAAAGAAAAAAAAAATCAAATGATGATCTCATATACATCCATCAAGCGGTGGAGATAAAAGGGTGGTTTGCTATTTTCTTGATGACATTAATTGAGAGTTGACTGCCAAATTTGTCCCAACGCTATCACACAAGCGATGTCATTCTTTCGACTTTTTATTTAATATTTATTTTCTAAAAATAAAAAATATATTAATTAAAAACTACATGTCATTATATATTCTTACAATCTCATCACATATATATATATATATATATATATATATATATATATATATATATTAATTTTTAAAACACGCATTGAATATGAAAAATAAAATGAACAATCGTGTCATCAACCAAATAAAATAAATGTATAGCTCTCTTAGTATTAGGACACTTGGTGTAAATGACGTGTGCACAAATGTTTTGATTTGGGAAAATTTCATAATCTTATTATGTTTAACTTGAAATACCGTCCATCCAAAAACCAAAAAAACAAAAAAAAAAAGTCCATTTTCATGGTTGGTTATGCAATGCCATGAAAATACGAATTACTTATCTTAAGAATTATTTCATTTACCGCTAAGGTATTAATAATAAAATAAATTGAATAAAAATAAATTTTTTATTTTATTTTAACAGTTTAAAACTGAATTTAAATATTAATATATTTTTTTGATAAATTGCTTTTATAAGTTGTATATTTTATGAATTTTTTTGTATACTTTTTTGTATAAATTTTTTACATTTATTGTGTGGATCGAAATTGTAGACTTTATAACATTAAAAATAAGTATTATATAAGTGAAAATATTACAAGATTATTTGTGTTAGAATGACACGAATGAACACTTTTATATCCACTATCTTCAAAGTCTAGTACTAAAAGTTGAACGATGCACTTTCATTATATTGTTCGGAGCAGAGGCATCATTTGTGTCATCTGTGTTCAATGATGGTGGAATGTAAAAGGTTTATACATGTGTATGTGTTTCCAACGCTACTAATATTGTAATTTTATGACCTATTTAACTCTTATTATTGATATTGTAAACTTTATATTTTCGATCTAAGCAAAAAACTTATAGAAAACACAATACATAAATTTTTTTCCAAAAAATAGAAAAAATTATATATATGAAAGATCATTGGTATTAGTTCTTTACACAAATTATTACATTATCTTATCTTAATAGTTGAGATTTAAAACATTAATTTTCTCTATTTTCTTATAAATCTCAACACTTAAAATAAGTAAGTGTAATAAATTATGGCTAATAATCATATCCATATATATATTACACATCATGAATGTGTGTTATTCATGAATGTAAATTTGGGTTGGTTAGGCTAGCTTAAGTCCAAAACTAAACTTTAAAATATTCATGTAGTCATACTTTTTTGAATTTTGTGTTTATTTAAGTAAATTTGTGAGTTTAAATAATTAAAATATTTAAATAATATAGGTTTAATTATATGACATAATATTTTTTATATATATAGCTTCATTTTAAATCTTCTTAGAGAAAAAAACATACATTTACTTTTCTTACAATGTAAATGGACATATTTTTTTTGATATTATATAAAAATAAATATATTTTTTTAAACTAGTGAATTAAAAGTGAAATCATGTTGAATAGTTAAATCATTTATGCACAAAAAATAATATTTATATATTTTATAAAAATTAAACTTAATTAACGATTTGAGTCGAGTTAAGATTAAGCTCTTATTATAAATATTTGACATTTAGTTCGACTCTAAAATTATTTAGGTACTATCAAGTTGAATTTATTTGAGCCTAATCGAGCTCAAAGTTGAATTAGATGAAATCATATCATTTAATCTCTGATTAAATTAAATTAAATTTACACGTGAAATGTTACTACATTACAAGAAAATTGGCCGTTTATTTTTATTCATTAAAACTAATATTATTACTAAAAAATAAATAAATATTACAAATGATTATGATCTACTATCTATAATCAAATAACTAATCAAACATGAAGTTTCATGATGAGATAACCTTGGTGCGTGAATAGCAACTAGAGAAATCTTCTTATTTAATGCAAGCCCAAATTCTTCGTAAAAGTCTAATTTTTTATGTTGAGTCAATTTCCAATTAAAAGAATGCAAAAGAGTAGCAAGTGAACACAAAATCATCCTCTTAGCCATACTTGTCCCAACACAAATTCTTCTACCAGACCCAAATGGAAAATAATTGAAATAATTTTCATTGAAATCCCATTTAGCATTAAAGAACCTTTTTGGATCAAATTTCAAAAAAAGTGTGTCCAATTACAAGGATATGTGTGTATAGCCCATACATTAGTAATTACCCAAGTAGCCTTTAGCCTCCCAAATTACAGGTTTCATTAGAAATGTTAGGGATTGATAAAGACATAAATGAATGTAACCTTAAAGTTTCTTTCAATACAACTAGTAAGTATGGAAGCTCTTGAATGTGAGACTCTTCCACAATGTTAGTTTTACTAATTAATCGTTCTAATTCTTGCTTTACTTTATTCATTACCTTTTTTTGGTTCATAATTTCAGCCATATTCAATTGTTCTATAAGATGTGTCTGTCCCTGTTACTATCATATCCTGTCCACACATGCATGTAAAAGATTAGCAATAGACATTAAAAAATTAAAAATTAAAAATAATTATTTTTTCTTATATAATTGGTCTTGATGAAGTACAATGATGATATTTATATAGTCAATTATTTTATACAATAGATAGTATTGGATTATTGGAATGTAATATTTGTTAGTAAACTTTTTTTGTGGAAATAAAAATAAAGCAATTTAAAAATTAAGAACATGAAGAAAAATACAAGTGACAATTTACATCTTATTTTTGTTATGTTTGTTTGTTTTGTGAGTGCTAGATTTTTTTTGGATTCTGACACATATTTTAATATTATAAAAAATAATTATTTTTAATTAATTAATTAATTTATAATATTAAGAAACTAAAATATAAAACAATAAATCATTAATTTTAACTAATTGTGTGTATGTATTTTTGTTGTTGCTCAAAATATCAGGTAAGTTTTTTTAAAATGGAATTGAAAATGAGCTAAATAAAATAATCAAGAATTATAAAAGAATATGTCAATATCAATGACATGATATATATATCGTAAAGATTATAAGTATTGGTTATTTTTGTAAACAAAATATTTACCTATAAGTTTTTTTTAGACTTGTTATCAAGTCTATTAAGAGAAATCGAACAAATATTCGAGTTCTAGATAATTGTACTTCAGGTATATGTTTTATAACTACGATACATAGGATTGCATTTATGCATTTAATAATACATATTCATAAATTTGAAATTATTTTTTGTGTTAAAATATTTATTTAAACTTGAATCAATTTATGACATTATCAATTAATTATCTCCTAGATAGATATGTTTAAATATTTTTTAGATGTGTTTTAATATTTTTAAGATGTGTTTTAAAAATAATTTTTTTATAATATTAAGTTTTTTAATGAGATTTAAAAATTAAATCTAAAATATATTTAAATTTAATATTATTAGGTTATTATATATATATATATAAATATTAGGGTTGAATTAATAATTATTAATGGGTGGTTGAATTAAAAACAAAACCTGTCGAAGCTGCTGAAGAAAAAGTCGAAAACAATAAAAAGTAATTAAGTTTATATATAGAGTAAAGGGTGCTGAAGAAAGATGCGAAAACAATAAAAGGTAATTAAGTCTTATATATATAGTAAAATATTTATTGAATGGAGGAAAGATAATCGTAAAAGCATCATCAAAAGATGTAAATAAAAGGCATGTAAGGTAATTAAGTTTATATATAGAATATAAATTGATAATTTGAATCTAATAATTATTGAGAGAAAGAAATAGAATGATAAAATTATAAAATAGGATATTTGATATGAGTTCACAAGTGATGTGAATTAATTTGGATCTATTTGGTGTTTGTTTTTATATAATTTTTTCTTGATTACATTTTTACATGTTTAAATTAAATAATTTTATGTGTGATCATAATTATTTGATTTAATAATTAAATTTCAAAGAAGTTATTTTTATTGAATTAATGTTTAATCTTTTTGATATAAAATTTGCTAGTTGATTTAATTTTAAGTGATATATATTTTGAATCATCTAGTTAAAATTTTTCATTATTAAATCTATTCTAGAATATACATAGACACTTGTGTTTTTGTGCTAACATTTTTTGCAGTTGATTCGTGAACGTATCTGATTAGCGGAGAGCTTATTAGAATGTTGGTTCGGAAACTACTCACATTAATATTGGAAATTGTGAAAATAGAGCAGGAGCTCGTAAGTAGAGTACATTGAGGTAGTATCCTAGGGAGGGTAGCATAAGACCGAGTTTTTACTTGAACATTTGATTTTCATAGTGAAAAGTTAGGTGGTCCGGTGTACTGGTGGTTTTCCTCTTAAGTCATGATCGTGACCTAGGTTATTTCCACCTAAAAATATCGTGTGTAAGTATTTTATTTCTGCACTTTATTCTTACATATGATTGCATGCTTGGTCGCCTTATTTAGGTTATTAAGTTATAAATTGATAAAAATTAAAAATAATCTATTCACATTCCTATAAGTTAATTAGATCCGTATTTTATAAACTTTCATATATAATATTAGTTACAAATATATAAATAGTATAATTGTTTTAAAAAATTATAAAAAAATATGAATACATTTGTTTTTCCTTTTCCCTTTATATGATTTTTTAAAGTCAAATTTATCTTATTTCTCTTAAGGTTTGGAACTTATAAAAAAATTGTGAGAAAAAAGACATGTAAAAAAAAGTAATAAAAAAATAAAAAAATTTAGTAACTTCTTAAAAAAATGTTTTTTTCTTTATTATAAGTTGTATTATTGTTTCTTCATTTTTATTGAGATAAAAAAAATCAAAATCTAGTATGTAGCCATAAAAATATCAAGGCATACCATGAGCAGAGCTTTAACATGAATCATAGTTAACGACATTTGGGAATCTTCTTCATCTTTCAATTCCATTAGAAACTGCAAAACATTTTTGTCAATGTTCTTTCCTTCTTTCTCAAGCTTTAACCATTGATCAATCACTCTCTCAAAGATCTTATCTAACTTCTCAGCCAAACCATTCATTATGTTTTCTTATCCCTTGTAAGTCGAATCGGGCAAGAATCAAATAGATGTTTGAAAGATTTGATATTCCTAAAAATTTGAAAGTTCCGTTACTACATCCCTAAATTTTGAC
The DNA here is from genome assembly GCA_030763125.1 of Hippophae gyantsensis. Taxonomy (NCBI): domain Eukaryota; kingdom Viridiplantae; phylum Streptophyta; class Magnoliopsida; order Rosales; family Elaeagnaceae; genus Hippophae; species Hippophae gyantsensis. The sequence continues at coordinate 2,763,890 of CM061030.1, forward strand.
CCAAATTATCCTTATCATTTTCATCCTTAACCCTAAGTAATCATGTTGAGTATGGTCAAGAATATTTGATCACCTACATTAAGGGGAAATCCGATCCAATTGTAAATGTAATTCATTGTTTGTCATTCATTCAGAATTCATCTTTTAATGCTTCATTAACATTCTTTAGTTATATTTGAAAAACATAACAAAGATAAGTCACCTTACTTACCTATCTCTTTCTAATTACCATGCTTGTATTTTAATCACCAATGATGTTTCTGATCGGGGCAGAACCGACATCGCCGATCCTGCCCGATACTTTGGTTTTATCTATTTATAAAACTCTCGCAAGTGCACGAATCATTTCGTAGAAAATGATAAGTATACTCCCAAGGTCGATCTAAGGAAGGAATGTATGTGGTTTTTAATTTATTATTCAAACTTTTAAAAACGAAATTAAATCCTAAACATCCTGTCACGATATTTTGGGGTTTTGTGTTTTTAATCTACTTACATAAAAATAAACATAGATTCAATAAATATTTATGCAAATTTTATCTGTTAAAACAGTGGAGTATTTATGGATATAATAACTAAGTTAATTATTCTTGCTCATATTATTTAGGTTATTAAAGATATGAATTGATATTTATTGATTCTCTCTTTTTTGTATGAATACCACCTTTGGTGGGGTTAGATATTCTTTATTAACTAAACAAATCAATTAACACCTATGGGTGGGGTTGATAACTAATTTGATTAATTAAATTAATTCCTTTTTCTAAGAGATTGAAAATGAACCATTTAAATGCCACCTTTGGTGGGGTTAGACAGTTTAAACTTTATTCAAGGTGTCCAAATTAAACCTAAGAATTTAGTTATCCGAGTCTTAACTTTCAAGTTTTAAAACCATCTTGGAAAACATGTTGTCAATACATTTTCGGATAATAATTCTTATAAAAACTTTTGAAATAGAGCTTCACTCTAACTAATGGCGTTGTACCAACAAATAAAAGAGCACTACTCTAAATCAGATGGGATAACTAAACCTTAAAATCTAATTTTCAGATTTAAGTTTGTAATGAAAAATAATATATTTCTCTCTAACATTCTTAATATAAAATCTTGAATAAAAATAAAATCAATTCATTTTAGAGATTTCTACCTATTTAATATTTGTAAGCATAACAACGTTATTATTATATCATGTTTACAAATAGCCAACACAGTTAAATTTAATCACGGACAAATTAAATATAACATGTAAGAATAAAGCATAAAAAATAAGCGTAAAGAAAATAAAATCCTTACAGTAACTTCGATGCTATTCCGTTCTTTGGAAAACCTCAAGTTAAATTTGCACTCCCATTTATTGAATCAAAAAACTAATAAATTACAAAAATATAACTAGTTCTTCCCAAAAAGGAAAGAACTTAAAACTAACTAAGAAAAGCTAAAAACTAAGAAAAACTAGAAAAACTAAAAAACTAAGAAATGAGAAAGAAAGAGAGAAGAGAACGTGTTTTGAGGTGTGTTTAGAAGTGAAGGGAAGGAGGTATTTATAGGTGAGGATGGAGAGAAAAAATGAGTGAAAAAATGTGAAAGCAGCGTAGTGCAAATCTTGAGGTCATTGATGACGTCGGCGTGGCGATCATGGTGGCCGCACGTGAAAAATGGGCGAAATGGGCGTCGGCGCGCGAGGCACTGGCGCAGCGATAACCGCGCACGGCGCGCGGAATTGGACCGGGCGCCCGATGCGCGCGGGCGTCTTCTGTAGCACGGCTGTATGAGCGCGCGGGTTTGAAGCGTAGCGGGCTCAAGGCGCGGCGCAATTTTTCTCCTTTTGACATTTTTGACCTTTTTGACCCATTTTATCCAATTTTTCCGTGTTATTGACCTTTCCCCATTTATTTATTAATATATTTGTGATGTATTGCTTCCAGTATTCCTTTTTGAGTCTTTAAGTTACGTTTTTAGCCAAAATACACGAAAAACAATAAAAATACCCGTGATTCTAAAAAGACAAATATATATAAATATATGATAAAATCATATAAATATATATATTTTTAATCAATTAATGTGCATAAAATCATGGTAATTTTAGTGCTTTTTGAGCACTAAATCACAACGACCCAACCTTGCTAGTCCGCAGCAAGAGAAGCGATAAAAACTAAAAGTAAACTATCCTAAATCACTTCCGTAGATTGACACGGTTGCATTTAGCCTATGCAACAAGCCTTTAAACCCTAGGTTGCCCAAGTGACGAGTTTGAGTCTCGTGAGGGTTTTCGTAATGATACCCTGGCAAACATTGAATTAAATGTAAAAATTAAAAGAAATAATAACAACAATCAACTTAAAAACTAAAATTACAACAAAATCAAAAATTAACGTTTAAGAATAAAGAAAACAACATATCACAAAAATGTCTCATACTTTTTAATCTCCTTTAAGATCATAATTAAAATCTCAAGCATAAGTTATTTTAATCTTTTTAAACAATCATGATTTATTATAATAATTAGTCGAAATCATTTTCATATTTCATATCAAAAATGTATCAATTTAATTTCACCCAATTTCGGTGTTATAAATCGAATTCGCTTGACTCTATTCCTCACAAGTCAATACTCTCAAAACACCGAATCCTATGGGTTCAAACACTATACTAATTTATATGCGAAAAAGTTGATGTATAGAAATGAACTAATATGTTCGCATATGTATAAAGAAGAAAGGCTCAAAGTGTTATTTTGACGTTGATCTCATGGAAGGAATCAAATGTATAAATTATAAAGATATCATATATAAAATTATTTTCATGCATAAATCAAACTCTTTAAGAAAAATTTCAAGATATATGCCTTTACAACTCGAAGAAAGTACAATGACTTTTGGGAATTACTTTCTATATCTTTTTTTGTAATTAGCCTTTACTCACAACTTTGTAGGCAATGTGTGGTCATAGTATGTAGATTATACTATATATTCTTTCTCTCTATATTTTTTAGAAGATATTTTTCAATATATATCATTTTTTAGAGAGTCAACCCATTAATGATTGTACATTTTTTTGTTTTTGGATTTTGGGTAATGCGGGTCGTAGTATGTAGATTATACTATATATTCTTTATCTCTCTATTTTTTTCAAGATACTTTTCAATATATATCATTTTTTTAGAGAGTCAACCCATGTACTGATTGTACTTTTTTTTTTTTAGGATTTTGGTGAGTGGTTAATTTTGTGGCTTTTTGTTTGATCTTGGTTTAGGTAACCCCGATATGTCTTTTTTTTGTAATAGTCATGCGAATGAGATAAAAGCATATACTATCAATTTCTACTCAAATCTTTTAATCTAAGCAAAAATAATAATAAAAAATATACGATACTCTATTAAGATGAGAAAAAATCATACATTCAATATTAATGCCTATGAGAATCATCTAAGAATTTGAAGAAATAAGAAATGTGTTTGGAGTAGAAAAAATATATATTTCACTCAATAAAGGAAATTAGGCTCAAATTATATCTCGCAAAGGTAGTCTACACTAAAACAAATTCATAAAAAATGATTTTGTGTTTAATATAATTTGTACATCTTATCAAAGAATACTAGTTATGACAAAAATTAACTAATTATAAAAAATAATTACATAATATTTCATGATATGTTTTCAAAAATTAATCTAACAGTACAAAAGACTTAACTATTTACTTAAATTTGATTTAAAGAAATGATAAATTTTTGTGAGAATTTTTTTTTTAATTCCAAAAATTACTAAATCACACAAGGAAAATAAAACCAAACAGAAAAATAAACATAGATTCAATAAACATTTATGCAAATTTTATCTGTTAAAACAGTGGAGTATTTATGGATATAATAATTAAGTTAATTATTCTTGCTCATATTATTTAGGTTATTAAAGATATGAATTGATATTTATTGATTCTCTCTTTTTTGTATGAATACCACCTTTGGTGGGGTTAGATATTCTTTATTAACTAAACAAATCAATTAACACCTATGGGTGGGGTTGATAACTAATTTGATTAATTAAATTAATTCCTTTTTCTAAGAGATTGAAAATGAACCATTTAAATGACACCTTTGGTGGGGTTGAATGATTTAAACTTTATTCAAGGTGTCCAAATTAAACCTAAGAATTTAGTTATCCGAGTACTAACTTTCAAGTTTTAAAACCACTACCGAAAACATGTTGTCAATACATTTTCGAGATAATAATTCTTATAAAAACTTTTGAAATAGAGCTTCACTCTAACTAGGCGATTGTACCAACAAATAAAAGAAACACTACTCTAAATCAGGACCAGGATAACTAAACCTTAAAATCTAATTTTCAGATTTAAGTTTGTAATGAAAAATAATATATTTCTCTAACATTCTTAATATAACATCTTGAATAAAAATAAAATCAATTCATTTTAGAGATTTTTACCTATTTAATATTTCGCAAGCATAACAACGTTATTATTATATCATGTTTGCAAATAGCCAACACAGTTAAATTTAATCACAAACAAATTAAATATAACATGTAAGAATAAAGCATAAAAAAATAACTACAAAGAAAATAAAATCCTTACAGAACTTCGATGCTATTCTAGAAGATGGAAAACCTCCAACCGAAATTAGCACTCCCATTTATTAAATCAAAAGCTAATATATTACAAAACATAACTAGTTCTTCCCAAAAAGGGAAGAACTCTAAAACTAAGAGAAATTAACTAAAACTAAGAAAAACTAAAAAAACCTAAAAATCTAAGAAAAGAGAAAAGAAAGAAGAGAGAAGTGTGTTTTGAGGTGTGTTTAGAAGTGAAGGAAGGAGGTATTTATAGGTGAGGATGGAGAGAAAAATGAGTGAAAAAATGTTAAAAAAAAATGTGAAAACGCGTAGTGCAATCTTTGAGGTCATTGATGGCGTCGGCCAAGATGACGTCACAATGGCGGCGCACGTGAAAAATGGGGCGAAATGGGCGTCGGCGAGAGCGTATGGCGGAATGGGGCTGCGGCGATGCGCGTCAAGCCGTGGGCGGATCTTAGCTGGCGTAGTCATGTGCGCTGGAACTTCAGCGGGGCAGGCTGGCTCACTGCATGCCATGCGATTTTCTCCTTTTTGACATTTTTGATCTTTTTGACCCATTTTATCCAATTTTTCCATATTTATTGTCCTTTCCCCCTTTATTTATTAATACATTTGTGATCTATTTCTTCCAGTATTCCTTTTTTAGTCTTTAAGTTACGTTTTTAAGCCAAAATACACGAAAAACAATAATAATACCCATGATTTGAAAAAGACAAATATATATAAATATATGATAAAATCATATAAATATATATATTTTTAATCAATTAATGTGCATAAAATCATGGTAATTTTAGTGCTTTTTGAGCACTCATCAGTTTCCAATTGGATGATTTTTGGCAGTACGTGTTGGTCTCTGAATTTAAGTGTTGTGCATAGGGTCATCATTATCTAAGGTTTACTTTTCATCTATTCAGTTTCTACCTTTGAGTGTCTGGTATTTCATCATCATATCCCTCAATTGGCAAGCTTGTGCGTAGAGGTTCATCTTTATCATTTGTAATTGGAGTACTAGTACTTGCATCATCTATACCAATATTGATGGACTCTATCATAGTGTTACTTCTCAAGTTGAATACTCTAAAAACACGACTTGCTAATAAGTAACCTTGAAAGATACCTTCATTACTTCTAGAATCAAATTTGTCTGGATTCTCACAATTTCTAAGGGTGTAATAGTTACTTCCAAACACACATATATTTGAGATTAGATTTCTTACCTTTTCATAACTCATAGGGAGTTTGGTTTGTACTTAAGCGTAAGTAGACATGATGTACTATATAGTAGGAAGTACTTACTACTTCAGCCTAAAAATTGTTAAGAATGTCTTTTGCATGTAGCAAAACTCTTAGCATTTCTTGTAACACCCTATTTTTCCTTTCAACTATCCTATTTTGTTATGGGGTAATTGGTGCAGAGAATTCATATGCTATTCCATATGGCTTGCAAAATTCAGCATATATTGAGTTCTTAAATTTCTTCCCCTAATCAATCCTTAATGTCATTATTTATGTTATTATATTACATGATTTAATCTACACTTTAAGACAAAAAAAAGTAAAGAAATCAAATGTATCAAAATTTTCTTTTAGAAATTCAATCCATATAAAATGAGAAAGATCATCAACAACAAAATAATATATTTCTTACCACCCAAACTCTCAGTTCTCATAGGACCCATGAGATCGATGTGAATTAACTTAAGTATTTTGCTTGTGTTAACTCCTTTAATTTTCTTATGAGAAGAACGAGCTTGTTTTCCAAGTTAGCATGGTCCATAAAAATATTTTTAGCTTTATAAAGTGTAGGTAGACTACACATAGTTTCTTTTTTGCTCAAATTAATAAGATCTTTAAAATATATGCTTATCTTTTGATGCTTCAATGAAGCAAAATGATTATTGACTAAATTACAAGTAGTATTAGGACCTATATCAATGTAATAACAGTTATCATGAGACATAGTTCTTCTAATCACACATTTAAGTTATAATATAATGATTATTGATAAATTATACATTATAGTTTTTGTCACAAATTTGACCAATGCTTATTAGATTAACTTTAAGTCCATCGATATAACGTACATCATCCAATCTAGGTATGCTTTCAATATGAATTATACCTTTACTAATAATCCTAGATTCATTTCTATCACCAAAAGTAACTGTTTCGTCATTATATTCTTCACAAGTTTTGAAAAGAGAACAGTTACTAATCATGTGTCTAGAACAACCACTATCAAAATACCAAGTAGTAGTAGATTTAATTTTAAATACAACGTAGGCGACAAACCAATTTAAATAATATTTTTAACCCAATATTTCCTATTTTTTTTAATAATATGCTTACTTTTGGAAATATAACTATTTATTCTTGAATAGGATGCATGTAAGTTATCGACATAATTATAGGTCATTAAGAATCTACACGTAGGTCTAATATATCCTTTTCTATCATAGTTATGGAATGTAGAAATAAATCTAGAAGTAGTTGTATAAGATGTGTGTGCAATATGTGAAGAGTTAAGACTTAAGGTTTTACAAACGATGTTATTTTTGAAGAAAATGACATAGTGTACTCATCTACATATCCTAGCCCTCTATTGTCTCCATAAGGTGTTTTATAATCTAGAACCTTATTTAGACTTTCATTTCTAATGGTTAATTTTTTCATAACTTCCTTTAATTGTTCAAGTTTATGCATAAAATTTTGATTTTCTTATTTTAAACCTTCAAGACTTGAATTCAGATCATTAATATGTTTACACAAATCAAGTTTTTTCATTTTCAAGCACCAAAGAATTTATTTCATTAAGTTTAGTTACTTCTATAAGCAACCTATCATTTTTATTTTTACATCCTACTAAATTTATTAATAATTTGTCAAGGCTATTAACATTAAATTTATTCAATAAGAATTTAGAGTCTCTTTCTTCACTGTTTGAATTTAGTTACAATTGTTACAATAAATGACAGAAAGTTGTTGTCATTGTTTTCTGATTGAACTCGATTATTACTGTCACTTTCAGAGTCAGTAAGTGTAATATTGAAAGAGGCTCTTCTAGTGGGCACAATCAACTGCAAAGTGACCATAACTCATACATTTAAAACATTAAGTTAAAATAGGTTTAGATTTCTTACTTTCAAAACTCACATATTTGAGTTTTTTTAGATTTTGATCCTTTGGACGACTTGATTGTCCTTTGCTTTGAGGATTCTTTTTGTTGAAGATTTTCTTTAATCTTCTAGCTATTCTTCATCTTCGTTATCACCATCTTTAGTCATGAAAATTTTAAAAGTGAAAACTTTTTTCTTTGAAGGTGTTCAAAAACTCATCTTAAAAGTGAGAAGAAGCCAATTAGTTTCTTAATTTTGATAATGTCCACATCTTTACTTTCGTTAATAGTAGTGAATTTAGCATGGAAGTGATCTAGTAAAGAGTAGAAAATATTTTGAACCAACCTAAGTTCCTTAATTTTCTCACCAAGATTAACAAAGGAGTTAGAAATATCACATAATTTAATATAAAATTCAAGAAAGATTTTATACTCTTCCATTCTAAGGATTTTAAATATAATACATAGAATGCAAGGTTTTGTTCTTTTAACTTGAGTGGTGCCCTCATTAAAAACCTCTAAAATATCCCAAGCATACTTTGTAGTTTTGAACATAAGATATATGATGAAATTCGTTGCCAGACTCATAACCAAAGATAGTATTTATATCTTTTGTTTCTAGTTATTACGAGTTTTATCTTTAATAGTATACTTGTTCCTAGGTTTAATAGTGATTACGTTATCTTTGGTAACCTTAAGTAGTTTCCAATCATAAATAACAGAGTTTAAGATACTTTCGTGTATAGAACATAGAAAGACTCTCATACAAGCCTTTTAATATAGATAGTTAGACCCATCAAAGAAAAGAGCACAGGTTGTAGACAAACCCTTTTTCAAATGATCTATAATAAAGTCTTAAGTAGCACTAAGGGTATCTAGTAACCCAATCTGATACCAAATGAAAGTTTGTAAGTTATGGATCTAATTAGCTAGGAGTGAATATATAATTAATAGAAATATGTCAAATTAAAATTTTATAAATGGCCAGACATGTAATTATATATAAGTAAAATAATAAGAAAAGATAAATTCACATGCAAGATTTTTAGATGGAAAAAACTTAGGCTACAATTATAACTTAAGAGGAAAACCACTGGTTCACCGGACTCCCTAACTGTCCATTATGAAAATATGTTCAATTACAAGGATATGACTTAAACTATCCTTCAAGGTAATTCCCCCAAGTACTTACAAGCCTCAACTTTCTTTCACAATCTTCATAAGTAAGGTGTTTAGATATAGACTAATGTTCCGATAAATTCGAGTGACACATATTATCGAACACATTCAACTAACAATTGAAAAGTTAGCACAAAAATACAAATACAAGGTGCGTTTTAAAGTATATTAAACAATGATCAATCCTAACTAGATTATTTAATATAATAATAGATAAATCAAAATCGCTAACAAACTTTAGAACAGATGATTAAGCATCATATCATAAATAACGTAGACTTGTTAATTAATCAAACACAACCATAAAATGTTTGATAGACTAACTAATAAAAAAGCCTAATATATTCATTTTTGCAAAACAGATTTAGAGAGAACATAAATTACAAAAGTTAAAGCAATTATGGTTGAGAGATTTGTATGCTTTAGGTTTGTTTAAACACTAGGTCAAAGGCTAATTACTTATTTGTCTAAAAATCACTTGATATAACTTTAAAGAATGAGAATAATATAGTAATTAATAATGTCGTAGCTCGATCAATCTAAGTCTAGCTTGATCCATCGAATCAATAATGTCGATCGATTGAAACTTTTTTTAGTTAATCTAAGTAACGATCAAATAAAACATTGATCAATTTAAAAAAATCTCAATCGATCCAGCCTAACCTGGTAGATCAAATGAGACCAATACACAATTGATCCAATCCTTGATTGATCAAACTCAATACTTTGATTGATCTATCCCATATTAAAATTAATATTGAGAGGACTTAGATAGTAGTAATTTGATGCTCGATCGATCGAGTAATCTATATACTAAATATTTTTATGTGTCAAATATAAAATTTAACGTGAATAAAAATATAACTATATTTGAGATCTATTATACTAAAATAGATTCTCTTTTTTCAATAATAATACGTTAATAAATACTCCTAGATTGGTTATATCACTCTTTTGTCCGATGAAAAAACAAAAATTGTTGTTTTTAATGTAGCATTTTAGCATGAATTAATTCAAAAAAGATGTAAAAATAATCATAGATGCTTTTAATATTGAATTGATAATTAATTAATTTAAATTCTCCATATGTACTCAAATAATTAAGTAAGATTCTCAATGAATAAAATGGATACTTAGTTCTTCGTAAGGAGGAAGAGTTGTGCTTCCTCGTGACTTGGGGTCATCAAATTAATGATCAACGCTTCGGGTTATGTGGGCTTCAATATGACTCAACGAAATATTAATTAACAGAGATTCAAGTGCAAATTAAAGTCATCGCACATAATGGTAAATAATAACAATAGATTCAACGTCATAAAGCTTGTTTTTAATTATCAACTTCATAATCTCTAAATTTTAACTAATTATGGACATAAATTTTTAATCTTTATAGCATATAATTATGATTTTTTTACTTCTAAAATTTCAAACATAAACTTTAATTTTTTAAATCGTATGATTTAATTTAAATTTTTATATATCATTTTTAAATTAATTATTATAATATATTTTTGATTCAAATTTTAAGACCTTTGTGTTAAATTTTAAAACGATAAGACTTTAACAATTTAAAGATAAATTAGTGAACTTTTAAAATTTTGAAAAATAAATCATATTTTCTAATAATTTTTTTTAACAAATGATATTTAAAATAATTAAAATATATGATTTAAAATGAAAAAAATTGTGAATCTAATTAGATGACCAATAAATATGATTATGCTTATTTTAATACAAAATTTGAAAAACACTTTGGGAGAAAGGATAGTAAACAATACTAAGTAGATATTATGAAAACCTTATATATTTAAATTTGATTCTAATTCTAATAACATATCCAAAAATTGATAAAAAATAAAGATGAGAATCAAAAAGCAAAAAACTTACATATTATTTCATTGATGATAGACACATAAACATTTTAAAAAAATTAAATATTTAATATTTTATTCTTCAATAGAAATCCTAAGAGAGTTTCACTCAATAGAAATATTAGGCACTAATTTTTTTAAAAAATTTAAGTTTGTGTGTGATGGACTTAACAATTTATTTATACTTTTTAATATTCGATTTAAAATATGAGTTATTTTGGCTCTATAAAAAGACATCACTTGAATTTTCTTTAAGAATATGTTTTCTTGTCTTTTTACAAGATCCATTAAACTTAAGAATTTTAATTGACATTGGGGTTCTTATATAGAAATGTCACACATCAATTCTACTTAAAACTTAAATTTATAGAAGGTGAATACAATAATTTATTTATACTCTTTAACATAATAAAATCGAGTCATGGGAATACCATTATACAAAGAAAACTTTAAACAACAATAATATCAAGTGTAAATGTACAAATTAGATAACCTTGGCTTTGGAATAACAAGTATAAGAGACTTCTTCTTTATCACAATTCCAAAGTTGTCTGATAATTCAATTTCTACACCACTAGGAAGTTCCCAATCGAATGAATGCAGAAATGAAGAAACTACATAAAGTAGTGATTTTTCTGCCAGTGGAATTCCAGCACATATTCTTCTGCCAGATCCAAATGGAAGAAACTCAAAATTATTACCAGAAAAATCAAATTTTCCATAACCATTGAGAAATCTTTGGGGTCTAAATTCCAATGGATCTTCCCAAATATTAGGATCTCTATGTACTGCCCATATGTTTAAGAAAACCTTGGCACCTTTGGGCACCTCATACCCACCTATTGTCGCATTTTGGCTTGGGGTATGAGGTACTAATAATGGTAATGGTGGGTGTAAGCGAAGTGTCTCCTTAATGACAGCACTTAGATAACTTAAATGGTGTAAATGTGATTCTTCTACTTTGTTGTTCAAGCCCACAATTTGTGTCAATTCTTGTTGTGCTTTGATCATTATTTCTGGATGAAGCAATAACTCTGCCATTAACCATTCAATTGTGGTTATGGTAGTGTCTATTCCACCTACTATAATGTCCTATTGTTCAACATGTACATCATAAAATCAATTTAATAGCATTGTAATAGAAATTTAAGACTTTTTCCTAGAAGCTTAAATCGCAAACAATATTAATTAGGACATCAAGAACTCAAATTTTAAGCACACATAATTCAACAAAAATCTCCTATGTTCAAAGTGAATAAAATTCACAAACACGGTTAAGATAAGTGAATTTCACGATATAAGATTTTTTTTTCTAAAACACGGTCTCATAATTGGTGTAAATAGGAAACTAAAAACATTTACACGGCATGGCACAATACGACATGTCATTAGAGCAAAAAAAGCAACATTGCATGGCTTGTGGCTTGCGGCTCGTAAAGGGCTTGCTCGTGACAGCATGTTAGTTCGAAACTAAATTTTACATAAATATATAAATATAAATATATATTATTAAATGTGTTTGTACTCCGATGAAGAGAGTATATATTTTCCTAAATAATTGACTAAATGGGGGCTAACGAGCTAGACACGATACGATAAAACACATGGGCTAATGATAGAAGCACTAATGGGCGACAAACTGGCACGACACACCAATTACCGAAGGTATTTTTGACACCTCTATTATACACATATTTGAGACTTATTATAATTAAGAAATTTTACACGGGCATATGGTGATATGAAGATTGTGGAAATGAAAAAATTAAAAAATTCATGAACAATGTAAGAAACATATTGTAAACGATGAATCATAGTATCATACCATGAGCAAGGCCTTTAGTTGGGCTGTGGTAATGGATACTTTAGAATCTTTTTGTTCACGAAGGTCCAAGAGAAACTGTAGGAAACCCTTATTAACATCTTTGTCCACAACAGTAAAATTCTTTCTCTTCTCGATCACCGAATCGACAATCGATTCAAGTTCAGAAACCAACTTCTTTGATCGCCTTTCTATTCCTTGTACGTCAAATCTTGCAAGAATTGGGAAAATGTCTGAAATGTTAGGCTTCCCAAGCAATACCATTAGTTCTGCAGTAAGCTCCCTATATTTAGATGCATCAACATCACTTGCCATATTGTCATCTCCTTGTTCTGAGTCTCCCCATATCATACTGATCACTAATTCAATGACTGTTGAAGATACCAATTTTCCGAATTCAATTGGGTTTCCAATATTCTCATAAACATTTCTAATTGACTTATTAACCACACTTCTTCTACAAGCACATAAACTATCAAGCAATGAATTGCTTAGCATCTCACGAACAAATATCTTCCTTAACTTCTTCCATTCTTCACCATAGGGATTGAAAACTATGTCATTGCCTCCAAAAGAACGGATATTTGCAACAATAGAAGCTTCATGGTTAGCAAAAATTAAATCTTTATCACGTACTACTTCTTTCAACAGAGTTGGTGAACTTATCACAATGTTGAGTTTGTTGCCAAACCAGAGCTTGTAAATAGGGCCATATACCTTAGCCAAATCAGAAAACTCTCTGTGAAGATCACTACCTAGAAAAGGAAGGTATCCAACTAAAGGCAAACCTCTAGGCCCTGGTGGTAGACAAGGATTCATCTTCCCTAACTTGTTGCTTCTCTGCAGCAACCATAATACTATAACAGAAACTGATAGAAAAAGGGTCAGAATTGATACAAGAAGTTCATGTTTCTCATTGAAAGCATATGTTAGGAAAGATAACATTGTATTGAAGAGAGAGTTTTAGCAATGCAGAGACAGAGAGAGTGTAATGGAGATAATATAGGAGAAGCACAATTTGAGGTGATCAAAAGTGAGTGATAGATTTAAAAAAAGACAAATCAATGTGCTGTCTACTTTCCAGAAGGATAGATGATAACACTATTAACTGCCTCATGTTCCAACCCAATTATTTTAATAAAGAGAACACTTAAAAACTTAAAAAATAAATTTATTTATTGCAAAAAGAAAATAAAATACTCAGGGAATTTAGAAATACACGTCATATTCGTTGCAAAACCTTCATTAAAAAACATTTTCACATCATGTTCGTTAAAAAACATTGCCACATGAATTCGATAAATAAAGGGTAAATAGGTTAGAGTTACTTAAATATCGATTCATTTTATATAAAATATTTTAACTTATTGTTTTCATAAAAATATCTAAATTTTTATTGCATTATATATATATATCAAAATTTATCTGGTTAATTAACTAATATTAATTAAATACATTATATCAATTAATTAATTAATACTAATTAACTTACGTTACAAAATTTAATTACAAAATAACTCATATTTGTAAACATAATATAAATTTGAGTATTTTATAGAGATAAAAATTCAATCACTTATAAAAGATTAGTTATATATGAATTGTATTCCTATTTTTATATCTATTTTTTATTAATTGTTATAATAATATTTACTATTAAATCATATTGGATCTATAATAATTAATAAAATATTTGATTTATTTTTAATCTTCAAGAAATAAAATAATAACAAATATATTTAAAAAAAATTATCTATCAAAATAATATTAGAAACTGTTTAGCTTTAAATAAACATTGCGAAATGTTCATTATTACCATATTTATTATATAAAACTGGAATCATATGAATGCTTTTTTTTCTGGAATTTTGCTTTTTTTTTAATGGATGTTTCATTAGACATTAAGAGTGTTATTACCAAGGTTTTAAATATAAACATAAATGAATGTTAAGATATAATTTTTATAAAAATATTAAAGATATTATCGTTATCGACAAAATTTTTAAATAAAATTAAAAAATTTATGAAACCTTATCAAAAATATAAAAATTATAAAACTTTATTAAACGTAAAAAAATTAATTATTTATATTTTAAATTAATTTTTTATTTAATACATATATTTTTAAATATATAAAATATTTATATTAATCAATAAATTTATTAATTAATTAAAATATTACATAATAAAATATATAATATTTTTTACTAAATATTATAAAATAAGTAATTTAAATGTTTGAAATAATTAAATAAATTGTATGATTGTAACTATTATAAATAAATAAATATCAATAGTATAAAAATAAATTTTATTAATTATTTATTTTTAATAGTACTCGTATGTATAGTAAAAATGTTACAAATAAGAAAAAAAAGAATATATTATCTTCTACAAAAGTGAGAAAAATTGAATTGAAATGTTGGTTAGAAAAAAAGAAAAAAAAAGTGAAAAATAAATTAAAATTTGATATTTTTGATATTTTGTTTTATATTTTAACAATATTTTAACATATTTTTCTTACAATATTCAGAATATTTTAGTTAAAAAAAGATATTTAAACGATATTTTATCTATATTTTCAATAATTTTACAATAATTTGGTTAAAAATCAAAATGTGTAAAAAAAAGACATTATCTCAATAATATCAATGATTTTATGGATATTTTCACACTCATATATTATAATTAATAGGATGTCTATTTTTTAATTTTAAAAAGTTTGGATGTGATATTTTTATGTTTAGTTGAAAATTTGCTCTTTTATGTTATTTTATCTCTCATTGATATCAATAATAAGGGTGTTCATGGTTTGGTTCGGTCCGATTTTTAATTAATTTTTTTTAATTAAATTGAACCGTTCATATTGTTCAAATTAGATCGAATCGAAGTGTTTTGCTATCCAAAATGTTATAACCAAACAGTTTGGTCTGGTTTGGTTAACAGTTTTGAATAGTTAATAATACATAAATATGATATAGTCTAATAGGATACAGTTAAATGTGATACTCATCAATAATCATACATAGATAGATATTATTGTTAAATACATAAATAAATATATAAGATGTTATCGAAATCCAAAAACAAAAAAGATTAGACACGAAGAAACGAAGTCCAAATATCTCATTTACACTGAATTCTTAAACATATTCAAACATTCAAACTCACAATCAATAACAATATATCATTACATAATAATATTTAAAGTTTATACATTATTAATCATCAATGATCAATGTAGTGTCTTTAATGAGCTCTAATTACTCTACAATCAAATAAAACCATATATCATTAGATAATAATATTTAAAAAATAAAATTAGAAATAATTTTTAAGTTTTGCAATTACCTAAATCAACATCTTCATAAATCTTCATCTCTAGGTCATCACTGTATTTTGGTAAGGCGATATAGTCATTATTAATGGAGGAACAGAACCAATTTTGACTACATACTAATGTCTCTACCATTTTAGGATTCAAAGAACTCTTAAATGGATCAAGAATACGCCCTATTGTGCTAAAAGCTGATTCTAATGCAATAGTTGAAACTTAAACTGTTAACACATCACGTGTAATGAGAAAGATGATAAGAAACCTAAAAGAATTTACCTTCCACCATTTCAATATATCAAACTTATCCAACATGACATTTTCACATGGGGTGTTCAAATATTTCTCAACCTCATTTTCTTGCTTCCTCAGATGAAGGAATCTTTCCTATTACATCTTGTGATTGAGTCACATTAGATTGAAAATCTTTTTCCTGCACTAACATATAGTAAACTTTGAACATATCCATGAAAGTATTTTTGACATTATCTCTCAATTTTTGAACAATTTCTAAATCATAAATCTCTTCAAATAGGAATTCCAAATACTCCAATTTGTACCTTGGATCAATTACAAATACAACATACAACATCTTATTAGTCTTATCTACATTTTCCCAATATTTCTCAAATTTTGTTTTCATGTTAGCAGCCATATTTTTCAACAACAAATCTTCGGAATCACACTATGTAAGTATTTGAGATTAAATGTTATGCAATTCTGTAATATATAAATTTGATGTGGTATATAAAGATGCACTAAATGCTAATGTAGAGTCATAAAAAGTCTTTAAAAACTTGACAAAAACACTAATATTCTTCCAATCATCTAATGTTGGAGGCCCAACATTCGATCGCTCCTCATGAAAATAAGAAATAAAGTTTGTTCATTCTTTTTCTTCAAGACTATCAAATGCTTTTTGAAAATCTAAAGAAGATTTTAACATTAGATATGTGGAACTCTATCTTGTAGGCACGTCTAGCATGACACTTCCTTAGGACTTAATATTTTTCTTAACTGAACACATTTTAAACTTTTGTAATCTCAAATGAGAGGATATAACATATCTCACTACACAACGAATACTCATAATAGTATTGTGAAGATATTTAAATCCTTTTCTTACAACCAAATTCAAAATATGAGCACAACATCGCACATGAAAGAACTCCACACTCATAACAAGTCCATCATTCCAATTTTTTAGCTTCCTTTTCAAGTATGACACAGCAATATCATTTGAGGAAGTATTATCAAGTGTTATGGTAAATACCTTACATATACCTTAATCACGCAAACTTTGTTCTATCACTCTCCCAATTGTATCACCTTTATGATTCTCAACTTGGCAAAAGTTTATAATTCTCTTCTATAATTTTCAATCTTTGTCAATATAATGAGTGGTTAGACAAATATAATTAATATTTTGAATTGAAGTCCAACAATCACTAGTAAGACAAATTCTTTGTTTTTTACTTATGAAAAAGTTTCTCAAATATTTTTTCTCATCTAAATAACGTTGAAACACATCCCTAGAAATTGTTTGATGAGATGGCACATGAAACTTAGGATAAATTTCAGCCATAAAATCTTTAAATCCCTCACCCTAAACAAACCTAAAAGAAAGTTCATCAATAATAATCATTTTTGCCAAAGCAACTCTAGCACGTTTTGCATCAAATGATACAACAACTAATTTATGAGTTGTCGTATCACCCTCTTTTTTTGTTTGAAAACTTAACATCTTTTGTCCTTTATCTACTTCTTTAGAATCTTCTTACATAAATTATTGAAGTGATATATCATTGTAGTTCCATTCCTTGTGGAATGAGCAGCATAATTTTTTTTACAATAATGACATGTAGCTTTAGGATTTTCTACATCATATGGTAAAATATATGAAAAATGATACCATATTTCTTACATGAAATTTTTTAGTTTCTTCGTATCAGATTTGTTATCACGGTGAACATTACTTACTTACTTCTATTCCTCTTTTTGAAAATGAGTCATTTAAATACTTTGGTGGATTTTTCATTTCTTTTCGATGAATTTCAGGTTCAATGTCTTCGGTCATAGACATAATAAAATCTAAAAATTGACTTGGTCTAATAAACTCATGTAAATCATCACCTATATATAAAATATAGATTAGTACATATTCCTAATATATTAAAATATTACATTTTATACTTAATCAACAATCATTTCAAAACTAAAATAAATGAATGAATGCCAAATCGACTACCTTTTGTAGAACAATAAATTGAATGACCCATATTTTCATCTTTTTATTTTCAAAATCAAGTCTAATAATAACATGAATATAGAATACAAATGATATATCTAATGGTCTTCTTCATTTTCAAAAATAATCTACCCTACAAGTATGGACAAATGTCTAATACCAATTAGCCAAATGGAACTCCAGAGTTATCTCCTATCACGACAAATGATGAGAGTCTAAAACAAGATGATTTCATTTGACATTGAGTATGATAGAAATAGGCCGAAATAATAATTCATACACTCATTAATGTCCATATATTTTGACAATCTAACGCTTTACTTATTTGATTGACTATTGCTTATATGATCTCATTAAGTTCTAGTTTGCAAATGGACAGTATAAAAACTAACATATAAAAAAATACGAATACACAACCTCCCAATAAAAACCCATACAAAATATTAGTAATCTGACACTCCATGAAGGCTTCTAGTAAGCTCGTTTAGATTGAAAATGCTCTAACAACAGTTCAATCTCATTAATAGAAGTGATTTGAATGTTTGATGAACCCAAATGATGAGTAAACCACCCCAATGGAAATAAATAAATAAAAATCAGAAGTGTGCTTGGTCAAGGAGGAAGAGTTACTTGGGTTCATCAAACATTCAAACTAATTATCAACGTTTCGGGTTCTTTGGGCTTTAATATGACTTAATGAAATGTTAATTAACATAGATTCATGAGTATATTAGTTAAGTCATCGAAAATAATGGTAAACAAGGCTTGTTTTTAATTATTATTTTTTTGTTAACTACTTTAATAATCCCATAATTTTAACCAATTTTCGAAATAAAGGTCCAAATTTTATTTATATTATAATCTCTCATTTTTTAAAATTTTATACATAAGTCTTTAAATTTTTAAATAGAACGATTTATTTTTTAAAATTTTAAAATTTTAAAATTTTATATATCATTTCTAACTTGACTACTATAATATATATATATATATATAATTCATATTTTTATATCTATCTATAAAGTTTTAAAACTTTAGGACTTTAAAAACTTAAAGATATATTAGTGAATTTTAAAAATTTTGAAAAATAAATCACAAATCACATATTTTAAATGATTTTATTAACAAAAGATATTTGATATGATTAAAGCATATAACATGAAACAAGTGTGAGTCTAAGTGCCTAAACACTAAATATAATTATAATTAATTTAATACAAATTTTGAAAAACACTTAATGGAGAAAGGATAGTAAACACTACTAAGTAGATATCATGAAAACTTTAGATATTAAGAAATTGTTAAAATGTAAAGGAGAAAGGGAAAAATTACACCTATTATTTCATTGATGATAGACACTTAAACATTTATGAAAGAAGCTAAATATTCAATATTTTATTCTCCAACATAAATCTTATTAGAGCTCTATTATGTGAGCAAATTTTTTAAAATTTTAATTTTTTGAAAGTTATTTTTAATAATTTATTTATACTATTTAACATTTTTTATTGAATATGAGTTACTTTATCTTTATAAAAGTCTATAATTTGAACTTTTTTAAAGAATGAGTTTTCTTTTTTTTTTTACAAGTTTCAACAAATTTAAGAATTTTAATTGACATTAAGGGATTAAATCTAAGACTTTATTATTCTGATATCATGTAGAAATATCATATACTAATTCTACTAAAACCTCAAACTTTTCAAAGATATACTTAACAATTTATTTATACTTTTTAACATACTGACTCTTAAAATCAAGTTAAGGGAATACATTTATAGTGGAATCTTGATACCAAGTACTAGTATACAAAATAAATGTCTCACATTGATGAATAAAAGTACTAATGTTGTATTTATAAATATTACAAGATTTATTTTTCTTTAAGATTAAGTTTTTAAAATTTGAAGTGTCATATTATTTATACACTAACAAACTTTATAAGTATTACACCATACAGAGATATCATAAAGCGAAAAAGATCACTACTTAAGTTAGATCTCAAATGATTATTAATATTTCAAAATAGAACACTTAAATAAGTATAAAATGGAGATTAAAACTACAAAATAAATAAGACTAAGAGAATGATAAATTAAAATATTAAAATGATTGTTGATAACGAAGATAATGATTAAAATGATTGTTGATAACGAAGATAATGATTAAAATGATAACTCTAAACTCTATTAATAAAATCACTTGTAAAATATGTGATAACTATTTTAGTCACTTTTTTTGAGCTTTATTTCACGTAGTTTTTTTAGTTATAAAAAGAATCATTTAATCATTTAATTGGTAGAAAAATTGTTAAAATTTGACAAATTTTATTATTTTAATAATTTAAAAAAAATTATTTGAAGAGTTATTTTAATCATTTCAATATATTTTTTTAATAAATAAAAACTAACCAAATTTTATACTATTAATAAAAAAAAGATTAAACATGTAATTTTGAAGAACACTGAGCTAGTTTAAAGGAGATCGAAGTAGCTAAGGAGACAGAGGTATTAGAGGCCATCGAAAAGGCTAATATAGGGTATCATTTTGGGTTCTCGAGTAAATGTTCAAATGGGTTCTCAATTATAAAATGTTCAGATTTGGTAGGGATGCTTAGTTAAGGTTATTCATTTCTTACGCACTTTTTGTGTTTTTTTTTAAATAATGGATTAAATAACATCGTGATTGTTTTGACCTTGTTTTTTTTAAAAAATACTCAAAAATTAATTTTATTATTTTTCAATCATAAATAATAAGATAAAAAAAATATTATTCTTAAACCACAAGATTAAAGAACCCAATTACCTTAACATAATTTAATATATACCCTATTATAAATTAATTAGTAAACTACGTAGAAGACAATTTTGTGAGAATACTTTATAGCTTAGTTAATTGAGTTTACACTATCCAATCTCGTAGGCTTCCTTACACCCAAAGGGTGCATATGACGGTTGGGTGACGTGATGGATAAAATATGTGGCTCTCCATCCATTTCAATTTCAAGATTAAACTTACAAAAACTACCGATACGATCATACAGCTGATTACTAATTTACTATACACTACAAAGTTACAATGGCCATTGATTTTCTTTAAACAAGTTTTTAGAGTCTTCAGGGACAAGAACTGCAATCAAGCGGTAAATTATCCAACCATGAATCATCCAAAAGTGGAGCGGAAGAGACTAACTCAGTTGGCCATTCAGAACTAACATCTATTTCCTCAAAGTTAATGGGTTTACATCTTGCATCTCTATTTTGACATATAGACTGCAACCAAAGGTTGCAGTGAACAAAAACCAAATCAATGAATTTTTCTTGATCTACTCTGTTGCGTTTCTTTGAATTTATCTTCTCAAATGTGTTCCAATTCCATCTACACCAATGAGCACTGCAGGGTTGGCTTAATATCCTTATTGCTGCTCTTTGAAGTGTTGGAATTTCATAACCATATCCTGCCCACCAATCACCTGAGATTGCAACAAGCAAATTAATATGTTCTTCTAAGAAACAAACAAATAAATAAGAAAAGGAAAAGGTCAGCATGATTATCTAGGTCAACAGTCCTAGAAAAAGAACACACGCTATTAGGATATGAGCCAACAATCCACAAATAAAACATATCATAGTATGTGGGTGACGAATCCTTTCATCTTTTAGCAAAACAACCTAAAACTTCCCATGAAAACTAATAATTCTGCATGTGAGCTAAAGATATAGTAGCCATGCATTCCTTTACATAGACGTTTATCTATCTAAGGGCAATTCCACTGAATCAGGAATTAAATTCACTGCTTATAAATGATTGGAAGGAAGATAATGTATTTAACTTGAAAACATTTGTTAAACTTTTAATTAGAAAGTACTCTTCCCCCTCACCCCCCCTCCTTCCTCCTCTTCTCTTCTTCTTTTTGGCTTTGTTATTTGATAGCTAATGCTTGCACATACCTGGGGCATTCAATATTCTTCCCATGATTGCAAAATCAGTCCCAAGTGCTCCTTGTGCATTTATATAAACAGGGTGTTCCTTAGTTATTTCCACTTTGTCTTTGTCTGTAATAGCCATTTTAAACATGGCTTCCTGAAACCCATTTCTCAATCTTGAATCAATCTTAAAGTTTGGGTTGTAAAATATTGAAGGATTTAGGGATGCTGCAGCTGCATGCAAGGATGAGTGAAGTTGCATATTCCATCTACAATCAATTATATCCCAAATTGGCATAAATTTCTCTTCTACGCCTTTGTAAAACGCCTTTATTGTAAACTTTGCCATCTCTATTCCTTCATATATGTAGCCCATGGCCGGCATGTCCCCATCTACAATTCTTAGGATTTTAACAAGTGGTTCAGACACTTTCACAGCATCATGTGCATCCTTCCAAAACCTATCCATGTACAAGGGCTTAATAGCTTGGGCCTCGAGACGTCTGCTATAAACAGATGACAACCATTCTGAATGAGAAAACATGTGTTTTAAATTGTCCTCATGAATCACAAGTGACCTCAAGGAGAGAAAATTGGTTACATATCTTGTAATTCTTGATCTGATCAACTCTCTTCCACCAATGAATTTCCTCAACGTATTCAAAGTCCAAGAATGGCTGTATATGTACCTTGTTATGGCCTTTGCCTCCTCCAATACAGTATTCACCCAATCCAGCTTGCCAATATCCTCCAACATCTTATCAATGCAATGAGAAGCACAAGGAGACCAAAACAATGAATTGTATTTGGCCATAAGAAGCCTACCTGCATGAACATAACTTGCAGTAGTATCAGTTATTACTTGAACAACATTTTCCAAACCAATCTCCAATACAACAGATTGAAGCAACTCAAACAAATAAGTAGCATCATCTTCATGATCTGATAGATCAACCAATTTCAGAAACATTGTTCCCTTTGGAGATGTAACTGAGAACACTACAAGTGACTTGGACCTATTATCAGACCAGCGGTTGCATAAGATAGTACATCCAGTTTCTTTCCATTCATCTCTATATTTCTTGTAGCAATCATGAATATCACTCTTCACCTTTTCTAATAGAGAAGACCCAAGTTTTTCAAAAGTTGGGGCTTTGTATCCCACACCACACTCTGCTACAGCATCCACCATTTCCTGATAATGCATTGATTTTACAGCACTTAAAGGGATAGAGTTGTGGAAGAAGAAAACAGCAACTTTTTTATCGGCATGGTCGTTCTTATGTTTTTGAGGATCATCCACCACTGGCAGCATACTTGGTGAAGGTTGTGCAAATAACAAAGGAGGAGAAGCACTTCCATTCTGACCACTACATCCGTGATTAGGATGGCAACCGTCACTAGCCGAAGAGCTATTCTGTTGACAGTTGGCAGCAACTGCATCATCCACCTTCTGTCGTTTGGGAGCTTTCTGTTTCTTGGGAGTGTTTAGTATGCTTAGGATACGGTCACGCACGTGATTTGGGACTTCAGCACAGGGAACTACATCTTTGTTTTTGATTTGAGCTAAGTGAAACTTCATCCTATAAACCCCTCCACTAAACTCCCGCTGACAGTAGTTACACTTAACCTTCTGTCTATTTGCATCAACAAGAACACAGTGCTCCCAACATGCATCCTTTCCTCGAACCATTATCTTCAATAAGTCAAAACTTCAATTAAATTCTTGCTTTTTGAGTTCATCAATATGTAAATTAGTAAATATGTGTAGCCTAAAGGTGAATTAGTGAAGCTAGAGGGAGAAAGGGGAAACAGAAGTGCAGAACTTAATAACATACTGAACTACAAATGTCCATCACAAATTTTACTTTGCCTGGTTAAAACTTAAAAGCAAGCACTTATGCAATTTTTGCAGATAAATAACTCATTATATAGTAATAGCTTACACAAAATGTACTTTATAATGAAATTACTTTGACATTAATGTCGATTCAAGTTTCATTTTTGTACATTATGTCCTTCTATGTATAGGTTACAACATACCAGAATTACCCAAGTGAATTATAATAAACAGAAACTATAATTAGTAATTACTAACCACTTGAATGAATTACCTCATTATTCTAGTACTAGTATTGCCCCATAAATTAAGCAGCTA
The DNA here is from genome assembly GCA_030763125.1 of Hippophae gyantsensis. Taxonomy (NCBI): domain Eukaryota; kingdom Viridiplantae; phylum Streptophyta; class Magnoliopsida; order Rosales; family Elaeagnaceae; genus Hippophae; species Hippophae gyantsensis. The sequence continues at coordinate 2,788,138 of CM061030.1, forward strand.
AAAATTGTAAGAAAAACTCTTAAACAGCTTGAGCAGCATCAACATCAAAGGCATAATCAATCATCTCCTACTATGTAGGGTACATCAAATTCTTGGCATACATCTAAATATTTTAGCTAGGTACAATGACCAACCAAACAAAGTTAGTCTTTTTAACTCACATGTAGCTCCATATACCCTCAAAAAGTGAAAAGGTTCTTCCTTTTTTTTAAATTTCCAAATATAGTTTATGAATTGGTATTATATCCCACAAATTTTTCTTTGACCTCAAAGTCAATAGCCCACTTTTGCAACCTAAGCTTCTAAAACAATTACATATAGATCAAAGATTAAATTAAGGAAGAAAAAAAGAGAGGATATTACTTAACAACTGACAACTCCAAGACTAAAAAAATTGGAACCGAAATGAAAGAGGAACAAGATGGAAATTGGAAACAACTGGCTACCTGATTCTTTTAAAAGATCTAAGTCGAGAATCGTGTATTTCCGGGAGTTAGGAAGTTGATAGAGGCAAAAACAAAATCGGCGTCGCGCGAATCTAGAAGAGTGGATCGGCGATTTTGAGGCGGAACGATACCGAGGAAATGAAAAGGCAACGTCGTTAGATCAGTGGTCCTCGTCAAGCTCCCCCACGAGGAGAAGACAAAGCGTGTAAATGAGTAAATCGTCTTACCTTACTACCTCTCACGTGATCTGCTCTTGGTTTTCCTTTTAATATCGTCCAGTTTTTAGTCAAAATTAAGTAATTAACTCGAATTAGTATCGTTAAAAATATTTAATGATCGTATTCTATTCTGTAATCAAATGAATATACATGGTATTTTTATATATAAATTATAAGTAAACTAGATATATCTAAAATAACTAAATATAGATATACATTAGCAGATATATATATACATTAATATATTACTAGATATACATTAACATCCCCCTAAAACTCAAGGTGAATGTGAGACCAACTTGAGGTTGTCAACCAAATTACGAGTGCGTCTTTTGGGAAGTGACTTAATGAAGATATCTGCAAGTTGATCGTTGGAGGAAATGTAGAAAAGCTTAAGAACACCATGGATAAGATGAGAGCGAATGAAGTGACAATCAATCTCGATGTTTTTAGTCCGTTCATGAAAGACATCACTATGAGTAATATGAATTGCACTCTGATTATCACAATAAAGAGGAGTAGCAGAGGATGTGGACACACCCAAATCCTTAAGAAGCCATCGTAGCCAAAGAAGCTCAGATGTGGTATCAACAAGAGCACGATATTCTGCTTCAGTACTAGAGCGGGCCACGAAGGTTTGTTTCTTACTTCGCCAAGAAATCAAAGAAGAATCAAGGAGAAAGCAATAACCTGTAGTGGACCTGCGATCAAGGATCTCTCGCCTAATCAAGATCGTAGAATGCACAAAGTACTAAAGGAGAATCAACTGAGTAGAAAAAGCCATGGAAGATAGTGCCTTTCAAGTATCGTAGAATACGTAGAATAGCAGCATAGTGAGTTAATCGTGGAGCAGATAGATACTGGCTCACCTGATGAACATCATAAGAAATGTCTGGACGAGTAACTGTAAGATAAACTAGGCTGCCAACCAATCGTCTGTAAAGAGAGGGATTAGACAATGGTTGCCCCTCCGATGGTGTGAGATGCGCATTAAGTTCAACTGGAGTGTCAACAGTCTTGCTGTCAGTGAGTCCAGCTTGAGATAAGAGGTCAGATGCATACTTAGCTTGAGTAATATAAAGACCATCTGTGGAACGAGTGATCTCAAGACACAAGAAGTAGCCGAGATGTCCAAGGTCTTTCATCTCAAACTGGTGACTAAGAAAATCCTTGAGTTCTTGAATACCACTGAGATCATCACCAGTTATGATCATATCATCCACATATAGGAGAAGCAAAATGGTGCCTTTATCATTACGACGAAGAAATAAGGCAGAATCATAATGACTGGCCGTGTAACCCAAGCGAAAAATGGTGGAGCTGAACTTGGCAAACCATGCTCGTGGAGCTTGTTTAAGGCCATAAAGTGCTCGTCGAAGGCGACAAACCTTATTTGTTTCAACAGAAAGACCAGGAGAAGGTTGCATATAGACTTCTTCATGTAGATCCCCATTAAGGAATGCATTTTTGACATCCATTTGAAAAAGGTCCCATTTACTAGCAGTGGCAACAGCTAAGAGAGTACGAACAGAGGAAATACGGGCAACTGGAGCAAAAGTCTCTTCATAATCAATCTCATACTCTTGTGTAAAACCTTTTGCTACAAGACGAGCCTTGTAACGATCTATGGACCCATCAGAGCGAGTCTTGGTCTTATAAATCCACTTACTACCAACCACAGACTGACCAGGAGGGAGAGTAACCAGATCCCAGGTATGGTTTTTGGTTAATGCATCAATCTCTTCTTTCATTGCAATCTGCCAAAAAGGGTTAGTAGATGCATCACGATAGGTGTGAGGCTCATGAAGTGTAGCAAGGGCAGTGTAACAATGATAGTCAAGTAAATGTGTAGGGATGGATCTTACCCGGGTTGAGTGGCGAGGTGGAATGTCTTGTGGAGGATCTTCAGGCGGAGCAAGAGCAGGGGACCTATGTTCAAGGTGGGGTAGCTCATTATCAACTTGTTCTTCTACAACCTGTCTAAGATAAGATTGAATAGTGAAGTCCATAGGTGGATTAGGAGTATCTTTAGAGGGATCAGGAGACTCATTTGGAAAGATTTCTAAAACATTTGAATTAGTTAAGGAAGAACGAAAGTGAGAAAGTTCAACAAATAAACGGTGTTCCCAAAAGATAACATTACGGGAAACACGAAGATGATGTGAGACAGGATCATAGCATTGATACCCTTTTTGAGTTTCACCATAACCAAGAAAACAACAAAGTCTAGATCGAGACTCAAGTTTGTTGTGTTCATGAGGTTGAAGAAGAACGAAACAAACAGATCCAAATGAGCGAAGGTAATGATAGTCCGGAGATGATCCAAAAAGGCGCTCATACGGAGTCTGATTATGAATGACAGCGCTTGGAATGCGATTAATGGCATAAACAGCATGAAGAGCAGCTTCACCCCAAAATGGGGCAGGAACTTTGGCAGAAAGAAAGAGAACACGAATAGTGTCAAGAATATGACGAAGTTTTCTTTCGGCTTGACCATTTTGTTGAGAGGTTCCTGGACAGGTTAGATGATGTACAGAGTTTGAAAAGCATTTTGAGTATATTCAAGAGCATTATCAGATCAAAAAATTTTGATATGTTTGGAGAATTGTGTTTCAACCATTTTTGCAAAGTTACTGTATATTGGTAAGATTTTAGAACGAGATTTCATTGGAAAGATCCAACTATAACGAGAATAATCATCAATAAAAACAACAAAATATCGAGATCCACCAATACTAGTAACAGGAGAAGGTCCCCAAACATCAGAATGAATTAACTCAAAAATACTATTAGAGATAGATTTACTATTATTGAAAGGTAAAGCTGGCTGTTTTCCTAACTAACATGAAGTACAATCAAAATTATCTTTGGACACAGAACCCAATAGACCTTTAGAAGCTAACTGTTGTACCCGAGTGGATGGGGCATGACCAAGACGAGAATGCCAAAGTGCGAGAGAAGGTAAGGAAGAAATTGCAATAGTTGCAGCAGCAACAGAGGTAGGAGCAGGAGCAACAGGTGGAAGATGAAGATTGTTTACGGGAAACATACGCCCGACCCTAGGACCGGTCCCAAGCTCTTGCCCCGTCCTCGGATCCTGCACAATACACCTAGAATAGTCAAAAATAAGGTGATATCCTAGTTCAGCTAATTGTCCCATAGAGCATAAATTATAGGATAGGTCAGGTACATGGAAAACTCCAGGAACAGAGAGGGTAGAGGTCGAAACAAAACCTAGACTATTCCCATGAATGGTGGAACCATCAGCTATATGAATATTAAGGGGATGTGGTGCAGGGTCAAGTTTGGAGAATAAAGATGAGTGAGGTGTCATGTGATTGCAACATGCAGAGTCAAAAAGCCAAGTTTGAGACTTACCGGGCAAAACTGAGAGAGTAGTGGAAAGAGATGCATTACCAGCCATTTGAACAGCCTGAGTTATGATCTTCTGTAGTTCAGTGGAGGAGAGGTTGATAGTGGATTCAGAAGACTGGGACTCTGCTGAACTAGAAGGCATCAACGAAGTAGGCTCAGTATTAGCAACAACAGCAGTAGATTTGTTACGACGGTAACAAGTCTCAATGGTATGGCCATGACGCTTGCAATAATTGCAGAAACTTTTATTGCTCTGTCTACGACGATTGTAAAAGCCAGAGGAATCACCTGATTGCTGAGGTTGCTCAATGGTAGAAGCAGGAGGAGTAATAGCCAAAACATTGAGCTTATTCTGGGCCTAAAGGGTTGCAAGTCGAGCTTCTTCTCTAACCAACTCATCTACAGCAGTATCAAGAGAGGGAGGAGGACTACGATTAAGAAGCTAACCTCGGATGGGCTCAAAGTCCTTGTGGAGTGACATCAAGAACTCATAGAGACGAAATTCATCCCTGACTGTAGCATATTGTTGAGCATGCCCAAACTGGATCACAAAGGTCAATTTGGTCCTAAAGGAAGCGAAGCTGATCAAAGTAGTCATTGATAGATTGCCCTGGTTCTTGTTGAAGTCGATGCAATTCAACTATTAGCTGATATTTCATGGATCCGTGAGTAGTGGAGTACCTTTTGGCCAACATATCCCATACTGATTTGGCATCATCAAAGCTGCCCAACAGATTAGAGATGGAGGGAATAGAAGTATTCCGAATCCATGTGAGGATCATGTGGTTGTGACTATCCCATTCAGTCATACGACGAAGGAAAGTAGCATCTTCTTCACTTGCTTCTTTAATAGGAATGATAATTACACCAGTACAATAATGCCAGAGCATACGACCCTTAAGAAAACTGCGCATAGCTTGAGACCATGACAAGTAATTCTTAGTCCCCTCCAATATAGTATTGATAGGGCAAGCAATAAAAGTATCCTTTTTATCCATTTGGAAACACAATAAGCAAAAACGGACTGCAAAAATGAGATCTACGCGAAAAATTGGGTAGGGTGGACCTGTATTGCGAAATCCCGGTCAACGGTCAATGGTCAATACGGTCAGCTCGGTCAACGGTCAGCGTAGTCAACGGTCAGCACAGTCAACAGTGCGCTGGTGATGATGATGATGTTAGCCTTAGGGAAATTGCTGATGACGTCACGAGTAGAGTTGCGGCGTCCTTGGTGCGTCAGATGCACGCGCGGTGATGTTGTCCGCGCGTGCGGGCGCATTCGGTGGCTTATGACTGTGATACACCCACGGTTATGTATATCGGGACGCGGCGATCACAGTGGTATCTGCAGATAGGTTATCGGGTTGAGATTCACGGCGGCGGATATTTTCAACGGCGGCGCATGGAAGACGTGCAGATCGTTTGTGAGGCGCGTGGGGGAGTGTGCGTTGTCCGATGGTTGTGATACTTCCATGGTTGTGTAGATCTTGTCGAGCCGATCACAGTGGTATATGCAGAAAAAATTTCGGAACAATATGCACGGCGGCGACGATGATTGCAGTGGTTTGTATGGTGCGGAACTCCTTAACAATTGGCGACTGTAGTTACGGAACCTAAAGACAACGACTAAAAGACGTCGGAGGTTCAACGGTGAATGATTGCAGTGGCTATTGTGACAGTAGAAGCTATAAGGGTTAAGTAACACCAGAAAATACAGGACTGCTAGAAAGACAAGAATAGTGGCTCTCATACCATGTTAGAAATACTTAATGATTGTATTCTATTCTGTAATCAAATGAATATACATGGTGTCTTTATATAGAAATTACAAGTAAACTAGATATATCTAAAGTAACTAAATATAGATATCCCTAAAGTAAATAGATATACATTAGCAGATATATATATATACATTAATATGTTACTAGATATACATTAACAAGGATCAAATGGTTAAATTTAAGGAGAACATATTTAAACTTCTACTATATATAATTCACTTATTCTAAATAAATAAATATATTTTCATCACATTATAAACAATAATTAAATACATTTTTAATCCTATTTTTTTAACCATGAAATAACGAATAAATAGCTAAAATCATATAGGTTAGATATTAAATTATCATTAATTTTTTTAAAATAGAAAAATCATTCTTATCATTAAAGTTGACATAAAAAGGACAAAAAATAAAGTCAAATTTTAATAAATTTTATAAAAAATATTATTATTTAAGATATGTAATTAAAATATTATTATTTAAATAAGTTACGATATAGATTAAAAAAATGAATAAGATAAAAAGATAATAAACATCACAATGTTAAAGTTGTTATTGAATGACAAGAATAATGATTAAAGTGATAATTTTATCTTGTATTAATAAAATTATGTATAAATTATATGATAAATTTAATTAAAAAAATTCTTAAAAATTAATATTATCTTTCATAGATTATTTTCTTAAAAATATGATAAAAAAGTTCTTTGGCGTAAAATAATTTATCCCCTTTTCTTCTAAATGAATTAATCCTTATTTTTTATACATTCAATTATTTAGTTATTGTTATTTTGAATTTGAAACAATGAAGAATAATATATAACATATAAGTACTGTTCATGATTAGTATTTTTATTTTTCTAAAAATAATGAGAAATTAGCTATTGAACATAAAAGAGAGATAGAAAGAGCGACAAACATAATTAGTTGCCTCCATTTTTTACAAAAGATTAAAAAAAAATCATGCTATTATACTTAAACTTAGTCGCAGAACACAATCACATGTTATTATTATGTTAAGAACATAAAAATGTGTTATATATTGTCTTTATTAGTACAAATTTATAAAAGAATAAAGATTAAATTGTTTTATGGCTAAAAGAATGGAAACTAAAAATGTATTTTCCTACTAAAAAATATACGTTTATCCCCTTTATAAAAATACATTAACAGTATATTTATTATATTATAAAAAAATATGAATACCTTTATTCTATACATTTTTTAAAATTAATCTTTTAATCGATTAACATAACATATCAATATTCTCTCGTATTTTTTAATGAGATTTGATATTTTAATGATATTTTTATTAAATAAAAAGTAAATATTTAAATTTATTATCAAATTAGTATATTAGTAGTCTCTCATTTAACAAAAAGTAATCAATGATTCAATTTTAAAAAAAATTAATTTATAAAATGATAATTTTATATTTATGAAAATATTTATTATTTTATATATTTTCTCATTTTTTGTCAATTTAATACGAAAATATCTCATATTATCCTAATAATTATCGATAACCTTAATCGATCATCATCTTCTTTCTATCCTAGATATTGCTTTATTCCTTTATCAACCAACTAACTTTTTAATATTTTTTACAAAACAATCAAAAATTGTATTTTTTATACTTAATATGTAGTTGCGCCACCATTAACTTATTTGTAGTATCAATCTTTGTCCTAACCATCACTACACCAATTCATTCACTCTAATCTTATTGACTCCTTTATCCTTTTCGATCACCTTATATTTTATCAAATCTAAGGTGAGCGTAACTTTGATAGAACACAAAATTAAATGAACTTACTATAATCGCAATCATTGATAGAGATGATACCTCAAATAAGTTAATGGTTTTCTAACTTTATTTTCAATTAAATTTCATTTTTAATAACGTTTTATTCCTTTATCAACCAACCAATTTTTTAATATTTGTTACAGAACAATCAAAAATTGTATTTTTTTTACTGAATATGTAGTTAAGCCATCAACTTATTTGTAGTATCCATCACTATTCTAACCGCCACTATACTAATTTATTCTCTTTGATCTCATTAACCCCTTTATCCTTTTCAACTACTTTAGATTTGATCAAATCTAAGGTGAGCGTAACTTTGATAGAACACAAGATGAAATGAGCTTACTGTAATTGCAATCGTTGATAAAAATGATACCTCAAATAAGTTAATGGTTTTCTAACTTTAATTTCAATTAAATTTCATTTTTAATAACGTTTTATTACTTTATCAAGAAGCCAACTTTTTAATATTTATTTCAGAACAATTAAAAATATATATTTTTGTTACTGAATATGTAGTTAAGCTACCATAAACTTATTTACAGTAACTATCTATATCTTAACCACCACTATATTAATTCATTCCCTTCGATCTCATTGATCCCTTTATCCTTTTTAACTACCTTATATTTGATTAAATCTGAGGTGAACGTAACTTTGATAGAATACAAGATTAAATGAACTTACTGTAATTACAATTATTGATAACCTCAAATAATTTAATGGTTTTTTAACTTTAGTTTTAATTAAATTTTATTTTTGAATTATTTTACTACAGACAGTGAACGATGATTGGTAGTATAAGGTATATGACAAAGAAGATGGTAAAAGTGAATATGATTGTTAGGATAGATATAATTTATTCGTTATAAAATGAACAAAAAAAATATAAAAAAAGATATAAAATAATAAATATTTTTATAAAAAAAAATTTATTCTTCTACAAAATGTCCATATATACAATTTTTGTTGAATGAAAAATTGTGATGAAATGAGTTTCAAATATATACATTTTCTTTAATAAGATTATCAGTAAAATACCGAAGCCTTGACTAGTGTTAATAATCTCTCTCTCTCTCTCTCTAAACTAATTGATGCCCCCAACTTCGGGTTTCACATCGTGTTTACTCTTTTTTATTTATTGGGAAAAAAAAATCGGTCTTTCTATTAGTTTCTTAGTCTGAATCATCTTTCTTTCTATTTTTTTAAAATGAACTGAATCGTCTTAATGATAACCCTATGATTTTACCTTGATAGTTGATAAGACTCTGATACTTTGATTAAAGATCTAAAGTTTAATTTTCAACCTTTATAGTTTGAAGTAGAAAAAAAATCCCGTGATTTTTGTTCTGTATCATATAACTCAGTCCACACGATTTCAAAACCAATGAGATAGTACTTGATTTCACAAAAAACTTGAGTTCATTCAATGTCAGTAATGAACAACTTAATTTGATTCGCTTACCGTTAAGCTTATGGTCGTTTCCTGCTCCTGGAAAAACATTTCTATAAGAGAACAGAGCAAATCAATGCACATGAAGGCGAAGTTTCACAAAGAATTTATTACTAACGAGACACTTAAGTCAGTAAGTAAACCATAGTGATGACAACTGAAACTATTGAAGCTCCAATTAGACTCGCCAACAGCAGTTGGGGGCTCTAACAAGTCAAAGGGAATGTAATCGAGTTAACAACAGCACAGCAAATAATCCAATTTGGTTATTACTTTCAAAAAATTTCAAAATCACTTTCTTCACATAACTGTGACTTGAAAATTCTGTATAGGAAACATTACTCCGCTGAGCTCACTTGCTGCCTACCTCTTCGTGCACAATCTGCAAAGCTTTTAACAAAATGAGCACATTTTAAAGGATCCTTGACATGGTCCTTGTAGCAATCCAAGCAAGCCTCTGACTCAACTAAGCAGGGCATGGGCTTCTGGTTGGGAAGCTTGAACTCCTTCTCACGGAGATCCTTTGCTCTCTGCGTTACTTCCTGTACCATGGTCTCCTCCTGTTTCTGCAACTTCTCCATGACACTCTCACTCTCTTTGAGAACTGATCGGATCGCATCCAGCTCTACATTTGCAGACTGCAAAGGAGGGGTTACAGGTATAAAGTAAGGAGGCCATCCCGATGCTGCTGCCCCCTTGTGTGTTTCATTAACACCAGAAATTTGCTTCTGATTTATCCCAGCCTGGGGCTGCTGAGGCTCTCGTGTTGCCTTAGTTCTAGTCCTTTTTGTCTTCTTTGGTTTATCACCATCATCAATGAGCCTGTTAACAAGGTTGCTGCTAATCTGAATGGTAAAATCACCCATAATGGAGGAACTCCTAGGGGAAATACCTGGAGCTGGAGGCATCAATAGAATGAAAGCAGTGGCTCAGAACTCAATGACACAAACTTAATTTATAACTTAATTTATAACTACATATACTAGCAAATATCAATTACAAGAAATGGATCCAAAGTGATTGTCTATTATCAAATAAGCAAAAGCCAGCATGTTCTAAATTCAGAAAACTATCATTCAAAATGATGCATGCTATCTTAAACACGTAGTTTTATGATATAGAGAGAATTACAGAATATTGAAAATAACATTTTGAGACGAGGGAGATCAAAGGGTAAAGAAAGACAGGAGTATGAAACTTCAGGATTATCATACAGCTGAATCTATCATCGTTAAGAAGTGATAACTGACAGTTAGAGAAATACTAATATCACACAAATTTACAACCACTTTTGCATTCATAACTCTTATATCATGTCATGTGTCAAAATTAGTTTGAAAAATATTATTCATTTTTCTAAATAATATTGGTACGTGTAACAACATGTGAGTGCAAATTTGTGTCCTTAACATTCTTCTTAGTAGCACTGGTCCAATTATATTCTCTTTTATAAAATTAAAAAGAGTAGCATATAGTGTAAGTTCCTTCTTACTTTCCCAAGAACAAAAAATATAAGATAGTTATCATAAGAAATGCTAAGATTACATAAATTTGTATCTATATTTGCACTAATTGGCGTAACGCATGCTCAAATTTTCTTGAAAAGTACGTACTTTTTTTCATTTTCAAAGTTACCTGGTCACGTATAAGAACATAATTAATATAGGTGCAAATTTATATGTCCTTAGCACTTATCCTATCTACTAATATGTTCTTTCAAGTCAGAACTCTATCCCATTTCAAACTGCATCCTTACACTCCTAAAGTTCCAAATGCAGTCATATGAATCAACTTCCAGTATCAATATCCCAAAGAAAAGAGAAAAAAAAAACCTCCAGCCTATCTTTTTTAATCAGAAAACAAAAAATCTTTAACAATCATCACATAGCCATACAAGTGGTGTAAAAGCCCATAAGAACTATGTGTCCTCTAATCCTAATAGGTTAACCAAATATGGGTGGAGACAGCCATTATTCTTATAAGCTTTAACATAATGTTGTCTTTAATCAATGTGATACATTGCCTCTAAGAAGTGGTGTACAAAATCCTATTAGTAGCATATTCATATAACAAAACCTAATTCTATCTTGCAACATTAACAATGTAAGAGAGAGACAACTGTAGGGATCTGGAAAAAGGGATCGAATATTATGAGGGAAGGCACCGATGAATTGAAAACTAGACGATTAACTGGTGCATTTAATCGGGGAAATTTTTTTGTTTTCAATTTCTCAAATATACAACTAAACAATTTAAAGCAAGGAGAGGTGGTGGAGATGAGATGAGGACCTTGCGGTTCGAGGACGTAACGAGTCTGCAATCAGAAGCCGATGATGATTGATGCTAGCAGGAGTACCCTAGATCGGACGGCTGTGATCTCTCGCAACCATAGATGGGCTGTTCTTCCTTTTGCTGCCGCAAAGACTAAGAGGGTCTCAGAAAGTTGAAGAAAGAGAGTGGAGGGAGATCGAGTACAGGGTCGGGTTGGGTCAAATCATACAATTACGGGTGATCCTATTTATTAATTTATTTTTCTTATCAAACGGGTGTTCTACTTCTTTTTAGATCAAACGGTCATGGTGGAGCGATATGGAGTATGGATCGGTTTGGGTCAAATCGTACGATTACGTGTGATTCTATTTCTTTTTGCTCAAAAACAGGTGATTTTATTTTTTTTCGCCTTGAAACTAATTCTACTCTCTTTCTTTTTTTTAGATTAAACGGTCAGGATGAGGATCTAACGGTGCTATTCGAACTGCGGTTTGATACGGAAAAGAATAAATACCATTACGCTGTATTTAACTTTTATATGATTTATGTTTATAAATAAAACAGCGACGGATTTAAAAGTTTATTTTAAGAGGGTATTATATAATAATAAAAATAATGTTATTTGTAGGAAAAATATTATATATTTTTTATTTAAATATAAATATATATAAATTATTGAATTTTAATATGTTTTTAAGTAATAAAATCTTAAAATTTAAACTTCAAAGAAAATATATACTTATTTTATATATATAATTTATTTATAATTTTATAAATATAATATACAATACTAAAAATTGAGATTGATATGGACCTTTATATAGTTAAGTCTACCAGTAAAAAACTATGATTATATCATAATTTATGATATAAATAATACTTAAAATATATCTATTCTTTATTTTATATAAATACTTTTATATATAAATGTTCATATTTTAATATAAATATTAATATTATTTTTTAAATTATAAAGCTATACTACGTACGAGGATGGCTAACATAAAATATTCCCTGGTTAGCCCCGGTTGATTCTACTTCGAACAATTTACACAACTTTACTTTACTATCAACTTTATTTTAGATGAATATATATATTATAAAAATATTACAAATTTTTTGTTAAAAATATACATAAATATATATTAAAAAATCCATAAATTATGTAAGAGAAAAACAAATCAAAGCTATATGTTTAAATAAAATTCTTTTATTTTTAGAGAACAAATTTAAGAATTTTTTATTTTGGGGATTAAAATAATCATTTTACTCGCGTTAAAAATATAGTATCTTTCTCACATGATATTTTTAAAAATTTTATTCTTTTTATATATTTTTTGATAATTAATAGATTTATAATGTCCTACGTAATAGTTGATAATTTTTTTGTATAATTTTGACATAATTAATGTTCTTCTGCTAACATTTATCCAATATGCAATCATTTGTAATAAAAATAGTATTTGTAATTGTTGTATTGTTCGACTTATTTTTATAATTGAATCGACTTATTTTTATAATTGAATTGATTTTTTTAATATATTTATAATTAGTTAAATTTGTATATAAAATTTTAGTTTCTGCTTGAAAAAATAGTTTTGTGATTTAAATTATTAAAAGTTATGATTAATTTTTTATTTATATTCTTCAAATATTTAATTATAAATTAATGATGAATCAAATATGATTAAAGAAAATATTTTAGAATTAAACATTAGACACATCATGTGTGCTTAATTGTGTATAATGAATAAAAATCTATTTTAATTTCATTAATTTTAATGTTTAAAAAATAACTTTAATTACAAGTTAAATATTGATAACATTTTGATTATAATTAAAAAATATATCTATCTTATGTTTATTAATTTTTAATCTCAAGTTCGTTAAAGGAAAGTTATCAATTAATTAAAAATTTGTTTTGATAATAAATAATTGATTAATTGATTATCATTAACAACTCATCGTTATAAAGAGTTTTATTTAAAAAAAAAATAAATCAATAAATATAGCTTATATCAAGAGTTATATTCGTTAAAATCTCAACATCATCCTAAGTTCGAATCTAGTTTAATTTATTACTTTAATTTATTTATTTATTATATATATATAATTAAATTTATAATTTATAATTCTTAAACTATCTAACAATTTGTTAGAATGTTTATGATTTATTTTTTTTCTTAACTAAATTAAAAAATAAATAAATTTTTTAAAACCACATAATTCCTTGAAAGATGTTCTTCAAAATATAAGTGATTAGTATATCTATGATCTTAGTTTTGATGTGGGGTTAATTTTGCTTAAAATATTTGATAAATTTAATGTCTTAATTTTAAAACATTTTTTTATTTTATTTTCTTACTTCTTAGTTCGATTAATTTATTATAAATTTTTAAATTTATTGATAATTTTAATATAAAATCACTACATTTATAATGATGTTGCTATAGTTTAACAATAAAATTACTTATAGCATTATGTAAAAGTATAGGGTGAAGTACTTTTTTTTATGCCAGCAAACTAATACTTTGAGTTTTTTTATTTACTAAAAAGATATCATTTAGTTAATTTTATTAATAAAAAATATATTAGATAATAATAAAATATAATTTTTATCTAATTTTTTATTAAATATAATAAAATAATATATGTATTATATGTATAATTATATTTTTTTAATAAATATATAATAAAATAATATTTAATTAAAAAATTACTAAAATATTTTAAAAAAATTTATTCTTTTAAACTTAAACAAAAAATTTATTATCTAATATATAATTAAAATAATTTGTTAAAATAGATAAACATGCATGTGTTGATATTTTATTATATTAACAAAAAAAATTAGATAAAAAGTTTAACTTTTATCTAATATATTTTTTATAAATAAAAAAAATTTAAAATATGTATTTTTTAATGAGAATATTAAACAATTTCTTAGATCTAAACAAAAGACTTTCATTATAATTAAAAAAACAAAAAAAAAATAGAAAACACAAATAACACAAAACTAGCCGATAAACAAGAAAGTAAGTGTGACAATTTGAAGGTTATATAATGAAATTACTCTAAATAAATATAAAATACACAAACCATTTTATTTAATTTAACTCTTCTCTTTATGTCGGCAGAAAAGTACAGCAACTATGTACAAGTAAAGATTTTATTTTTATAAAGCCTATCATTACAATTTCACTTTCACATTATGAGAATGTGCCTGCTCCTAATTTATTTATTTTTGGGTACATATGATTATTACAATAATTAATAAAACCAAATATGACAACACCGTCTTTGTTAGTGTGTCACTGTTGCTTTAGTTGTTGAGACAAACACATAAGAATTAGGTTTAACTTCAACCATCCAAGAATTTTCTATTGCAAAATTCAAGGAAACATTCAACACCAATAACCTAAAACTCAACCGGATCAAAGATCACGTGCACTTTTTGTAACATGTAGCCACTTTGATAACGCTTTTTCTCCAATTTCTAAATTGTTGAGGGAGTTGAATTCAATATCATTATTAAAGCAATCCAACCCAAAATCTTGAATTCCAAAATCATGACAATCCAAAAATGAAAATCCCAAATGATCATCGATTATTTTTCCTTCAATGGGTTGAAAACTCCATGAGGGATCATTAATAAGAGAATCAGAGTCATCAATATTCCATATATTGTTCATCAATAATTCATCAATATTGTAAATTATGTTATCTTGCGATGTAGAAGAGTTTTCAGTACTTGAGTTGTCTTCTGAAGAGTTGACTATGCTTTGGTTTCTTTCTTGAGAATGTTGTTGACTCTCAGTATTATTATCTTCATGTGTTTTTGAAGCTATTTCATTAGACATAGATTGATCTTTATTAAGAGGTTCATGAGTAACTGGATCTATTCCCATCTTCATGAGCTTTTTCTTTATATGTGTGTTCCAATGATTCTTTATTTCATTGTCTGTTCTTCCCGGTAATCTTGCTGCAATCTTTGACCACCTGTTAAACAAATTAGGTAAAAATAATTATTATTTTTCCAATAGATATAATCCATTTTATTTAAGATACAACGTACACATTTATTAACTAATTAATATAAATTATAGTAAAGAAGTTCAAACTAACCAAGCTCTAAAAAGATATACAAGGATATATATATATCAAAAATAAATAACCATGCATGCATATGTTCAAGATGAATATTACCTATTTCCAAGACGAGCATGAAGATCAATAACCAAGTGTTCTTCGGCCTCAGTAAGCAGACCTCTCTTTAAGTCAGGACGGAGGTAATTAGTCCAACGCAGCCTACAACTCTTGCCACAACGGAGAAGGCCAGCGAGGTTAGGCACAGCTCGCCAACAACACTGACCATTTATGAGAATGAAATTGATAAGCTTCTGGTCTTCCTCAGCTGTCCATGGCCCTTTTTTCACCCCAAGTTTGTCACAACAAGGTTTCCTACCCATAACTACTCACACCTCAACAATATAACAAAATTGATTTATTATTATTATTATTATTATTATTCAGTCTCTTAGCTGCAAAATTACTCACTTTAGTTTCCTATAGCCAGCCTATCGCTAAACCTGAACTCACCAACATCTTAAGACCCCAAATCCCCGCAACCACCTATATATAATATATAAGGTCCTTAGACTTCCAACTTTTTTCAAGTAAAAATATATATTAAAAATAAAATTATATTTATATAAAAATATTACACTGTAAAATTAACTAGTTTCAATTATATATATTTATTAAATTTAATGTAACATTTGAGTTATAATACATCTTACATCTAAGATACGTACAATTTTACCAAACAAAATTGTTATGGAGGTTCCACCATCGAGTTTAGATAGAGACTAGGGAACTAAAACTGTGATCTTCTGGTGTATAATGACCCAATTAAGGTAGAGGAGCTACATGTTTTTTTTTTTTTAAATAAAAAAATTTATGTTCCCATTTTGCTACCCAAACCCCATTGTGAATGATTGCACTCTTACTCAACCATTCCATCATCCATTTCGTCATCACTACGTTACGTGTTCTTATTGCAATAGAGTACTCTGATTTACTAATGCTTTTAAGTTTTAAACATTGCTCTGCTTTTACAACTTGAAATAAACCGTATGATATAAGGTGAAATTGTCATTATTATTTTTTTAAAAAAAATGTTGTAATTAGGGTATTTTAAGCATAATCTAAAATGGTTTTAATTTCTTGTTAATTTACTCTTATTATATTGTCATATTTTCTACAAAGTATTTTGTCTTTTAGGCAGGAGACTCTATTTATCAAAATATGCAGCGGACTCTGTTTCGTAAGTAAAAAACAGGGGGCTCTATTTCGTAACGGAAAGAAAACCGGGTACTCTGTTTCAAAAAAAAAATAATAATAATAAATATTTTTTTGTAAAAAAATTAATATCACGTTTCACGTTTATCTTGAGAGAGAATCTCGTGAAAATTGAGTTTTCTTATACAAAAAGAAAATTGTGCACCGTCATACTTTTCCTTGTCAAATTTGACATTATTATATATTTTTATAGTAATCATACTTTAGTCATTAGATTAATTTTTCATATTCCTAACTTTATTTTAATCTCATTTAAATTGTTTCACTTTTAATAAACATATAAATCATTTTACTCTCTTTATTTTTTATTTTTGAAGATATTTTTCTATTTATAAATATTTCTGAGAATAAGATTCAATTTAATTGATTTATTTTTTTAAAATAATTAAATTGATAAAAATAATTAAAATACTAAATATAACAATTTTAAATAGATGTGATTATATGCTTTATTTTATATATATATAAGAATCAATTAAATTTTAACTTATCTTTTATTATTATCGTAAATTGTGATATATGCTTTATATTAATTACATTTTAATTTACTATATTATTTGTGAATTAATTTATAAATAGTAGTGAAATTGACTGAATGATGTTATAGATTATTTTTTTTAAAGAAATAGTTTGTCATTTATTCTAATTTAATATTATTATGCATAAGAATTAAATAAAGATGATATGATATGAGTTTGACCTATAAGATGTCATCACTTGGCAAGGGTTTGAAATTTAATATGATTTAAGTGTATTATCCTCATTATTATTGCTATTATTTTTGCTAAGGACTTTTTTGCTTCCGTTAAATACAAACTAACTGATAATATATTATAAAAACCCATCAATATCCCCCTTGCGTGAATATAATAGGTAGTGAACATAAAAGAGTTTGGTGCATACAGACAAAAGTTTTAGCAATTCTTTTATATGAAATGGATGAAACTAATATTTTTAATTATGAATTCATAAATTTAATTTCATAATTTATAAAAAAAATAAACTTTTAGGATAAAATGTTTATTTTAATCATAAGATTAAAGTATTTATGGTTATAAATTTTAAAATGTTATTTTTTTTAATGTATAAATACCTTTAAACTTTTAACTTTTAAGACATATATATATGTTATAATTAAACTAAAAATTATTATATTTATAAATTTATCAAAATTTTAAATGAATTATGTATCATTTAAATACAAGAATTCAAAATAAATCACTATTCATAGCAAAATATCTTCAATCAACCAAACAAAAAAAAAAATTTCACAAGCGATAACATCCAGAAAGTATTTCAATTAGTCTTAATATATCCACCACCCCAACTTAATATACACATTGTCCTCAATGTGTTAAAGTTAAAGAACATATGAGATGGGTTTAAAGAAACTTCCCTGGTTTGTTTGATTGGTTAAGCCAAAATTGATTCATTACCTCCAATTTGCACCTACGAAAAAAAAAGTACATAACATAATATAAAAAGTAATACATGCGAAAAAAATAAAATAAAAAAAATAAAACACATGGGTTGCCTCCCAAGAAGCGCTGATTTATAGTCTTCAAATTGACTTTCAATTTGTTTTTTCTTTTTGTAGGTTAAGATTTGTGTATAACAAAAATCTCAACTTACGAAAATTGAAAAATAAATTAAGAAAATATAACTACAAAATTTTTTTTTTTTTAGAGTTAAGATTTGTGTTCAAACAAAATCTCAACTCACTAGAAAATAAAAATAAAATAAAAATAAAATAAAACAACCCACAATAAGGAAAAAAATTTTTTTTTGTTTTTCTTTTTCGTAGAGATAAGATTTTGTGTCAAACAAAATCTCAACCCACAAGAAAATAAAAAAATAAAATAAAATAAAATAAACTAACAATAAGCAAATAATTTTTTTTTTTGTTTTCTTTTTTTTTTCTTTTACGTGTGTTAAGATTTGTGTGTAAACAACATCTCAACGCATCTAGAAAATTGAAAAATACAATAAACAATGACAATAAAAAAAAATTATTTTTTCTTTTGTGAGGTAAGATTTGTGTGTCAAACAAAAATCTCAACCCTAGAAAAATTGAAAATAAATTACACAACCAAAAATAAAAAAAATTTATTTTTTCTTGTTGTGGAGTTAAGATTTGTGTGTCAAACAAAAATCTCAACCCACGAGAAAATTGAAAAATAAAATAAAACAACAAATAAATTTTTTTTTTTTTTTTGTAAGTTAAGATTTGTGTGTCAAACAAAATCTCAACTTACGAAAATTTTTAAAATAAAATAAACAAGAACAATAAGGGTAATTTTTTTTTCTTTTTGGTCCATAATTTTTTTTATGAGATATAATTTATGAGATATATGGTATTTTAATATACACATCAAATTTAAGTTTTTAATTGGACAAATTCGAGTACATTAAAGGTAATTCAACATTATGAATAATTTATTGCCCTTCAAACATGAGTGTTTATTATTGTTTTTACCTATTTTTTAATCAACTGAAGTTTCAAATAATCTTATACTAATTTTATAAAATAAAAGTAGAATAATGCACCAATGAAAAAATTATATGCGTAATTCGATTTAGAGATACAAAATAGGCTTTTCATCTATTTTATATTCCATTTAATATTTTTAATGATATCATGTATTAAAGTTGTTTTTATCATATTTAAGTCTATTTAAAATTATATTATATTTTATTATTTTTAGAATTATTTATCTTATTTATACCTACTTAAAATAAGTAAAAAAATAAAAAAATAAACTCACAAAATTTATAAATTATAATATTATTTCAATTGATAACTCTACCCACAGCAGACATCATTATCATGTTTCAAACACCAATAAGCATATATTAAAGCGACCCATTAGCAACCCAATTGAAAATTTTGATCATATGATACATGCTGACTGCGGAGTTAATTACTGTTTTTTTTTTAAAACACACTAAATAATATTTTTCACATGACAATCAATAATAATTATTTTAGGCAGCCATATTCCCACTATCTTAATTTTTATTATTATAAAAATATTCTAAAGGTAATTTTATCCTTTATTAATAACAATAAAATATAATTAATATTAAATATAAAATAAATATTTTATACATTTTTTTATTATAATAACAAAAATTAGAGAAATTCTAAAAACACTCTCTATGTCCATTTCATAAATTAATTAGTAAATATGTTTTTCTATCACTAAATTTTAAAAATTGATATGAAAATATTATCAAAATTTAATTTGTTACGTTTATATCATTAAATTTTATAATTATTATAAAAATATCATTAATTTTTTGTTATTTTCATACTATTAAATTTTATAAAATATTACAAAAATATCATTAATTTTGATTAATTAACGGTAATATATATATATATATATTATATTTTTATTATATTTTTTAAAATAATCAAAATAAAATTACTTATATACCCATCATCTTTAACACTTGAATTAATAGCTTCTCTACAGTTGAAACTTACTCTATCATGGTTACGATTAAAAATATTAAATATTATTAGTCAAAAAAGTTTGAATTTTAATGAAAATCTTTTCGAGGTTATTATTAATTGATGTTTGAAGATAATTTATTAGTTATTTAAATGATCGGTTTTTTTATTTATTGAGATATTATAGAAAATTTTATGCAAATTGTTTGTGTGCCTTGAAAACTTTTAAAATTTTTGAATTTAATTAGAGGTGTTTTAAAAAAATGTAAATTTTGAGATGAATGCAGTGTGTCTTTGAAATATATAAAAAGTTACTATAATGATATCGATTTTATTAACATTAAGAAAAGAGCATCTAATTACGCAATTATCAAGTAATGCATTCGTCATTAAGGCATTGACTTCAGGAAAAATAAATTAAAGACTTGAAAAATTAGTAACCAGAAGCACGTGGAAGATTAAGAAACAAAAAAAAAAAAAAGTGTATCCAATTAGACTTTTGTTTTCAGGTTTGAGATATGTAATGATTTTGCCGATACTATCTTTGGGATGGAGTATTATTCTTCCAAGTAAATTAACCATTTCATTATTTAGGTAAAGACTAAGTTTAGTAAGTGAAATGTCTCACAAATCACAATCAACAGCATAACTAATGTTTCGGTTACAAGACATCCTTAAGACTTCGAGGTAGCAACTTCAAATAGTGTTACAATACTTCAAACTGCCTCAATGATTATGATGATTAAAGTTTTATGATTAAAATTGGATTGATTAGGTGTTGAATTAAAACTTAAATCAATTCCATTTAATTGGTTATTAAAAATTAAAAAAAAATATATCATAATTATTCATATATAAATTATATAATTTTAAACTTTCAATGTAATAATATATGTATATATATATACTAATTTGAATTTTTTTATCTATACCATACATACAAATATAACTACAAGAAAGAGACTTAAAATTATAGATAATTAAGATTATATGTTAAAAATTTGAATTTTTAAATTAAAAAATATAAGAGTAATCTAAAAACAAATAAATAAAAATAATATATATATATATCGGTTTGATTTTAGTTGGTTTTACCGAACCTCATATTTAATTGGTTCTTTAAAATTTAAAATCAAACAAATCTAAAAATCCTTCAAAATCAACAAAATTAGGTTATATTGATTCTAATTGATTAAGTTAATCAACAAAATTAAGTTATATTGATTCTAATTGATTAGTTGGTTAGGATTATTTGTGTCGTAATTAAACCAAATTATTTTTGTTGTAAATTCAATTCTTTAACAAATTAAAAAGTTTTTTAAAAGAATTTAAATATATATTTTTTTGGGAGAAGGCGAATTTAAATCCATTGTTAGCTAAGGCTTTAAATATTAGTTTCAATTCTACATCTATTTGGATTGAGATAACACTAATATACATAGTGTTATTAATTTTCTAACTTTGATTAAATGAAATTCTATACCGTGTCATTTGAGCTAAAAATTTATATGATTAAGCTTCTTAATTAATTTTTAAGTTATAACCCCTAAAAAAACGTGGAGTTTTGAAAAAAAATCACATTTTTAAATATACGTAAATCATGTTTTTTACTTCATAAAAAAAAAAGAACATCTGTGCACACATAATAAAGGGTTAAAAATAAATTCCATCTAA
Organism: Hippophae gyantsensis; assembly: GCA_030763125.1. Taxonomy (NCBI): domain Eukaryota; kingdom Viridiplantae; phylum Streptophyta; class Magnoliopsida; order Rosales; family Elaeagnaceae; genus Hippophae; species Hippophae gyantsensis. Next base: position 2,809,984 of record CM061030.1, read on the forward strand.
AATTACCTTGGAGGCTAATAACCTTCTAAAAGTAATTATCAAATATGAAGACAATCGGAACATGTTATCATGGCTATTATTTCATCACCCAATTACTCCATGCTTTTCCGATTAGTTCTAAATTGCAGCGGAATATTCGAGAGAACTAGAAACTAACGTACAATATTAAGTATTGACCAATATGATGATGCAACTAATATATTAAAGTAATGCTACCAAACATGACATTAGAGTTATCTTCGTGATTATGACTATATTATCTATTAAAATCATGCGAGAAAATAAATAAATAAATAAGTGAACATGTGCATTAAAGGCAATGATAGAATCATATAGCTGAAACATGACTCTAAAAAATGTTGATCCACTAGGAAATCGGCCTCTTAAGGATCTTTTCGATTGCCTTTTATGAATCCCCAATTATCAGCAAATAATAGGAACAAGTTTGCTTAGGGTTTCTAAGAGTTGGCATCCGGCACCATATTTCATGATTTGAGGACCCTTTTTTTAAATAAAAAAAGATGAAGGGCATATGAAATCACACAGTTTTTACATAATGAACACTTTAATCCCGATGATTTTAATTCCATAACTTTAAAGAAAGTATGTAATTTAATCTTAAAAGTCAAAAACTACGTGATTTACATGCACCATTTTAACTTTTAAGATTAAAATGTATAATTTTTTTAAGTTTTAAAGATGAAAAAAGAAGTGTTGGAAGAGGAAATGGAGAAGAAGAAATAGGGGAGGCTGGGGGACAAATACACAAACTACAAATACTAATAGTAAACTAATGGACCACAAGTATATAAGCCTGAAAACTTTCAACAATAAAATAACAATAAGATAATAAACTCCATTAGCATTAATTCCTACATCAGATCTACTTTCATAACGCAATATAAAACATCCCACAACCTGCAATCATTCCACTCTCAAACAGAAGCAAACTGATACTTACACCCTGTTTCAACTAAAAGATCATCCTGATACATGACAACTAGGAAGTCATTTATTCCTTTCCAGCAAATTTGCCCATCATTTTTGCAATAATTGGAGCCACCTTCGGATTTGCTTGATGCTTTGCCAGATCAGCTGGATTTTTCATCACTGCAAAAAGACCAACCAATAATAAGATTATTGAATTGCCCATTCATATATTGCAACAACAGTACAGGATACTTTTTTTTCCACTCCTTTTCAGCATTTCAACTATTGATTTAATATTCTTCAGGGTCCAAAAAGAATATCCATAATATTATGTTCAGTAATAACTTTTCAAAAAAGGATGTAAACTCTATAGAGACATAAATAAGAAATTTTGGTACCAACTGGCTTTCAACTATTCAAGATAATTTAATATCCACACCTCCATTTAAATATGTGCTCAATGTATGAATAAAATCTAAAAGGAAAGTCTATCACAAATTTTAGATAGATCTCAAGTGACATGACTACAGTGGGCTACACTGTATTTAAGTCGAAGCCACAAAACTGTCACAATTGTGATAGATTTGTGAAATATGGTAGTACTCAAAAAGGAATAACTTATGCAAAACCATCACATTAGCCCCCAGTCACCTCAATCATAACCATTGAGAAGCAAATAAAGAAAACCATGGGTGGCATGGGAAAAAAACTTACCATACAATATTGGAAAAGAACAATTATAACCTGATTATCTAAATTGAAACTGGCATAAAAACCGAAATGCGAACTTGAAAGAAGACATACATTTAACAAGTTCAACATGCGAACTTGAAAACTGATTCGCATTTACCATAAGGTCGACCACCCAGGAAAGGATAAATATATATAAAGCATCAGAAGATACCATCTTGAAGAGCAGCCATGACTTCTGGATCCGAAAATGCTGTCATCAGTTCAGGGTCCTGTCCAAGTTGTCAAGAAGAAAATCACATCAGCAAGACAATTCACAGAAATGTAACATGGTCAATACCAAATAGAAGAATAGGGTATATAATGGATATAAAAAACCATAAAAGGTAAGATTATCCCATTCAAAATTAAATATTAAACACAAACAATAAATATATCATAATATAAGAAAGAAAAAGGGAAAGAAAAGCAACAAATACTTCTTTTTTTCACTATACATAATTGAAAGACAAATCCGACAACAACAAGCCATAACAGACTTACATTCAATATTTTGCTGAAATCAACATTTCCAGGCACCCCTTCAGGCTTATCACCAGGGGAACTTTCAGGCATACCCCCTGGAAATCCTCCTGGCATTCCACCTGGAAATCCTCCTGGCATTCCACCTGGAAATCCTCCAGGCATTCCACCTGAGAACCCTCCAGGCATTCCACCTGGGAACCCTCCAGGCATGCCACCTGGGAACCCTCCAGGCATGCCACCTGCTCTGTTAGATGATGATTGCTCTTGCTTCTTAGCTTTCTCATATGCAGCCTAGAATAAAAAGGCATACAAAATGTTGAATCATACAGCAACATTGAACTCTCCTAGAAAATTGATCATATAAAGTGTTTTACCTGCGCTTCAGCTCGGCGACGTTGCCTCTCACGTTCAGTTTTTTTCTCCTCTCTCTCCTTGCGCAGTCTATCATACTTTCGACGATGTTCCTCAATTCTGTGTGCATTAGGCTCAACCTGGAAGTCAAGGAATTTCAATTACCATTGGTCTAAGAATGGTAATTAGATAGGGTAGGGGAGCATATGAATGCATCTGTCAAGTGTCCTATATTCATTTCTTTTTGAAACAAGAGATTAGCCTCATCCATCAGAAACCCCCAGCAGCAGTTTGTCACATGAAAACTACAGTTTTGTCGATAACGAAAAACATATTGGAAACTAATATATTCATAACAGTTTTACATCAATCATGAAACTCTGTGTAAATCTGAATAACAGAACCATCAATAAATCCGACCATAATCAGTCTTGTTGAAATTGATTGAAGCAAATCGAATGCTAAAGATTCCCTTTCCTTAGATAGAAAGGGCACACAAAAAATTCTTTACTGAACAATACTAACATCACTTTGATAAATGATATGAACTAGCAAAATTCAGGTAACCCATGCCAGAGCCCTTCACAATTTAAGTGCTTTAGAGAGAGGAGGATGAGGAGGAAGAGGAGAGAGAGAGGGGGATGGGCAGAAGATATCTTCGGGATGAAGTAGAAAGGAGTAGTTGTCTTTCCACAAAATATGGAGGAATGATCATGAATATAAAAATTCACTCTTCAATGAACAATTAAGAAAAGCTTATACACATAGATATGATGTTATGTATTCTTCCACCAAAAACACAAATATAAAGATCTACAATACACTTAGCATGAGGCTATAAATACTCAACAAAAGCAAAGAAATCAAAACCCAAACTCGTGAAACTAAATCAGACAGAAAGAGCAAGAGTGAGAGAACCTTCTTGAGTACAGCATTTATCTCCTCATCAAAATCTATTTTTGATGCCACATGAAGATCTTTTGCTGCCTCCTCCCATTGACCAAGCATTGCCCTTGCAATACCACGAGACTTGTAGCCTTTAGCAGAGTCTGGATTAATCTGAGATAAAAAGAAGAAAATACTTTAAATTTATATTTACCCAATATACAGTAGGACAGCTTCAAATACCCAGCAAACTCAGTATTACAAGGATATGTAGTAAAGCATGACCATGATTCTTTTCTATAGTTACAAGTAAATCAGGAAGACATGTACTGATAACTAATACACAAAATTTAAAATGAGTTTAAAAAGAACCGTATCCAGATTTCATGGGTTACATAGGACACTGGTGCATTGAAATAAATGCATAGATCAAATAAACAGTAACATTCATAATTAAAACAAAAAGTGGAAAAAAAGATAAAAGGGGTGTTCGAACTTAACATCGTTAATCACCAACAAGGTAAGACAAGACCAACCTCAAGAGCAGCACTGGCATCCCGTATGGCAGCATTAGGTTTCTTCATTTTAATGTAAACACTAGCTATCAACGCATCAAACACAACTCAGCATGTCACGGCATCACAAAATCAGACGACTGATCAAACCAATAGCAGAATCTCAAATACAAGCATACCTCTAGCTCCATACATGATGGCTGAAGTCGGATTAAGCAAAATTGCCTGAGTAAGATATTCTATCGCTTCCTCCAACTTACCTTGAATTCAAAGAAACACTTCAAATTTCAAAACCAAACCGAATGCCCATCCTTCACCTAATAATGAAGAATATAGTGCCAGATACACGTAAGCATGAAATGACAATCATACCTTCAGAAATGGCTTCCATGGCTTTACCCTTTTCCATCTGCGAGGCATCTCGATTCTCCTCGGTGACTTCAGTCGACGGGTCTCCCATCTGCAGCCACTCGATTATTCACTACATATAACACTTTATTGATAGGAAATTCGAATGATTTAGAAAATAAAACCTTTTGTGGAGGATCATTGTCTGGCTCCATAGTGTCGCCTTCAAGCTCGATATCAGATTCTATTATTTCATCATCCTCTTCTTCATACGTACTCTGTTGTGTGCCTTCGGCATCCGCAATGTCCTCATCGCTCTCATCCATGGCATAACTTTTCTGCAATCAATCCACTTATTCGCCCTTTTATGTACAAAAAGGCGCATAATATATACCTTTAAGCCCTAGAATATATATAACAAATAGTGAATCAAAGATACCGATTTGGACTCTCCGCCAGGGTAAGCAGAAGGGGGGAGCTTAGCGTCGACACTGAATCGAACGGTTTACAGTTAGTGATCTTGAAATTAAAAACGGCGATATTTCTGCAACTTCCAAATCGAACAAGGAAGAGTAAAATGAAGGTTTATACCTTTCGAGATAATCACGGAAGAAGGAAAGAGAAGGCTGACTGAGAATGGAGGGATCGGACTGGCACTGTTCTACGAAATGCTTGAGCTGGTTCAACTTCTCAGCGTCCATTGGTGCCACTGTTTAGAATCGGAAAACGAAAACAATTTTTTACACCGAGTGAGAGTCGGTTCAAAAATCCGCTATGTGGTGTAGTGGATAAATGGGAAAGTGTACCGAATAGGCTCTTCTAGTTGCTTCAATTTGGATATAGTTATGTAATTAATCCAACAATGTTTTTCTTCAAAGCATCGAATCTATTTATTTTTCACCGATTTGAATGTAATTCCATTTTATTCTTATTTGAAAAAAATTAATTTAAATTCGGTCGGACTTATTCGATAGTATATTCAAATCAAATCAATTTAAATTTATATATTTTTAAAAAATATTCTTTATTATTTATAATTATAAATAAAAAAATAAAAAATATACTTTTATAATTATTAAATTATGTATAATATTTAAATATAACACATTATAAAATAAAATATATATTTATTTATAATTTTAATAATAATTCAGTTAACATATTATAAAATCTAAATATAACAAATTATATATTACTAAAAAATCTATATCTAATTTAAATCTAATAAATTAAATTAATTATTTTAATTTAAATAAAATAATCTATTCAATAAATAATATTATTTTTAATAATAATAATCATCGTTGTCATTCCAATAAAAAAAAAATTGAAGTTATTTTTTAACCATTAATTCTTTTATTCATTACAAAAATAATATCTATATTTTATATTTATTTTTATGATATTTTAATCTATTTATTATTAAAAATAATATAAATTTATTTTTTAATTATATTAAATAGATTTAAGTATTATCTTTATGTATTTATTTTTTAATAATAAAATGATTAAATTATTATAAAAAATAAACATAAGATCTAAATATAATTTTTATAATAAATATAAAATTTACATCCTAACATTCCTTTTTTTTTAATATTTATGGCTCATTTGTATTTTTTAGTCATACGTGTATTTTTAATCCAATTAGTTGATATCACATTATTCAGTTTCAAATTTGCATACAAATTATAATCGAAATATGATAAAATTTAAAAATAAAATTTAAAAATAAATTTATTATGCTTTAAAAGAAAATTGAGAAAAAATAATATAAAACAATATAATTAGGTAAAAAAAGAAATATAGTAAAGCAAAACTCAAAAACCCTAATTCATATAGTAAGGCCGGAGTTTGTTGTCTATGGATAATGTTATATTGAGGATAAGATATAGGCTGTTTAATTTATTTAGTGGAGTTGTTATAATGGATACAAGTGCATAAAATAAAGCAGATTGAATGAACATATAAAATCATTTAAGAGCAATATAGGAAATGGTAAATTACATTAATATTTTAAATATTTTATGTTATTAAAAGGTTTCTTTATAGTAACTCAATTTAAGTATTGATATATTTTCTATTCTTTTTAAATACTAACCAATTTTTTTAATCCAAAAATGCCTTTTTGTCTTTTTAGGGAAGGATTCTTATTTTTTCCCTTAGGGAAATTAACTAGAGTTTTTTTTTTTTGTTAAAGGTTGTATTCAACATTTCATACTAAAATTTAAGAAAAAAAATAAAACAAACATTACCTTAATTCTCAAGTTAAGAATAATTTGGCTAGCTTTACATTAAAGAGGGAAAACCATTGGCCAGATGAAAGCGGTAAAGCGGATTAAAGTATTTACAAAAAAAAAAAAAATTCACATCATTTTTTTAAGAAAGAGTAATGGCTAACATTTTTTTTTCTTCCAAAAAATATCATATTTCTCCTATTATTATTATTATTTTAAAAATCAAAAATAAAAATCGTGGCAACAAATTTTAAAGTGATTCTGATTTCTAATTTCCAATAAAAAAATACGATCAGATTAATTAAAAATTGAACATAAATAAACATCAACATAAGTTAGCTCTTCCAATTTTAGCATGAACGTGGACTGACTTTGAAAAGTTATGGGCTAGTTTAACTGTACCCATTACAATAATGGATTGAGGCCCAAGTTTTGGTCCAAAAATAGTCCATGATGTGAGAAATGGAATTTATATATACTAAAACGAGCCCAGTCAAAAAATTACGAAAATTTAGACTTTTTTTTATTTAAAATATTGTATATTATTTATTATGGAGATAAATAAATATAACAAATAATATTAATAATATATATATTAATATCTTTTAAAATTTAAATTTAATAAATAGTTATTAAATAAAAAAAATCAAATCAAATAAAATTATATATTTATCATTAAATAAATTTAAATCAATAATAAAAATAATTTTGTTAAAATTATATATTAAAGTCATTTGGATGAAGAATGATCAAATTATTAGTTTTATTTAATTTAATAACGAAATAGAATTACTGCAATTGCTATTTACACGTCCATGAGCTCTTTGTTTCCCGCCACGAAAAAGCTTATATTTACTCTTTGGGCCATTGAACGAGGATTAGATACAAGCCGAGCCATAACCAGAGGTTGGAACTAGCAAAGTCTTCAAACATTCACAGAGAGCTACCGATGGCCGCTTTAAGCATTGGAATCGCAAATACTATTCCAGTAGCTCGAACCTTTTCGAAAGTAGTCCCTTACAAACCCATGAGAATCTCATGCGTTGAATGGGTATCTTTATAACTCGGTGTCTTTTGATTTCAATTATTCCTTCTGAAATTTATTGCGTATCGTTGTATGCAATTTGAAATCTTACGACTTCTTTATTATATGGAAGGACCCAGAAGGCTTGTTGGGTCAACGGCAAACGGGTCACATCGCTCGGAGAGAGTTTAAGAGACGTCTTGAGAAGGACTCGGAAGCTCGAGAAGCTTTTGAACGACAAGTCCGCGAAGAGAAAGACCGTCGCGAAGCTCTTCGACAAGTAATTTGAAAAATTGGATTTTTGTTCGAGGTCCTCGTATTATTATTTATGTGGGATTTGATGATATGATTGCTATAAGGTTGTGGTTTTGTTTGTTTTCAGTCTCGGGTTATTCCTGATACACCTGCTGAGCTGATTGAGTATTTTTTAGACACTGAAGCGCAGGATATTGAATACGAAATTGCTAGGTTGAGGCCTAGGTCAGTGGTCTGCTTCCTTTTTTGTGACCTACTATATATATATCAGAAACACAACTTATTTGTTTTATTTGATACAGTTTTGTGGGCACAATTATACTATAATATCGAACTCTACTGGGATCATAAAACTGTGATATTTAGATTTTTCCTTTTTAGTGTGGTTCTGTAGGAGATGTTATTGTTGAAAAATGCATGGCCATTATTATGAGGGATGATGTGGTGATTGAATTAAGGGTAAATTCAAATTAGGCATGGGTTTGCCACTAATTCACTGTTGTGACTTTTGCAAAACTGAGTTACATTATCTCTCAGTACGTTTTGAAATTTAACTTGTGGCAAGAGGAATGCTAATTGTATACATTTTTGCAGTAGTATTATGGATTATGGATTGAGGGCTCACTTATAGCTGGTTTATAATAGAATTTATCTTTTGTTGGACAGAAGAGCTGCACATATTTTTCTAGTTATCTTCTCGTGAGCCTTATATATTGGCTATAGTTGTATGCTAATGATGATTGCAGTTTTTTTCTTTTAAACTCGATAGATGATTTCAGGTTAAAGGAGGAATTTTTTTCAAACCTGCAGTTCGAGCTAGGCAACCTTCGGTTTGCTGTTTCTAAAACTCAGGTCTCTCTTTGGAAACTATATTTTTGTTTAGGTTGATTTAATATTAAAGATTCAAAGTGTTAAAATATGCTAATGTTTTTTCTTAGGCTGTGGAAGATAGATTGATTGAGCTAGAAGCATTGCAGAAAGCTCTGCAGGAAGGAATAGGTTTATTAAGAGTACCACAATTTTGGTCATAAATGTCTGGATTTATGGCTTGTTTCCTCAAAGGCCACCCTGATTTTCTTTTGTATTACAGAAGCTTATGATAAAATGCAAGTGGAGCTCACAACAGCCAAGGAAAGTCTTACCAACATCTTGACATCAAAGGATTTGAAAGCAACTGTATGCGCTACCTACCATTTCTGCTTCCTCATTAAACCTTTTGGCACAAATATGTTAAATAAGACTCAATTGAATTTGTCTTAATAATGCAGTTGCTGGAGATGGTGGAGAGAAACGAGCTTAATAGATCCTTACTGACCCTTCTCGATGAAAACATTGCAAATGCACACAGGGGTAATCAGGTACTAATAGTCATTCGGAATCCTCCTGCATCCGGCATCTTGTTGAGTAGTTTATTAAGTATTCTATTTTGCTTTGTTCAGTTTGTGTCACAGAAAAATAGGGGACCTCCCCAAAACATTTCACTATTTTTGTTTGTTGTTCCTAAATTTAAAATGTTATTTCCTATATCTGATATGCTAATTCTTGCTTCCAAAGGAGTACAATGCCAAACAATTTTCTAAAGAAAGAACATAATTTACCATAGATTTTCGCTGAGAAACTTAATATAAAGAGGCATGCATTAAAATTGCTTTTGGATTAAAATATAACTATCTGCATTTAACATACATCCAACTTGTGCTCTAGCAGGAAAAAGCAGCAGAATTCATGGAAAAGGTTCGCGGGTCTATTTTGCGGTATATGACAGTGTAGTGCTGGGAGGTAAATTGTTAATACTTGTGCTGTTGTATATATAGTTATTTGGAATTTGGTCTTGTTCAATACTGTGTCACCTTCTTTAGATATTGTATTAAACAAAAATGTATGGCTGGTCTTCAGTGTGGCATGAAACACATGCGGGACCTTGGCCAAAATCTTCAAGAATGGAGTTTCCTAGGGGTGGATTTACGTACCGGTAAGGAGGGACACGTTCTCCATCTCAGCTTTCTACAAATAAATTTTTAAGTGTAATATTTATGAAATAATAAACAAATTAATATATAAAATAGAACTGTGTCTTATTTGAATTTTAAATTTTAAACTTTTAACACTCAATATATCAACAAAATTCAATAATTAAATATATTTTTACTAAAATAAGATACATATAACATCTTTTTCAATTAAAAATAAATAATAATTGAAAAGTAATTAGTATTATTTTTTACTGTATTTATAATGTCCCTCTTAGATATAAATCTTAAATCCGTTAACGGAGTTCCCCATAACGCCATGGAAGAAGCTTGTTTGGCTGCATGTAGTGGCCATGACTGTGGACTCTGGCATCTTTCTAACAGACAGAGGCTACAGTGCTTGATTGTGCAACATAAATCTAGTGTTGTTAATTGTACTATGACAAAGATAGTAGTGTTAAACTCCAATATTAATAGTGAAGGCTATTAGAACTGTAGAATACTTGCCTCCTCATCATCCATAGCATATAAGTATATGCAACAGATTTGGAGTCCTAGATGAAAGAAGAGACTATATTGCCATCATTAACCTGTACAACTCTGAAAGACATGGATTTTGATTCAAGCCAAAATATGCTCGGCCAGAGGGCCGAAAAAAGGAAATTAATGGTGGGAAGAAAGCCCAAACTGAGCTAATTACCAGGCTTTTTATTTTTTATTTTTTATTTTTGGAGCTATTTAGTAGTCATTGGGCAGACAAGCTTCTGATGAAAAATACTGAAGAAAAATATTGGCATGACGAAGGCAAGGACTAACAGCAATACAGAATTTATGGAAGAACACAACTATTTATCTCAATCAAGTTGAGATGCATTCATTGTATAAAGTTACTCTAAAATTTATAATAATAAAAATAATATTAAATAAAATATTAAATAAATTTAAATATCGTTTAATTTAACTTATGTTAAATATAATAGGATGGTTTATATTTTTATTATTTTTTAAAAGATTTTTTTTGTGGTACATCTGAAAGCTTTTTTTCGAATAATAAAAAATCGAAAAATTATATTAAATAATATCACTTAAAATTTATAATAATAAAAATAATATCTTAAGAATTGATATAATTAGACGGAAATTAATATTAAAGGTATTTAAATGATTATAATTTAACTTGAAAAATAATAAGTTTAATTTTTTTAATAGTAAAAATATATAAAATTAATATAATAAATATTTTTTAAATATGTTATTTTTATTTTCCAAAAAGTTTTGTTTTTTGCCATGATAAACAATTAAAAAAAAGTAAGAGAATCTCGTGAGGCATCAGGAAAAGTCAGGTAATTTATCTCACTTTGCATCTTCTTCTCTTATGGTCGGTCGGTGGTTTTGTATTTTGCAGCTTTGTTCTCCGTTTACAGTCAGATTATTAGATGGAGTATTCTCTGAATTTATTCTTATTAAAGTACGTACTTGAGTAACATTATTGAATAATAAAATTTAAAATAAGTGTGACTTTTTTAAAAAAAATAATTACTTAATATTTAAAAAAGAAAGAAAGTGTTGTGATTTGTGATAATTATATTTCAAATAAGACATTTTTTTTTTTGCAAATATGATTATATAAGTTGTGTATTTGAATGTTTTCGATTTCATTAATAGATAAAAAGAACTTTTTGTATAAGTTATTTTAAAATAATAATTTAGGTGACAGTGTTTATTGTACGGTTAAAAAGTAAATTAAATTATCTTAATCCTTTCGTAAATAAGAACGTGATGCATAAAAAAAAAATTCATGGAAAAAAAAAAGACTCATATAAAAATACTCTCCATAGATTCCCTCCTTTCTTTGAAAATAAAAGATGGTGGCAGGGGACAAATGTTATGTTCCACCATACCATAGTAACAATTACACCTCATTTGCAAAACTGAATGTTATATTAGATATTATTTATAGTATATTTAGTAGTCCTTAACAAACATGTTAACATGGGAGACAAAAAGAAAACACATTGACCGTATACATTAGAGGTTGACTGGTTGAGTAAGTCTCTAATACTCATCTTCGGATATGTGTGCGGAGCGTATAATTTGCTTTCGGACGCCTAAATTTTAAAAATAAAAACGTTGAGCATATCGTGTGCCTTGTGGCTTTTAACAAATTACCAAAGTCAAAAAAATGTGAAACAAAATATGCACAAAAAAGCAGCCAAAAATGTTCATGAGCTTTTACATCTGAATAATCAGAAACTGTTACCAAGATTGTCGACAATACAGACGAAGCTTTCTCCTATGTCGTTGTCGTTGACAATTATCTCCTAATGCAATCCTGGTCTGTACTTTTTCAAACTCCGGAATTCCACATGGTATGGTGATTCGACCCGGATGGTTGAACCCATATACCTTCTCTGCTTCTTCCAACAATTTCACGAACAGTGGGTGATTGAAATATATCACAGGCACTAGATATCTTTGTGTGTCACCTTCCCATTCGCCCACATACACTGCCAAATGTCCTTTTGGTGTCTCTATTTGTTTAGTCTCTATTGGGTCATCACCAACAGGAACATAACCCAATTTAGGAAAACATAGCTTCTTTGCTCCCCGTCGAAGACACCGAACCAAGTTCAAAACTTTGGACATTGGGTTTGCATTTTTGATTTGAGAGTTGAAGAAAAACTTGTTTTTGGCTAGTTTTGTCATGGGTCGGACAGCCCATTTGCAAATCTTTACTAATTTGTTGCCTCTAACTTTGAAACCTCTGTTTCGTCTCATGTTCTTTGAATCTCTGATCAAGCTATCTGAAATACAAAAATAAAATTTAACTAGATTGGTATGAGACGGAAATGAAAGTCAAGAGAAATCTCAATCAGATTATAAGAAAGGTGAGATCTTGAGCTAGTTCAGTGGCTTCTGATTTTAAAGCTAGTTGTCGTTGCCCGATTGGTAGTGGCAATAGTAGTCGAATTGGATTTGAAGAGCATATGAGAATTTGGTTTACTATGAGAAAGAGTAGCTTTTTATAACAAGTTATTGAATGGAATGTAATACTACCTGCCTGGTACGCGGTGTTGCTTTTCAAAAAAAAAAAAGTCTTCATGTCATAATACCTGGTGATATCATTTTTATATTTTTCTAATTACGTAAAAAATTAATTTATTATTGCTGTTATTTTTTAATTAAATATTTATATTATTATAATTTTTTAAAATAAAGTATTTCATTCAAAAATTCAAAAAAATAAAACTTCTTTTCTTTCTCGAATACAATCTTTATTCTTCTAATATAACTCAAATTCAAATATGAATCTAAAATTCTAAAATCTATTTTTATATTATAATAAGATAAATTAGATAAGTGTCGAATATTTTGTTATTTTTAAATAAAATAATTTATTTTAAGAGATTATAATAACATAATTATTCGATTATAATAAAAATAATAAATTAATTTTTTACAAAATATAATTATTAAACTAAATGTTTATCTTCTTATAATCATAATTAATGTATCAATTTTTTATTAAATATAATTATATAAATTGATTATATTTATTAATAATAATACAACATATTATTTATAATTTATTACACATTTAAGTGTAAAATCTTTGTTTCTCTTTACTCTCCTTTCTTTTCTGTTTTTAATTTACCAATCATGTTTTGTTTTTTTACATAATAAAATTTGATTTAGTAAATTATTCATCTAAATAAATTAATAATAACTATGTGTATTCCAAATCAAACAATTTTTTTCAAAATTATCTCGAACAAACAGTCTTAAAATTTATAAAAATAATATTTAATACATTGAAAGTTACCTAGCTAATCTGACCTCGATATCTAATGAGTTATTTAATTTACGGAATTTTAACTTAGATAGAATTAAACATATTTAGGTTAGATTTAATCATTATACTACAAATAATTGAATATTAAATTTTTTATTAAAAATAATATTTTTATAATTATAAATTTTAAGATATGTTAAAATTTTAAAATTTATTTTAGCATATTACAAAAAAGTTTGCTAGTATTATTATTCTTTATATTATAATATATAATCTACTTGAATATTTGGTTATTGAAACTGATATATTTTTCTTGAAAAATTAATTCTTATCATTATAATTTAAACGAGCACTTGAATCATGCATGCACGTCTTATTTTTATTTTTAATTTACTTTGTAAAGTTATTGCAATTTACTTTATTAAGCAGCATCACAATAATTAAGATTATTCGATTACAAGAAATTTAACTCAGAGCTATTTTTGTCACATCTTATTTATTATTTTTATAATTAATTAATTATTAAATTTAAAAATTATCAAAAATAATTTTTTATTTTTAATATATTTATTTTATATCAATTAAAATTTATTATAAATATTCTTAATAATTTTTAAAACTAACTATAAATATATTATAAAAATAGAAAAATATGATCTATATATAATAATTTCACTCTAATTACATTCGTCCACCGTGACTGTATGATGGGTAAGGCCTCGTTTATATTTTAAAATATTTTTTATCTTATATCTCATTCACGTATCAGTTATACTTTTACTTTTTCAATTTTCTCATTTTGGTTATTTATTTATTTATTTATTTATAACCGTAGATTGTGTAATTTATGATATATTAATTATTATTATCCTTTTCAATTCATTTTGAGTTACTTTCTTATATAATTTAATTTGCACTCATCACTTCGATACGAGAGTAAGACGTGGCTCTTTGCAGAATTGGTTGGACATATATACACTAATTAAGATGATGAAAGTCGAAAAAAAAATCTTCTAAATATAAAAAAAGGGGTCATTTTATGGTGATCCTGAATAATGTATAAAAAAAAAATCATTTTTTAATTAAAAAAATTGGGTGAATTATCAATCTTACAAAATACTGTGGATAAACACATGTAAAAAGTAATATTAGTTAATAACGTTAAAAGGTTGTAAAATGATTAACTATATTTATTTATTTTTTATTAAATAATATTTTTTTTATATGATTTAAACATGTGATTTAAAAATAATTTAAAAAAAATATGAGTTTTATTCTTAGATAATTCAAAGAAGATCTACCACTTTAATTATATTATTTTTTAAAAAATATAACTTTGACATATATGTATTTTCCTAGACAAATTATTAAATGTGATCATTTTTAAAAAAATATCTGTTTATACATTTTTTATGTTATTTTAGTATATTATTTGTATAAAAATGTAATTTTTAACGAGTTATAATTGTAGTATTATATTGTTGTATCATCCATCAAGAGTCTAGAAATATCAATTAATATACTCGTATTTTAATCATTTTTTATTATTAAAATGTTTCGTTTTAATAGCATAATTTAAATATTGATATCATTTTTATCTTTTTGAATAGTGATCAATTTTTTATTATCAAAAATATCATTTTGACCTTTTAATGAAGGTTTTTTAAAGAAATTAACTAAAACTAAAAGAAATTAATTTTTAGAAGATTTTATTTTATGTATTTTATGTATTTTTAGTTAATTAATCGTGAAAAATATTTTCATTATTATCCTATCAGTTAGTAAAAATATTTTCATTTCGTCTTAATAAAATTATTAAAATATTATGGATTTGTTTATATATTTTTTGAAAGTAGAAAATTAACATTTTTTATTTTTTCATAATTTTTAGTAGATAATGTTGAACCCAACCTTCAAAAGAAAATCAATTTTTTAGTTCTAGTTAATTTTTAAAACGAAAAATTCTGTGTTAAAAGATCAAAGGATATTTTGGTTAAAATAATTAATTAATATTCAAAAATATATAAAACAATATTAATTCTTAAATTAGATATTAAAATGAAATCTTTTAATAAAATATTACATTTAAAATATCAATATTTTCTAAGTTACCCATCAATATCCAGACAAGTATATTTTGGTGATTTTATTTCCATTAAATAAAATAAAAAATTTATTTTTAATATAGGTAAGGAATCAAATCTTTGAAGTTTAAAAATAAACATTTAGTGCATGGAAAACCTAACGTATCAATAAATTTCTCAGAAGAAAAGATTACAGTTAAACATTAAATCAGGCTTTGATTGTTTTTATGTCGTGTCACATGTGTGTTTTTAGAGTTAACGACAAAATATTGTTGCATGCCAACATATCAATGTCTTATTTAAATTGAGCAAGAAAACAAAGTTAAGTATTTGCAGGGTAAAAAATGATCTTATCGTTTTAACAAAATTGTTTAAGCGATTCAAAATATCTATAATTTTGATTTGATTGATAGGTTAAAATAAAATATAAATTATTTTAATAATAATACAAACGTTTATTCTTCTAACGTAATTAAAAAAATATGATAGAATATTTTATTTTTTTCATATTTGTATAATTATTTATTATTATTTTTATTTATTTTTTTTAAAATTTTAAAAAATTTATTTTTTAATTTTACTTCATGTATAATTTTATAAATTTTATTTTAATATTGATTATTATTTTAATTTTAATACTTAAATAAACATATATTAATATTATTTTCATTTAACTAATTCATATCACCTTCATATTTTCATTATTTTGGTAAGTTTAAGTTAATACGGTGATTAAGAGTCCATAATATATAAGTAATACGAGAATGTCGAGGGTGCGACAGATTACACCTTTTTTTTTTTAAATCTCATTTCTACCTTTTACTAATCTCTCGAGTCTCTTCTTCTATGAATTTCTGTTTTTTTTAATAAAAATCAACTTTAGTTTTTTCAAATATATTAAAAAATTAATTAAAAATTAAAACTAACTATTAATAATAATAAATCTGTAAAAGAATATTTATGAGGGTCCGATCTATATTAACTCCTCCGTCTCTCTTCTTCTATGATAAATCACCACATGCGCATCAACTTATTTAGGACAAAACAGAAGTACTGACGATAGTAACGTAGTAGGATTCACTTCATTGGAACATGATTGACTAAATTCTGCCAAATTCAAAATAAGAAAATTGATGAAAAAATAGAAATAAAAATGTTAATGGAAAGGAAATTTGGTTAGACAAGTTGGTTTGTTTTATAATTAAAATAAATCAAAAATATTATATATTATCTTAATATTTTTATATTCAGTAAAATTTAAATAATATTATTTAATTATTATTTTTTCATCATATAAAATAAAAATAATAATTATTTTTAAATAATTATTAATTAAAAATAAAATATATTATTAAAATTATAATTTTTCTAACTAAGATTTAAGGTTTTGATTTTTAGGATTTAGGGATTTGGGGTTTAGAGTTTAGTGTTATATTTGTGGGTTAAGATTTAGGATTAAAAATATTATTTTTTTAAATAGGGTTTAGGGTTTTAGGATTTAAGATTTAGAATTTAGGGTTATATTTGTGGGTTAAAGTTTAGGATTAAAATTATTATTATTTTAAATGAGGTTTTGAGTTTTGAGATTTAAGGTTATATTTATAGGTTAAGATTTAAAGTTAAAATTATTATTTTCTTAAATAAGGTTTTAGGATTTGAGATTTAGGGTTATATTTGTGGGTTAAGGTTTAAAATTAAAATTATTATTTTTTAAATAGGGTTTTGGGATTTATGATTTGGGATTTAGGAATTAGAGTTTAGTGTTTATAGCTTAAGATTTAGAGTTATATTTAGGGTTAGGATAAAATAAAAAAAATTGAGATAAGAATGAAATTAGAATTTTTACTAAAATCAGGATTTCTTAAAAGAAAGAAAAAAATCCTGATTTTTTCTTTTAAGAATCAAATTCATTCTATTTTTTAATTTTTAGATCATTCAAATCATAAAATTTAAAAAAATTAATTCTGATTTTATTTTATTTCAATTCATAAAACATGAACAAACAAATGAGACTTGTTTGGATACTATGGGATAACGGCCAAAATAAGCTTTCAAATAAAAGAGTATCGTAGTGCTGCTACGTACATTAATAATCCTGCATTTGATTCCCATCAAAACTGTGTTCTCAATAAATTTGTATAAATCACTAATGTTTTTCTTATTCTTATTTACATATAATATAATAAGAATATTATAATAGATATTTTAGTTATTTTATTTTTCTATTAAAGTATAGTATATTAATCATTTTAATTTTAAATAATTTAATTAATAAAAAAATTTACATAATAATAAAGTATATTTAATGGAAGAAAATTATCATTTTAAAGTTTTTACTTCTTATACCCTTTTCTCTTTTTCTATTTAATTTTTATATCATTTTTTAGTTATAAATTAAGTTAAAAATATCAATATTTTTATCTAAGATTTTTCCATTTTTTATAAAATAATTTGTTAATTATCTCTACTCTCTCTATAATTGAAAAGGAAAATAGATTACAATATATCAGATACTATATCAATTATTGATATAAAGTCGGTTATATTATAGTACATTTTTTAGCTATGTGTAAAATAAAGAGAATTAACAAAAAAAAAACTATAAAAAAATACAAAGAATGTAGTAAACAAATATTGATATTTTCAGTTTTACTGTTGAAAAAATGGCACAAAAAATGAACAAAAATGAGGGAATGGTATAAAGGAAATAAAACTTTAAAATTAAAATTTTGCTTCATTAAATATATTTTATTATTTTATCAAAAAAATTTATTAATAAAATAATATTATATTATTTAATATTATTTTTTTAAAATAAAGTAGAATAATGGATGGTTTAATTATGGGAAAATGTCATAATAATTGTATTATTATGTGTATAAATATATTTTAATCTTATAAATTATTAATCGAATATTTTTAATAGTATTATTTATAAATGTTACAAACTTTAGCGTAAAAATTCATCTAAGTAAGATATAGAAATATTTTTTTAAAATAACTGTGATACCTAAAATATTCATTTTAATAATTATATAAGTAGATTTATTTATTTTTATAATAAAAAAAAAAACATTAGGTATTTAATTTAAAAATTAGTAATTAAAATGCATTTAAAAAAAATATTCACATTTATACCACCCGTTTAATTATTGAGTAGAAGATACATTTTACTCAACTATGGTTAAACGTGAGATTGGTGTGTATAAGATCCAGAACTAATCCTGTTTCTCCATAAGTTGAAAATAAACAATATATTTGATAAAGACAAATTTATTTCTCGTCTTTGATTGGTATTAATTATATGGTTCAGTTTTTATTCTCTTTTCTTTTTTTGTTGAATTAATTAAATATTTGTCGTTGTTGTTTAAGAAATTATGGAGTAGAATATAAAAGGATTTGTCATGTTATACTTTTAACCTTGAAAAAATAAAAATAACCGAAAAAATATTTTAAAGAAACTGCATTTGGTATGAAACAGAGTATTTAATAACTAGCATCAGTTTTGTAAACTCCTTGAGCGCTTTAGGTAGTTGAAGATGGAGTTACTAATTATAATACTGATACGAACTCGCTCAGCTCTTGCTCACCAGAGGATCATCGCGCACGTAGGAGAGACACAGAAAAAAGCGCACAAATTCGATTAGAGAAATTGAAAAGGGACCATCAAATAAATTAAGATATTTTATTAGGAATATCAAAAAATCAGTTAGGGTTTTGTTCATCAATTTTAAGGCTATATATAAAGCTATTTAGGAAATCATAAAAGAAATATAGAGAATTTTACCTAAATCCAACGTTTTCTCTGCTCTGCACTTGTTTATCTTCTTACCTGCAAGTTTATGTAACAATGGTATCAAAGCCATGGACACCAGTGATAAATCCAACACTGAGTTTCGCGGTGAGGTAATGGAAACCCTGGTAAGACATGAATCAGGCTTCAATCAGATAGGCGCAACCTTACAGGCTGTGCTAACCGAGTTATAGGGGCTTCGCACCACACGAAATTTACCTGAAGAAAAGCCGTTCGCTCGAGAAGAAAACCCATGCCCAAATAGTGGGTTCAGGAATCCTAATGAGCCACCACTTTCCCACTTTAGGCTATCATTTCCTACCTTTGTAGGGGAAGATCCCACTAGGTGGATATACAAAGCCGAGCAATACTTTGAATTCATAAATACTACACCAGAACAAAGAATGCAGTTGGCATCGTTTCATTTGGATGATATTGTCTTACAATGGCATAGATGGATCACCAAGTTCTGTGGCCCACTCACTTGGGAGGAATTTATCCAAGCTATGCAGCTGAGATTTGGCCCAACCGATTATAAAGATCCCTCTAAAGCCCTGACCAGACTCAAACATACCTCAAGTGTAGCTATTTACCAGGAAACATTTGAGAAACTCTCTCACAGAGTGGATGGTCTTCTAGAAGAATTTTTGATAGGCTGTTTCATCACTGGATTAAGAGATGAGATCAGAATTGAAGTAAAAATTAAGAAGCCACGAACGTTGGCTGAAGCTATAGGAGTGGTAAGATTGATTGAAGAAAAGAATCTGCTCCAGAGGAAGGCCATTCAATATCCACAATACCTAACATCCTCTATGACAGCAAGGACCTCCACTAATCCTACTACTGGTGTGTTAGGACCCCCTCCCTAACAAAGAAGCAACTTAACACCAATTGCCTCGACTAATACCTTTCGTCACATCACAAATCAGGAAGCACGAGAACGAAGAGATAAAGGCTTGTGCTACTACTGTAATGAGAAGTTTGTAGCAGGTCATCATTGCGCGCGACCCCAAATGTTTATGATAGAGGAACTACCTAAGAACCCTATCATAACTCCAGAAGAAGAACACCTTGAACAAGAACCTCAGGAGCTGGTGCCAGAAATTTCATTTCATGCAATAACAGGTACTAATCATCCTCAAACACTTAGAGTTATGAGAAACCTCATAAATAAAAAAAGTACTAATTCATTGATCAAACCTTGGTTTCCCAGCTTGGTTTCCCTATCACTAAGAATCAAAAATTGGAAGTTATGATAGCAAATCGTGAAAAAGTTGAGTGCCAAAGACAATGCAGGGGGCTTACTCTTTCAATTCAAGGGTATACGGTCTCAACAGATTATTTTGTGCTACGAGTAGTTGCATGTCAGCTAGTACTTAGGGTTCAATGGCTTGAAACCCTAGGGCCAATAGAAATGGATTATAAAAGACTCATCCCCAGCTTCAAGATAGGAGGGGCCACTTATACGTTCCAAGGTTTACAAAGGACTAATAGTGCAACCCTAACCAACAAGGAATGCGGTGAGCTGCAGAATATAGGATTGTTGCTTCAAATTTTGCCCATATGGGATCATGAATCACAGGAGGATGTGTCCTCATTTCCAGAGACGAGACAATTTCTAACAGAGTTTTCTCATATATTTGAGCTACCCTCAGAGCTGCCTCCAAAATGACAACAAGATCATCATATTCTCCTGAAGCCAGGAGCAGGGCCAGTTAATGTCAGACCCTACCGCTACCCCTATTATCAAAAGATAGAGATTGAGAAGATGGTTAAGGAACTCCTTCATTCTGGGCTAATCAGGCACAACAGCAGCCCATTTTCTTCACCAGTATTGTTAGTAAAAAAAATTGACGATAGCTGGAGATTCTGTGTAGACTATCAAGCTCTGAATGATTGCATAGTTAATAACAAATACCTCATTCCAGTAATTGACAAACTGTTGGATGAGCTCCACGGAGCTCATATATTCTCCAAGATATATCTGCGATCAGGGTATCATCAAATATGAGTTTATCAGGAAGATATCCCTAAGATGGCTTTTAGAACCCATGAAGGCCATTATGAATTCTTAGTAATGCCATTTGGCCTCACTAATGCCCCAGCTACTTTCCAACGTCTCATGAATGACCTATTTAAACCTTACCTTCGAAAGTTCATCCTAGTATTCTTTGATGACATCTTAATCTACTCCCAATCAAAAGATGACCATTTGGAGCATGTGAAGATAGCCCTTCAGCTTCTAGCCACCAATAAGTTGTATGCCAAGAAAACCAAATGCCAATTCGGGGTGAAACAAATAGAATATTTGGGCCATGTGGTCTCAGGTCAAGGGGTCTCTGTGAATCCATCAAAGATCCTAGCTGTTAAGGAATGGCCAACCCCAACCACATCTAAAGGAGTCAGAGGCTTCCTGGGGTTAGCTGGTTATTACAGAAAATTTGTACGTAATTTTGGTAGTTTGGTAGCTCTCTTAACTTGTCTCTTGAGCAAGGAATGGTTTAACTGGAATACAAAGGCTGAAAACTCATTTAGACAATTGAAGGAGGCCTTAACAACCCCACCAGTTTTAAGCCTACCCAATTTTTCCCAAAGATTTGTAATTGAATGTGATGCCAGTGGCATCGGGTTGGGAGCTATCCTCACTCAAGCAGGGAGGCCAATAGCTTATTTCAGCCAAGCTCTCAAGGGTTCAGCATTGACTCTATCAACGTATGAGAAAGAAATGTTAGCTATCATTAAAGTTATCCGGGTATGACGTCCTTACCTACTAGGAAAACCATTCACCATCCTCATTGATCAGAGGAGCCTCAAGTATCTGTTGGAACAGCGCATCACCACCCCAGCACAGGCACGATGGTTGCCTAAACTACTTGGATATGATTATAAGATTGAGTACAAATGTGGGAAGGAAAACCAAGGAGCTGATTCTCTTTCACGAGTAGTAGAATTCTTATTCTTAAGTATATCTCAACCACAACTGGATTGGTGGCCACAACTACAGAAAGAAGTTCAGCAAGATCCTTTCTACACAGACCTGATAGCCAATTCTACTCCTGTAATGGCTCATAAATTGTTACAAAGGGATGGGGTCTGGTTTAAAAACAACAAGGTATATCTAAGCCCTAAATCCTCCCTCATACCTCAGATCATCACTGATTGTCACTCTTCTCCAATGGGGGGACACTTTGGGTTCCTCAAGACCCTCTCACGCATAAAAAATAGCTTCACTTGGCTCAAACTGCGCCAAACGTTAAAGAAAGTCCTCAGGGAATGTGACACTTGCCAACGGTTCAAAACAGAAACTATGAAACCAGTAGGATTGCTTCAACCTCTTCCCATACCTAAGAATATTTGGGCTGATATCTCAATGGATTTTGTGGAAGGATTACCTACTTCAAAAGGACATATAGTCATAATGGTAATCGTGGATTGCTTGAGTAAATATGCTCATTTCATCCCTATGAAGCACCTATTTTCAGCTCCCACAGTAGCCAAGACATTTGTGTCCAACATCCTGCGACTGCATGGTATGCCTACTTCTATTGTCAGTGATCGTGATAAGGTGTTTATTAGTTCCTTCTGGCAAGAGTTGTTTCGTTTACAAGGAACTCAATTGTGCATGAGCTCTAGCTACCATCCTCAGATCGATGGACAAACTGAGGTGACCAACCGCATACTGGAACAGTATCTGCGCTGCTTCACTGGGGATCAACCACGTAAATGGATTGATTGGATTCCTTGGGCTGAGTACAGCTACAACACCTCCATCCACTCCACAACACAGATGACTCCCTTTGAAGCAGTTTATGGCATTCCACCACCTCTCATACTAACATATGTTCCCAAAACTGCCTAAATGCCAGCTGTGGATGAACACCTATGTACAGAGATCACCTACTACGAGAATTAAGGCACAACCTGCTACAAGCTCAGAACCGAATGAAATGCCAAGTTGATAGACGCCAACGAGAAGTCACGTTCAAAGAGGGAGATTATGTATATCTTAAGCTCCAACCCTATAGACAATCATCAGTTGCTTTTCGTTCATCAAGAAAATTAGCTCTTCGTTTTTTTGGCCCATATAGAATCATCGCTCGAATAGGACCAGTGACTTACAAGTTAGCACTCCCACTCACTTCTCAAATACATGATGCCTTTCATGTAAGCATGTTAAAAAAACACGAAGGGGAAATACCAACAAGCTCTAACCCACTTCCTCCAGTCTCTGAACAGGCAACAATTCTTCCCTAACCTGAAACCATCCTCAACCGACGTGTGACCCAAAAAGGGAAATACCGACCCAAGATAGAAATTTTGGTCAAATGGAAAGACATTCCAATCGAAGAAGCCACTTGGAAAAATGAGTGGCGTTTTCTAAAAACATATCCAAACTTCATCCTTGAGGACAAGGATTCTTCTAGAGAGGGAGGAATGATACGAACTCGCCCAGCTCCTACTCACCAGAGGATCATCGCGCACGCAGGAGAGAGGCAGAAGAAAGCGCACCAATTCGATTAGAGAAACTGAAAAAGGACCACCGAATAAATTAGGGTTTTCTGTTAAGAATGTCAGAAAATCAATTAGGGTTTTGTTCATCAATTCTAAGGCTATATATAAAGCCATTTAGGAAATCACAAAAGGGATATAGAGAATTTTACCTAAATCCAATGTTTCTTCTGCTCTGCACTTGTTTATCTTCTTACCTGTAAGTTTCTATAACAACTACTTGCTTGTCCTAAGTACTATGTATCAGCAGTAGGTGGCAGAGTTTTCTCTCTAAGCTCTGCATATGTTTTTAGTTCTATTTAGTTCGTGATGAATGAAATTTGAGAAATGCTAATATCACTATTGATGAGTAAATAAGTTTATTAAACTATTTAAATTGGAAAATTTGATCCGATAATAATAATTGATTTAAATCGGATTGAATTAACAAATTTTATAGTATGATCGAAGTCAGATTGAAAAGTATATAATATTTTTATATTCGAATTAGTAGATTTTATAATCCGTTATATTTTATCCGAATCAAATTACTATTAAATTATAAATAAATACATATTTTATTTTATAATATATTATATTTAAATATTATAAATACAATAATTACATTATATTATTTACTTTTAACTTAAAAAATAAATATTAATATTAAATCTTTATAACACTTTAATAATTTTTTGAAGTACCAACTTTTTTTTTCTTTTTATTTTGTAGTTGTAACTATGATAATAGATGTTTTTACAAATATATCAATTTAAAATTTAAATGCTATATATGTCATGTTTTATATATGAAAATAATTTAAATATTAATCAAAACTTATTAGATCCAAAAAAATTCTAATTTGTTTAAATTCAAATTGATTCGGTATAATTATATCATCGAATCAAATCTAGATAAAAATTCATTTCGGATAGCACAAAAACATGAAATTTCAATCCTATGCTCCCCTAAATATCACTCTTAATTCAAAAAAAAAATCATTTTCATTAAATAAATTTATATACTGCAAAAATACATGCAAATTTATGTCCATATCGATGAATTTATATACTTTAACCCCCCAAAAGAGAGACTATTTTATCTTCATGAATATTCGAATCATAGTAATCTGTGCATTATTTTGTCATAGCTAAATATTGGGCTTATAACAATTGCTCCAAGTGCGGTTGAAACAAGTTCTAAAAACAATGAAATGTCCACTACAAATACACTAGCTATTGTATTAAATTGATGAATTGTGATGAGTTACATAGGTTGCAGATATTTAAAGAATGATACACCGTATAAATAAATAGGAAAACCGGCTTTAAGGCAACCCAATTGATAAAACCAATTACTTTAATGTCGTAAGAGAAGTTAATAGTTTGAGCTTCGAAATCCCCTCACCTTTTCTGCAACGGTGTGTCTCCACTCTCCACTGGTATTTCAAAAAAATTGAGATGGGTTCTCATCACCTCTTTTGTTTTTTTTAAACAAAAAAAAATTGGAAAAAATAATACATGTCAAAATCACTGAAAATTCATATCTACCAAGACTAAAAAGCTTAAAAAACACTCATTCACAACCCTCACTCGGACACACAACATTGCGGAAAATATATTGTTTACTGGAAAGAGGGAATTACAGCAGAAATGACCATCAGTAGAATGAAGAACATTGAATTGAAGCCTGTAACCGATGCTGCCGAAGAGATCTTCTGTGGCCTGAACAAAAAAAAATTAAATAAATAAAGAGTAGAAGTTTACATTTATGTGATAATAACAACTTGGTAATGTTCAAATTCATTGTCTAGTTAAAGTAATGCAAACATACTTCTGTAATTTGCTAAGAGTGCCACAAAAAAGGGCATTATCAGGCATAGGCAACTCTGTTTTGTTTGTAGCTTCTGGATTGACAACCCTAATGTATGTTTCTTGGCCAAGATACCATGAATCAAGGTTTTCAGCTCTAAGGTTCCAGACACCAACATTGTCAAGAGAGATTAAAATTGCTGTCCATCCCCCAGGGTAGACCTGAACAAAGAGAGCCGACCATCCAGGAAGGCATTAAAAGATTGAACAATATGGAATCATAATTCGCTATACTGATGCATATAAAAGGAATGTCATGCAAGACATGGACTATGAAGCTGGTTTCACTTTCTGATTTTGGATTGGAAGATATCATATATATAAACAATGGGGGCAAAGAGCTTAAAGCCATTGACTAAGAGTGTCTTTTAATGCACACATATTGATGTTCCTAAAAGCATAAAACCAACATAGTTTAAATCTTATTCGACTATAAGCAGCAAAAACAAATGAAGAATAAATAGTTAAGCCCAAAGAAAGACAAGTATGTATTCTTGGAAGCATTGTTATTAACTTTTTAATTGAGGGTTTCAGTCCAGGTCATCTCGGTTGAAACTAAACAATTCGGCAGCTTAGCTCTTTTTCAGTACCAAGCAACATAGAAGAGGATACTAAAACTAAATTAATTAGTGGTGAATAACATGTCATAAAATATACCTGAGTTGAGGTGCGGGCTATTCCATCCCACTTGTTATATGTGCCTCTGCTATTATCTGACCACTCACCATAATCCATCCTGCAAACATCAAATTTCAATGAGAAAAAAATAAATCATATTTGTAGGGAAAGAACTTCTATGAATAATTTGAGTGAAAATATTAAATAAAAGGGAAAATTTAAGTTTACCCAACAACAAAAAATGCATATCCATCCAAGTGATAGGTTTGCATCTTCGTGTCGTTGTTCTGTAGTATAACTTCCATAAATCCTCTGTACGTTCCATTTATTACTGATGTTCCCATGCGAGGTGGTCCTGTGAGTGGCCTTTTGGGAAAATCAAGCTTATATACGCCCTTTAGTTTGTGAAGATCAGCAAGCCTAATTGGTGTGGAAGGATTGACGAATGAGATCCCACTAAGCGTAGTTCGACGTTTACCATTAATCATTACAGGTGGTTTGTTTCTCAATACATAGACATCAGTCACATTGATAGAGCCATATCTAAAAGACCCTTGCGGATTAGGGCGAGCACCACTAGCTGATACATTCCATCTGCAAAATTTGACAGTAGATAGGTTCCACAAGTATTGAATATATATTTAAAAAAAAAACATATTGGGATTTAAGCTCTAAAAGAACAATGAAAAATGATCAAGCAAAAGTACAAATTTCTAAGACAATAAAATCAAAATGAATACAAAACCTGATAGATCTTGCTTGATTCATTGAGAATGTTTTGTCGAATTCATCCTTCGGTGGATCTGGCAGGGGACCCCTAGCCTTCCCTTTGGAGTTTGTGTATTGTAAAATTGCAACACCAGTAACTCTTTTCCAAACTGATTCATTCACAAACCTAGCACTTGCAACGATGTAGTAATCGGAACTTGCATTCTGATCTGTTGTCAATAAAAAGGAATAAGATTGTCCAACATGTATATCTAAGCTAGTATAGTTTTGTTGCACTGTATATGATCCCTCAGTCTCTGCTAACAGCAGATTATGGTTTTGGATTCTGAAATTCAAACTTGTGGATACTCCAACATTTGTAACACGAATGCGGTAAGTTTTTCCTGTCAAGATAACAATCCATGTTACAGAAAGTTTCAAAAGTTGAACATACAAAAGTTAGCTATAACGACAGCATTAACACATTCATCTAAAGGCACTGATAAAGGATGTAATCAATTACCAACTATCCAGCACCAAAATTTTACAATTAGGTGCCTATCAAAGACTTTGGAACATAAAGAATTCTCATGGAGAATTTTAAAACATGAAATTGGATTAATTGAAGGATGGTTGATGATCAAAGGTCAAGGATACATTTATTTATACTAAATCAAGTAAACTAAAATCTTCCAAAGTATTTGATATGCACCAAATTGTAAAAATTTAATGTTGGGGTAGTTACTTCATGCATCAGAGTCACTAAGCAGTGGGGTACAGTACACTCACGGCAGCAACAAGTTCTTGACCATGATCCACCCAAGAACTTGTATATATTCATATATTGGAAAATTCTTTCTCAATCGTCATTGGCCAAGCCCGGGCAATAGGGTCTCCTATTACTTTTGGAATCTGACTCACATATTTAAGCACACATACAAACACCAAAGCATTGCAACTACAAAGCAGCAATATTCAAGGAGTGAAGAGCCACCTAGCATGCACAATTCAAGCTAAAAAGAATTGCAATGTTACATGGCCTATGAAAAAGCAAATGCCAGGTCAACATGTTTCTAAACTAAAAATATAAAGCATGACACCTCAAACACCACTGCTAGCTCCTCCCCAACTTCTTTGCAAATGCAATTAAATAAAAAGAGGAACAAATAATAAATAAATCAGGAAAAGAGCTCCAAATACGTATGGGAGGGAATTTGGTTCCCTGCAGTGACATAGCAATCATTTGTATAGTTTATTCAATAATCAATTTCTGTTTGTGGTTTAAACTATAAAAATCGTGACAAAACACAGTTAATCTGAATAACTGCAGTCACCTGGGTGGACTGTAATTGTTTCATAGTCAATGCCATCCTGGACAAGCGTATCGTTGTATCTGTAGGGGCCTTTGCCATTAACAAGAACACCGTTTGGCATCCCAAGATCTTTCCCTGCCTCAAGGGTCGTTCTCAAGTCCTACATTTCAAAACACACCAGTAATATCAGACACTTCATCTCCTTTAATCTCCACCATGTCCAACTATGATACAATTTCAAAATTCCAGAAAAGAATTACCGTATGGTTTCGTGTGTACCAATCACCAATCAAAATGGTTATATCCCCATAAGGGGTATCAAAAGGAATTGAAATTATAGCTCTGTTGTTGATGATAAAGCTTCCAAATCCACCAGCTGCTCTCTGAAAATGAAGTGTCGGAAAGTAGAAAAAGCTCCCAATTTGGTCCTTAACCTGAAAATTGTAAGTCCAATTCCACTTAGAAGGAATTGGACAGTTGGTACCCAAAACTCCATCTTGCCATGAACTTCGCCGTTGTTGAATTCCAGCCCTGTTGCACAAATCCAAATTTAAATGCTGAATCTTTATACATATTCATAGCCATCTATAAAAGCACGTGCAATAATACTGTCAATATTACCAAGTAAGGAGGAAACTCTCGTCTAATTTGTTCCGAACATTGATAACAACGTTGTTGTTAGTGGTCACATTAATAGTAGGACCTGGAAATTTTCCATTTATAGCAATAACCTGAAAAAAAATGCAGATATAGAAACAATCACTAGAACCTTCATAGAACCCAATGACTGGCTACTGCTAGTACTGTAACTACAAGCTAGGCTAAGCTTCATTCCTAAAATGAGCACATTTTGTAGATTTGAAACTAAAAGTTGAAACTTTTTAGAATCTAAAAGGAACCTCTTTTTTTCCCCTCAATGTGCATTAAACAGACAGATCACAGACGAGATTCAGCTCAAAGTAGCCAAAAGTTAGTAAGCTGGGGCTAGAGAGAGAAAGTAGACAGGAAGAAAAGGAAAGAGATCTGAGGAACATACTTGTTGAGGGACACCAAGAGGAGAAGCAGTGATGTAAGAAACCTCGAAATCGTAGAAAATAAACGGATCCGCGGCGAAACAGAAGTTGGCAAATACGCCAATGTGGATAAGAAGCACCGTCAAAAAGCTCCAGAAAGCCATTTCTGTGACTCTATAAAGAGAATTAATGATAAAAGCCAATCTTTCTTTTTTCCTTCTTCTTACATAATCAGAAAGAGGAGAAGAAGAAGAAACCAGCGAGCTTCTAGAGGACAGACTCGAGGAAGACAGAGTGTCAGTGTGAATGAACGGCTATATTTTCTTTTTTCTACTCAATTTATTTTTACCAAATTTATTTTTGGCAGTGTGGGGGCACTTGTTTTTGGGCACAAAGTGGGGAATTTTTCTTTTTTAAAAACATTAAGCACCGAAAAACCTATACAGCTCGATAAATTTGCCAATTAGGTGGAGGAATTTGCGGAGAAAATCCGACTTTACCATCGATTGTGAATGATCTTTAGATAACGGGGGGGTTAAAGGTGTGGATTATACTCGCCACCCTGTTAGTTCTCCGATCTTCGTTTTTTTATATTTTATTAAAAAAATTATATATTTATATAAATTTATAATTATATTTAATATTTTTATTATTATTATACTAATTACTTTAATTATAAAAATATAATAAAATTATTATTATTTGAATGATAGTTAAAATATCAAAAAAATTAACTTAAATATAATAATTATTTTATATTTAAAATTTTAAGTTTATAATATAATAAACTTATATAATTGATGTTTTAGGTTGATTATTTAATATATAATTGATATTTTATGTTGAGTATTTAATATATAAATTTATTATGTTATTAAATATAATTGATATTTTATATTGGTTATTTAATATATAATTCATATTTTATGTTGAATATTATCACGTATTTAGGAGTGTTTAAAAATCATATCGAATTGAATTAAATCGAAAAAATTAGATGTAATTGAACCGACGAGAATAATTTTATAAATTAAACGATCTGATTAAGTTTGTAGTAACTAATCAGTTTGTATTAACTAAAACAATTTTCTAAAGGATCTAATTCGATTATAATAATTTTTAATTTAATTAAACCACATCAAACAGAATCAAATGAGATTAATTTTAATAATATATTAAAATTTTAATTTAATCAATGTATTATATAATAATAAAACTAATTATCTTTATCTAAGTCTCATTCACCAACCAATTTCATGAATATAATATTTAGTTATGAATAACATTGATATAATAATTTATCAATCAAAATATGAATAATAAGATATATAAAATATTTATTTTTTAATTTTTTGATTAATTTATCCTATTATTAATATTATGTTTGATGAATTAATAAGATATATTAAAATAATATTTTATCACATTCCAATAACAATAGCTAACTGATATTCTCTTTATTGTCTTAAATTATGCACAACATTTTAGAAAACAAAACAGAAACCTGGGTGGCTGGACCAACATGATCAAGTGGAACAACTGATCCTGGCTTAACTTCCATGTTCTGAAATGTCTTACTACCCAATCTCAAACTTTCGGTCTCTTCCACTGGCGCCATTGAAGGAGATAGTTACCAGTCTTCTTGTCAAGCACTATTGTAGTTGGTATGCTCTAAAATTTAACACATTCGTTCATTAGTACTTTGAAATGAAGCAAGATCCAACTATGATGTCAAAAAAGGATAATCTAAGCTACCTGAACAGAAGCCCAACCCTTCCCAACATCTGCATATTCACTAATCCAACCCCACAAAACTCTCCTTTGCTTGCTGTGGTCATAGAAGGTCTTTGAAGCATAAAAAATACCATAATAATATCTAATTCCAATACCAACATCAATCTTGGGGTTATCTGGAACCCATTTGCCTATTAGTTCATGATAAGTTCCAATTGCATAGTAATCATGTCTATCATCATCAAGGCTAGCCTAAACCACATGCTTCAATTCAGGAGCATTAGCAGACGTATCCATGCCTTGTTTTCCGTCAGTTAGTGACACAGGGAAGAAATCCACACACTCCCACATTCCAGTGCCAGGAACAGAATGAAGGACACCATCTAATCGTGTATAAGTCTTAAAATCCTCTGTATCATAAATAAAGGAAATGCCGGTTTCATTAACCCTGGAGCCTACGACCATTCTCCATTTCCCTTCTTCAATGAACCAAGCAGTTGTCGGATCACGAAAATCTTGGCCTTCAATGCCTGGTGGATGTTGGATGGTGGATGGGTATCATCGGATTTACCCAAAACCGGATGTTTGCTCACCATTTTTCAGCTAGGTGACCTCTAATCAGGAATTTAGAGGTGTGTTGAGATTGAAGGGAATGGATATTAAGATGCCAAAATGTGAGATTAAAGCTTCAAGGGAAAAGAGTTTGAGGGCACAGGCAATAAATGGTAGTTTTCTTAGAGTTTTATAGGGAGGCAGAGATGTTCTGATTTTTATTTTTATTTTTTTAGAGAGAGAGAGAGATTTTTTTTTTTTTTTTTTTGAGAAAACTCTGCCAACCAATGAACCGAGAGATCATAAACTTTTTAATTGGGCTGCTCAGATCATATGTTATACAATTCGCAACTGGAGTGATGATGAGTTATTTATTATTCCTAAAAACTCCACGTTAAAAAAATTATTCATTTTTATAATTAATTATTAAATATTTATATTCTTTTAAAAAATTATTATAATAATATTGTATTTATTAAGTGATTAGGTTTCTTATATAAGCATTTATACATATGGAAAATGTTAATATCACTAAAATCTATACACAAAGCAAACTTATCTCTTTTATACTGTGTTATAAAATTATTTTAAATTTTTTAAAATTATTATTTTTTATATAATATTAACACATATAATAACATTAAAAATATGATTATAAATATAAATATAAATTTATATATCTTTAATATTTCTCTTATACTAAGCATACAAAAATATATCTAATACGAATTACCTTAAAAAATAACAAATGAATTGGCATGAGCAGAAAAATTTGAAAATGATCGGATCGTCTTTAAGCGTATATCAAAATTTACTTCATTTTAAACGCAATAATTTTCAAGTGTTAGAATCTCATAAGCTAATATTTGTTTTAGGTAATACTCATTATTATAAATTTAAATCACATGTTATTTGATTTAAAAAAATATTCAAGTGTTTTTAATACAAAAAAAAACATATTATTAATAATATTATTTTAATTATATTCAATTATTTTTATTTTTATTTTACAATCAAACATGAATTTAATAGGATTAATCTAGTAATCAAAATATAATTTTTTTTATTAATATAAATTTAAATATTATTAAATATTTTTATATTTGAAAAAGCAAAACATTAACAGAGGTTTAACTTAAGTGCTCGTACACATAACAATAGATTGATATGAGATAAAATAAATATAATTATATTATATTATATTTATTTTATATAATATTGAAGGATAAGTTTATAATATTTTTAAATAAAATTAAATATAAAATTTATTTAAATTAATATTTTATTTATTTTTATATTTTTATTATATTTTAAAATAAAAATATTATTTTTAATTTATTTAGAAATGAAAAATCAAGTTATCTAATTTAATAATTAAAAACTATAAAAGATTAAGTTAAGTGTTTAATATTGTTTAGACATAACTCTTTAATCATATTAAATTTTTATATAACTGTATTATTTTTATATTTTATTATATAATCTAATTTTATAACTAAACAAATGATTATAAAAAAATTATGAAATTTATATTTGTTAATTGTAATTATTTTGTTTTAATATTTTATCAATATTTAATTTAAAAAAAAATAAAATTTATATTTAAATAATTTTTTATTTAAATTTTATTATTATTATTTTTACTACATAAATAATCTAATATAAAAAACAAGTTAAGCACTATATATATATATATATATATATATATATATAAATAAAATATTGAAATTAATATTTACCCGTGAACACAAAAGCAGCTCAACAGGGTGCTTCAAGACATAATACTGATTGAGAATTATATTAAGTTAGGGTTAGTTTAATAGGTACTCTCAAAGTAATACTTTCAATTACCATTTGATAGAAAAACAGTTATTGTTTGTATGATTCAAAAGCAAGTAGTCACATCAGCAATAATGATCGAATTGTTAGTATATTAAACAGGTAATAAATATTATTATTATTATTATTATTATGTTAAAAATATATAAAATATCTATTTTATTATTAATATTAATTTTATTACAATCGAATAAAATTATTATATAAAATACTTCTATAATAATAATTTTTTTTATTTTGATAATAATATTACTTAATTAAATAAAAATTTAGTGTAACAATCATAATTATGAGTATTTTTAATTTATAATTATTATAATTGAATGCATGTTAATACTTTACCAAATTATGAGGGTGGGTTTGTATTCCATAAAAGAAGTGGATTTTTTTATCGTTATTCTAGCATGTGATACCGTGGTAAAGTATTAATAAAAAGAAAATATGATATAATTTGTTAAAAAATATAAATAAACTATTATATCTATTTTCTACTAACTTTAAATTTTTTAATATCCTTTCATTCCTTTATAATTAATAAAGAGGATGCAACAAAATGATGTATAAAATAAATATCAATAATTAAAATATAAGTATTTAATATATTTTAATAAAAAATTAAAATTAAAATATCCCAAAGTTATTATGATTATGTAAAAAGTACAATAGTGGGGTTTTTCGGACATTGGTCAAATAATACATTAAATAAATCGAAATTGCCTATATGTAAATACGTGTCCACCTATCCCAACTATAGGAAAATATAATACATTAAATAAATCGAAATTGCAAAGATGTAACTACGTGTACACCTATCCCAGCTATACGAAAAGGTAATTGGTTCTGTGGTAACAACAGATATTACAATTATTCGTAGCTTATAACATTTTAAATTTAACATTCTATTCATTACTTTTATATATATATATATTTATAGTGTTTTATATATTATAATAATTTATATATAAAATTTAATATTAATTTAAATTTAAAATTATGATTTACTCGGATTTAAATTATTTTAAATTGAATACATTATTATCAAATCAAATTTAAATTTATAAAAAAATAGATAATTATGATTTACAACTCATGTATATTTATACAAATAATAATTTAATTTATATAATACTATTTACATATTAAAGATAATTTTCAATTCCAAACCATATTATGTGATGATTAAGTTTTGCATCACTTATAATACATTTATTTTTCTTCCTTAAGTTGTGAAATTTCAATATATGTGAAATTATATAATTGGAGATTAAAAGTATGATTAACTAAAAAATTCTAATAGATTGTTTTGGATGCAGTTCTTGGTGGCACATGCCAAAATATGTTTGAGGCCAACCACGTGCGTGCTAAGTGTTTGGCATTTTTCTACTAACTATCATGTTTCAAATTCCTTACTCAATTATAATTTCTTAAAAGAAAAATATTAAATCAAAGTTTTAATAAAAATTCAGTGATGTTACATAATAAAAAAAATTAAAAACCCTCTATTTATATCTTAAATTTAAGTCTCAATTATAATTATATAAAAACTATAATTATTTTAAAAAAATATATTTATAAATAAAAAATACTTTAAGAGCTTCTTATAGTATTCTTCGTCAATTGAAATTAGTGAGATGATCTGCACAAAGTAGTCGTGTTTGCAAATATGTTGATCCCGTGAAATTTAGCACCCAAAAACAAAAACAAATGAAAACTATCAATTAGTTAATTGGATCCTTTTGATCAATCAATTGAATTTGATGATTGGATCCTTCTGATCAATCAATTGAATTTTTTTTCTTATATTGTCCTTCCTGCAAAGTCTTTTGGTCACTAACTTTTTTGGTATAAAGTTTGTGGTATATATTAATTTTTTTCGAAAAAATGTTTTAAACTTCTAAAAAACAAGAAGTTATCATCAGCATTCAACGCTAGTTTACAAATAGAATATCTTAATTCCTAGTTGAGGAACAAACCATTTACTTCATTCATATCAAAGTAGTATTATTGTTAATTAAATTATATATAAGAAAAATAATAATAAGTCACCTTATTACTAAAAGATAAATCAAAAATTTAAAATTTTAAAAATATCATAAATAAAACACATAAATACACATGTGTATATTTTTAAGTTACTATATTCACTAAACCAATTTTAACTCTAAAATATAAACTTTGGTAGGTTTAAACACATAATAATTGATTTATTAACACATATTTATTGGTGTGTGTTGTGGTGCATGCTGCAACAGTGGCAGACATCAATGCTCAGTGGAGTAAAACATGGAGCATACAATAATAGTAGTGGAGCCATAAAACATGAATGTGCAGGAATTATAGTTATTGTTTAATTTTCATTTTCTTTGTATACATATTTCTCAACTCTTGTATAGAATACAGAATAGAAATAATAATGAAATACAATGATAATTATCAGAGAAACACAATATTTTGACGTGGTATCAGAGTAGGTTATTGCTGATTAATGGAATTACCTACTAATTTCTATTTTGCCGATGTTGAGATTGGTCCCAGTGTTACGTTACTGCATTTCGTTGATTGTGGTACGAGCTTGATTCTGTTTTTACTAATGTCCGATTCCCGATTAGGTATGGTAAAAGATTGTTGATTGTATTGTTGTTTAATTTTCTTGATTGTTGATTGCTCATTCTTCATTTCCAGCTTTTCTTGATTGTTGATTGTGGTATTCTTGATGGTACGATCGTGGTATCGCGATCCTCACGAGAATCCGATTTACGGGGTGGCCGTTTACAAAGATCTCTCGACACCGGTTCGATCTAGGTAGTCGTTTGGACTCACTCGCGGTTCCACCGTACGGTTTCTTTCTCGGAAAGAAACGAGACAAATGATAAACGCATCCTTTGAGGTTGCATTACGTGCATCTGCTTTGTATCTGCGGATGGAGTCACGCAGTTGTTCTTCGCGGTCTCTTCGTGTAGCGGTAGGCAACCGCACCGGTTTCTACCTAAAACGTGAGACGCTTAGGAAATGATGAACACGCTATTGTGTGTTTTGTCTCTGTGCGTGTGGGTGGTTGGAGCGTAGGTCTATCTGGATTGTGGGTAACCCATCTGCTGGTTCTTCGGACAAGCTTGGTAGCCTGATGATGAAGGATACTGCCACGAGGGTGCGTGAAGCAAGAGTTCTTTGTGAAGCCACGCGGAAAGGATCTAGGTGAGAAGCTAAAGGCAAAGAAGGCTGTCTGGAATTTGGTTGAGAAGAAGTTGTCGCGAATTTGGGTGAAGAACATTTTAGCGACGCGAGCTTGGGAATTTTTTCTTAGGGTTTGGAGCCTTTGAAGAAGCATTCTTGTGCCGCGGGAAGAAGAAGTATGGCGCCCTTGCAAGCTCTTTACTGTAGGAACTCGGAAGAAGTTCTTTGAGAGAAGCTAACTCGACCATCTTCGAAATCGTGCAGGAAGAGGAAAGGCGCCGCTTGCGCGAATGGGAAATTAGGGTTAGGGTTACAAGTTGTTTTTTTTTTCATTTATATGGTGGCTATTTTGTAAAAAAAAAATAGATTTCATGGCGGAATCTAGAGATTTAACTACCAATTTCATGTTGGAAGATTTGACGGCGAAAATGACGGAAGTTCTAACTAGAGCTCAGATCAGCTCACAACCTCCCATGCTTGAAGCGTCGGCTACTGGTTCCCGATTAGTATCAAGTTGGGAGGATCCAAGCGTATGCCTTGTGGTCGCAGTGGTGGAGATGTATATCTCACAGAAAAGATAAGCGGGATATATTAATGAAGGGATTTTCCTCGACTGTTGAACCAGGCCCACTCATTTAGGAGATGGGCGTCGAAAATGCCATTGTCAAAGCGATGGTTGATCAATTCGATGGACCCACTACTTGATTGCAAACCTTTATCCAGATTTCCAACTACGACGTACCGAAAGCAGGGTTTAGGATTCGGTTGCTACCACGTTTACTATAATGGGACGGACACGTCTGAAAGTGTATAATCTTCGTTGTCAAGTTACTCGTACGAAGCAGCGGGTGGCTCAGGATGAAAATACTACGAAAACAATGACTTTCAAGGGTTGTGGCGTGAAATTGATTTCGTGCGTCCCTAATCAATGGAGTGTGCGATCGATATACAAAATATAACTCCATCGTACGCGGGAAGATCGAGTGTATACCTTCAGACTCGATGGAC
The DNA here is from genome assembly GCA_030763125.1 of Hippophae gyantsensis. Taxonomy (NCBI): domain Eukaryota; kingdom Viridiplantae; phylum Streptophyta; class Magnoliopsida; order Rosales; family Elaeagnaceae; genus Hippophae; species Hippophae gyantsensis. Next base: position 2,847,702 of record CM061030.1, read on the forward strand.
TTGATGATAGATTGGATAAAACTCGAAGTGATGTCTTCGAATCGATAAATCCCTACGGTGGAACAACTTTATGCGGATCTGTCCCGGTAGGGAAGAGGTCAGTGTGAGCGAACCATGATGATCACGAGGTGTAGATATGACACAGTCGAGTAGTTATGGCTTTTAAAGGGGTCGAGGGACAGTCGTATAATCTAATGTGCCACCAAAAACGGGACCTTATAATTGGGTAGCAAGAAAATCCACGGGAAATCCACCAGATCTCTTGACATGAAATGTGGCAATTGTGGAAACTCCAAACACACTCGTGGAAACTTGCTTCAAAACTACGTGGGTATGAGAAATGGTGGAATGATCTGAAGCACGGAAAGAAACGGGACACCACATTTGAGCGGCGACTATGGTTACCAATAATGCCTCCACTAACCGAAGGAAGTCTTATGGGATTCGGGTATTTCAAGTAAAAGCATTTACGTCTCTATTCGTAGTGATAAAGATGATTGGATTACGGAGCTGCTTGCAGCTACGGATCATGACATTTGACCCAAACGATCTCTCCCAATACAACCCGGCCAATGAGACGGAGCGAGTGTACTGAACAAATGGGGTCAGCTTATCCGATTCTGAAATGGAAATTTGGAGCAGTGACACTTATCTCCTTCATTATCATTATCTAATACTTTGTTTGTACCTACTCCGGCAGGCCATAGTCTCGTAAAAGTCGTGTTACTTAGGGCACCTTAACGTAGTATTGATGTATTCTACTTTTTACCTTCTACGTGATATTCTCACCAAGAGAGATCATTGGGCGTGGTACTAGAGAGGAGGGTTATATTATGTGGATGACCTCGGTTCGGGAAGAGAAATCACATCGGCAACATCTTGTTGGTAACAAGGAACAATGCAGCTTGCCATGCCATCGTAGATTTGGGCATCCATCGTTCGGGGTATTTAAAGCATCTCCCCGAGGGTTTATTTTCAAATATCACACATTCGATTTCAAATGTGATACTTGTATCCTAGCAAAAGTCATAGGGCGTCTTATCCTATGACGCATGAATAAAAGTATGACTACTTTTGCTTTGGTACATTCTCGATGTTTGTGGACATTCTCGTAGGTCATTCTTTCATTCGGGTCATCGTTGGTTTGTTATTTTTGTTGATGATTGTACCACGAATGACATGGCTTTACCTTCTCGAACATAAAGATGAAGTATTTGCTACATTTAACACTCTTTGTTTCCACCTTAGCGGATTCGAGCACCTGATTTTTACCGAAAAAATTAAGATACTTAGGTCCCCGATAATGGAGGAGTACGTTGAATCAACAATTTGGACATACTTGGACAACCATGGTATTCTCCATGAAACCTCGTGTTCACAAACCCACAGAATGGGAATTTGTGGAGAGAGGAAGAATCAGATATTTTAGAAAGCTTGCACTCGGGCCTTACTAATCGGTGCACGCTATGGTATGCCTAATAAATGGAATGATGTTGTTGGCTGCGGTGTGTATCTCTGAATCGTATGCCACATAAAAACTTTACAATTTCAAACTCCATTAAAGATGTTATCTGATCATCTTCCTTGCCTGCTATTTTGATGCTTATGCAATTTTTGGTTGTGTTGCTTTTGTCCACCTCCATAAAAATCAACGAACCAAGATTGGATCCATTGTCGTAGATGTGTATTCTTGGGATATGGTGTACAAAAAAAGGGGTATCGATGTTATGATCCAATTACTAAAAGAATCTATACTACCATGGATGTCACTTTCCCTCGAATCGAATGTTTTTTCCTATCTGCCAGCAGTCGTACCCGAAAATTACCCTTCGGGAGAGAGTTATGGTGAAGAACAATTGGCTTGATGTTGAAATATTAGACCACGAGTCAATACATACTCGGATCGTGCCAATAATATGGAGGAGCCGAGTGTATCTAGACCGAGCTTGAACTTCAAGTGAAGTGAAGTAGTAATTGAATCTCGAAAGATGAAATGGTTGATGTACCCTCCATTCTCTAAAGTACTTGATGATCGCCTCCGTGAGAACAACTCACGAGGTAAGCTATCCTATCACACCTTTACAAACTAATGCTATAGATACATCGTTGGTTATGTTTTACCTTTCGCAGAACAAATCGAGATAAACCTCCAAATCGATACTCACGCAAGAAGAAGAGAAAGAACGCCAACCCAAGTATCCAATAGCAAATTATGTATCTACTTTCAGGTTATCGAGAACCTATCAGGCATTTGCAAACCCTCTCTCAGTGTCAAATTTCGAGTAGCATTAGAAAAAGCCTTATCGATCAAATGGGCTCAGCTATAAAAGAGGAATTTGAGGCATTGCGGAGAAAAGCGAGAATAACACTGTGGGTGTTAAGCGAGTTGCCTCGAGGGAGGAAGATGGTAGGATGCAAGTGGATTTTCTCCACATTAAGTATAAAACGGATGGGTTAGTTGATCGTTACAAGGTGAGGCTTGTAGCAAAAGGATATACAAGTGGAAGCATGGGATAGATTATCAAGAAACCTTCTCAAATCATGGCTGAAAAATTGTGAGAGTTTTGTTATCTCTTAAAATTAAATTTAGATTGGCGTTGCCGACTTGACGTGAAGAATGCCTTCATGGTGACCTTGAAGAAGAGATTTACTTATGGATATCCCACCAGGATATCTTGTTACATCGAGGAAAAAAGCTGCATGTAGATTACAACGAGCGTATTATATGGACTAAAACAATCACCTCGGCGTGGTTTTGGTAGGTTGAGTTCATAATGAAGAAATATGGGTTCTAACAAAGCAAGCTCTGATCATACTCTTTTCCTAAAACATCGATTAGGGAAGATAATACTATAGTCTATGTAGACGACATGATCATTACGGGGGATGATAAAGAAGAAATCTCTAAAGCTTCTTAGGAGAACAATTGTCAAATGAGTTTGAAATGAAGAACTTGGGAGGGCTGCACAAATACTTCTTAGGTATTGAGGTATGAAGATCAAAACAAGGCATATGTCTTTCCCAAAAGAAATATACTGGACTCTTAGCGGAGGCTGACTCTAGATTGTAATTAGACATCTGTCGATATTCGATGGTTCAAAATCATAAACTGAGAATATGTGGACCAAGTACCTGTGAGATAAACAGAGATATCAACGGTTAGTAGGTAAACTCATATATTTATCTGTATATTAACTCGACCTAACATTGCTTATGTTGTGAGTGTCGTGAGTCGGATTCATGCCTTTGCCCAGTGGGAAGACCATATGGATGCGGTCTGCTAATATGCGAATACGTTACTTAAAATCCTCCCTGGGAAAGGACTTATGTTTTCAAAGAATGGTCGTGGAAGTCCTTGGATATCTGATTCAGAGGCTTGGCGGGGAATATGAAGGATAGGAAATCATCTTGTTGGTACTTTACTTTCGTGGGGGCGATCTTGTTACATTGGAGGAGCAGGCAAAAATGTAGTTGCCTTATCTAGTCAAGGTGAATTTCGAGGAATGGTCGAGGAATATGTGAGCTCTTTTGGTTGAAAAAACTAGCGAGATTGGTGTTGCTTCTAACTCTAGAAATGAACTTATTTTGTGATAACAAAACAACCGTTACCATCTCTCACAATCGAGTTCAACATGATCGCACGAAGCACCTTGAAGTGGATCGGACTTAAATTCGAAACGAGAATCTTGAAGAAAAGATTATTAAGCTTCCATTTGTTAAATCGAAGATCAATTGGCGATATCTTTCACTGTAATCTGTGTCTGAGGCTTTACGAGATTACTCAATTTGTGGAAGTTGGGCATAAGAGACATAATAAGTCAACTTATACTACGGAGAAATGTTGGTGTGTATTGTAGTAGTGCGTCTTCAACAAAGCGATGGTAGAACAGACACCAAAATATGGAGTAAAGCATGGAGCCATCTGATAATAGTAGTGGCCACAAAAACATGGATGTACAAGAATTATGGTTATTGTTTAATTTTCGTTTTCTTTGTATACATATATCTCAACTCTTGTATAGAATACAGAACAGAAATAATAATGACATACAATGATAATTATCAGAGAAACATAATATTTTGACAATATTAACTTAACAAATATTCATATATATGTTTATGATGTGTTCTATTTTTTTGAAGTTTTAAAATTATTATCTGTTTTTTAATAATTAGTAAACTTTTAATACATCATCATAAAATTAATAAATTTTTATAACTAACTAAACATTACTACTATTCATCCTTATACTTAATACATGTACCAAAATGCAACCACAAGATCATAACATCATCAACTTCATTGCTTTTGTTTTGTAATATATATTTATTAATCGTTAAATTTTAAACAATAAATTAATTACGTTTAAAATTATTTTAATCCTTTTAATATATATATTAAATTATATATTTTAATTATTAATCATGTTATTTTTAATATATTTATTATTAGATATAAATATCTACTATTTTATATTATTTTAAATTTTTAGTAATTAGTAGGGTTCAGTAAAAATAAATTTTCATATTGATAAAACTAAATAAATTAAATAAAAAAATAAAAATAAAATTTTCATTTTTTAATTATTTATCGAACAAATGCTAGTTGATGAATATTTGGGTTTCTGATTGAGTCATTCATTTTATTTTGAAAATACATATATAGATTCATACACTATTTTGAAATTTTGAAATTTTAATTTGTTATAAATCATTAAAAGATAGAATATGAAAGGAATATTTAGGTGAAAATTTATTAGTTGTTACAATACTATAAAGATCAATCCAGACAAAAAAATAAAAAAATAAATGTAAATTTAAACATTTTCTTTCTTTCTTTCTACCTCTTACATATTATTCTCTTTCTTTTAATTAATCTACCAGGACATAATAAACTTGAAATCCAGTAATTTCATGTGAGATATCATTGTTCCATGGATTAAATTAAAATGTTTATACATGTCAATAAAATTGAGAAAACTAGTTAATTGAAAAGATATTTAAAAAAATTTAGAGAGATTATTTTGATTCCATTAAAAACAAAGATTTAGAATATCATAAATCAATCAAATAGAAAGACATTCCTTAAATATCTTTATGGAAGTATACCCACTATATATTCATACAAAGTGAGAAAAGAAGTCAAAGATACAAAGAGAGATTAAATACCTATTTTTCTCTGCATCCCTATTTCCTCTCCTCATGACATTTGAGTTTAAACTAATTTCTAGATTAAGGGCCAAAAGATCTTAGACACGTGTAAGCCTTACACGAAATTCACATAATATAAATATTTATTAAATTCAATGCATAATTTAATTAAAAAAATAAAAAATGACCAGGGTTACCAATTTTTTTTATGGGTAATTACTTGATATGAAAAATTGAGAATAAAAAATGTAGATACTTATTTTATAATATTAGATGAGATAAAGATAAATATATAATATTTTTTATATAAAAATTATTTATTTAAATTTTAAAAATTAAAAAATTATAATTATTTTGTTATTTTAAATTAATTTTTAATAATATTGTATCATATTATTTAGTATAAAAAAATTATACTTTTATTCCCTTAACCTTAACCTTAACCGTTGTATGCAACATTCTATCCTCGGTAACCCACCGACGTTTTTGGCTGAATCTAACATTTCTTGTTCATTCACAGTTCAAATCTTCTCACAAATCTCAACCTCATCTCTCCCGATCTTTCTCCGTTTTGTTTTCAAAACTTCCCATTTTTTGGTTTTACTTTTAAACCAATCATTCTTATTATTTTCATATCCCTCCACAAAATATCTATTCCCTAAATCCATATCGAACTGAAAGCCACTACTTGAATTTGGTTCAAAAAATACAACACAGAAAAACTGTTTGTTTAAAGAAACAGAAGATTACAGATTTCCACAAAAAAAAAAAAAAACAGAGGCTTTCATCGTCTGTCTGGGTATAAAAAGATAGTATTTAAAGTGAAAAAGCATCCAAAGACACTAGTGGTGTACAACACAAGGAAAAGTTAATCTCTTTCCCTGACTTTCTATTCCCATTTTCAAGCACTCTAGTCCTCCTAAACCACCTTTACCTTTCTGGGTTTCATCTATGGCTTGCAAATTTATCAATTTCTCCAAGAAGTTCCCAGTTATCTTCCTTTTTATGTCATTGTTCTTGATACAATTTGGTTTCTCTGAGGAAATTCCCATTAACATCGAACATATGGGATCGCACGCATCAAACTGTAGCAACCGTTGGATCTATATCAGACAATTACCGTCAAGATTCAACCTCGATATTCTCGCTAACTGCTCCGAGTACCCACTTTTCGGTGATTTTTGTCCTTACTTGGCCAATCATGGTCTTGGCCCAAAAACCCACAATCGTTCTCAAAGCTGGTACAGAACCGACCCATTAATGCTCGAGCTCATATTCCATCGTCGAATGCTTGAATACCCATGTCTCACTTCAGATCCTAATGCCGCCGATGCCATCTATCTTCCTTATTATGCCGGAATTGATGCTATGCGATACCTCTACGGTCCAGAGGTCAATTCGAGTGCCGAACATGGACTTGAATTGTATCAATTCTTAAAAGAAGACATGCCCGAGATATGGGATCGTCATCTGGGTCTAAACCATTTCTTGGTTTTGGGTCGACCCGCTTGGGACTTCTCTCAAACCTTATCCAGTGATCCACCAGTTTGGGGCACTTCGTTTCTCGAACTGCCCGAGTTCTTCAATATAAATGCTTTGACAGTCGAGTCTCGGGCTTGGCCATGGCAAGAACATGCTGTGCCATATCCGACATCGTTTCACCCATCAAGTATCTCTCTATTGGAATCTTGGGTACAGAGAGTTAAACGGTCAAAACGCACCACTTTAGCCCTCTTTGTTGGTGGTGGAGGAATTGCTGCAACTCCCAATATACGAAGAAGCATTAGAAATGAATGTGAAAATAACACTCTGAATTCAACTAACAATGTTAAGTTTGATTTCTATGGTGGATATTCAAGTTTGTGTGAGATTGTGGATTGTTCAAATGGGATTTGTGAACACGACCCAATAATGTTCATGAAGCCAATGTTACAGGCAAGCTTTTGTTTACAACCACCTGGTGATACTCCAACTCGGAAGTCTACATTTGACAGTATTATTGCTGGGTGTATTCCAGTCTTCTTTGAGGAACAATCTGCCAAGTCTCAGTATGGCTGGCACATATCTGAGGATGAATTTGATGAGCTCTCTGTGTTTATTCCAAAGGAGGAAGTAGTTTATAAAGGGCTGAAAATTTTTGATGTGATAAAGAGCATACCAAGAGCTAAGGTTAGGAAAATGAGAGAAAAACTGATTCGTTTGATTCCAGGAATTATGTATAGGAGGCATGGAGGAACTATGGGCTTGAGAGGTAAAAAGGATGCATTTGATATTGCCATTGAAGGCACACTGCAAAAGGTTAAGGCCAGAATCAATGATGGTTTTTGATCATTCACTACTTGTTATTTGCATCGTCTGTTTTTTTTAGTTCAATCGATAAGCACCAAGGGCATGATGAGGGATGAAATTGGTAAGACTCAATCATATTTCTTCTATTAGACTTAAACAATTGAGTTATCATGATTGATAATCCTTTTATTTTGGTATGTTTGTTTTTTTGTTTAGTTATTTTCCCTTTGTAGAATGCGAAGAGAGGTTATGTAAGTTTATTTTATTGCTAATGAGAGGGTATAATGTATATAATAACTATGTAAAGTACAACTACTTGTGTGTAGTAGAAATTAAAACAGCAAACAATTTTGGTTGAAGAATTTTAACTAGTATTCATGAGACTGTTTATACAAATGTTGATGCAAATTATCACAACCCAGAAGAAAACATTATTCCAACTGAGGAAAAAAGAGTAAGTGTTGTTGCGAGTATAGGAGCTAAAATGAAACAAAATTCAAGTAAAAAAAAAAAGGAGCCGATGAGAATACCTTCGAATTGATGAGACAATACGGAGGATCGTATATGCTACAAGAAAGTTGAGACATCAATCCCAAATGCCGAGGTTTTTTAGATCAAAGGATTAGTATTCATTTTGAGTATTTAATGTGGGGTTGGAATTTGAACATTGTTATGTCTAGACTCCAAGCCATTTAGCATATTATGTCTAGTGAATTATTGTAAGTTTATACCAGAAGGATGTTGTCCGAGAAGAGCAAGCAACTAATTCTTCTAAAAATTGAGATGGTTAATTATTCTCTTATATATTATATTTGTGCCTTAACAAATTTTTATGATCAAAAGAATAGTCGACCATGTTATGAGTAAACCACTTTGGTTTGGTCTACCAGAAGCTTCAAGTTTAAAGTTCCATGACATCTTCCATCAGTTCCTCTTGTGATAGAAGTGCAAATCGACCAGATAAAATAACTGCTACCCTCTTGCTCTGAAGTTCATATTGGGAAAAATAATCAAATGAGTCTAAAATCCAAATTTATGTACCAACCAAATGATATTTGTATCTTAAAGAAAATAAAAGCACTTATTAAAGAGTTAATAAGTATGAAGCATCGCATAGGCCTTCATGTTTTTGTATGAACATATTAACCTTGTGCAGTGCATAATGACAACAGCATAGATAGTACTCCCATCGTCATAAACAACGCTACAATCTTCATTGGCACTCTTTTGCCTGAAAATAATGAGCACACAATGAATTTAATAGCATTATTAGGTTTCAAACATTTGTCTAAACCAGCTTTTCTTAATACAAAACCCTATTATTGCCATGGGTAAGAATGTAGAATCTTAAAAGAAAGAAAGAAAAAAAAACCTGGTCTCGAAATGGCTCTGGCATGCTATAGTTGCGGCTATTCATTGCTTTCCTGGCCATAAATCAACACATGCAAGTAGAAAAACGCATTAGAGGCAAGAACTACAGCATTCAAGAGTACATATTAGCAAAAGGAAAGTACCACATTTTTCTCTAAAATGGCCATTTTCAGATGAAGAATCATACTATTGGCAGAGAAAGAACTGTTGTCGTTTCCCAAAGCCTCTATCCGTGTGAATTACTGTAAATCACAAATTTATTATAATCTTTTTGTCACAGTTAACTAAAATTGTACATATTAATTCCCTTATGAAAAGTATCTCATTACTTTCTCATTTCTTTAAATACAAAAATTTTAAACCAACGAAAAAAAAAGTCATTTCTTTGCCAATAAAAAATCACATGATATAAATTTAGACTCACGTATATTATTTATATGATTATATGTATCATAATATCTTAAAAAATTAATTAATTATTTATTTTTTTAAAATAATTTTATCGTTTATTACAATATATATAAATAATATGATTATCAAAATATGTATAAATTCAAATATTATTCGCATTTATTATTTATTAAATGATACACATGTTATTCGTTAAACATACAGGATAAAAATGTGCAAGAAATCAAAATTACGTGTATTTTTATAAAATAAGAGTTTTGTGACATAGTAGTAGTAGTAATAATAATAATATATGTGTATTTTTATAAAATAAGAGATTTGTAACATAATAATAATAATAAATAAATAAAAAATAAAGGTACTGAAATATAGGCTTCTAAAATTGTGGGCTAAGTTAAGATGAAAAAAAGAAAATTACAATTTCTTTCGAAACAAATTAGAATACATTGTTTAAATAAAAAAGCAATTGACAACAAGAAGAAGAAATAAGAAATACAAGGTGTTTCTGGTATATGCGGGTTTGACATATAGTGGCCATTGCAGACAACCACAGCACCATAAATCTCATCTATACTCATCTCACCTCTCTTTTCTTAGACCACAACTTCCACCATATCCACAAATACCACCTCCGTCTGAAATCTCAGCAATTCATCAAATCCCGAAATCTCTAGTGAAGTCCTTCAAACACATCAGCACCTCTCTGTGACTTAGGAACCTTCTCAAGTCTCTGTCTTTATCATCTTCTCTGGCTATAAATGGGTAGTCCCGATAACTCATTACTTCTTTGGGGAGGTTCATAGAGACTCGAATGGACCAAGACTCCAAGCGGGTCGGACTCCACCTTGGGATTCTACATCCAGGTCCCACCGACTTGGTATATTCGCTCGAACACCACAACCTTTTGGCCTACCCGCCGTAGTTCACGAGCGGCAATGATCCCGGCTGAATCGGCTCCGATCACCGCAACTTTGTTGTTTTGGAACAAGATCCCGATAAGCATTTGGCATTGCTATAGACTATAGTTGCTTAAATGAATTTATGTTATGTCACCTAATAAAATCTTATCACATAACATATCATTAATAAATGTAAATTTAGTGCATTCATCATCTTTCCGTAGAAAAAAGTTTCTCAGTAAGTATAATAAATATATTAGAAGATAAATAGTTTTTTTTAATTAAATTTGATGACTGATTGTTTAAAACTTTGGAATTTTTATTGTAAAATATAACTCTTAGAATTCCTAAAATATAAAATTTCAACCTATTTATTTAATTCATTTTACTTTTAATCTCAATAAAAAATATATTAATTTTTTTATAACATTAAAAAAATATTTATTTATTTATTTTATAAAAAAATAGATATATGGTTCTTTTTGAAAGGTTTAAAAATAAAACTTTGAAGTAAATTACTAAATCTTTTTTTTTTTGTTTTTGTTTTTTGGAGTAGACTATATTAATATTATTGAGGAAGAGCATAGCTAACTAAAAGGTAAATAGAGTGACGAATGTAGAATGTGTAACCATGACAAACATGTTCCATTTAAAACTATGAACAATATACTCGTTAGACATGATATATAACATCCATATTTACACCAAAAACCGAGGAACATCCAAAAAATCAGTTAATCCATGTAAATTTGAGGACGCATAAAAAAACATTTTTATATGAAGATAAATAAAAAATGTATATGTTTCTTTTATTGCCATCCCTTCTCGTCTCTACCGATGTTATTAATATGGACTAACATGTCAGTTTGGTCTAACACTAATGAACAATTTCTCTATCCACATAAGATACTAAGAATTGAAGTCAGTCATCTATATACCTTCATTTCCTTCCTTTGAAGGATAATTACACAATTGAAAACAAAATCCATTATATTCCGTATGTGCAATTCTGATAAAAAAGAGAAACTAGAAGATCCACATATTTTCTTTGTTCCCCTTTCACCCCTATCTTTTTCGGGTCCACTCTAATAATTAACAGGCACCCATACACTAGCTTTTATAGTTTGCTATGCATTCACTTCTCTTCATTGTGGAAAAAAATCGAACATCAACTTCGATCTCCAGTTACAATCAGAACATATTCCTCTTCTTGAATGGACTTGAGAGAAAACTACTATAAATGAAAAGTTAAAAGGAGAAATAAAATTATGGATAATCACGTTATAGTAGATCAAATGTTTTGAAGATCTTACCTTCTCATGTAATTGTTCGGATCAAAAGGTGGGAACTGCTCAGAACGGGGGACACATTCACGTACGAGTTGAATACTCTCTTGCCATTTAACTAAATCGATTTTATCTACTTTCATATCACATAATACACATTTGTGTGCAAGACCCCCAACCTGCATGACCTGCAGTTTACAATCTGTGCACCATAACAAGTGTTTGCATGGAAAGTTGGCCCATAACATCATACGCTGATTACATGAAAAGCATTTTCCCACTTTGAGGTTTTCTCGATAAGCCTGCATTACCATAATAACTATTATTAAGTAAAACCAACATGATATAATGCATATGTTTTGACAAATCTAACAGAGATAATCAGTTACTTCACCACTTACTTTATAGAAATCAAACTCCCGAAGAAAGTACCGGGATGGATTGTTCCTTTGTCTGGCAAGGGCTTCCAGAACCAGATGTTGTTGGTGCCTTTTAACTTTTCCAATAACCTCCTTTGCATGCCCTCCTTTTACATCCTTGGAACCCTTCATACTTGCATTGTACTCTTCCTGTGGCAAGGGTTTAGGGTCTTCTTCCAAGAATTCAAGAAACCTTTCCCGTTCACTTGGCAACAATATCTCCTCTGGAGACAAATTCTCATCAGAACACATTTTGGATAGGTTCACTTCCTTAAGGCTATTGCAACTCAAGACACCATTTTCCAATTTAGTTTCCTTCAAACACTTGAAGTCATTAGAACCACCACTATGACCATCATCAATTGATGTAGAACAAGAGGATGTAGCATTAGAGGCTTCATACGTTTTTCTGACAGTATTAGGCCTAGAATTTGGCACAAGGACCACATGATTGGCAGGACCACATCTTCCTATGGGAACAACCTTTGTGTAACAAAGGTCAGAGAAACATTTGATAAAATCATTGAGCTTAGAGTATCCAAGAGAAGCATGATCCAGTTTCAAACCAAATTTAGCCATGAAGTCTCCCTTAAGAGATGACAGAGCATATTCTCCATCCCTTGAATCCTTTGACAGGTGATGCAAGAAGCTAGGAAGCCACTTCTTAAAAATCTTTAGCCATAAAGGCCTGTTTTCATCCTTCAAGGCATGGCTTATGCGTTCTTGGGATTCGTTGAAACATGTCTGCGGTAGACTTTGTACAAACTTATCAGCCCAAGACGTTTGTTCAAGTGATCCAATTTTTATGATCTCTGTTGGTGTCTCTGCTTGAGTTTGAGATTGGCAATTTTTCTCCGGTTTGTTTTCTTGTGATGAAAGTTTGTCTTCAATCATTAAAAGACATTTTGGGATTACGCTTTTAATCTCAACTTGCTTGTCCATTACAGAGACAAAGTGTTTTTGAACAGCAGCAAAAACAGATCTCTCGTCTTTGAAGGTAACAAAACCAAATCCTCGAGACTGTATCTGATTTCCTGCCTGAACTACAATTACTTCAGCATCTTCCACTAACCCAAATTGGTCTTCAAATAACTTGGCCAATGAATCTGTTTTACACATGGCAATTGTCAACAATGAAAGAAAGACCATTATGCATAGGAATGCAGTGAAGCCAATATGACTTTGAAATAGATAAAATTAAAGTTTCAACATGTTGCTAACCAGAGTCCAACGAAGAAGGAAGTCCTCCAACAAAAATTTTTCTTTTGAGATATTTTGCAGCAGGATAATGTTTGTGATCGGTTCTTTGTTTAGCAAGACCCTCTTCATTGTGGGAATAAAAGCACTTGGTCCCTCTGATGCATCCACGACGTGAGTAAAAGAATTTACAAATGTCTGTCTTTGTGCTGAAAAGAATTTCATAGGCACTAAATAATTATGAGTCTCGCATCATCACAACATATATACCAATAAACAATAATTACCATATTACTTCTATGACTCTAATCACAGCAGTCACCTGTAAGAAGAGGTCTCTGCATCTTTCATGGTAAGAAGTGCTTCACGATTGTCCGAGAAAATCTCATGGCTATGCAAAGAAGCCAAAAGTTTTGGTCGGATGGGGAAGTTACGGTTCACTGCATGTAGTGCTAAGGATGTGAGATAGGATATCTGAAACCAAAGTGATAAAAAGCTGAAACTTAACTTACTGAGAGTTATGTTAGTTGGACTGAGCATGAATCGCATATCTTGGGACTTGGCCAAGTCTATTGGTCTCTGTCTACTGGTGATGGTTAAGTAAACGTACACAAACAAGCATGGGGAGATGTTAAATCCAAATTAACATTTTGGTAGACCAAGTCACCCAGAGACACATCAAGAATAATAAAAACTAATTAAGAACTATATGAGAAAGTTCTAACCGCAAATTGAGAACTTCACTGTTTGCTCCCCAGCGCAAAAGAAGCTCCGCACAATCAAAATGATCATTCTTCACTGCAAAAAACAACGGGGTTTCTTTCATTTCTGTGTTATAGTTAACAACATCTGGATCTTCCAATAAAAGAACCTGAAATGCCCAAAAAAAAAAAAACCGAATTCATGTATCAACAATTTGGCTTGTAGATGACGAAAGGACAATTGCAGAATAGATAAGAAAATAGAAGAGTAGGAGATGATATCATATTCATACTTGTAGCGCCTCCGAATTGCCAGCATTGACAGCAATATGAAGGGCAGTCAGCCCTAATTTGTTCTTTTGGCACACTCGAGCACCATTCCTAAGGAGAAGCCATAGAAGTCTGGGAACAAGAAGGTAATGGTAAATTTAAAAAGAAAAGGAAATATTCAGATATCCTTCTTCATAACATTGTATTAAACAATCACGTGTATGTCCAATGACAGAGACCTCATCTTCTGTTCGCACCAGCTCGACCCTCTTGACGTTTTAAGGGACCAATGAAGCGCAGAATTTCCTTCCGCATCAACATCATTTATGTCTATCTTTGTCTTCAGAAGCAATTCAACGATGGGTTGATCTCCAGCCTATAAAAATTACAATTAAAACTTTGAACCAACGATTGCAAAATAGACCATAAGAGGAAAAGAGAAGAATTTAAGCTTACCTGAACTGCACGAATTAACGGTGACGTCACCTTCTTGTCCGTACAACAGCTTTGCGCCACAGCCCCAAAGTGTTGAAGCAACTCTATCTCCGAAATCAAAAGCTTTCTTTTCTCGGTATTCTCACTATCAGAAATGCATGAGGGTTTGGCCGATGTCAACACCGTCGTTGCACTACCCAATGTCAAAACTTTCCGTACAACGTGTTCGTAAATGGTCAGCTTCTCCTTGGGACCCGAATCAGTATCTCGAAACTCTATAACCGATTCGTTAATCTTGTCTGCGTCAAAAAGGAGAAGAGCCGCTAAAGCAACTACTTCACCTTCAACTGCCTTAGCACAGGCTAACTCTGCTACTTCCTTTGTTTTCTCACACAGCATTCTAACCGCACTCAGATCCTGAACAAATAATAAAGCAAACAAGCAAACTTAAAGTTGCAACACAGAACAAAGTGATGACCATAAGTCTTTAGAAGAAAATTTTGATTTCTCAAAAAGATGGCTGATGAACAGAGGATTTTCAACAGTTTTTTCAGTTAAAAAATATATGCACTTATTATCGGGAAAAAAAGAAAAAGAACTTTCCACCATCCACCAAAGGACCTTATCACCGAGAAGGATTATCAAATCCTCGACTGAGTGACCATCCAGATTCCAATTCAAGTCCAACCTGAAATCACGAGAAGATTTTTTTTTTATTTATTAGACATTCATTTCGTATAATTTTACAAGAATACGATATTTCTGCAAATTAAAATGTTGAACGAAGGAATCAACAGTCTACTAAATGTAATCAAACTGTGTAAATGTCAATTAATTTTTGAGTGGTATATTACGAGTACATAAATTCTTAAAAAGTTGATCTGAAATATAAAACCTCAAAAAAAAAAAAATACGAAGATACACATGAGTATTTTTTAAATTATTATGTAATATTAAATTAATTAATATATATTTAAATATATTTGATTTCACATTTTTGTGTTGTAATTATTTTAAAAATCATATAACACCTTATTAAAATATATATATATATATTTAATTTTTCTATTTTTAACATCTTTTTGAAGTTTAAACTTTTAATCAACTTTTAGATAATTAATTAACATATAATATTTGAATTTTTATATAATTTGGATCATAATTATTGAATTATTGTTAATTTTTTTAAAATATTTTTTCATAAATTAAAATGTGATTATGATTAGGGTAATAATACGATCAATTCTTTTAAATTGAAAAATCTAATCCGATCCGTCGGATTCAGATAGATTAGATTGATAAATTTTATAATCGGACCAAATTCGAATTATAAATTATACAATCTGTTCGGATTTAAATCGAATTTAAATTAAGAGATTTTATAATTCGTAGTATCTGATCCGAACTAAATTACTATTAAATTATAAATAAATATATATTATTATTTTATATTATGTTATATTTAAATATTATAATTATATTATATTATTATTTTAACTTAAAAATAAATATAAATATTTATAATAATTTAATAAATGTATAAACATATTTCTAATTCTTTTGATATTTTAAGTTGTGAACAAAAATAATAATATTTATTAAAAAAAATTAATTTATATATGTCATATTTTATATATGACAATAATTGAAAAATAAATTTCAATATCAATCTATTTAATCCGAAAAAGTCCAACATGTTCAGATTCAGATTAATTATATCAACGAATCGGATTAAAAATCTTTAAATTCATTCGGATCGGATTCAGATCGAACAACAAATAATTTCGATCAGACAATGACCCCTACTTATGATACTATTAATTCATTGATATTCATTAATATTAATAGTATTGAGATACAGTTAAAAATAAAATAAATATTTAAAATAATTTTATTATATTAATAATAAAAATATCATTATCTTTTTTGAAAGAAAAGAAGTCACGGAAAAAGTGAAGAGAAGAATAAATTTTCATAACGAATATGTATTTAGATATTTATTGCTCCATAATAAAATATAAAATAATAAAAAATATTAGAGTTATTCACACAATTTAAATTATTATTATTTATTAAATATGATTTTATTAAAATAGATATTTAAGTTATTTTTATTTTTATATTGAAAATAAAAAAAATTATTATACGAATATAATTGCAGTACAAACCGGACTGAGAAGAATAAAGCAAATTTTCTAAACGAAGAAAGTTCTGCAGGAGGCTTCATCAGGAAGAATAAAGCTTTTGCCTCTTACGTACTAAACGAAAAGGACGTGCAATTTTTAACTTTACCTTAAGCTTGAGAGAGACAGCTCAAGAGCAAGCTGTGCGCGACCGTCCTTGGTCCTAAGGTCCGTACGGGCGCGTTTTCTGAGCAACAACTCGACACACTGCGTCGCATGTGACTCGGCCGCCGTATGCAAAGCCGACTTTCCCGACTCGTTCATCTCGTTAACCAGCGGAATCCTGCCGAGCTCTCCGCCCAGTAAAACCGAGGCACAGTCCACGGAGTCAAATACACAGCAGAGGTGGAGAAGTTTCGATACAATGCTTCGGTCTAAAGGCTCTAAAAAAGCATCAATGAGTTGCTTCGAGTGAGTCACCAACTGACTCTTATCATCTTGATATATGAAATGGAATAGGCGCATTTGGGCCTCATTCTTGTCGATTTTTTCTCTCTCTGAGTTCCAGAGGCCATCATCGTCCTTCATTCTCATCTCTTCAAGACTACATGCAGAGTCTTTACATTTCGGTAGCGAGTTGAACAACTCGGCAACTCCATATCTTCGTACTTCCTACGATTGATTAGGATCGTTGGTAGCCGGCGATACACAAATAGTCAGGGTAAAACAAGATTGATAGGGATAAAGTTTATTTTCCTTGGAAAAAAGAAAATTTGTTGAAAACAGAGTAACAGAATCGGATGAAATTTTTAAGCGTTTCATAAATTCATTTGCCAACGTAATCAGTTTTATGCATAATAAAGAAGAGAAAACATCAATATTTACCAAAGCAAGTTTAGAAATCTCCAGATATAATGTCGAAATTTCCGAGAAAATCACGAACTCAAACAAAACTCTTTCAATGATTTGTTCACTATCTTACAGAGCCAAATTGAACTAAAAATTACATTATTTCAATAATTAAATGCAAAATGAAAACGTTTATAATAGGTAGATACCTGCACAAGATCCATCTGAAAACCTAATTTTAGCTCGTAATCAACTTCAAAACTCTTGAAGTGGCGTAAAAAACATATTATTTGTAATCAGAAATGTATTTGAGAGAAATAAAGAAACCCTAGGTGTCAGTACTCTTTGCCACGTTATGAAAAAAATGGATCGTCCTTGTTTGCTCTGTCACCAATGAAACAGATAACTATTGGGAATTTGGGAGGGAAAAAGGAAAGCGTTATACCAAATGTGCCGGACTTCAAATGATTTTAAAGTGAAAATTTCTAAAAATCACAATTCATACATATCTCAATCTACATCTTGATCATATAATTGGGCTCGTAATTTTCACAAACCTCATCTATTTAGTTTTGTTGTAATTTACTTATTTTATTTCAGATATTTTATTATATACAGAGTAAAAAATGGATGTTATTTGTATAAAAAAATTCATATTTTTAATTAATTTTTTTCAAATATTTATTATATATTGATATTTTATATAATAAATTATTAAAATTAAGTAATATAATTGAATTATTGATTTTATTTTATTGAAATATCTTTTCACTTATTGTATCATTAATTCAAAAAAAATTCAACAAAAATAAATTATTTTAATAAAAATATGATTTATTAAATTTATTGAATAAAATAATAATGGCTAACTATTTAGAGCAACTTCTTATCATTTTGTACTAATTTTTCAACTATTTTATTATAAAAGCTATATTAAATTTTTATTACTTTCAACCTATACAATCAAATATTACATTTTTTAATTAATTCTTTAATAATTATTATATTCAATTAATTAATTAATTATATATTATAATTAATAATAATAATTTAAAAATTATATCATTAAAAAAATTAAAAATCCATTAACTAAAATATTATATTTATTACATGAATTAAAAATTATATTTAATTAAAAAACATAATTAAAATTACATATTCATATATATTAATTATGTAAATTTCTATATTAATCTCATAAATATTTAATTAATATATTTTGAAGTATAATATGAGTTTTTTTATCTTTAATTTATCTATGTTTGGTAAGAAATTTTTAAAATTTTTATTTTATATATTTTTAATTATATATTATATTTATTAATATTTTTAATAATTTTGTATTATATACTTAATTTTAAATTATTATATATAATAAAAAATTAATAATATTTTTTGAATTTTTTTTACTAAAAAAAGATGCGTGATCAATATCATGCTAAATTTATCACGATACTATTTATCAGGTTGTTTTTAATATGAAATTTGGTGATGAATTAAAGCAAGTTTTACGTTAAAAATCATATCATTCTAATAGGAAGGTATGGATTTAGAGACCTATAAGTTGATATCATTTAAATTCGGTAGGTGATAAATTTTTATTAGACTTAAAACATTAAAATACGTAGTCATCTGTAAAAAAAAATGTGAAAGCTTTATTAACAAATTTAGCATAAACGGTATTAATTTTTACATTATTTTTTGTAATTTTTCTTACACTCTTGACACAAATATTAATATTTATAATTAAATAATTAATATTTATGATATAAGATAAAAAATTAAAATCTCAATTAAATTATTATTTTTATATTAAAATTTTAATTATTATAGCATAAAACATAATCTTTTATTGAACAAAGAAAAATGAAAAAAAGCATCGATTCATATTGTAAACAAAGGTGGATAGAAAATGAGATTCTAATGATAACGTGTAAAACTAAAAAAAACTATTTATATGTAAAGATTTCTTTATCTAGTTAATATTAATACATTAGATAAAATTAATTATCTTAAATAGTTAAGATAAAAGTTTGATATAAACTAATAAAATTTTTTATTTATTAAAGAATTTGAATCCAAAACATATATGAAATATAAACTAATAAAAAAATTTATTTATTAGAGAATTTGAATCCAAAACATATATGAAAAATCACCATACATTATTTATGATGTGTTTTATCCTTAGATATTATGTCTAATACAATGTTGTTAATGTTTTATCTATAATATTTTAAAAATATTAAGAATATCTATGATAAAAGATGAAAATTTAAGAATATTTGTGATAATTTTTTCATTTTGAAGAAAAAATCTTTGATAAAATATGTTATATATCTCATGTTAATATTAATTGTTAATTTTATCTCTATTTTTTTTATTTTTTAAAAATTAATCAAAATAATTTTGTTCTATGGAACGCATGTATATACATTGCGTCTGTATATATAAATAATACTTTTTAAATATAAGGATAATATCTAATCATGATGATTAACATTATATATTCCTAAAGTTTCTCTGCAACACATACAATTTTATTAAATAATATTTTTTTGGATACAAGTATCTAATCATTATATTAACATTTTTCGATTAAGAAATCCAAAAGAATTTCATTTTATTTAATTATTATACGAGCTTACAATTGATTGTAACACAGGTGGAAAGTGAGAATCTTCCCATACATCAAATCATCAGTTATAACTTGAAAATATGAAAATTATCGGTATGAAAGCAATAAACATAATCCAATATCTAGGCCCAAACACATTATGATCCAATAAAATATTAGGCACATTGAAAACCAGAGGGAACTTTCTTGCCACAATTGTTAAGAAGCAAGCTTAATGAAACAGGGATGTTAAGCTTAGTGCCCAAAACATTTGCTTTAATAGCAGTACAAAGACACACAGCAGCTTCAAGATCAACAAGGCCCTCAATAAGACTACAACAAGGTGTCTTTGCAGGGGTACCAACTACAAGGTGTACCAAATCATTCAACAAATTGGCACAAACTCCCAATTTAAGGGTGTCTCTAGGACAACTAGCCTTAGTTGATGGTGGGTATTTTTTGTGGTGATGTTTGTGACTACCCTTTGTAGGTGGTGAGCAAGGCACATTTGTTGAGCTGACCAATGTGAAGAAAAGTAAATTGAGAGAGAGGAGCAGAGCAATAGATGAAAGTGACTTAGAGGCCATTTCTCTCACAAATTGATTGATTAATATGTGAAAGAAATTAAATCTTGTGTTTAGTGAAGATGAGAGTGATGGGTATGTGGAAATATTTAGTGGGTTTTTATAGATGAAAATTTGGTTTGATTTGGAGTTCAAAATTATTTGATTGGTCAAGTGGGCTCATTGGCCATGAGAGCTTGTAGAAGGGGAATAATTAACACAACCTGGCAAAGAGCCACATAGCTAACAGAAACGATAATATAGAATTTGGAATTTTGTGTACGGTTTAGTTGTCATTTCTGTGTCCTCTATCAGGTTTCTTTCTTACCTATTTTCATTTCCTAACGTGTATGGGAATATTTGACAGTAAGCATATATATATATATAGATAATAGGATCTGTATCTAATATACTTATTTATTTGAGACTATTGTATGACGGTGATTTTATTTTTAAATATATGTTCAAAAATATTTTTATTTTGTAAAATGTTTTCAAAAACATAAAAATCATCCTATCTTCGATAATTCTGGTGACAAACGACCAACATAATAATAACAAATCATGTTGTGTATTAAAATGAGCTTTATTTTAAAACATATGATCAATTCTAAATATAAATTAACTAGGGTATCAAAAATAAAAAGAAATTAATGGGTCAAAACCAAAAGTTGCTCCATTTACTTTTTCAATATATACAATTATGTTACAAGAATTCTACAATTTTTATAAAATACCCACTCACATAATTATTTTAAAAAAAAGAGTTTAACATGCACATATGATCCAAGCATTTATTTATTTGGGATTCGAGAGCCAAAGAACTTGATGCAGAGTAATTGATGGATCTATAAACATATGATATAGTCCTCTGTTTTCATGTGGTGAAAATAAAGAGACAGGTGAGTGATACAGAGCGCATGTTAGCTTTTCACAAGATTACAGCAATCTATATGAGTTTTAGCAGAAGGTAAAAGGGTAAAATCCAAGCTTAACCTTTAATTACTAGAACTAGTCATTGAGTTCGTCAAGCTTTGATTGGGAAATATAAAAGGAAAAAAGAAGAAGGGGCAAATGAGTTATAATGTTGAGAATATTTGGTCACCATTAATAGCAAGGACGAAGAATATTAGATAGTTTACTTGATTAACTAATAGACATTTGTTATTCTAAATAACAATAAGGCTATGAGTGCCGATTTAATCAGAAGAATGGATTTGGTGAAGCATGCATGTGATTCTTGGCTGTTGAATTTTGTCTTGTAGCTCAAACATGAGATTTCTTTTGTTTTTTCTTTTGGGGGGCTAATAGCTCAAACATGAGATTTAATCGCAGATTTTTGTGAAAATACGTAATAATGATATTTTAACTTCTTTTTTTCTCTATTTTCTATATTTGGGAAGAAGAAAAAAAACAAGTTCAATTATTTGTCCCATCCGTTCGATTTTTATCCGATAAATTTTAGGGATTGGTACTATTGTCTCTTTTGGAGAACATAAAACGTGCAAACATACACGGTCACAAGTAATAAAATTTGATAAGTGAGTTATCGTTTTCACGGAGATTTATCACTATAGTTTGTTGAGTATTAAAATTATTTCGCTCTGATTTTATCCAAAACGATCGTTGATTTGGAAAAAGTTTAAGAAAATATTTTTATAACAAAATAAAAGAAATCTAGGATTGTAATTTTACCAAATTAATCCACTCAAATCACATTATTTTCTCTTGATTTATATTTTTTAATACATTTAATTTGTCAACTGAAAATTTCTAATTTTATCCATACATTTCTTCCGAGCTACATATAGACACATCTCGTTAAATTAATTCACTATATTCCTATGAGAATTAAATTCACCAAGATTCATTACGTTCTAAGTTCTCAAATGGTCACACATACAATTAGGGTATATTCCTATCCTTCATCATATATGTCATTCTATCCATGAGCAATATACACAAAAATACATCTTCCAAGTTTATTTAAGTGTCACGGATCATTTGATAAAATTCGTAAATAATCAAAAGCATTAAGCACAAATAGAATAAACAAATCGAACGTCTTATAAATCTTTCAAAAATAATTAAATCCAAGCTTCATAAATTTAGATAAAATGCAACCCTAGAAAATTAAATTACTTCATAAATTAAAAATTAAAATTACAACATTTAAGGAATATGAGATGAAGAAAAAAAGAAAATTAAATCATTTCGGATCGTAAATATTTGGCACACGCAGAACACAACAGAAGCCAAAAATGGCTTATGCGTGTTCCACAGTCTAGTCCCGAACACTACTAAAAATCAAAAACTCTAAACTCCCAAAAAAAACTTTCTTAATATCCCATATTTATAACATCAAATTTCTAAAAAAAATACATTTAAAAATATATTTTTTTAACACGCGAGGGACAAATATGTATGGGGAAAATATTTAAATAATATGCGTGGGGGACAAAATCTTGAATCAAAAAAGTGGATTAAACTGAGTGGGAGAGTCGTTTGTTTCTGCTTAGCTTTTCAATAAACTCTGGCACGTGTCGCAATATGATTAGCTAAAAGAAATAGTGGGACACGTGGCAGTATCTCATTCGTTTCCTGGAACGGGCACACAAGGAATTTTTGCATGGAATAGGGGCGTGCGAGAAACGTGGGGGACAATTGAAACGCTTGCGTGAAATTCTGTGTTTTCGCACTCACCTAAACTTGTCATGTGTGAGCACATGATTGGCTGCAGGAATGGTGGAACACGTGGCATCTTTCTATTAGGTGTATAACCGGGTGCATGTGAGTCGGCCGCATTAAATCGGGTCTTGGCAGACGCGTGAGACACGTGGGTCCCACCCTACACGCTGATCTGCGCAGCAGGTAGGCCCTACTCGGCGCACCAAGCAGCGTGTAACTGAATTCACGCGTCCATTCTCTTTTGTCGGGTCTAGTTACAGGCCCCTCATCGTAGCCATTCGTCGCCTGATCGAACGGTTGGCATCGCGCGTTGGTGATGGTATACGTGGCCTACTTTTCCTGCAAAGAAAATTAAACTTTTCTTAATTACATTTTAGCCCTCAAATTTAATTCAAATTAAATTTTAAACTTTTAATAATTAAAATTAAGCTCGATTTTAATTCAAATTATGTTTTCAATTTTTATTACTTGCAAATTAAACACTCTTTTATTTTAAATTATATTTTCAAATATAAATTTACAATTAAGTACGTTTTCGATTCAAATTATTTAATTTTCTTAAAAATATATTCCTTAACAAATAAACATTAAATATTAATTTATTCAATTAAAATTAACTAAAAATGTCAAGAAACTAGCAATTATAATTAATAATGAAAATAACTATATAAAATACAGTTATCAGGTACGATTTTAGGTACAATTATATTGATAACCGTACCCAATTAAAAGCAAAATTAATTATGTTTATTAAATTAAATTATATATTAATTAATAATTATGGTTTATTAAAAGATTTTAAAAAAAGTTTTTTTTTTCAATTTTTGAACGATTTTATATACATATTTTATAATTTGGTTTGAGAATAGTTATATCAATAACAGTCTCTGCTCGTACTCGTACCCATTGTTATAACTGACACCAAATGTATGCAATTAGTTTGCCTAGTAGTTGAAAAGACATGAAATTATTAATTATTTTTCCTAATGTTTAGCATATTTTCACATATTTTCATAATTGTTTTTTAAAAAACTTTAATGTCCTCAATTTTTATAGTTATATTACTAATGTTTTTGAATGGTTAACGACTTTACTTTTCATTTAATGATGCCTTTTTTTTCTTATAGTTATGATACCAAATTTTACTAACTATTTTACAACGTTAGTAACATACTTCTTATAGATTATTATTTAAAGACAAATATTTAAGTTATTCTTATTAAAATATTGTTTTTACTTTATATTTATTTATGTTTATTTACCTACAGACTTGTGGCTAGTTTCTTTATATTAATTTTCTTAATTATTAATTTTATAAATATAAATAAATATTTAATTATTCAAGATTCTCGAATGATTTAAAATTATAATTATCATATCTAAATTTAGTACATCCATCACGATCTTCCTCTATTGTTCCTCTTCTTTGATTACACATAATATGTTTCAGCGTGTTCAAGTCTTAATACTCTCATGATAATGATAATGACAAAACTCTTACATTTATACATAATATGGTATCCAAATTAAGCTTATTAAAAAAATAGGAAAAGAGTGATTATACTTTATTTTATTCATAATATTAATAATTATTATAATTTTAAAAGTCAATTAAAAACCTTAAAGATATTCTTAACTGTCCATGGTTTCTAGATACATAATTGTTAGATAAATAATTTTTAAAATACAA
Source organism: Hippophae gyantsensis (assembly GCA_030763125.1). Taxonomy (NCBI): domain Eukaryota; kingdom Viridiplantae; phylum Streptophyta; class Magnoliopsida; order Rosales; family Elaeagnaceae; genus Hippophae; species Hippophae gyantsensis. The sequence goes on from CM061030.1 coordinate 2,872,661, forward strand.
AATTTATTATTATTGAAACTACGTCTAATTAATTAAAATAAGAGCTCATTTTAAAAGAAAAAGAATTCATGTTTATAATAATAAAAAATCACTATTTTATCCTCATTTTAAAAATTTATCTAACTTTTTGCTTTTGGATTTTGAATTTAAGTCTTTTATCTCTTTGTCATAATTTGCCGATTGAAGATGTGGGTTTTACATTTTCATTTCTCTTTGTCGTTTTCTACCGATAGTTCTTTTAATAACATAGATGATGATGCATCTCCACATTCTCGACCTACAATATAATAAATGCATTTGTGATCTTTAGTGACTTTCTTGGCGTAAAAACAAAACATGTTTTTTGTTTCTTGAAAATTTTTCATGTTATTACTATTAAATTTATTAATTTTCTCACCATTTTATTCAGTTAAAACCATATTGTTATGAGAAGTGATTATAACTTTACTAATCGAGTAATTTACCTTGACTCCAAAATAATTATTAATTTTTCTGAGTTCATGATAAATTTAACTTAACATTTGTCCTCTTAGAATACAAAGTTCATATGTATTGAATGTCTTTTTGGAAAACATAATTGGTTTTGGAACTTCTCTATTAGTGTTATAAATCTTTAATTTGATAAAATAATAATGACGAACATAACATTCTTTATTCAAGTTCACTAGTGAACTGAAAAATCTAAGATAGATAAGTTTGTCATCTGCTTTGATCTTCTTTCTAAAGTTATCGATAGTCTCATTGAAATTAAAAAAAATGATTTAATTCGTTTAAATTAATTCATGAATATAAGTTCTCAATTAAACATGCATGGAAAGATTTATAAATAAATATTTGATCAATTCTTTCAAGAATATTAAATTTACTATTTGCATGAGATTTTTTTTCTATGGCGTAAAATTTCATTTTTTTGATATATTCTTTGGTAGATTTTTTAGCAAGTTATAGAGAAAATTAATGTATTAATTTTTTTCATCTTTAATGACCGATGTACTCTAGGAGGATGTTTCTCATAATAGTACTGGTATCCGTATTATCCTTACTATCTTAGTGAGAGACATTTCTTTGAATAGTAATGATGATCGTATTATCTTTCCTACAATTTTCAACTTTCTTGGTAGTGATAGTTGTTCTTGTAATACTACAATAATTTTTAGTTATATCTTTTGGAGTTAATAATTTGATATTATGGTTGGCATAAATGCATCCAACTTCTATTCTATTAAAAGTTTTGTGAATTATTTCACTAAATTTCATAATAATTTTACTTACTTTAAACTAGTCGTTATAAATTATTGATTTTAAATTATATAAGTCTTTTTCTAGTATTATTTTTCTACTTTTTCAACTGAATTAAGCTCCTTTTTTTTAAAGTGTTACTCTCTTTTGAACTATTAATTTCTTTCTTCTTATTTTGAATTTTTTCTTTAAAAATTTTACTTTACTTAGAATGTATCTCTTACGTGAATTCCTCTTTAAATTTTTTGGACTTTAATGTTGATTTTAAACTGTTAAATTCTTCCTATTTAACTCATGTCTTCGAAAGAGAGATCTCTAGGTATAAAACCTAAGTCGTTCATGAAAGATTCTTATCTCTTTTTCATTTATCTTGATATTGATATCAAGATATTTCATTCTTATTCTTGCAAGAACAAAAATAATTAAAGGTGATAATTCTTTTATAAGAACATCTATTTTAATTATCATTTTATCATATATATCTGAATGGTATAAAATTAATAAATTTTTTAGTTATACTTTTATCTTATCCATATACAAATATCTTATTATGTTCTTTGGAAATGATCTTTTTTCATTTTTATTTGTTAATTTTTTTGCATTTATGCAAGTTTCTCGATGCATGCTTCAGTATACATTAAACATCTAAAGAATATTTGTAAATAATTTTTACCTTTTAATTTTGATGTCTTTCTTTTTGATAAATGTGATTTCTATTTTTATTGCATACTAATGTCTTGTTTTTCTCCGACGTCTATTAGTGCAAGGCAATCAAGCTGCTACATGATCTCATTTGTTTCTTACACTTTCTTCCCGAAATAATGTCAAGGGGAGGACAGAGAAGCTGTAGGCAGCGGCCAGGTGATTCTTAGAATTTACCACTAGTAAGAAATTCAGATGCTTATGTACAATATACATTATGACTGCAAATGATATCACATGCATAGTGTTTCGGAAATACTGGCATAGTAAAAGAAGCATCACTACGAGGTAGTGTAATGAAGGAGGAAGATTGTGGGGAACAAAGCCAAATGGTTCGTAGAATTGTAGTATTGTCAACAACCGTTGCAATACATGCTAATAAGTCAGAGCTAGTAGCCAAAAGTGTTCTCTCCACTGTAAGTGACATAGAGAAATCCATCTTCATCCTTCTTTTCTTCATATATGGCAGACATAATCGCACCTGAAAAAACCAAGAGAAACGTCGGTTTCATGGTCCATGTCAAATCCAAAAAAATCCATCATAACACAATAATCAACAGATACAATAAATAACCTGTAGCTGGAAGAACATTGTCGACAAAAATAAAGATTGCTTTCTCTGCACTTAATTTAACCCTTTTGCGAATCACATATACAAATTGCCCTACAGTCAGGTCAGCTGGGACAAGGTACCTGCAACACAATGAATCAAAAAGAATTAAAAACTAGTATTTAAAAGGATAAGAATGAAAAGAAACATTTGCAAATATAGGCAATCGCCCTTGACCAACAAAAGATACGGGCAATGGCCAGAACTCCTGTTATGTTAAGTTAAATGAACAAAAAAAAAACATATAACATCCAAGTCACAGCCATTGCAATAACCAAAGGAATTGAGCATGCACCATTGTATTTCGTTGAGCAGAGGAGGATGGCAGATAAATAAAGCCATTATTAAATAGGAAACTGCTATAGAATACTTGCAAAAAGCAAATTGGCTATAACTTGAATAAGTTAAACGAGATGCGGCCCAAATAGGACAATTAATAAGAATACAGAAACACTCCAGCAGCAAAGAAATAAGAGCTTACTTTTTCTTATCAATATTTGGAATATCACTTCTCTCTGCCTTCTCCACAATCACCTAAAAATTAGACAAGCAGGTTGGATACACATGTCATTTAAGATGATCAAAAGAAAACTTAAAATCTAATGGAGATTGATGTAAATATGAAAATAGAATTGGAAAAAGTCAATCCTTCATTGGACATGTGCACTCAGCATTACACCTACAGTAGGCAAATTTGAAATAAATTTAATCTCATTAAGATATATTATTGATGATGAACAACAATCTCAACTCTGTAAATTAACATCAGGACATCAGACAATAAAGAAGCAACAAGATCCACATTAACTACAATACTTGTCTATGCCTTAAGTAGACACAAAAACAGATAAACCAAAGCTACAGATAGCCATTAATTCATGAAGTAACAGAAGGGTCGAAGACCTCATTGATTTTCTTCTCTATACAAATAATTTTCTCTTTCAAAATTAAACCATGTGATAACAAGTAGTAAATTTCCTTTTTCCTGCTCTTCATCTTCAATAAAAAACATCTTATCAAATCCATAATAACTGAGATCTCACTAAGATCTTTCCAGATAGATATCATATATGACATAACTACAATTGATACCACCACAAACATACACATACACGAATACAGAAAAGACAATTAAATAAAGACTTCAATATAACCATTCATCCTCGAGAACAGATCAACAGAAACAATGCCCAAGTAACTCAATGCTTCTTCATAAAACTTAAGTGCTGATTCTGCCTGGCTTATCTGAGACTCAAGTTTTGAACTTCCAAACACAAGAACAGCTTTACCCAAAGTAAACGTACTTCGCATACTCGTTAACAGACACTAACAGTTAAAATACAGAATAAACGAACCTCTTTATAAGGGTACTTATTTCTATACATAATCTCTCCAAATTTCTAAGGATAATAACCAATGAATAATTGAATGTTCAGCAGAAATCTAACCGGAATCCTGTCAGAGTATTTCTCTCTGATCCTTGCAGCCTCTGCCCGTCTCTTCTCTTCTCTGCATAAAAAATAGACATATCACTCACAAAATCAATTTAATGAAGTTATATAACGTTACAACAGCAATGCCAATAAAACTCAAAACACCGGTGCATACCAAAATCATGCTCTTTCTTGAATGAACTCTTTGCCATTCCTCTGTAATATCGAAGTACCAAATTTAAGCAAATAACTCTGCGATTCAAATACCCAATGCCCATCAAAAAACGAATTGAAAACAATGATCTTCTTCATTAATTTACTTTGACCTACAAATTATTAAGAAAAGGCCTTGATAATACAAGTAAACCAGTCAATTCCCAATTACAAAGTGTAGACGTATCCTTCATTTATCCCCACAGAATATTCAAATCCCCGAAATTCAAGCTGAAACAGTTTATTCATATTTCATAAAAAGTATTATAAAAGAACATTACATCTGGGAAAAAAAAAGAACCGAATTTGTAAAACCCAAAATCAATTTCGGGTTCTTTTGATAATCTCATAGACAAAATATGATAAATATTACATAGAGAAATTAAAAAGCATGAAAAATTATGAATAAATAAATATATAAATAAAACCTCTTAAAAGCGAGCCCTAAAAGAAGAGTTTTTCGTTGATCGGAGAATGTTTTAGAGCTCTTGTTTTGCTTGATGATATGTTAACAATGCAAGGACGACTTTATAATGCTTAGTTTCTCTTCAACTGTTTGAATATTCGGATTATATTCCTTTATCCTAAAAAAAAAAGTAAATATATATATAAAATAGAGAATTTTCATAAACACCAATTACATAATATTAGATTAAATTTACAGCAGGAGACAGTAACTACTAGCTAGCTTAAGTGGGTACTATGAAAAGATACATAGGCTTATAGTATTTAATCCATCACATCGTCTTTTCATTCTTACTTTGCTTTTTCTTATTCTTCTTTAAGAGAATATATATTTTCAAATCAAAGTACATAAACTCTAGGGGTTTCATGGGCAAGATTCACGGAGTCCAAATCTTTAATTTCACTTATTTACCACCGGAACACAATACACTGGTGAATAAAAGTGGGCCAAATGAACAATAAAATAACTCAAGATATTCAGTATTTTAATATTAAATAATTAATTTTATAATTTATAATTTTTTTAAAAAAATAATCACTAATATATTTATAACAATTTTCTAGTTAATGATGTAAAAAAATAAAAATTACTTATAAATTGCTCCATAATACTTTATGTTTTTTAATTTTTTTTCAAAAAACTTAAAATTAAATAATTTTTGTATGTTATTAATTATTATTTTTAAATACTTATAAATATAGAAATTGTAAGAATTGATTTTTTTTAAATGTTTAATAAAAATGAAAAAAAAAAAATAAAGAATAAAAATCGTTATTAAACAAATCCTTGAAAAGTTTTTTAAAAAATTATCTACTTATTTAACACTTATTGGTAATAAATATACTGATATAAGAAAAATGACCCAATTGATTTTGAAATAATATTCACCATGCTTCTTCTTAAGTATACTCTGACTTACTTTGTTATTTATGAGAAGTATAAACACGAAATCATATTATTTATGAATTCTATTTTTATTGTAGGAATAATACACTGTAAAAAATAATAATAAAACGCTAAACGTGGTTATGTGGGGAAATTTTGTTAAATGCTTCGTACACATTTTAAAATTTTGAAACAAAAATACTCTCAATACTGCCATGGAACAATGAGAAATATCAGAATATACCCTTCTAAATCCTTTTGCTTTAACCGCTGGGACCTTGCAATGTTTTTTTTTTTTTTAATATTATGAACTTTCCATTGGAAGGAAGATTCCGTCTCCTGATTGTTAGGCGCAAAAAAAAAAATTCCTAATTCCTGAAAATATATTAATTGAATTTCCATAAATCGCAGGAAAAGCAAAAGCCCGAGTCACAGACTATTATCCGAGTTGGAAAGCGCAACATAACTCAGTAGTAAACTAAGAATGAACCTAATAAAAAACGGTCTATTTACATGAGATTCAAATCACCCATATAAACTTATTGTAAACACCTCATATCCATCAACCTGGCTGTGGCATCTTTTTAGCAACGTTGACGACTTTGAACTGAAAGCGAGTCTAAATCCGATTTATCCGCTGAGATTACAGCTTCAGGTAACAGTCCAAAGAGAGCCATTTTCTCCGACAAGTTTTTCTAAAGCCTCGTGGTTGTTTGCCAATTCCATGAGCACCCTGATCCTTTTAAACGAGACATAACTCGGCTTATACCCCTTTTCTATCATCTGCAAGAAGCAACTTTCTGCTTCAACCAGTTTTCCCATGTCACAAAGCAAGTCAAATAGCACGTCAGAGACCAGTGTGCGAGATCCAGAACCCTTTTCTACCTTGTCATTCCACAACTGCAATGCCATCTCAACTTTTTCCTGCCTCTTAAACAACCTGATTAAGAACATACACGATTGAGTATTTGGCAGACATTTGGTAAACATCATCTTCCCATACAAATTCCAAGAACTCTGTAAGTCATTTGACCAGTAAAACACCCTAAAGAACAGATTGTATGTAAATTGCATATGGACTCAAACCCTTGCTCTCCATCTTATAAATCAAACTATATGCATCACCAAGCCTTTTGGCAATGCAGAAGTTTCTTATTGCAGCATTATAGGACTTAAAAATTCAGGCCTAACTCTGAACTCAAAAACTAGATTGTGAGTTAGAAGATTGACCAAATTTATAAGCAATATTATTGTCTTATTCGGCCGGCAGCTTCTTCCTAGGATTTCCATCCGTATAATTATATGTTGAAAGTCTGCAATCAGGCCTGAAGTTATGCTTCAAACTAAGATACATATTCCTAGCATCAACCATACTCCTCCCTTGACACAAGGTTCTCAATAAAGCATTGAAACAAGTCGTATCGAATTCAGGTACAAGCTTGTTGAACCTTCTAAAAGATTCCACAGTTTGTCTAACAGAACAAACCTTAGCAATTCTAGCTAAAACAACCATAATGGTGCGCGGTGTTACTATATCCTTATGCTTCATATCAATCAAGACACCCCAAATCAAACATACGGTTACTTCCTAAGACATTAAGCATTCAAGAAATAAATAAGCAGCGAGCTAATTCGTTTATTTTTCAAGCGTTATATAAATGTTGGAAAATAAAATATACAAAAATCCCAATTGAAAAATATCAAAAAATTCGCATTTTGCTTATATATCGTAGTAACTCAATAACTTATCCGTGTAATAAAATTTGTGGTAGTTCAGTCCCAGAAACTTCAGAATCCAAAATACAACGAACTGGAGAAAATGCAGCTAATTCTGGAAATCCCTTAATTGAAATTCTCCCAAAAGGCATATTTATGTTATGAGTACTAATCCAAGGAAAAAGAAACGATTCATGGGGCTTAGAACAAAATTAAGGAAGCCACTGCAAGAAACACAACTCCTAAAACCAGAAATAAAAGAGAAACGAAGAAAGTGAGAGAGACTGAGACGGCGCCAAATCTCCTAAGCAGATGGGTAGCTAATTGCGGCCTGCTGGAGTACTTTTGTAATTGACACTTTATTTATTATCTGACTTAATTGGAGAGTAACATACACCGTTAGTGATTATTCCCTTACAGTTATTTTATATTAATTTTAATTATATTTAAATAATAACCTTAATTTTTTCGCATTTAATCATGATTTTTATAACTAATACTTATTTAAAAATATATTTTATTTTAATAAAATTAAATAATAACATAATTATTATTCTATTACATTATTTAAAATAGTATTATTAATTTTTATCTTTTAACAATTTATCAAATATTTTTGAATAAAATATAAAATTAGAATAAATAAAATTTAATCTAATTATTTTAATATTATATATTTTATTATTAAAATAATATATATTTACAATTTAATTATTACAATATTATAATAACTACCGTCATCTCAAATCTTATAAAAAAAATAGAATTTTTATATACAATCACAATTTCAACTATATAGTATTAAAATATCTTAAACCACTTATAAGCCTAGTCTCTCTATTAATTATTCTATTTAAGCTACGACGTCTATCTCTAAATTATAGATTAAAAATATCTACGGATTAGAAAAAATAAAAAATACATCAGGAATCCAACTCACATATTTTTACACCACCAAAAAGAAGAAAAAAAAGATTAATATGAAACATATTTATTGATAATAATAACTTTTTAATATTTTCATAAACATCGAATGAACTATATTTCTTTAAATATCTATAGCCCAAAGTGTTCTAAAATTCGTAAAAATAAAAATAACATACCAAGTAAATAAATAATAAGTTTTCAACCAGACTGATCCATTTTGATTTCATTCAAGAAGACCTATTTGACTCGGGCCTAAAATTTTGGCAAAGCGATATAAGAAGAGACAGAAAATGGTACTACAAATTACATTTTCTAGCACTCAAAAAAAGGTATAAAATATGACAATGCAATCAATAAATCATTAAAAGAATATCCATACTTGAACAATGAAGGCAAAATGAAGATCATCCGTAACCCGTTTTATAAGTTACAAAAACAATCAGTTACCAAAACACTACCATGAAGCCAATCTAACACAAAGCTAGCAACGTAACAAATAGCATCTCCATCGTCCTAATTGCTCTCTACTACCCCTTTCATCATCATCCTTCAATGATCAGAGGCTTAAAAGGATTCCACAAGTAAACAGTGTGTATCAAAAGATTAATTAAACAACTGGATGCTTATGACCTCTTCATGATATAACCCATAAGTATGCCAATCAGCCCAATGATAATAACAAATAGAAATGAAACACCTCTACTACCACTTTGGCTTCTGTTTGCATCACGCCTCAGTATTTCCTGCAACAATGGAATATTTTTAATGATCCCCATGCCTCAAACAATCCATTTGATGTATCAGCAGAGAGCCAACTTTAAACAGTGCAGAATTATTGGACGTTTCCTTATTTCGTGACTTAAAAAGGACAATACATCTGAAACAAACATCCTCCACGAAATAATTAAGCATGTAAAATTTTGATAGTAAGAAACCAAAAGGAAAAACATATTTTACACTCATCAGCCTTCTGCGAGCGAAACAATATAAATTACATTTTAGTATATATATATTTTTTCATTCTACCTTCCTCTAGACATCCTTCTTTGTCCAATTATGTATATAGTCTTTAATCTTAATGCTCAAGTCAAAAGAGCCTTAATGCCAGTTGTTTTTCGGTTTTTCCCTTCAATTGAAGGTTTTCTTTCTTTCTTTTTTTTTTTTGGTGTTTTTTGTTCGCTTTTTTTTTTTTGGGAGGGTGGGGGTTACAATTCATAGACCACAGAAATAACTCAAGGAGTTATAAAAAATTAACCTTGTGTAGATAAATAAAATCATTTCAAATATAACAGAAATTGTATTGAAGAGCCTTACCAGTTCCTGACGAAGTTTGTTGTTTTGCTGAATAGCATTATTCTTCTCTTCAGTTAGTAAAGAAATTACATCTTTTGCCTGCAATTACATTAAGCATAATACAGAATATATTAATGGAATAACATAATTTTGGTTGAGAATGCAGCATCACCTATCAAACCTCTTTCTGTCTTCGAGTAAAATCACTAAAGATGCAGCTTGAGATATTATATATGTTAACTCCTAGACAAAAATTTTGGTTCATTCTTCCCAAGCTATCAGTCAGCAGGTTGTCACTCTCTCCGGTTGGTCCCCCAATACCAAAAATATATTGGAAGAAAAGCAGTAAAAGTAGTAAAGGATACAGAGATACCACCAGACATCAACCCAAACCTCCAAGACAATGGATAGCACAAGTCACCACTTAGCACTGAATTTTGATTAAAAAGCACCATAAAGGATGCGTTCTTAATCGGCCAGCCAAGAAGAGTATTTTCTCATAACTTCGAAACATGTGTCCACAGTTTAGTAAGAAAATAATACTGAGAACAGCAAAGACAACATGTTCGCAAAAAAGAAAAAGAAATAACAGCGATCATATAATGTCAAACATGTTAATAAACTAAATCATGTTCAAGTATATACCCATAACATAAACAGTAATACCGGAATATCTAAGAAAAACAAGGGAGAAAAAAGGACGGGGGAGAGGTGCCTATCAAACCTTCTTTGTTACAAACTTAAACCATAAATCAATCTAATCGGCATAAACAAATGCTAATTCCTTTTGAGTTTTACCTCTGGAGATTTGTCAAGAAGCTCATATCGATCAGCCCTTGTAGCCTGTATCACCAATAAACATGTCAAGATCAATAAATTTTTGTCAATAAAAAGACGATATCTCATCCCATAAATAAAAATGTGAATTACTCACAGTAACAAACTCCCATAAAATAAAAATGTAAATTACTCACAGTAACAAACTCAGCACCATTGACATTTCCATTCTCTGAAACAGATCCCCTTGGTGATGACCCTTCTTCAGAGCCTTCATGAACTGGAGAAGGTGGCTGAGGTGGAGACACATAAACAACTTTTAATTTGCACTCCTCCACCACACGGCCCACCTCCTTATTGAACTATACAAATCCCATTTCTCACATCAATAAACCTTGACATACGTCACAAACCCAGGAAAACTGATAGCATTAAATCACATAATTACCATTTCAGCAGTAATATCCTTGGGAGTTACCCCATCATTGACTTTTACACTCTGAAGAAGAAACTTGTCCTTGCATTGCATGTCAGGAGGAGCCTCTTTCTGTGCTTGCATGGTCACTGAAATGTACAAAAACATTACAAATAGTAAACTACTATTGAAGCTGAGAAAAAACAGACCAAGTAATTTAATGATGCGATGTAGCACCTATAACATCACAAGAAGACCGAGGTGACACAACTCCGGTGTTGGGTCGAACGCAATACTTTTTCGGATTTGTAGTTTTGACCTGAATATGATCAAAAAATAACATCATCGACAAAAGCATCCAAGATCCAAGTTTTATATATCTCTTGTTGATAGAAACAAAAAATTAAACCAAATTAACATATTCAAATCATGATTTGGATATTGACTTTCAAATAAAGTAGGGCCCAATTATATAAATATTTAAAATAAGCCTAAAAACAAACAAAGAATAGCACTAAACATTAAGTGGATACATAGTTTCTAGAGAAAAATAATCAAAATGCAAATACCACCATATATAATTAGCCTTCTTCAATTTCCAAACAACAACCCATGGAAAGCATTTTGACTCCGGAAAGAAACATTACTATAAATTACAAATTACAGAAATTAAACCACATAAAGGGGGAAAAGAAATTACCTTGAAAGCCACAAAATTGTCGGTCTTACTAGACAACTGAAGCGAACACGAGATCTGTTTTTTCAATTCGACTGAACCATGACAGAGAACACCCGAAACAAAAATCAAAACAGAAACAATGAAAACCCTAAGACCCCAAAAAAAAAACGAAAGCAAGATCGGGAAAAGCGATTGATTAATACACATACAGGGAAACTTAAGCTCCAAGGGCTCGATGCTGATAAGATCCATCGTACTCATTTCTCAGAAGAAATTGGAATAAAAAAAGATGCAAATTTGAAGACAACTATTTTGAGGAAAGAGTGAGAGAGGAGGATCTGTGGAGGTGTATAGAAGAAAGAGCACAAATCAATTTGTTTTAAATTAGGGAAGCAAATTCAGAAGAACATAACAGAGACGAAAAAATCCACGTAATAAAGAAAGGTTCTGGGGAAAATTTTGGGTACTAAATTTAAGCCAAGCAGTATATGAATTTCGAGAAACTAAATGCTGTTTGGGTCAATGTGTGAACGTCTTTATAATAATCAGAGAAAGTGTTTATTTTTGTATTTTTGTTGTTTTTTTTTTCTTTTCTTAAGGAGGAGGTTACACACGTTTCTACTAAAGAAGATTTACAAACAATATTAGTAACAAATATAATGTAAGTTATTAGGCAATGAAAATCACATTAAATGGAAGTGTGATTTTGTATTTCAAATAACCACGTAGAGTTGAAAATTTAACATAAAAAATAGGTTATGTTTATATATTTAAATAATTTGATTTCGATATTAAAAATATAAAAATCAACTTATATATTTGTAACATGTTAATATTTTAAATTTTATAAACTCTTATTTTATTTAATGAACATATATATTATTAATATAAATATTTATTTTTATTTTGCATATTATATATGTTTATAATAATTTAATTTTAATTGAATTTTATGTAAAAAAAATTATATTATTATTTTTTAATGTTCAAATTTAAATTTTTTTATTATAATTAATAAAAAAACTATTTTGTTTTTAAATTTTCAATAATTTATTAATTTTAATAGTTATTCTCTACTTAAAAATTAATACATAATTATAATTTAAATATTAATATATAATTTTTTATTAGTTTAATTTAAAGTAAAAAGATTAAATGTCTTTAATTTATAGAAATAAAGTTGATGTAAATCGGGAAAAAATAAAATTGACAAAAAAAATAAAGAGAAAGAATTAGAGTTAGGAAATGAAAAAATTAAGAATAAGAGAAGTTGGGAAGAGAAAAATAATTGAAAATAATATAATTTATATTTATAGTCTAATAATAAATAATAATATATCTTATTTATAATATTTTTTCATAATATTAAACTATAATCATTCATTAAAAATAAAATTTTAAATTTAAATACATAATTAATAAATAATTAAAATCCTAACAAATATATAATTTCAACTTTTAAAATTATAACTTATTATTCTTAATAATATTTAAATAATGATAATTATTTAAATTTATTTATTCTCTATTCTCATTAAAACTGATTCCAGTTACACTTTTTCTCTCAAATTTATGGTAACTTTAAGGGAAAAAAATTATTATACATAAAATGTGTGAGAGAGAAGTGAATAATTTTCCATTAAAAACGTATAGCCCAAAAAATATTAAGTCAATTGCCTGACATCAGCTTGAATTTTTATTTTTTAATTAAATACTTATTTATGTTAATTATCTTAATAATCATTTATTTTTTGTTATTTAAATATTATGATCATTTAATTTTTATATCAAACATAAGTCATTAAAACTTTAAAAATATGATAAATAAGTCATTTAGTTCTCTAAATTTAGTATAAATTAATTAAAATAATATATTTTTAATGCCACGAAAGTAAATGCTAAAGGATGTAATTAGTATTTTTTTAAAAATTAAACAACAAACTCCTTTTCAGCTTTATTCACGCTAGTAACCATAGCAATGGCCGTAATAGTTACACCAATTTCCTTAATCTCAATATAACCTCTGATTTCAATACTTCATAGCCCTCTAATTATTAATGGCTCTTTTGTCCGATTCTCGATTGAAACCATAGTAACATTATTGATGATGTTGTTGTTGTCATCATCATTGTTTCTGGAGAGTCCATGATGGTTGGAACTATGTCATATGACTCCGTCGAGTCGAAGGATGGTGAGAATTTGAACAAGAGTGAGAGTGTGATGGTACAGAATGTTAAAGGTGTGATTAATTGATAAAAATGCAAGGTATAAAGTTGAGAATTTGAGACACTCGCTTTATAATCAATTTTAATGGAAGAAAAATAATTTTAATGGAGTAACAGCGGGTTAGAATGGAAAAAAACAAATTAAAAGACAATTTTATCTCCTGTTAAATATACTTATTTAATAAGTGAAAGATTTTAATAATATAATATTCTTCGATTGTTAGTTAAGTAAAGTCAGTATCGTAATTTTAAATTACCTATGTATTTCATGTAGAAGTTACGTTTCATAATAAAATAAAGTGAATGATCTTGAGATTTGGTCATTCAAAGTAAAATATGGTTGTTAAATTGGTAAAAAACTAACCAAATATTATTTATTTAGTTTTAATTTTATAGTAAAAGATGTATATTTATTTTTTATTATATTAAAAAAATATATTTTTAAAATAATTAAAAATAAAAAATTATGTATAAAAAAAACATTTAAATAATTAACACATTCAATAATTACTTATTTAATCCACCATCTTTAATATTAAAACACAATCTCAGGTAAGCTTCATATTAAATTTGCAAGTTGTTATTATCATTTATATAAATAGGTGTAAACAGTTTATTTCGATTCGATTTTGAGTAAAAAAATTTAATCGAATTAAACCGTTTATATTACTCATATCAAGTTGGATTGAATAGTTTAGTTATTAAAAAAATTGAATAAAATGATTTGGTTTACATAAATATGATATATATTTAATTAAAATATGAAAAATTCAATCAACGATTTGTAAAAAATAATATAAGAAATTTAATATATTATTAAAATCGTTTCGGTCTGGTCCGACCAATTTAAAAATTAATATGACTAGACCGGATCGTTTGAAAAACATTTTTAATTAATACAAATTGGACTGAATCGTTTGATTTATAAAACCGTTCGATCTGATTTTTGGACACCCCTAATTATAAGTATGGTTTTTAATATAAATGAACTAGATAAATATTTTTATTAAATTATCTAAATTTTTTAATAAATAAAATGTAATATATTTGAAAAATTATTAGTTAATTTTAATTTTATATATTTATTAACATTATATTTCTAAATAATATTATATAAATTATTATAATTTATGAATAATATTTATCTAAAGTATATATTATTCAAAGAAACCAATATAACATAAGCTTCTAAGATCTCCACCTACCCATCAAAAAGGAACGCCCTACCTACCAGGCTAGCACCATGAACGTACACCAAAATGCCATTCCCACTACACCATCCTTGTTAGTTGTTACCCAGCTTCTTCCTACAACGCTACCTCACCTCTCACTAGTCAACTCTCCCTTCAATATCACGTAGATTTTAATGATATATGTTCAGCTGAATAGTATATATTTTAGTATATAAAATTTACAAATTAAAAAAACGAGTTATAATCTAATTATACGGAGTTCATGTAAATATATGAAATTCTATTATTAAAGTGATATAATTAAAAAATTATATTTTATTATTTTAAATAAAAAATATAAAAATACATCGAATCTTTTTACATTAAAAATTGATTTTGTTATAAATAAAAGTAATTACTTCCTAATACTCAAAAATTAAAAGTAAAGTTGTTTCATACATAATAAACATCTAATATGATATTTTAATGATTTTATTTTCATAAATTTAATACATTAATTATTATTATTAAAATTAATATATTTTAGTCACATTATTGTTATATTTTGAATGTTTTAATTATTTCTTACTAATTTTTTAGATATTTATTATTGAAAATTTTTAAATTAAATTTAAATGAATCTGATTAATAAATATCCTGCTCAAACATGTTTAAATATGATAATGTTTTAAAAAGTTAAAATAATATGAAAAATAAAATAAATTAAAATTATTAAAATTTAACTAAAATATTTGTAAAAATAAGTTTATGAAAATGTATTAGTTTAAAATAACATTAATCATATATCTAATTTATTTAAACTAAAGTTGCGTAGCTTTTTTAATAATTTTTTTTAAAATTTAATTAAAAGTAAAAGGAAAAAAATTATTTATACATAAAATAAAATTAATAAATCATATTAAATAAAATATTAACCGGAAGTAATCCAAACCTAACCTCTCATGTTGCTAAGCCACTGCGTATATTCATCAAGTGGAAAATTCACACGAGCGTTGACAAAATTATTATTCCGAATATTCATCAAGTGGAAAATTCACACGAGCGTTGACAAAGTTGTTATTCTCTTTAGTAGTATGATTAGTATCGATATTCTAAGATATAAATTATTATTATCGTAAAAAAAATTTATTTAATAATAATAATATTATTACGTAATTAAAAAATATTATAATAAAATAGATATTTTATTTATTTGTATTGTGATAATAAAAATAATTATTGTAAAAATATTGTTTCATGTATTTTAATTTATTGTAACATTTCATAATATTATCAAAATATTTTGTATTATTGTTATAGCAAAATATCATGAATTATTTATTATGTTATTTTAATTAATTATATTTTAATATTATTATTATACGTTATTAAATTATTTTTAATAATAATAAATTTAATTATATCAATATACACTTAATTAATCAACACAATTAATTATGTATAAAACTCTTCAAATCTGAAAAACATTACTATGATAAGTGCATAAAATCCATTTAAGCTATAACCAATTGACATTCAATTTTAAGTGGATTTGCAATTCATGTGTACATATAATTACTTATTATTTTAACTTGTGTAATTATCATTTTTATAATAAATAAACATTTATAAAGACACCCATTTTTATTATGAAAGTAACATGTGATGTATGTAAAAAAATGAGAGAGAATATCTTAGAAAAATATTGAGATATTTTTGTAAATTAAGAATGATAAAATAGTGAGTTTGAGAAATACTTATTAGTATAAGAAATATTTTTTGGAGTTTATCCCGTTGACTTAATTCAAATTAAAAGGTGAATTACGTTAAATTACTAGTGTTATTATTTTACTCTATTGAATTTATTTTATTTTTATCCGATGTGTCCAACAATTAGTATCAAAGTTGGTCTAATAAAATTCTTAGTATGCTCTATGGTTATAACATAGACTGATCTGTCACATCAAAAAAAAATTATTAGGTACATAATGTATTTATCCACCAACACTTACAACTTCTCCTATTCTACTTAGAAAAAATGGTAGACCGAGATGACCCTCTATCACATATCCTCCAGATAAGTATGTAACTTTCATTGATATGGGAAAACCTAAGAGTTATGAAAAAATCATGGATGACAAATCCAAACAAAAAATGGATTGAAGCCATGTAAGAAGAGATAAAGTCATTGCATGAGAACAAAAAAATTGAGTTGATGAAGTTGCCTAAAAGGAAGAGGGCTTTGAAAAATAAACTGATGTTCAAGGTGAAGCATGAAGGATATAGTTTCAGTTTGCGATACAAAACCAGAATGGTTGTCAAGGGATTCAGCCAAAGAAAAGAAGTTGACTTTGACGAGATTTTATCTCCGGTTGTGAAAGACATCCATACGTAATGTGCTGGGGTTAACATCAAGTTTTAACTTAAAGGTTGAGCAGATGGATGTAAAATTTGTCTTCCTATATGGTGACTTGGAAGAAGAGATATACATGGAGCAACTAGAAGGTTTTAAGCTAAAGGGAAAAGAGGATTATGTTTGCAAATTGAAGAAAAGCCTCTACGACTTAAAACAAACACCAAGACAATGGTATAAGAAGTTTGAGTCTATTATGGGAGAGCAAGGCTACAAAAAAACTACTTCAGACCATTATGTTTTTGTGTAGAAATTATTTGATGATAATTTCATTATTCTTTTGCTCTATGTGGATGATATGTTGATTGTTGGTTAGAATATTTTCATAATCAACAACTTAAAAAAGAAATTGAGTAAGTCTTTTGCCATGAAAGGCTTAGGGCCAGCAAAATAGATTCTTGATATGAGTATTATTCGAGACAGAGGTGTCAAGAAATTATGATTATCACAGGAGAAATTATGATTATCAAGAAATTATAGATTCTTTATAAATTTCATATAGATAAGGCTAAAACAATTAGTTGTCCTCTTACTAATCATTTTAAGCTAAGTTCTAAGCAGAACCCTTCTATAGACAAAGAGAAGGAGGAGATGAAAAAGATGTCATATGCTTCAACAATTGGAAGTCTGATGTTTGCCATATTTTGTACACTGCTAGATATCGCTCGTGCAATTGGAGTAGTAAGTAGATTTTTTTCAAATCTTGGAAAGGAACATTATACTACAGTGAAATGAATTTTTAGATATTTTCGAGGTTCTTCCCAAATATGACTATGTTTTGAAAATGACAAACTTGTGTTAGTTGGATACACAGATGCAGATATGGCTAGCGATGTGAATTCTAAAAAATTCACTTCAGGTTACTTGATTACATTTGTAGGAGAGAGCTGTGTCATGGCAGTCAAAGTTATAAAAATGTGTTGCATTGTCCACTACAAAAATAGAGTTTATAGCAATAACAAAAGCATGTAAAAAGTTTTTATGGATGAAAACGTTCTTG
The DNA here is from genome assembly GCA_030763125.1 of Hippophae gyantsensis. Lineage (NCBI taxonomy): Eukaryota > Viridiplantae > Streptophyta > Magnoliopsida > Rosales > Elaeagnaceae > Hippophae > Hippophae gyantsensis. The sequence continues at coordinate 2,890,826 of CM061030.1, forward strand.
AAAGAACTTGGGTTACAATAAGACAGTTACTAGTTATTTTATGATAGTTAGAGTGCTATCCATCTTGGAAAGAATGTCTCTTTTCATTCAAGATCAAAACATATTGATGTGAGATATCACTAGATTAGGGATGTAATGGAGAAGAAGTTATTACAATTTGAGAAGATCCATACAGAAGAAAATGGATCAAGCATGTTGACGAAAATTCTTCCAAGACATATTTTTGAATACTGTCATTTAAATGCTAGATTGGTGGAGCCCTTCATGTAGTCGGAAATGAGAGATTTGTAGGTCTATCCCACATGAAAGAAGAAGAAAATAAAAATATTAGGTGTAATCACATTTGAAAATAAAAATATTAGGTATAACTATAAATGTTAGGTGCAACCATATTTGATAAATACATTTAATATTTTTGTGACTAACATTTGGTTAACTGTGTGGCCAATTTATGACTACATAAGGGATAGATAATGTCTTTGCCTTAGAAATACATCAACACACCAAAAAATGAGAAGCAAAGCAAAGCTAAAGAAATAATTTCCTTTGAAGAAAAATAATGTTATGTGTGTAAGAGAGTGTGAGAGAATATTTTAGAAAAATATTGAGATGTTTTTCTAAAATGAGAGTGCCAAAATAATGAGTTTGAGAAACACTTGTGTGACACTATTTTGGATTTATCTCTACTTGTTGTATTGTTTCTTACTTTGTATCCATTAATTTTATTAGTGAAAAAAATATTTTTCGGAGTTTGTCCTACAAATTTAACTTAAATTAAAGAACCAATCACGTTAAATTGTTAGTGTTATTATTTTACTATGTTAAATTTATTTTATTTTTATTCGTCGTGCCTAATAACATGAACGAAAAACTCGTTATTGTTTATAACTTTTTGTTATTATTTAATTAAAAATTATATTTTATCGTCTCATTTTGGAATGAATTTGAATTTTAAATATAAACATATATTTTTATTAAAAAAATTCATAAAAAATAAATACAAGTAATATAAATCTATTAAAAAAAACTTTCTATAAAAGAAGATTTATTTCTTACGTAAACTAAATTAACTTATCTAAGATTTTAAGAAAAACAATAGTTGGCATTTCATTTTCTTTCCACGGGATACGTAAGTTTATATTAATAGTACTATGTTTATTATTATAATTTTTTTTTAATTTACTTTTATGTTTTCTATTTTTTTTTTCTTATTTGACTTCAGATTATTCATCCCCAGATTGAGACAAAAATACTTTTCCTTCGACGACCTAGCTTGTATAAACACTCAGCAACGTCACTGCACCAAATAATATATAATTATTATTATTCTCCGTCTCCGGTACATGTATATTGTATATTTTACTTTTAAGTCTCTTCCATGAAAAATATAAGTTGATTTTTTGAAAAATTAAAAAATATTTATTTATGTTTACTAAAAATATAAAAATAAAACTAGATATATATTAAAAAATCATGTTATATAATTAAATTTTCTTAATTATAATTTTTAAATTTTAGATAAACGGAAAAGATAAATTATCAACATATTTTAAAAAATAGTATTTATAACACTCTTATTGTTTACCACAATTAAAAGCCTCGTTTCAAATATTATGTATTAAATTTCGATGTTAAATCCTATTAAATTAAACTTATTTAATATTAAATTCAGTAAATAAATCATATTATTTATATTATTATATATTATAATAATTTTATTTTACTTAGTTTTATAATATAATTTTACTTGAAACGAGAATAGAGAAATAGTCTATGGAATGATAAATAATTATTCATAAAATTATGAAAAAAATAAAAAATATATTATCATTAAAATTTATAACCATGAATTAAATACCTTTAATTTTTATATATTTTATTTATTAAAAAAAATTATAGTTAATTATTTTACATTAAATATTATTCAATTAAATATCATTTAAATCTAATAGTAGTTATTTAAATCGGTTTAATATTAAATTTTAATTGAATTTGTTTGTTATTTTTGTTTTTATAAATTTATCTTTCGATTTTTATGTGATAATTATTTTACTTTAAATCTACTTAAAAGTATATGAATTTAAACATGCGAAAAATATATTATGTCATGGATAAAATGAATTAAAATATAAATTTATATATAAAAAGAGTATTCTAAACGATTAAATCTAAATTAAAATTGGATCAGAACATTACAAGGTATTTCCGGTCTTCAAGAGGGTACAAATAACAACTACAAGTACACACAACTCATATGTTCACCGCACCAGGTTAACTTTAGTCCTTAGTCCTCACTATCCTCTAATAAACCCTTCCCTCGTTGTTTTCCTTTCACATTTTTAATTAAAGTACACCTCCCTATCTCTCTCTCTCTCTCTCTCTTTCTTGCTTTTATAAGGAAGCTCGTCTGACGATGATAGCGCTTAAAGAAAGAAAGACAATGGTTTGGAGAGCCGGCGTTAACGACGTCGTTAGAGTCTTGAAAGCTCTGCTGCTGATACTGGTGTTCTTGTTTCTGATGGTATGTCAAACGACGGCTTATGTTGAGAAGAGACACAAGAACGCTTATGCAGCGTTGATGTACATGGGGACGCCAAGGGACTATGAGTTCTACGTGGCTACACGTGTCATGATCAGGTCTCTCCCCAAGCTCAACGTCGATGCTGATCTCGTCGTCATTGCGTCGCTTGATGTTCCTCTACACTGGGTTCAAGCTTTGTAAGTCCTAACGACGACGCATTCTATTTTCACTCTGCTTTTTTGCCCTTTCTTTTGGTCGAGACCATCTATATTCGCTAGTATTGCATGAACTACTTGGAGGAAAATAATTGTTTTTCAACGTGTAATTGAGACTCAATTATCAAAATTTTAATATCTATACATGAGTAAATCTTGTGTATATAATAAATAGTAACATCTTTATTAAAATCTATGAACTTTATATCCACAGCAAAAAAAAAAAAAAACAATAAAATAATATTATTTAAACATTGAATAAATTAATGAAAAATATATTTTAAATCATAATTTGTACAAAAATAACAATAAAAATTCAATATAAATATAAAAAATAAAAATATTAATTAGTTTTAATTCTTAAGAATTTAATATCAACATATTTATTCATTTTTTTCTAATTATCATATTTTTTCGTACATTAATAAAATAATTATTCATGAATAAATATTAAAATAAATTTCAATAAACTGAGAACATAATCATTATTGAAATTAAATAGATAATATTTGTTATAAATAAAAAAACAATGTAATTAATAATTAAAGTAAATAAATATAATTTAATTTAAATGAATTATGAGTATAGAGTTTTTCATAAAACATTATAATAAATATAAATAAAATGTATAATAAATATAAATTAAAAAATAAATAAAATATATTATTAATATTTTTCATATCAACAATAAACGTAACTCTATTTATATTATTTATGCATAAATAAAAAAATAAAAATAAAGAATTGTGTGGATTATAATTATAAAAGATATTATTTTTTCAAATTAAAAAAAAAATAAAGATAAAATATATTTTTATTTAAAATACAAGTCAAAATCTCTCCAACATTAAATCATTATGGGTTTTAGAAAAAAATTAATTAATATGAAAATATTTCTTATTATAATTTGATATATATAAATTCATATCGCATAATATAACTAGTCTTGACCACACAATTACTTCATATTTTTATATCTTTAAATTTACATTCAATTAATAGTTAATATATAAATTAATGTATATAATAGTTAATATATTTTTGAACATTTTAGTTATTGATAATTTTTAATTTTTTGATAGAACAACTTAAATTGGATCAAATTAAACTTTAATAGAGATTGTTGGATATTTGAATAAAAAAATATCTCAAAAATTAAACTAATAAAAAATAAAATGATTAAAATCATCAAAATTGATTTAAAATTATTAAAGTACTCATAAATTTAACAACAAGATGGCTAAAATGTATTAATTTATATTAAAATGATTAATATTTTGAAGATGTGAATATAAATTTAGAAAAATAACAAAAATGATATATTTAAAACTTATACTTACAAAAATAACTCACTTATGTTAATTTCATACATTTTTTTTATCATTATTAAAAAATTTAACATATCATTTTACTTTAAATATTATTCAATTAGATTTCGTTTAAATTAAACTATTATCACTTAGACTAATTTAATGTTTGTATCCAATAAAACTAATTCAATATTATAGGATGTTTTGTTAGTATTACTTTTTAAAATATTTTCATAAAAATTTACCATATTCTTAAGTTTCATATTTTAAATACGTGGCTACTTATTATTGGTGAAATGTTGTGGTAATGGATCCCAGCACAAATGTAAACGCATGCTTATCTGGTTGACGTTAGTTTCTTGCTTCTTTTCTAGATATGTGTTGTTCGTAGATGACAAAACTCGATTTTAGGCCGTAGATGATATGGAATAATTTTAGTACTATACAAATTAAATTCAACTAAATTTGAGAAAAGTAGCAACCCACGACAATAATAATAAATAGTATATTCTTCCATATAGTTTGAGTAATATAGTTATTTATAAAAACAATACTAATGAATAATGTAATATTTATATTCACCTTTCAATATTAATGAAATATTGGAAAAAAAATTAATTGTGAGATTCTAAAAAGACGGAAGTTGTTGATGCCTATTTGTGTTGACCAAATTCTTTGGTTATTCTCATATATATGATTCTCTTATTGTTCTCCATCATATCCTAAAAAATAGTAAATTTGGTTTGTGTCTACTAATAACAAACGCAGAGAGAAATTGAATGAGTTTGGTTATGAGAATTTTGTGTTGTGATATATGAGTTGTGAATAATGAAAAATATTTATAAAAATTTAATAGTTATGGTAATTGTGAATATGTGTATATCAACACTTATTACAAGGAATAACTCTTTATATGAATTGTTTATAAATAATATATATTTTGTTTGAATATTTTTTTTCGTAGATTTCTGTTGATTTTTCTATCCAACATTCTCTTTTACAACTTGAGCCAATTAATTAGCATACTTGGTGAAAAATACTCAAATGTATTATATCATTTTTCATTAGATTTAACATGATTTGTGTTGCTTATAAAGAAGTGCCAATTTGAGGTTTGTGTTGTATCTGGTGAATAGGGAAGAGGAAGATGGAGCCAAGGTTGTGCGAGTGAAAAATTTAAAGAATCCATATACGGATCAAGATAATTTTGAATGGAGATTCAAGCTAAGCCTGAACAAGCTCTATGCTTGGAGCCTAGTAGAGTATGAGAGGGTGGTAATGCTTGACTCTGACAATCTATTCCTCCAAAACACTGACGAGCTCTTCCAATGTGGACAATTTTGTGCAGTTTTCATTAACCCTTGTGTCTTCCATACTGGTCTCTTTGTCGTACAGGTAATAATACTTATTTGTATATTTATAGGATTTGAGAAACTTGTGCAATACATGATTTAAACAAAACTTTTATCTCATGTATTGTACATCATCAAATTCGTCATTAATTTATACATAATATCATTAATTTAAAGCTAATTCGATTATGTACAATGTGTACATGCTATTTAAGAATCGGATTCTCAGTTCCTATAGTCCTACTAAAAATTATATTAAAAACAGCTTTTAAAACTTCTTGGAATCATATATGCCTTATTTTTAGATGAGATTATGCGTTAGTTTGTTTATATTTATGACAAACACTTCTAAATCAATTAGAAACTTTTTAGGACGTTGAATACTAAAATGCACATTTGTGCTTCCTCATCTGTTTTCTTGTACTTCTAGTAAAAGTAATTTCAGCCGAAAGTGTTTCCAGGATAATTTATATTTCCATTAAGAAGCACAAATTGTGCTTCCTGAGCTCTAAAAGCACTTATGGCCATTTTTTTTCTATTTGACTCAAAATTGCTTTTATAGAGCAAACATGTGTACCATCTCCTTTGACTGATGCTAAGCAATCTCAAGACAAATAGGTTTTTAGTACTATTGCAAATAATATGAACAGAGCACTTATGGGAAACATACTTTCTTCACTCCTTATAATATAATAGTTCATGATAAATCCTTACAATCTGATATTGCAGCCATCAATGGAAGTGTTCAAAGACATGATTCATCAGCTGGAAGCCAGAAGTGACAACCCAGATGGTGCAGACCAAGGTTTTATATGCAATTACTTCCCGGAATTGCTTGATCAGCCAATGTTTCATCCTCCTCCTAATGCCTCTAAACTCAATGGTACCTTCAGGCTTCCCTTGGGCTACCAAATGGACGCTTCCTATTATTGTAAGTCGCACAAGTTCCTATTTTACTTATCAAATACGTATCTCAAAATCAAAAGCAAAATAAAGAGTATCAATTTGTTTATCTATTAAGTCAATTAAAGTCTTATTTTTGTTGTAGATCTTAAACTTCGTTGGAATGTACCATGCGGGCCTAACAGTGTGATCACTTTCCCTGGCGCACCATGGTTGAAACCGTGGTATTGGTGGTCCTGGCCTGTACTACCATTAGGCATTTCTTGGCATGAACAACGCCTTCAAACTCTAGGGTAAGTACTTAAGTGTACATTATGTTCTTGGTACTTTTTCAGCATTTATATTTCATGAAAAGTTTTACTTATTGATCATGTTTTAAAAGAGTTTTTTTTTAATATTTGTGAAAAAGGTTTATATTTTTCAAAAAGCTCCACTTTAGTTCTTTTTGAATAATAACGGAATAAAATGAGAATTTGTTACCGCTCTTTTACCTTTCCCTATGTAGATTATAATTTCTTGATGGGCTTTCACGAAATCTTACAAACCTGATATTGGCATGTAGTACATGGACCAACTTATCCCCAATTATATGCAGGATCATCATGATTCCACTTCTCTAGATTGTCCTAACATTCATTTGAAATCTTTGTTCCATAATGTCACAGTGTCTCTACTTTCATTGCTTCGGAAATCAGCATAACTAAGGTCATTATTTTGACAAAAATCATTTGTATGGCCAAGACAGAATTCATTTTTTTCAAGACCATTCGATTCTGTATCCAACTTAGGATCATCTAAACGATCAGCTTCTTGAGACAAAAGCAATGGGGTATCCTCCATTAGTAACCGCGATTAAAATGAATTCTGTCTGCTGATAGGATTCTGATTTTCTACTGTGTTGTATTACTGATTTCTATTTATTTGCTTCTTCCCAAATAATAAGGTATGAACGTGTGGTGTTGAGGTATCAGTAATGGAATTGTTTCTTCAAAGAGAGCCTTGTTTCTCTTACAACCATGTTTCAATAGGTTAGAAGATGAGATTTATTTGAATAAGAAAGCAATTAGATCCAACAAATTAAACCTGTATAAAAAGAATGCAGGGAAAAGAGGAGAAGAAGAAGAAGAGCACAAATTTTCATTTTATCCATGCCTAAAAAGTTCTAATAGAGTTTTTTGCTCGTTGTTACTCAAAAAATATTACAGTAAATTTTTTTTTAAAATATAAATATTAATTACGAGTATTTTTTGATACGATGGATATCAAATGAAAACCCTTTTAAAACATGATCAATAAGTAAAACTTTTGATAAAACATAAATACTTAAAAAAATATCAAATCCATGTATTATTATATTATATGATACATATTTGATAATATCTATGTTAAATTTAAAATCTGTTAGTTTTTGCATTTGAAACAAAAAATTACTTTCAAGTCCAACTAAAAACTTGTCCTTTTAAGGCAATGTGCTTCAGAATGCTTTTTCCAATAAAAAATGGTTTAGGAGAAAGTGCTTTTAGGATATATGTTTTGTGATGAAGCATAAAATTTGTCCACCGAGCACTAAAAGCAGTTATATTGAATTTTGTACTTGTTTCATAAGTTTTTATTTTATTTTTGCCAAAATGATCTTATAGGATGTTGAAAGCAAAATAAGCGTACCCAGAAGTATACATAACTTGTTTCTTTCTAAAAGTGATTCTTTTGAAACTACTTTTAATCAAAAACACTTTCTGTAGAAGCACAAACAAAGTCTTTGTTATGATTGTAAAACTTGACTCGATTACATATGATTGACAGGTATGCTTCAGATGTGTCAGTGGCACTAATCCAGTCGATAATATATTTAGGAATTATGGCAATGACACGCCTAGCACGGCCAAACATTACCAAGCTTTGCTACAGACGAATAGAAAAGAACACAGCTTTGTTACAAACTGGCCTCAAATTTATAGCCATATGGTCCATTATAGTTGCCTATATAGTCCCATTCTTCGCTATTCCTTGCACGGTTCATCCACTGGTAGGCTGGGCTCTTTATTTGCTTGGCTCCTTTGCACTTACTTCTATAACAATCAATGTGTTTCTGCTGCCAATGCTTTCAGTTCTAGCTCTTTGGATTGGAATATTTGGGGCTCTTTTGGTTATGGCATTTCCTTTGTACCCAGATGGTATAGTGAGAGCTCTTTGCGTGTTTGGCTATGCTTTTTGTTTTGCGCCATTTGTATGGATTTCATTAGTGAAGGTCATGTCTAGTCTTCAAGTCTCACTTGAAAGAGAAGCATTTTTCCCTAAGTTGGGCGAGTCCTCGCCGCCTTCTGGGTTCAACAAGCTATACTGAGGCACATGCTGCGTAGTACATATACATAGCTATTGAGTTTTGAAGAGGCAAATATAATTTTTTGTTATTTACAATAAGATGATTCTTTTGGTATAGAGTTGGTAGGAATAGAAGATGATTTGAGTTACACATGGAGGTCATGTTTTGAAGGGGAGGTGATTGGTAAAGATTTAATATACTCAACTGATTGAGCTATCAAGGGATGCACGTGTCTCTAGTACGGTAAAGTGGTATAAGATGGCATATATGCAGTTGGATTGTATCACTAAGCCAGTGAAATTGAGATTAGTTTCTTTGATATTTGTAGTGTAATTTGAGAATGAAATATCTTTATCTTGTATATATTTGTTTTCAAATGTTTTGAAATAAATATTAATTATACAAACGTTTTGAAATAAATACTAATAGACTGATGGAGTTTTAGGAGCAATAATTGATAACCATATCAATACTAATCATAAAGTGAGATCATTTTATGCCTTCAAAGTGTACATTTTTATCTAACTTTTCATTTTCAATAATAATAATAAAAAATAAAACATTTTAATTTGAGACATAGATTACCACACTTTTTATATGACCACACAACTAGTTGAAGCAGGAAAAGTGAAAAAAGTAGTACGGAGAGTGCCATACAATTAAGTAAAAATGTTGTGATAAAATGTTCCATTAATCCATACTATAACTCAAAAATTTTTTAACATGGTCTTATCTTGTCGTATTTATTTTTCGGTAGATTAAGATGATAACGAGATAATACATAATAAAATATCTTATTTTTTTAAAATAGATTTTAATAAAATAAATAAAAATAAACATGATTATGTAATAATAATAAGCATACTATGAATAGAATGAGAAGTGATGAGATCTAGGAATATATATTTTAACTACAGGTTCGGGTATCTTAAGTTATCTGCATTGTAGGTTCGGTTTTTATCCTATTAATTTATAGGATGAAATTTTTTTCGAATATTACCCAATTATGAAGTAACAGTTATGAAACAAATACAGTTATATTGATATCCGTTCTTACCCGTTTTTAATATATATTATATTTATTAAATCAATAAAAATTTTAATTTTCAGATATTCGAACCTTAAATCTTTTACTCGTATATTAATACTCAATACTATTAATCCACCTTTATTTTTTGTTCATTAATTTTATATTAAATCTTTTTTAATGAGTTTGAAAAAAATTAATTTAATTTTAAATATTATTTATTAACTGTCCCGTCCCGTTATCTACATATAAAAACTGTCACCGAACTATAACGATTTTCAGATACATATTTATCACTTTAGTTTCGAAAATAATTATATCAAAAACTGTCCCCGTCCGTATGTAATGAACCAAGCTTTAAATGAAAAGTGAGAACTTAAACCCATAAACACATTGAAAACATTAAACAAAACATGTGATGCAATATGTGATGAAATAGGATAACTCATTTTATATCTCTACAACAACTACTTTGACAGCAAAAAAAAAAAAAAAAAAGAAGAATAAAAAGAATAATGCTAAGAAATTTAGCAATCTTAAGAAAGGTTATTTCTTCCGATTCCCATTTCAATAAGCGTAATTCATGTAAAAGCTTACATACATTAAAACCCTATAATCTGAAATGGGCAAAGCTAATTTCTCCAAGAAAAATGTAAAAAAGAGAAAATAGTTGGAGCTGTAATTGGCCAGTAATAACTTATTTTGGCAAATTGACGGAAATGAACACTAGAAGCACAATCATCGAGAGAAGCAGAAAGGAACAAATTCCTCACATTATGCAGCACTTTGTCTGAGATTCCAGCATCTCGGGAGATCTGATAAAAAAGAGAGAGATGTTAATGAGTGACTGATACAATAACTAAACAAGTGATTGAAAAAAAAATACACGTTGGGTTCTTTAATCATGTTAGTTAGAGTTTGGGATGGTAGTTTCACCCGTCGGGTCCTGTCGGATCAGGTCGGGTCCCGTAAACATCCAACCCAATTGGAGCAAGGTGAGGCATTTCAGGCCGATCGGTTTGGGGTCATGATCCATTCTATATAGCACCGTTTTGGAAAACGGACTTTTTTTTTTCATTTAAACTTGTTTGAATATGATTTAAGAAAAAAAGGGTTGGGTGTTTGACCTGTTGATAATATCCAATTCGATCCCAATTATCCAAAAACGGTTCAATTCATAATGCCCTGTGGGGCCAGTCCGGATCGGGTCGGATTTGACCCAAAGTGCCCCATTACCATTCCTTGTTACAGTAATTTTTTTTGGTAGCAGTTTAACATTTTTATCATAAAAAATTAACAATACAAGAACAAACTAAGAAATTTTATTTATTTTTTATTAATTTTATAATCATTATTGTCTATCCCTAAAAACTATCTATGAAATTGATATCTCAATAATAATATAAAATATGAGAAAAAATAAAAAATTTGATCATTTATTGATTTTATTTTTATGTTTTTACTTTTTCAAAACAAAATGATTAAATACTAAAAAAATACTAAAGAGATTTAAGCTAAAATTCTTAACATAACTAATGGCTCTAAAAAAAATGTTATTGATATTTCAACCATGTCGCACTAGCATTAAATTCAAAGAGGAAAAAAAAAGAATTTTACTAGCCATTTATAAAGATTGTAGTTTTAGATTTGCATATCACCTGAGCATGATAAATTGAACTCAAAGATGCAAACTGATTTGATAAAAGATTAAGTTTCAGCAGGCATGAATGATACTGAAGATTAACAAGTATAACTTCACCAACAATGTTTATCAGCGTTGTTGGGATATTTTAGGAGTATAAACACAGAATCAGTTCCTGAAAACTCCAATCAGCACACACATACAGAGTAGTGAAATCTACACTCTTCTTCCTCATGTATAAGAAAAAATGTGTTCAGACAATTAACACTAAATAAAACTTACAACTGCCCAAGACTTGCTAGATCAAAATCAGGTGCCAGCTCTTGTATAATATCATTTGGTGGTTGTCCACATTCTTGCATTTTCTGCATAAGCTCAACAATCTTGTTGAAATTCCCAGGTTCTTTTTCATATACTTCATTCAGATCTTTTATGAATATGTATTGCAAGGAGTAACGTTCATATTCTACTTTGGTTAAAGTATCTTTATGCTCTTCCAACCATTTTGGATATCTTTCTCCAATTTCCTTCATAGGTTCATGAAGAATCTCTTTGGACAAAAGCTGCTGCATCATGGTCTCCACAATCGAATCCATATCCTAAAAGCATAATTTAAATAAAATGAAAATCGTTACTGAATGGTAACTAATAGATGTATAAAAACAACGTTGGTCCTTCTTTCAATAGTTTCAGCTCTTGAGAGAGTTGATTTTCTAACTACTTCTAACATGATATATTAGAGTTGGAAGTTATGTTTTCAAACCCCATAACACTAATTATTAAATTTGAAGTGTTTGGCCTGCATTGTGCATAAAACCAACAATTATGAGAGAATGATAAATGTATAGAAACAATATTGACTCTTCTTCTAATAACTCAAGCTTTTAGCAGAGTTAGTTTTCTAAATATTTCTAACATGATATATTAGAGTTAGAGATCTTGTGTTTAAACCCTAATTGTTGAATTTCAAGTGTTTGATTTCTATGGTGCATAAAGCCAACAATTATGGGAGAGTAATAGATGTATAGTAGTTTAAGCTTCTATCTGTTCTTGTGTGAGAAGTAGTTTTCTAACTACTTCTAACAATAACAACTAAAAATACAAAATCAGAATGCATATTTAACAAATAAGAAAGATAACTAAAAGCTAACATGTGCCATCAAGAGCCAATATTCCACAAGATCCACACAAAACAATTGATACAGCGTGTTTCACTAATAGCACCATGTCCAATTGTCCAAGTTGACCGTCTAAAAGGCACAAATACTTACCTTAATCCACTTATGATTAATTTTGCAGAATATGTGAGCACATTAAGACGGACTATTACACCTGACTTACATTTGAAATTGACAAAGATTCAAAGCAGATAAAAGGTAGCGAATTACCTGAGACCCAGCAAGCTCCTCAAACTGCTTGACCAAATCCTCCATAGTTCCATTATTGTCCAAATCATCAAGGCCAAGTTTTGCAGAGGTCATGGATTCCAATTCCTTAACAGTCTCACGGGTTTGATCTCTCAATTTATCAAGTGCTTCTGAAACATGGGATTCTTTGGAAACCATTTGCTTACCCTTTTTCTTCGTTTTCAGGTCAGGCAAGCCCATCCCCAACCCTTGAACTCCAGAAGGCAAAGGGGCAGGTTCATGTTTCTTTTTTATAGCTTCTGTATTACTAATACCATCAAATCAAAAATTCAATTTTCAGAAGTTGACACCAAAGTTTCAATCTTCGAAGAAATTTTCACCCAAAAAGAGAGAGAGAGATAAGATCAGGACCTTTGAAAAGATGGGTTTTTTAGGTTAAGATTCTGGAAATCATCTAAAGCACCTGTAAACCAAATGGAATTCACATGTAAAACACATATTATTGCATTAAAAATGAAGGGGGAGAGAGAGAGAGAGCATGAGGTTGTCTTTACTGTCAAGGAGTTCATCCAAATCATCGGTGTGTTGGTTGGCCATGGACACAAGACTCCACTGTCTCTGTGTTTCTCTGTCTAATAGGTATATGGGGTTTTTCAGTTTTTTGGGAAATTAAAGAGAGAAGCTAAATTTAGCTGCAAACGTTACGGACGTTTATCATGCTTTTACAGTTTTACTTGATTTCGGTTTGGGCTTCGACTCAGCGACGACTTGAAAGTTCAAACAATATTTATTATTTTCTTAAAAATATAGTTCTGTTGAGCAAATGTCACTGATACACCTACTTATTTATATTTGTACAGTGTGAAATTCAAATGTCTCATAATATTATATCTGTTATAACCACTTTTATGGTGGCATATATGAATTATTATGTTACTTCACAGACTCAATGATAACAGTACTTTTCATGCTTGGTGGCTTTGTAGATTTATTGACAGTGGTATTTTTTAATGTCTTTTTTGAAATTCATCTAAAAAAATACACAATTTTGATAACAATTGTAACAGTCATTTTATATAAAATTTATCTAACAAAACTAACTTATAAAGAGATGGAACCTATTTATTATTAATTCACCTACTAATTTATATTTAAATAACATATAATTTAATTATGTCATTGTAACAAATTACTCAAGATAAGGATTATGTATTCCCTAATTATTTTTTAAATAACTATCCTAGTAACATATCCAATATGTAGACTAGGATATTTGATGTTATATATATATATAAGTAAATTATAATTAATTAATTTTATTCTTTAATTTTTTGATGTTATATATATATAAGTGAATTATAATTAATTAGTTGTATTCTTTAATTTTTAAAATTGGTATTTTAATTCATAGTTTTTTTAAAATAATAATGTATACTAGCACCTAATTTTTTTAAAGACATAATATAGGTTCTCTATTTATTTAAAAAATATATATAAGTTTATTTCAAATTTTTGATGCATAAATTATTTAGTTATTTAATTTGTTTTTATTTTTAACTCTTTAATAAAAAAGATATATTTATTTTTATATATTTTATTTACTTTATAAAAAAAATAAACATATATATTTTTTTAAAATATATTTAAAAAAAAATTATATATAAAAAAGAATCATGTTATGAAATTAAACCTTATTTTAATCTTTATACTAGTTTGATATATAAAATTTGGGCATTAAAATTCAGAAATAAAATAATCTTTGAAAATATTATTGATTTTTGGAAGAAAAATTTATAAATAAATTTATCTTATATTTATTGTGAGATATTTTGTTATAAGATGAAAGATAAAAATAATCTTATTATTTTTGAAAGTTAATGATTTAGTCTTAAAATTTTTAAATTATGTACATTAAATCTTATAATTTATAAAAATTAATTAATTTAATTTATTAAAATTTAACTGATTTATTTACGTATACGACAAATGCCATCATCTTATTTTCTTATTACAAATAGTAACAATTACGGTGTCAATTATGTTATTTTTAACACCTCAATAATTATTTAATTAAATTGATTAATATTTTTTAAAATTATAATATATATATATATATGTATATATATATATATTATCAGATAATAGTATTACTTAGAATACTTTTTCATTACTTTATATGCGTGATATTTAAAAATTAAAAGGCTCATATTTTTAAAAGCTTATCGATTCTAAGAGGCTAAGAGGTAAGAGCTATTTTACCCACAATTACCGCGCATCTAGGCTTGAGCTTTGACCTGCTATTTATATACCACACCAACGGAATTTTGGCTAGCCACGGAGACGACTTAGGAGCCAATGGCTGCTGCTATGGCGCCAGCCACTTCCCTTCGCTTCACCCCCTACTCCACCCTCCGGTTTCTCTCCTCCTACTCTGTAAAAAACACTAAAAACCTCCCGGTGATCTCTCTTATTTCCTCTCCAGTTAATCAATTGTCACTTCCATTTTCCGGTAGTCGTAGGTGTTTTTGTACGATAATCGCCGAAGCTATTCACTCCGACCAGACCAACGAGAGGACCAAGCAGGAATTTGTTGAAAAGTGGAAGGGCGAAAGTGGGAAGTGCGTAGGTGAATTTAGGAAGAAGCTGAGGATTGCGGATATAAAAGGTGGAAATAACGAAGGTTTAAACCGATTGGGAAGGGCTTTGGTTGTGGAGGGTTGGGTTCGGACTGTTAGAGTACAGAGCAGTGTCACATTCCTCGAGGTACATAGACCCGTTAACCTCTCTCTCTCTCTCTTTAATGTTCCATGGCATTGTTCATTTGTTTGTTTGGCTGTAAGATTTAGAAAACAAGGTTTTTTTTCGCGAGACATGATCCAAAATATACGAAGGAGTCTAGGAATAATGGAAATCAAAGGCTTGGGTTTTGACTCGCATTGATGAGAATTTGACTTTACGAGAAATTGAACAAAAGCTGTTGAATTGGCCTATTTCTTGCGTGTACCAAGGATGAGTGCAAACAAGAGGAAAATCCTAAAACTCAACAATCTTTTTTTTATATCGCATAACTTAATTGAATGGAAGTTTCTTCAGAATGCTCATTTGAGCCAAAAGCAAACGTACATAGAACAATAAAAAGATTGTTTTTTTATGCATATGGAAATCAACTTAATACAATCCAATAACAAAACAAAACCAATCTATGCATATCACATAGCATTCCATCGATGAAAGTTTAAATGCAAATTTGGATGCACTTAACATAACCGGTAACGAAAGTGATATTAACCGGGAAAAAGCTAAACAAAAAAAAAAGGAAGTGGTGTTGACTGTGAATGTTTTGATGATAAGAAAGGAATTTATCTTTTCGGGAAAAGAAAAAGAAAGAAAAGAAGAGAAAACATAAAAAAAAAAACATTACTTGATCTTTGATATTACTAGTGATTTGTAGACAACTTTTGTACCATATTATTGAACTTGCAAGAGTTTACGTTCACTTACACTGTAAGTTTTTTTGCTCTAACTGCATGAGGAATTTATGCCTCAGGTTAATGATGGTTCGTGCCTCTCAAATATGCAATGTGTAATGGACTCAGATACAGAAGGATACGAACAGGTACTAATAATATTGGTTGGTGCATGTATGTGTTGCAGTTTTTAGATTAAATGGTAGTTGATTATTTAGAAATTTGTGTGGCTTGAACTCGTGACTTGAAGTGGAGGTAAATTACATATATGTGTGATTGAAGTAAACATGTGTCTTGTTTTTAATTTCTTGGGATATCTAGCTATAACTGGGTCTTCATTTCAAGCTCTTGAGATTTTGAATAGGTAGAAGCAGGGACAGTTGCAACTGGTGCCTCTATATGGGTGCAAGGAATTGTGGTGGCCAGCCAAGGATCAAAGCAAAAAGTAGAGTTAAAGGTCAAGAAGATTTTGGTGGTTAGTAGTTGTATCCTTTTGTTCATTTAATATTTCTTCTCCTTTGGCCATATTAGTTCAATTTTTTTGAATTACTAATTCCTGGCATGGTACCAGTAACATGTTGTCTATGGTTTAGATTTTGATATGCTTTTATGTGTAGCAATATATTTTTTCTGTTTGCGTTTTCACATGGCTGTTAACAACTTAGCGTACCCATATTATGCTCGGGGGTTGAGAAACGTGTAAGAGGTCAATAATTATAGCAGGCTTATGGTTCACATCTCACCATTCGTTGTTTGTGAGCTATTTTATAGTGGAATTCTATAATTGTTTTGACATACATGTACCTTAGTGGTGGTTTAAAGTTTTGACCAGCTGCCAGCTTGCCTATTTTAGTGGCGAGCTTTGAAGGAGACATGAAATTTCATCTTTAACATATAACCAGAAGCTGAAACGAGGTGACTGGCCTATAAAGTAACTAGATTGCTGAATATGAAGAAGAGACATGCTTACATTAGATTTCTGAATAGTTTCGAGTCAGTGTTTTTACATGTAGATGAAATCTGAATACAATGCAAATGCACTTAACAGCATGTTTTCACACAAAGTAATATTTCTATGCATGTCCTTCATGTTATAGGTTGGAAAAAGTGACCCTTCCTACCCCATTCAAAAGAAAAGGGTAAGCAGAGAGTTTTTGAGAACTAAAGCACATCTTCGCCCAAGGTCAAACACTTTTGGTGCGGTATGTTTCGATTTCCCGTGTAGTACACTTGTTTTAGTTTAATGTAGCTAAGCATAGTGGTTTTGTTTGCCCTTTTCTATTATCACATGGTAGAATTCATAGCCATCAAAGGAAATAAGATTTAAGAAAAAGGAGTAATTGTTTCCATTCATCTGTTTGATTGTGAGTGCATGATGCTACATAAATAGTCTGAATACATATCCCTTTCATTTTGGAATGGAAATCCTATTCCTTAGTTTTGTTTTACTGCTTAGAATACTCGTTACTAGGAGTTCAAAAAATCAACTAAAGAAACACTAGATATTGCTGAGGAATAGCTATGCATATTCCTTTTCCATCCATACTGTTCCAAACATGAGCTGAGTGTTTTGTTTTATCTGTAATTTTTATTCACTTACTAAAGTAGTTTTCACATTTTTTTTACTTAATTTTTGTATATTATCTAGAGCAAGTTGCTCATATCCGGTCTTTTCAAAAGCTTACAATCTAGATAATAGTTTAGTGCAAGTAATGAAATCTGTGATTGAGTATAAATTTTCTGTTGTTAGTAATTTAATGTGCCATTTACAAGTAAGAGTTTCTTTTCATTATTTTGTTCTACTTGATGCAATATGCTCATTTTTCTATCCTTTTTTTTCTTTCCTAATTTTATTTTAATTTTAACATCTTATTGATTCTAGGTTGCTAGGGTGAGGAATGCTTTGGCGTATGCTACTCACAACTTTTTCCAAGAAAATGGATTTGTTTGGGTGTCGTCTCCTATCATTACTGCTTCAGATTGTGAAGGAGCAGGTGAACAGTTTTGTGTGACTACTTTGGTAAGTGCTGTGTCTTTAAATGTTGTTTTGCCATTGTATTTTATGTTTTTATGACTAGTACATATTTGATATTTCTCGCTGACAAAGCTTTACAGGTGAAGGCGTTGAATTTAAGGCACAAATTTCTATTTATTTTTCCTCTTAGGATAAAACCTAGTTTGCCACACTAACAATCCTTGTTGTGTTTCTTGCTAAATTTATTCTCTTGTAAATAATGGAGTTGGGTCTAAAGATAACCAACTAGCCAGTATTAATATGGTGGTATAAAATCTAAATGGATTTCAGATCATTTATGAGAATTAATTTTGTATTTTAGATTTCTGTCATGCTTGTGTGGAGTATAACTTTTGTACGATTAAACAGATACCAAGCTCCCCAGATGCTGCTGTTTCTTTGCTTGATGACATTCCAAAAACAAAGGATGGTGTAATTGATTGGTCACAAGTGAGTCTCACTCGTGTTTGCATTATATATGCGATTGTCACCCTTCTCCCCATTCTACATAGATAAGGAAAATGAAGGGAATTATACCAGAAATTCACTCTTGTCTGCATTCTTTTATGGTTTTCACTCCTTTTGCAGACTGACTGCCTTGAACATGATTGATGAGATATTCATAAATTAAAAACTTTTTCTACCTGTCAGGACTTTTTTGGGAAGCCAGCATTCTTGACAGTTTCAGGCCAACTAAACGCTGAAACATATGCTACTGCTCTTTCTGATGTATATTTCTGCTCATTTCTCATTCTCCTCTAATTTTTACTTGTCACTAAAATCATATAAAAGTTTCTTACATGCACCAATATTATTGGCAGGTGTATACATTTGGTCCCACATTCCGGGCTGAAAATTCAAACACTTCCAGGCATTTAGCTGAGTTCTGGGTATTTTTTTTCTTTTCCCTTCTTTTTCTTTTATTATATACATGTGTATATATACAGACTAACGACTTCAACATCAAGAGCCTTACCATCATTTTTCCTATGTTTCTTGGTTTAAGATGATTGAACCTGAACTTGCATTTGCTGATCTTGAGGATGACATGGCTTGTGCCACTGCCTATCTCCAGTATGTAGTATGTTACCTTCCTATCTTTTGCTCCCAATTTAATATCAAGATAAGAATTACATTATACTCTGTGAGACTAGCTATTTTTGCTGCGGTTTCTTTATGGGTATATTTTATAGTAACAACTGCTTCTTGCATGAAGGTGAAATATATTCTTGAAAAGTGTAAAGAAGACATGGATTTTTTCAACACTTGGATCGAGAAGGGAATTATTGGTCGATTAAGTGTATGACAATTTAGTGCAACTTGACTTGGTCCTTTCTGTTTTTGTCTTTTATGCTAGACTTAATTTTCTGCATTTATGATTTTATGGAACCTTGTTGCTTCATTACTTGGATTTCCCTTTTAATGTTTTTTGCTCCTTGTTTTGCCGTTTATTTACTGTCAATAGGATGTTGTTGAGAAAGACTTCATACAGTTGACTTATACTGATGCAATTGAACTTCTTTTAAGAGCAAACAAGAAATTTGAATTCCCGGTAATGCAAATGATTCAAATTTTTTGTTTGTCATTGGTTTGGGTTTCAGTTGGATTTCTTGATTTTAATGTTATATTTGTGGCATGGTTTCCCAATTCCTATTTTGTAGGTGAAGTGGGGGTGTGATTTGCAGAGTGAGCATGAACGATATATAACTGAAGAGGCATTTGGTGGATGCCCTGTAATAATTAGAGACTACCCAAAGGCATACTTCTATTCCTCCTTCCCCTTCACTCGTTTTCAACAATAATTTTGTTGAACTTTTCGTTATGAAGATATTTTTGATAAAATATTTCAGGAGATTAAAGCATTCTATATGCGACAAAATGATGACGCGAAGACTGTTGCTGCCATGGATATGTTGGTTCCTCGGGTATTGTCTTTGGATTTTGTTAACGTCATGGTTCTTCAGTTAGTAATAACTATTGTTCTTTGTACCCCATGTAATGTATCTAGTCTAGGTTATTGAATGAGCTTACTTACAGTATAGAATTTATGGCATTTCTAATTAGGAACTTTGTAATTTGCTTTTTTCCTAATTTACTATTCAGGTTGGAGAGCTTATAGGTGGAAGCCAAAGAGAAGAACGGCTTGATTATCTTGAAGCTAGGTTGGATGACTTAAACTTGACCAAGGAAAGCTATTGGTGGTATCTTGATTTGCGTCGCTATGGTTCAGGTAATATGTTGGATATGGGTTCGAGGACCCCTCTCATAGTATTAGTGAGTGAATGAATACCCAAAGTGGATTGTCACACTCAAGTTCAAATGATATATAGTGGATATGAATGCCTAATCTGATATGGTGTAACCAATTTTTTGTTTTCTTGATTGCAGTGCCTCATGCAGGGTTCGGTTTGGGTTTTGAAAGGCTTGTACAGTTTGCAACTGGAATAGAAAATATTAGAGATGCAATTCCTTTTCCTCGCACCCCTGGTTCAGCTGAATTCTAATTAGTGATCGACGATTCGACATCTAATCTTTATGGTTTTTTACTTTTTCTTACACACCGTCGTGTCCGCAGACTGCAGATGAAGTAAGAAATAGAGGAAGAAATCACTGTTGCTGATGTCTCACTGTTGGAATGAGTATCATCTATGCTATATGGAGGTTTCTCTTTGTTGTTTGATCAGTATGAGAAGACGAAGCACTTTAACAGATTTTTTTCTGATTCTTTACCCTGTAAAGCTATTCTCATGGCACTCATTCCCTTTTATATTATTAAAGTATGTTAAATACTAAAGTTCCTCTGTTAGTACCTTTTTGTCAAAATATTATAATAACTCAAAATTTCGTTCAAATAAAAAGGTAGTTTTTATCATTTAAGGTAGTTTGTTTTCCTTACACCAAAAATTGGGTGGGAATTTTTTAATTGTTAATAGTAAAAATATACCAGCGACGATAAGTTAAAGAAATATTGTTCTGTATTTGTTTTTATTCACACAAAACTCATTTTGCTTGTTCTGTAAAATAACAGTCTAAAAAAAATCATTTTTTTGGGGGTCAAAATTGCACCACCCTTGTACTTGCCATCACTGGTCTATTTTTGTAGTTAACATTTAAAAAAAATTCACCTAATATTTTATGTAAAGAAATAATTTTAAATATCCAAATTACTCCTTTATTTGATTAAATTTTTAAATTACTATAACTTTTTAACAAAAAGAGTACCAATAAAACTTGGGTATCAAAATGACGCCCTTTAATAATACCGGTAAGAACGAGTAGGTATCAAACTAATAATATGGATACCTATGAGGTATCATAGCCCTGGTAAAGTATGGGATTAGCTAAACAAAAACGTGTGACCTTGTTTCAAATTTTGGACAATAAAAAGGAAAAAAGCAGGTTATTATGCATAATCTTGAATGAGGTAGATCCAAACCAATATTTCCATTGTGCATAGCTTTGTTCATTTGATATGAAAGAAAACCCAACATCCATATTGATCGATTCATTAAATCTAGTCAAAAGATGGATTCAGATTACTTAATAGGAATCAGAGACCAATGCTTTTCAAATCCCCAAAAAAGATTTCAGCTTCAAAGTTAGAAGATATAAAAACGTTGCTTCTATAACAAAGAAAAAGTCTCAACAGAGTTAGATTCTCTTTGTTTAATTGCAACCTTTTCGAACATATCTTTGAGTTTTTGATGTTGAATCATCTCTTCCAGAATCCTATCCTCTATGGCTACAGAGGGTGGAACTTCTTGCTGATTTTCAATACATTCTGAAGAAGAAAAAACCAGCTTAGACAACCTGTATTTTTCACCTTGTCTACTATACTTCTCTTCTTCCTTTGTGCCTGAAGTGAAAAGATGGTAGACATGAACCACTTTTCGCTGCCCGAGTCTATAAGCCCGACATATAGCTTGCCATTCAACAGAAGGATTCCAAACAACATCAAGCAAGACTACCCTTGATGCTCCAACTAGGTTTATGCCTTCTCCACATGCTTTTGTTGAAGCAAGTAACACCTTTACTTCACTAAATGGATTGTTGAAAACATCCATCAAACTTTGCCGCTGTTTCTCGGGTACATGTCCATCCATACATAGTATCTCTTTGTCCAAATTCCAATTCAGTTGTGTCTTGAGCTGGTCTCTCAACAAGGACAAAGGCTCAAGATATTGACTAAAAACAAGTACTTTCTCATTGATAGCCTCACTAAGCCTAATAAGTTTCATTAGGAACTTAGTTTTAATTCCAGCATCAGGGTTTAGTCTAAGTCTTTCCAAGTGTTCTGAATTAACAGAAGGTACCTTTTTATCATTCTTGAGCAATAGTGAAGGATGAACAGAGATCAGTGACTCTATGTATTCCATTTCAAGTGAAGGTCTCTTCACTTGAATGCTCTCAAGTAGTTCTTTCTGAGACAATGTTGGGTTTAATGTGACAAGAAAGTTTCTCAATCCTGGTAGTCTCTCTTGAAGTACTGTGCCTTTATGGATATGAACAAAAGGTTCAATTAATGCTCTTAGTTCTCTCAATTTATGATCTTCATCATCAATAGGTTTGCCAATTGGATTAGTCAAAGAAGTCCACTGCTCTTTTACTTTGTTTCTCCTACTAGCATGCTTGTTGTAACTAGCTCTAGACATAAACTTCTCAGCAAATTTAGGTCTAACCAAACTCAAAGTATTGAAAAGCTCATCAAAATTGTTCTGAAAAGGAGTTCCTGAGAGCAATATGCGTCTCTCGGTAATAATGTTGGCTAAAGCCTTCCAAATAAGACTATCTGCATTTCTAGCAGTGTGTCCCTCATCAAAGACAACCAAATCAGGTAATTCAAGGAGAAGTTTCCTGACTTCAGTGTCGTTAGCACCTTTTTGAACTCCCACTAGTTTAGAAAACAATCTATAACTCACTGCTAATATGCTTCTACTTCTATCATATTTCCACAAAACCAACTTCAGCTTGCGAGTAGAAACTCGTCCATAATGGCATTTAGATTCCTCTTTCAGAAGAAGTTTAGCTTTCTCAATATCGCTTTCAATCAAATCATTAGAATTCAGGATATGAAATGGTACCTCAGTTTTCCATTTTCGAAACTCTTCTTTCCATGTAAGAAGCATGCTGCGAGGAGCAATAATGAGTGGTTTACAATTTGGATAGAATTGCATGTAACTCAGGACAAAGAAAACTGTAAGACGAGTTTTTCCTGTCCCAGGAGCATGACATATGATGCATCCTTTCCTGTTATTAGAGCTAGACTTATTTTTCAGCTTATCTAGATGAATTCCACCACCTATGTTTTTCCAAATAAACTCGAAACCTTCACGTTGATGTGGATACAAGTTGTTTTGCATATGAGGAATCACATCCCACACTGTGCCTTTGCCAAGACTGCATGAACCAGAACCTGAATAGGAGTCGCAAGCAAAGTCCTGATGGTGAAGTTCACTGAACATGGATTGATGATCATCTGAGCTATAAATACAATCTTTTGCATCTGATCTCCCAAAAGGATGGTTATCCTGCAATGAGCAAAGAATAAAAATAAACGATGTTTATCCTGTTAATATCTAATCATTTAGTTGATACCCTGAAATTCAGACTTAGAAAAACATCAATTATAAACTGAAACAACTGATGAGAAAATTTTGAACCAAAGAGTTGAACAAGAAAATCATTTGTTGTTATCATCTTGAAAAATTCATTCATTAGTCTTTTTGAGGTCATACGATTAAATAAATAGAGCACATGTTTTGGATGTCAAGCAGAAAGTGTCAAAAGGTACTGCCCATGTTCAACAATTGTCCACAGTTCAAAATGTTTATTATGTAACAAATTTTCACATTATTATCTAATTGAATCTGCACTTCATGCACAAGTGCGAAGAAAAAAATATTTACATAACATCACTAGTATACATGCAGAAGACTAAAGCTAACAACATTCATTGAAAAGGAAGATCAATAAGAGAACAAGTAGAGCTCAACTTACAAAACGGGGTAAGATATATTTCATCTCTTTGACATAAGGGCAATGCTTGCATACTAGTCCCGTTTCTTCATCAAGAAGAAAAAGGTCATGCTTGCCCCGATAACAAAGGGTAGCTCTATCAGCTTCATTCTCTGCAATAAGATCATCTTCGGCCTGCATATGATAGCAGAATTTACCTCAATTACTCATGAAATAGAATAACACGTTGAATGTAAATACACTCCCACGAAAATAACTTAAAATTGGTAAAAGGAAGATCCTAAGACAACTGTTTAGGATCATCTGTACTTGTTAGAACCCAATATTTCTCTCACTTCTCATCATATCAAGCGTGGTTCCCTTTAACAATTAACACAAAAAGATACGGCAAATTTAAATTACAAAAATAAACCAAACAATAAATATTATTTGTTATCATATATAAAGAAGCTTATTTACCATGGTATCTACTTCAATATCAATCTCATAAGCTCTAACAGCAAAATCACAGTCATTCCAAAGTTTTTCCTCTCCTAGTTCAGACTCTGACTTTTCAGGCAATTTTGATTGCTCAACTCCAAAACTGAACTTCAATGGTAGACTGGATTCAAATTTTGGCTCCCTCTCATCACTTGTTGGGTTTTCACTAATAAAATTCTTAACAGACTTTGTAACCTTGTTACTTCTAAGACTCTTTGTAACGTTATTACTTCTATCTGAATTACGCATTCTCTTGGTTGGACTCTTCAACTCTATGAAATTACCCTTTTGAACATAATTAATCTCTTTATTAACAGTCTTTTCAATCTCCAATTCCTTGATACTCCTTTCACTGCTATTAGAATCACAAACAATAACATTTAAGTGGCTACCACAATCAGAAACAGAGTCAGTCTCATGAAAACTACAAGACCCACTTTTTGTCCCAAGTTTCAATCTTTTTTCATGATCTCTTGAACCAACCTTAGACCGGTTTCTTTTTTGAATAGATTTCTTCAGAACAGAACCAAACTCCTCACTATCATCATCAGAAACAGAAACAGAACAAGATTCAGAGTCTAATGAGTTGAGGACTTTGAACTCGTCAACCCTGTTTAGTTCATCGTCTTTAACTCTAATGAGTTTAATCCCTCTATCCGAGTCACCCACTTCATTATTATTCTTCTTCTTCGTCTTCTCTTCCTCTTCCTTCTTTATCTTCTCCCAAAGCTCCTTGAAATATTGATCCTTTCTAAGCCTTGTTCTTCGGCATATGGGTCCAGAATCCATTATGGTAGCCACAAAGTTTCAACCTTTCGATGACAAGCAAATCAAATATTGCGCAAAGTTCTAACTTTTATCAAATATTGCGCAAAGTTCTAACTTTTATGAAATATAATGCAAAGTATTCACTTTTATGATGCGAATGCTAAACTCGTTCGACAATGGGAAATTGCGGAAAGGAAATAAAGGCGAAAAAGCGATGCAGTAAGGCGCGAAAGAGTAACTTGAATACGAAACGGCAGAAAGCGATCGACTTTTCGCCTTCGTAATGGAGTTCTATGTGTAGTATAAAACTTGAAGGACTCAGGGACCGACCATTGACGATAGACGACTATTAGATGGAAAACAAAAAGTGTATTCTTTAATGTCTAAAACAACCTTATTTGGATCTCTTTATTACCGGTGTTTGATGAAGTAGACGAGTAGAGTAATGGAATGAGTTGTAGAGGCCTGTAGGGCATTATAGGTACTCTAATTCTGAAAATCGTTGGTACGGATTTAGGGATCTGGGATTTTTTTTTGCCTTTTATATTTGGGTTCTACTCAACTGACACAGGTTTGTTACATTTGCACGTTTGTACTTAGTTACATATACATATAAACGACTTGTACCAATATGGTTTTTAGTATAACTAATTTTGATAAATAAATTTTCAATGATCTCAATTTTAAATATATATAATTTAATAACATATATTTTTAATTATAATTAAATATTTTTTATTTTATTAATTTAAATTTTTATATATTTAAATAATTACATTTAAAAATTAATATAATTTATCAGTACTATTTTTTAAAATTATTTGTAATAATTTTATTAACGATTATTATAATTTATCTAAATTATTTATTATCAAAATTACCACGTCTATATATATATATATGACATAAAATATTAACTAATATTTACGGTATTTAGATTTAATAAAGTAATATTTTTTCTCATCTAGTATAAAATCTCAACATTATAACCACTTAATATATATATAATTACATATTTTTTTATAAACTTAAATATTTAAATGTAAACTTTAAAATTCAAATTTTAAACTATAAAATCTTAATTTAAAATCTTAAAATCTAAGTATTAAATTAAAAAAAATCTTAATCTTAAATCCTAAAATTTAAATCGTAACTTAATATATAATATCTAATATTCTAAGTATTAAAATAGAAAAAAATCTAAATTTTAAATTCTAAAATCTTAATCCTAAATCTTACCTAATATATAATGTCCAATATTTCAAAATATATATTTCATTTATGCAAGTATGTTTTGGTTTGGAGTAAACTATGTTTTTATTTTCTCAAAATGTATCTGGACTCTCCAACCTCCCATCGTTAAAATATATCTTAAATGTATGATTTTATGTTGCATATCTATTCAACGTAATTTAAATAAATAGTACACGTGCCATTAATTTTATTTTGTTTACCAAATTGACAAAATAATAAATGCAATGGAAGAATACATTAGGAACATATTTTTAGTGATTAAAAAGACTGAAAAAATTACAAAAGACAATAAAAAGAGAGTTTTAACTTCAGATATTAGTTCTAACAAAATAGGTTGTTATGATAAAAAATTAGAACTGCCAAAAAATATTTTAAAAATATTAAAAAGAAAAAATGCGCGAGTAATTCGTAAATTCTATTTTTTTATAAAAATGTTTATTGAAAAGATATATATAGATATCTTTTTAGGTATCATAAATATTCCTAGGATCGATGGACAACTTTTTTATGAATCAACAAATCAAATTCTTAATAAATATATTTTTAATAAATATATTTACAATAATGAAAAAAATAAAGAAAGAATGGAGAAAAAAAATCAAAATATAATTCACTTTATTTCGACTATAAAAAAGTCACTTTGTAATAATAATAGATCAAAAACACTTTTTGATTTATCCTACTTGTAACCACAAAAAACAAGAAACACCCAAAAAAAAAAATACAGCTTCAATAATATATACAATATATAAACTGATCTCTTTCTACACTTCTCTTTTCCTTGTTTATTGTCAAAATTATTACTTTATAGCAACGTTATATTTTCTTTGCAACACCTTGGTCCTGGGTATCAGAAAGACTCCCATTTCTTTCCCTTTTAGTGAACTTTACAAATTGCACTTGCTAATTGCTATCCCACAAGACCAGTAAGCCAATAAGCACGCAACTTAATGTTTATCCAACAATATTTAGCGATAAGGCAATGAAATTACAGAAACCCCTTTCATCCCTGTGGAAACCTGTTCCATAAGAACCAGTCGTTATCTCTGAGATAGAAATTGGAAATTTTCACTTGTGCATTCATAGTATTGAGATCTTGAATAGAGGTGTAACCCATAACCCTGAGATGAGAAAATGTAGGGTATTGAGATCTTGAATGCAGACGTAAGCCAGAACCATGAGAACATGTAGGGTGGTCAAGGCCAACCTGAAAATGGAGATTGGAGAACCTCAGTCCCGCTAAAACAACTTATGACGTGTTTAAAACTGTCGAGCAAAATTGTTGCCTTCCATCAGTCTTTGTTGAACATCCTGCATTAAAAAGTAATACAAAAGGTACAAATATTTATTTTACCATTCAATATATATTATCTTCCTCCTTGGGAAAAACTAGAGAGGCTCTATTTCTATCTATCCTCAAAGTACATTTTTTTATGTTCAACGAATGAAAAAAATGAACTGTACAATGGTTTTCATGCTGATTTTCTCCTTAGTAGAGGAGCCATCTCCTCTAGCCTCAAATGGTGGTACCTCCAAATTTATAAATAATCCTAGAATAGGAGCTGGGTATGATCTCCAATCTGGTTCATATGACCATTATGATTATCAGGGAGGTGCAGGAGCTGGAACATCCTACACATTGTATTGATCACCATGAACAAAACTCAATATTTACATATTTCATTATCTTATCTCAAAGCTCCACTTCCTGAAGGTCATCACCAAGACTGCTTCCATTCATCTGGGTATGCAGATGTCGTGCGCCACTAGGAATTGATGAAGAGGTAGAGTAGCCTAATGCCTCCCCAAGAGATTGCACTCCGGATGTTTTGGGAGGACTAAAAGGCTCACTGAAACTTCCTCCACTCCAAGAGGCTGTTCGGCGTGAGTGAGGTGGACGGGAATTGTGACCATTTGTTGCAACTCCATTACTTGCAATGTCACCCATGCTTGGGATCCTTTGCATGGATGAAGATGGTGTTGGAAACTGAAATGAGGTACTTGTAGCAGCAGATATCAAAGTATCTTCATGAGCTGAGGAGTCTTCTTGCAAACTTTCTGCTATACTCTCCATTGTCTTTTCCCCTGATGCTGGGGTTGGGGTGGGAATAAAAAACTTTGCATTGGCAACAGCAGCCGGTTTGACAGATGGTAGAGAAGGCGACTGAAACAAGTTTGCTGGGCTTCCACCACCTGGGTTGAAAGTGTCAACATACCTACAAAAATCCACTTCCAATATGTCAAATGTAACCAATAATATAGGATAGAAGCACCACAACTAAAGATTTTGGTGGTTCCGAACTAGTGTCGCAAAATACAACTTTATAAACCAATATATAAAGTTCATATTGGTTTATCCAAAAAAAAAGTTCATATTGATTCCTTATCCGCAAGAAAGAGTCCATGCACACGTAACTAAAAGGAAAAAAAAAATTAACATGCCTTGAACGAACACCCATCCTTCCACGAGCTGAAAATTGATTTGAACTAGGTGGAATAGGTGGAATCCCAGAAAAAGGCTCTGAAGGATTTGAAGTATTCAAGTCCACATTCCCATTAGCAGAAGATCCTTCTTTCTTCATTGCATATTTGACATTGTAATCAGAAACACCGTTTTGAAACCCTGCAGTTGTTGGAGGAGGTGGCAATGCAGGTTCTTCAGCAGGTGGCACAGCACCTTCTTCTACCCATCTCTTCAGCTTCTCATCATAGTAGAATTTGTTCTTTTCACCCAACTTAGCCTTCGTAAATTGCAAGAATACAATCATTTTAAGATTGTGCCATGGAGAGAAGAGAAACATTGATTGCAATTATTTTGGGCAATCAAGTTCATTTCTGATTTCTCTACCAGGAGTGGGAAGAGAAAAGGAAGGAGGAAAGAAGAGGAGGAAAAGAAATATTCATGCAGGAAAACCGAAGATAAAAAAAATGCATTGAAAGAAGAATACCTGCTTCCCAGGACGGGGCTTTAAGACTAACCCCACTGTCTTCTGAAATAATTGCGAGCCAAAACCAAAATGAAAGCGAGATGCTCCACCAGAGTCTGATGCCTTCCCTTGTGTATCAGGTGAGTTTGAGTCCTTTCATGAATCAATCAAATCACATCCTTAGTAAAATCTCAAAAATACTAAGATGGAACAGCACATACACATAAGAAAACCTAAATACTGAAGTACTACCATGTATGATGTACCAACTCATATATACGCAAAAGATAAAATTTCAGTATTAAAATAGCAATGTCATACCTGTCTAGGTGCTCTGCCAAAGTCTGGCTCTGAAACACTTCTGTTATGCATTGCCATTTTATTCCCAGCAGAAGCCCACTCACTTATTGGCTCCATCGAAGCAGAAGGTATCAATGATGACATTGCCATCGTTGATTGACTACTTGCCACTCTTGAAGCCATTGTTGATTGACTAATTGAAGCCCTTGTTGATTGGTTAAAATGTTCATTACCTTGAACACTTCCATGTGATATAGAGGG
This sequence comes from Hippophae gyantsensis, assembly GCA_030763125.1. Classification (NCBI taxonomy): domain Eukaryota; kingdom Viridiplantae; phylum Streptophyta; class Magnoliopsida; order Rosales; family Elaeagnaceae; genus Hippophae; species Hippophae gyantsensis. The sequence goes on from CM061030.1 coordinate 2,920,933, forward strand.
TGCAGGTGGTGGTGAGCTGCCAACAACACGATGGGCAGTACTATCAAAAAAGTTAAGCAATTTGCCAACTAATTTTGCAGGAGCCAGATTTGTTGTATATCCACCCTGCCAAAAAAGTATCAAGAGAGTTAAAGAGGGATAATCATAATTCCTCGAGAACAATGAAAAATGCAAAATATGTAAGGAAGAAGTACCTGTTGGTGGGTCCTGATCCTCTCCTCAAGGGACAAAACCAACTGCTTCCATGTTTCAACTTCCAGCGCTCTACCAGTTTTCAGAGACTTCAATATGGCTTGACAGTATCTGAACACATCAACTTTTGTTAATATAAGACATAATAATAAAATATTAGATGAAACCAACAGAAGAAAAAAGAAATCTCGAATAGAAAGCTACAATACTTACTTCAACGAGTCGGATAATTTTCCTACTTCTGCTAGCATGTGTGCATACACGAGCTTATATGGTTGGAAAGGTAGCAAGATAAACTGAGAGTTCCCAATCACCTTTGAATACTCGTAAAACTCAGTCCTCTGCAATATCCAATAGGTTAGATTCAGCACAACCTTTTACCAAGGCACCATCATTTTATTAGTAAATAACAGAAGTGTAATTTTCCTTGTAGAGGAGGTCATTAGCCTTTCATGTAATGAGAAACTTTTTACGTAAATGGTTGAATTTAATTAAAAGTAAATATCAGTCTAGATTAGAGCTTAGCCACATTTTTTATTGCCTTTTTCTCACTCTTCCAACCCCTCACTTGAGAGCGAGAACGAGAGCAAGAGCGAGAGCGAGAGAGAGACTTCTCTTGAATCTCGGGCTTTTGGCTTCCCCTAATCCTTTCTCAGGAAAAGAAAAAAGTACATAAAATCATTTCTGGGATGGGAATGGAATATTAGTCAGACTTAAGTTATTAGACAATTTGGCTTTAGCTAGTATTTTATACAAAGAGCACGCACACAACATGAAATGTGCCTTCTCAAAATGTGTATCATGAGAGCAACTAGCTGGCCTTCTCGAACTTTCATGAGACTATATGTTATTCCATTTAAAAAAGTATACTTCATTATGAACCTATAAACTTACCTTGTAGTGTCAGTTTTACTAATTCATAATGAATATCAATTGGAATGCAAATGAGAATGAATCGGAGAAGATTTACTGAGGGCATCTCCAACCCTGCACCAAAATACCAAATTTGGTGCGATGAACAGTGTTGCGTTAAATTTGACGCAACAGTGTTTATTGCATCAATACTGTTCACGATGTGCCATTCTTTTAAGAAAAAAATTATATATTTTTTTATTATATATAATAAATTTAAATTAAGTATATGATACAAAATTAATAAAAAAACTACTATATACAACTTTTGATATAATATTTGATGTAATAAAAAGAATATTCTATTTTATAAAGGAATATACTTTTTAGTGTAATATTTAGTATTGTAGGTCGGAAAAAAGTAAAAATTTGGTATAACTTTTGGTGCAAAACGATGCAAATTTTGGTGTAAAATGATGTTCAAGTTTGAAGATGGTCTAAAATCAATTCAAACGGAAATGGATTAATTTTTGTAGGACCCACATTTATATTGAAATATGGACTTGCATAAGTTAATAAAATGTTTGGCACTAAATAAATATCTTTTTCTATTATAATAAACATAGCAGTAAGAATGCAAGATCGCCGAATAAAAAATTATTAAAAAAAAAGTAGAATGCCATTGCCAACATCAAGGAAGACAACAGAGAGGGATTCTAACTAAATCATAAGATATTCCTAATTTTGTAGGCCTTTATTCCCATATCCATTTCATTGTCCTTAATAAACAGGAAATAGGGAACAACTCCTTTAGTAAAAGCATCCCTAAGGCAATGAGACACTTTACGTGCTTATGATTGGCATTAGCTCATAACAGAATTTTATACTAGAAAGGACATGAATCATTTGAAAGTGTACTGTAATTGAGGTCCAGTACTACTAACAATTTCAAATTAAACATATTTAGTCTGCAAATGCAGTAACAGCAAAATTGTAATGAAATTCCAAATAAATCCAAATAGGTTTACGAGATTAGAAAGCACCTGAATGGCCTCTGGGCTAGCATAAGTTCTAGGAAATTTCCAATGATCTGCTCCAATCAGGCAGAGCCTTGCACTGTCGGAGTATGACTCAAAGTTTGCTTCTGAAACTAAATAGCAGATGTGTGCAGCAGCAATCTAAAACATAGTACTTGTTACAGCGTAGAATAAACAAAGTGTTCAATAACAATCTAGATAAGCCGAGCGTCAGATACCCTACCTCACTTCTTTCCTTCCATAGACAATCTCCAAGATGAATGATTACCAACTCATCACCTTTCGTTCTGTTGGCAGTTATAACAGCCAGGTTCTTCTCCCAGTCATCAAGCATACCATTAGCAACAAACTGTCAGGAAAAGGGTTAGCATTCTACAAGAAAAGCATCAACTGAATAAGCAAAAAAAATTGTAAAGTTTATAGGAGATAATGGATTGGAGGAATGAAGAACATAAGCATGAAGAGTCATAAGACACTGATATTGGCTTAAAGTATCATGAATTCAAAAGGTCATAAGATAATGATATTGGCTAATATCATCGTGAATCCAAACCACTTTAGCATTAATTGCATGCTCGCACAAAGGAAAAATAAATGTCAACCATTCGTTAAAGTTCACTACACTAATATTCTCTCATAGTCATCCTTTCGACTGTTTTACCTGGCTTGACCATAAGCACTTGCTTTTCATTAATGGTGTTAAATTTATAAACCTTTTTTCTTTTTCGGCAAAAGGGGAAAGAGGGGGAACAAGACTAATACAAAAGAGACAGAAATAAGACTTGTGCAAGCCTAGTCAATATCTCACCTGAGCAGGCTGGTGAAGCACATTTGCAACATCTGAAATATTACCATCGGTGCATTCTGTAGAGAAGACTTCAGCTGGCTTCCCGGCAATTAGCAGGCATAAAGTCCGCAAAGGTGATCCTGCAACCAGCTGGTGCAGTGCCATTTGTTTGACAGTCTCAACATAGAACTGAATTGGTAAAGAAATGCCAGCCACACCAGAAAGCAAAGGCAAAAAAGTGTAAGCATCAATTTAATCATTACAGCACAGCTCATCATTAAAGTCACATCCATAGTGTGACATGAACAACAAACCTGATCACCAAGTTGCAAAGCAAGAACAAGTGCAGGTCCCCACAATTGACCTTCTTGTGCACATTGTAAAGCCTCTCTCTTTCTTCCCGAAACAAGAAGGTTTTGAACCTCAGAGGCAGTTGCCTGAATCATATATCAAAATGATTAACATGGAAAAAAGAGAGGAAAAAAAAGACAAAAAAGAAAGCTTAATTCAGACCCGTATTTGTCCTTCAGAAGGTAATGTCTGCAAGCACTGGCTAATGGCACCATAGTCACCAAATTGAGTATCACTTCTCTTTGCACAAGCAAAAAGTGTAGCAATTGCAGACTCTGGAGTATCATTCTCCTATATATGAACCCAAAAGATAGCAAGATGTATGATTAGTGATACCCTCAGATGATTTTACCTATCATCTTTGGTAATTGACTTATTGGTAAACCTTCATTAGTATGGTAAGAGGCAAGACAGTGAAAATCTAAATAAAAAAGGATGCAACAATAAATCTAAAATAAGAATGAACACAGACGGTTTTAAAATAGACATTACAATAATGCATGGAAAATTAATTAGTGAATCTGGCAATCAGACGATTCACATAAATGAATGTAGAATTTCCATTTTAGGCTTCTTTAAACTACAAGAACCTTCTCTAGTAGTTCCCAAAACTCCCAGACTATTACTTAGTTACAGCCAATAGCTTGTTTAGCCCTGAAAATTTTCAAATAGTGAGAAAAAATAGTCTTGACAGTAATAATACAATTATCATCAAACCTACGGCTTTGAAGTGGCACCAAAGAGGAAAATGGGGAGAGCACGGGAGGAAGACGGTAGTTGAAGGAACAAGAAAACACAAAGATATCTAGATTTCAATGGATGCCCATCAGTAAATGGATGACAATAGAGGTGTTAAATAACAAACCACAAAGAAACATATAAATATAGAAAAACTTATATCCTAGAGAAATAAAACTAAAAAAATATCAGCTTAGAAACTCAGTCAAGTTGAGAGAAGAATATTCATACCCTAAGTATGGTGTCGGAACCAAAAGGAGAACGAAGTTTTCCATAGTGATGACAAGCTATCTTAAGCAAAGAGAGCAGCAATTTTAATACTCCTTCCTTTCTACAGTCCATGTTGGGTGACTCACAGCTTGCAATCCTCTCATCTATCCATTTATTCAAATCTTTATTTCCAACATACCCACCAACCAGTGGACCAGGAAATGATTGTTGGCACAAAGCATGAAAATAATTATCTGTTCCACCACCTGAAGCATCAGAGTTCCCCATGACAACTTCTGCCAAGTTCAGAACAAAAATTGAGCCTCCCACAGGATCCTTCAAGTGTTAAAAAATGATTCGTCAGACCCTTTGAGACATCAAAGAAAGAAATTAAGTAGTATGGTCCACTTTTGGTCAAAGCTTAAGTTATAAAGTTTTAGGACTCAGGCAAGGAAAAGTGCAATACGTAAAAGCCTCAATTGGAAATTGAAGAAATCTATCCAGCATTTAAAACCTAGACTTTAAGGGCGGATAAGAGAGGGGAGAGGGGAAGGGGGAGATAGAGAAACAGAAGAGTACAAAAAATAAAAATACAAAATCACAAAGAGAAGGTTTAAAGGCCATATCTGGCTTACATATGATGAGTTTCTCGCATTACAACTGTCCTTCCTTACAATGAGCTTCCCACCAAATCCAAAAGTTACAAGGGCATGTGGAGGACGACCAGCAGATGATCTGCCTACATTTGGAGCATAAGAAAACTGACTGCTACTCTGCAATGGTTGCTGATGAAAATTTACAGATTTCTGACTGCCATTGTAGTCATTTGGGAATTGCATCTGTACGTTCGACTTTGCTTTTGCTTGATTAAATGGCTGACTAAAGTTTTCGAACCCAAACCCTCCGTTAGCATCAGCTTTACCAGATTTGTTATACGATGGAACAGCTCCAACGGAATTAAAAGACTTCTGCTGGTCGTTGTTTGCAGGAAGGTTTGAGCTATAAGTATCCAAGTGCTGGTTTCCACCAAAGATTGCATGAACTGGAGTCTGAGACTTGGCTTCAGCTTGCCAAAAGTTTGAAGTCTGCTGATTCCTATTGCTGTAAGACCCAGCCCAACTGCTACCTTGATCTTGACCAAAATTTCGTGATCCATGATCATTAGCTTGCCTATACTCACCATATAAATTACTACCATTCTCAGAATAAACACTACTTGAGTTAAATCCATTTTGATTATGCTGGGCATTGTCCTGTGTAGTAGATTGAGCAGGTGAGGTGCAAGTATCCAATGTGCGCCATTCTTGGGCAATTGTATCATAATACCAACCAGGGTATTGAGGATCAAAAACCATATGTTCAGGGTTACCATTGTTATCCTGTGAGAATTGATTCCAATTAGACACATTGTCACTTGTGCTGATTTCAGTTGTAGCCCCAGCAGTAGAGTTCACAGTTTGCCGCATATAGGAAGCCTGGTATTTCACATCAGAAACAGCAGTCCATTCATTGGACGTGTTAGTGCCAAAGGTACCTTGATTATTTTCTGCCAAACCAATAGCCTCTGAACCCACTTGATACCACTGCCCTGTGTTTGAGTCGTACTTCCACCCTGGATACAAACTTTCCCAATACTCGGTATTATTTGGATCCTGCCCATTTGTAGTTTGACCTACAGAAGCTCCATAAGCTTCCCCACCTTGATATTGCGCATGATTACCCAACTCATACATACTTTTAGCTTTATACTCCTCATTGGACGAAACAATTTTTGCTTCAGGTGTCAAATTATTGCCCATACTATTGGGAAAGGCCGAAGAATCACCTCCCAATTCACTGAAAAAATCAGAATACGACCCAAATCCATGATCCCCATTCTGCGTAGAATCAGCATAAAACGAATTCCATCCAATCTCCTTGACCCCAGAACCAGACTCATTAACAGTACCCTCTGTTGAACCCGAAGCCATTTTGGATCCTGCCACGTAATTATTCGACTCAGTTATGCCATCTACCCCGACAGTGTTTGACGGTAACGATGAACTTTTCTCTTCTACAGCAGCATCCTCAAATAACTTTTCGATCCTTGTTTCAGATGCTCCTCCGCCACCTAAATCCTCAAATGCAGAAGCAACATCGCTAATAGTCAAATTCGATAAACCCTTAGCATTAACGGAATCATTTTCCTCATTGAATTTCGAGCCCGATTCAGAGGCCCCATAATCATCGTTCACCAATTTATCAAAGAAGTCCTCGTCGGTTTGATCCTCCACCTGAAATGAAGTAGGACTGGAAGCCATCGATCAAACCTTTATCCCTTCAAATTGTTCCACTCCGATTGCAACCGAATAACCGTCTAACGGCCGTCTGATTCTCCTTAATTTAAACCTACTCTAATCTAAAACCTCGTGAATCGAGCTTCAATTTCACCAATCAAAGTCCTCGAGATCCAGAACCAAATACCTAGAATTACATCCCAAAAACTAAAGATCTGGGGTTTCTGCAATTCTGGAAACACAAATCATATAAATTATAGTATTATACCAATTATTTTATGCAAATTTATTTGCTTGATTTCAACGCAATGCGATATACAAAAGAAAATTTACGTATAAACAAATAGAAATTTACCTTACCGAACATAGGGCGATTCTCAAAGAAGATCGAAGAAAGAGAGAGTATGTCCGTGTGAGATAGAGGAAAGGAGTCTAGGACAGAGAGTCAGAGCACAGAGGAGCCCTCGATTTCGCACAGCACCATCCACCCACCAAAAGCTTCATTATATTTTTTTAATGATTAATTTTACAACATGTTATTATTGTGATTCCATCAAATTAAGTTCAATTAAATTATAAAAGATAATTAAAAAAAATGAGTACATATCTGTAGTTTGAACATTTTATTATTCTTTTAATTTTATAAATTAACTTAAATTACTATAAAAACATTATTTAAAATTATCAAACCATAAAAATCACCATTATATTGTTTTAAGTCACAATAATATTCGTTTAATTAAAAAATATTATCTAAAATCAACCCATAATTCTTTAAATTAAGATATTTTACATATAATCTAAAAATTCCATTAGAATTTGATTCCCTTTTAAATATATATACATATTTTTTTTTAGCATGATTATTTATTCAACAAGGTAACGATTCAATGTGCATATCTCATAAAAAAAATTAATCTCTTCGAAAGATAGAATTTTAACAAAATATACACAATTTTACTAGTTTTGAATTAGGATGAATCACATTATATATTTAAAAATATTAAAATCTATCATTTGAAAAATAGTATTTTTATATAATATTAGTGGGATACAACATTATTAATATTGATATAAATTTAACTATTAATTAAATTTTTAAAAAATATTCATAATTTTTATACATGAAATATACTAATGATATTGAGTTATTTAATATTGTTTACAAGAATAAAAAATTAGACATTACTTTAAATGAGAGATGACGTTGTTCTCCTTGTATAAAATAATTATTTTTTTAACTAGCAAAATAAAATAATACTGTATACAATGACATAAAATATGACAAATTTAAATTAAAATATTTCTTTTAAATAAATAATTTAATTATATCAATTAAACCATTATAAATCCACTTCATACATAAAGTTGTTAGACAAATTTCATTCATCAAAAATAAGATGATCCCAACTCTATCAGAGTGAGCCAGGACATAGGATAGGTACAATAATAACGTTAAAATAAATATTTATTATTTTTTTAATTAGAACACTTTAGTTTAAAATTATAAAAAATAATTACTTTAAACTTCTTTTTTACATAAAATGAATAAAACATTAGTTGTTACAATTTCATTATTACATAATTAAAAATGATTCATTTCAATAATTATAAAATTAAAATATTTTTGTAATATAATAACAAACTATTAGTATCATTTTCTCATTATTCAACTATATTATTAAATAACTCAATATTATTATTATTATTATTATTTTTGAAGAAAAAAAACCTTATTGGAGTAAACAGTTTACCGTTATCCCAAATTATTTGCAACACTACTTATCCCAGATCATTAATATTGTATTATGTTTTTTTACCTACCTATCCAGACTTATCCTCAATAGTTACAATAATTAAATATAAAATTACCGTCTAATACAACATTCAAATTAATATACTCGTGTATTGAAGCATACAATGTGTTCCTGGCCCAAAATTTATCCAACTAAACATTTGCGATAGTCCCCATTCAAAATCCTTTTAAGGGGCCCATATCTCTAAATTAGTTGGACCTGGACCATGTATATTGGGCCCCATACACGCAATTGCAAGGATTTTGCATCCTCAGTTCTTTTTGTCTAAACATTGACTGATAATCCTGACAATTATGTTCAGATGTGCAGACAATGTGTATGTGTGTGTGACACTGATATCCATGAAGATTGAACATGTTCTTACCTTTCATGAACCTATGAATCATTTTCCTTTAAGATTTCTACAAGACTAAAAGGATAATATTTGGTACTTGTACTAATCTAATTATTAAAATATATTGATAATATCATAAATGTTATCAATATTGGTTGAATACTTTTTTACTTGAATATAATTATTTTAACTGATTTTTTTTTTGCTAAACTTATTTAAAAACTACTCAAGTCAGTTCAAATATGAACATATTTTAATTTATTTAAAAATTAGATATATTTAATTAAGTTATAATTTATTTAAATTAAAATGATGTTTAAATTATCTATATCAATTCAACTCATTTGATAATTTTATATTATATTAATACATATAATATATAAAGGACTAATTATTGTTTATTATCGTAACTCCTCAATTGCCTTCTAAGGAACACATACAAGTGACTCAAATATCATAATAACAGAGATTATAGATTATGGTCCAAATAGAAAAAATATATGTTTAATATGGAAAGGAAGCTTGAATAACAAGAGAGAAAATACATTACGTAGTTCAAGCAATATTGCATGTGGGAGATATACGAGAGCTCACTGAGAGTTGTGTGTCCGCCTAGGAAAAGAAATCAAACATTGTCTAGTTTGTATTGTTGTGTAAAAAAAACCGATATTAATAACAAAATATATTAGTATAATATTTATAAGTAACATGAGATTTACTTTTATTCGAGATTAATTATTTTTAAGATTAGATGTCTCACGTTATTGTTTGTATATTATACAATTTATATAGTATCATTGTTTCGGTCGATCAATGTATCAAGAAAAAAATTAATAAAATTAAAAAATATATATACATTATAAAAAAATAAATAAACTCAAATATAATTAAAATATGAAATGCTTGATTAAATGACCTACATTTTTAAATAAAGATGTTAGTGTATAAAATGAGTGTTTTATACTGACTAAAAAATATATTAATGTAATGTTTATAAGTAATATGATTTAAATTTTTTTAATTAATGAATTTGATATTTGGAACTTAGGTGGCGTTTGGTTCGTGGAATGGAATCGAAATCGAAATCAGAATCGGAATGGAATGGAATGAAATGGAAAGGAAACAATTTTGTTTGGTTTTACCACTGAAATCAAGCTCGGAATCAGGATTATAGTGTTTGGTTTGCCACTGGAATGAAATGAAAAAAGCTATAAATGACCTTAATACCCCTACATGCTGTAAAGTTCAAATAATGTCATTTAATTACTATTTTTTCGTCACACAAAATATATTATTGAAATCATTATTTTTCTAAATAATTATTACTTAGTCAAAAAGAAATATATTATTAAAATTATTATTTTTCTAAATAGGGTTTAGGGTTTTGAGGTTTGGGATGTGGGATTTAGGGTTTAGGGATTTAGGATTTGGGGTTATATTTGTAGGTTAAGGTTTAAGGTTAAAATTATTATTTTTCTAAAAATGGTTTAGGGTTTTAGAAATTTGGATTTGGGGTTTAGGGTTTTAGGATTTAGAATTTGGGGTTTAGGGTTTTGGGATTTATGTTTTAGCATTTTGAGTTTTGAGATTTATGTTTTAAGGTTTAGGGATTTGGGGATTTGGGGTTTAGGGTTTAGGGTTTTAGGGTTTTAGGGTTTTAGGTTTAGGGTTTTAGGATTTGGAATTTGGGGTTTAGGGTTTAGGGTTTTAGGATTTATGTTTTAGGGTTTTGGGATTTATGTTTTAAGGTTTAGGGTTTTGGAATTTTAGGTTTAGGGATTTAGGGATTTGGGGTTTAGGGTTTTAGGGTTTAAGGTTTAGGATTTAGGGATTTGGGGTTTAGGGTTTTAGGATTTAGAATTTGGGGTTTAGGGTTTAAGATTTAAGATTTAGGGTTTAGGGATTTGGGGTTTAGGATTTTAGGATTTAGGGTTTAGGGATTTGGGGTTTAAGGTTTTAGGATTTGGATTTAGGGTTTTGAAATTTTGGGTTTGAGAATTTGTGATTTGAATTTAAGGTTATATTTTAGGTGAGGGTAAAATTAGAAAAAAAAAATTTAGATGGGAATGAAATTATGATTATCCAGGTGGGGAGAAAAAATTGTGATTCCTTCTCTTTTAGTAATCCGATTTCATTCCGCCCTCTATTTCATCCAACCAAACAGGTTAGGTTTATTTCTTCTTAAATTTTTATTTTTGCTTTATACATGTGAGTTTGTTTTTGGTGTTACTACTTTATTTTTGGTTATTTGTACATTAGGTTGATCGGATTTATGACTTTCTAAGTTCACAACATATTATGTTAACGATGGGAATATTGCATTGAAAGATCAAACTTTTACGAAATAGAACAATTTAATAAGCCAATCAAAACATGACAAATAAATTTAGCGTCTCAACTTGAACAAAAAGCATTTCCTAATTTCAACTACGGAAAGGGATTGAAATTGTAGAATCTTTTTCTCTCTCTCTCTCTCTCTCTTTCTTTATGCCTTCTCTCTTTCGTTTGTTTGTTCATCTTCACCGTTTTTCCTTTTGCTACTGGGAAGGAAGCTCTCTTTGAAGGATAACTCTTTTTGATGGGTGAGTAGTTGTCTCCCTTTTTTTATTTTCCTATCATAACTCTCTTTTTATAGAAAGTTTTTCTTCCATTAATAATAAGTTATCATATCTTAATGGTTTTACTTTATCATATCTTATTATATAAAAGTCATATTTAGTGTGTATTTATAAATGCATGCTGTATTATATTTGATTATATTTAGTATGTCTTTATACATGTATTTGTTGAGTTTGGTATGAAAGATGTTCATGTATTTATTAACCCTAGTATATATATGCATTAATTTAACAAGCTGTAATATTTTATTTAACTTGGAGTTTCATTAATACATCTATTCAAACAATAATGGTTGATGATTAAGAATAGATAAAAAAATCACGAGTTCGATTATCTGTAGTTATTCGTACTATCGGTTTGATTTTTATCTAATAAATTTTGAGAATAAATATGATTTTGGATAAAAATTGAACATGAAATAACGGATACAATTATACTGATAATCGTACATGTTCATACCCAAAATTAATTATATTTATTTAATTTATTTATATATTAATTAATAATAAGAATTTATTAATTTTTTTTGAATAATTTGATTAAGAAACAGTTATATCATTAATCATCCTTACTCGTATTCATGTCATCTTTATCGATAATATAGATTTATAAAGATGAAAAAGATAAAAAAGTTTATGATTTGATGGTAGATTCTTTTTATGTGTGTGCACATGCTTTGTTTTTGTTTTTGTAAATGTTTTAGTGAATTTTATGATAAATAATGATCTTCTTATATTTTTATGATCTAAATTTTAATGAAATATCTTTCATTTTTTATTAAAAAAAACTATTGAAAGTGAAAAATACAGACTGAGAGATAAAGTAGATAAAACTTAGAGAGAGAATCTCAGTTGAATATAATTTGGAGAGTAGAATAGAGCTAAATCCATGGAAAATGAAAACAAACTCTTGCATGAGTGCTTTTTCTTCAATTGATCTGTAAAATATTTCTCTTTCCTTCTTATCTCACCATCGTCTTCCTATTCCACTCATTTTCTTAAATCCTAATAACTCTTACTTAACATGTTATCCTAAGAAATAATATTTACCATAAATAAATGATTATTTGAAAAAAAAAATCTATAATGTTATCCTAAAGAGTATAAATATGCATAAGTAAATGTTTTTTGAAATATCATGATAAGAATTAATTCAACCAAAATTATAGCGAAGAAAAATTAAAAACTAGTAAAAAATGTTCAAAAATATTCTCACAAATCCTACTATACATTTTAATTTATCTTTTAAAATTTTTATGTATTTAAAAAAATTAATTTTAATTTTCATTATACTTTTATTTTATATTTCCTAATGAGAATTTCCTTACTTATTATGTCAAAAATAATTGAAAGAGACAAAGTTATCCTACAATAATACAGAAGGCTTTGTGTCTTGTCTATATAGTTGGTTCATATTAGAGTGACGTAGATGACGAAAAAATGAAGGAAAAAAAAGGGGAAAATCTATAAGAAAAAAAAATAGTATTCAAGCATGCCAGCTCTTTACAATTTGTGGGTCTTTAAGTTGGCTTAGTGACACCAAAATATTAAATAAAGTACATATAAACTAAAAATTAAGGGTTGATTTCAAGGCATTTGAATTGTGTAATTTGCTATTTGCAACCAAAATAAAAGCCCTCCGCATATTTATAATATGTGCTTGGGCACATCTGAGTATCTTGGTAAGCAATATTAATACACTAGTTACATACATGTAAATTAAAGGTAAACCTTAGTTTATTAGCATGGGTTACAAGGCTAGTTGCCGACTTATAATTTTCATTAAAATAATAAAAGAAAATAAATATTAAAAAATAATGATTAACTATAACAAAGTCCCTACTAATTAACCTCAGGCTAAAGGACTTTTCCTAAATTAAATGATGGGGGAGCTAGCAAAATAATAATGTTTTTGAGCGTTAAAGAATATTGAAAGTAAGAATCAAACAAACAACAAAATTTGATGTGAAGTAATAAGATTTAAGATAGAATAAAAATCTATTACCACGACTAGGAATGCACGTGGAATTCCACGCTTAATTATCTTAATCATTATCATTTCATATTTGTTTGTTTTTCTTGTTTATCTCAATTTTAAAGATTAAGTTCACATGTTGAAAACTAAGAACATGTTTTCTATTTATGTTTTTAACTTTTTATTACATCAATTTATAGGAAACAAATTACTAAAATTTCAATAATTTTATAGAATTTCATGAGTGAAAAACATCACTTCTTAAAACTAGAAACTAATGCTCACACTACTCATGAAAACATGAAATACTACACTCATGAAAACATAGATTGCTGAAAACGATCCTCAAATTAAGGCAGTAGTAGCAGCTACTTTCAACACTCTCCCTTAAACTGATTTTTCTATTAAACTAATTTTTCTGCTGGAAAAACAGTTTAAGATTTTCTTGATTGGTTTTCAACTTTGAGCAATCCTCTCTTGTTCGAGACTGAGGACTGAGCACATTCCAAACAACTTCCTAAGTTTCTAAAAACTTAGTTGCTTGAGGGGTTTTGTTAGAATATATGCTACTTACTCTGAACTTTTGCAATACTTTAACTCAATAACCCCATCTTGACATAAGTCACGAAGAAAATGAAATCTGACATCTATGTGTTTGCTCCTTCCGTGCATTACTGGATTTTTAGACAGTTTGATAGTAGACATGTTATCACACTAGATTATCATAGAGTTGTCTTCCTTCATTCTTAGGACTTCAAACATTTTCTTCATCCAGATCCCTTGGCAGGAGCTTGATGTTGCTACTACATACTCAGCTTCAGTTGTTGATAGAGTGACTATAGGTTACTTCTTTGAGGACCAAGAGATAGCTCTTGAGCTTAACATATAAGCATGGCCTAATGTGCCTTTTCTTTCATTTAGATCCCTTGCATAATCACTGTTAGTGTGACCATAGAAATCTGAGTTGCCACCTTTCTTATAGAACACTCCATAGTCTAGTGTCTCATTCACGTATCTTAGAATTCTTCTTGCTGCATTCAGGTGCAACTCTGTTGGATTTTTCATGTATCTACTTATCAGGCTCACACCATACATGATGTCTGGTCTAATTGAAGTAAGATACATGAGACTTCCAACAATTTGTTTGAAGAAAGTGTTATCAACCTTTCTTCCTCCTTCATTCTTGCTGATTTTTAATCCAGGTTCAACTGGAGTCCCAATGGCTCGACAATCTTCCATCTAAAATCTTTCAAGTACCTCTTGGGCATATTTCTTTTGGTAAATGAAGTTATTAAAAGAGTTTTGAATTATTTCTCTCACCAAGAAGTAATGCAGTAGTCCTAGATCTATCATCTCGAATTCTCTCATCGTTGATTTTTTGAATTCATTCAACATTTCTTGATTATTTTCTGTATAGATTAGGTCATCAATATAGAGTGACACGATTAGAAGTTTACCTCCAGCTTCAACCTTATTGTACAATGTATGTTCTAAGGGACATTTCCCAAAACCTAACTTGACAAAATAGGTGTCAATTCTGTTGTACCATGCTCGTCGAGCCTACTTCAAGCCATAGAGTGCTTTCTTCAACTTTAGCACCTTTTCTTATTTTCCCTTTTGAACAAAACCAGGAGGTTGTTCAACATAAATCTCTTCCTACAATTCTCTACGGAGAAAAGCAGACTTTAAATCCATTTGTAGAATCTTTCAGGATTTCTTTGCAGCCAAGGATATGAGCATTCTTATGGTTTCATGCCTTGCTACAGGTGTAAAGACTTCATTATAGTATATGCCCTGCTTTTATTTGTATCTTTTAGCCATCAAACGAGCTTTATATTTGTCAACCTTTCCTCTTTCATTCACTTTTGTTTTAAATACCCACTTTACCCCAATCTGCTTTTTCCCTTTAGGTAAATCAGTGAGCTTCCAAGTGTTATTCTTCTCAATTGATAGTATCTCATTGTCCATTGCCTCCTTCCATTTATCTTCCTTCACAACTTCATCAAAGATGATGGGATCACTGCCAACAAATAAGACAAAGTTGGCAGTGTTTTCATCTAAACCACTAAAATTTGTCTCATAGTCCATCATCCAATGAGGCCTTGTCAACATTTGAGGGTTTCTCATATTGTAAACCCTCCTTTCTTTAGATTCCTCATCACTTTGAGCTGATGTGTGAGCTTGAGGCTCCTATGGCAATGTTAGTGGTTGAGGGATTTGAGTCTCAGTCACCTGAGTTGTCTTTTCATCATTTGCTTCACTTTCCACCAGCACATTTTTTGGTGTTTTTGGTTGTTCTTCCCAATTCCACCTTTTGTCCTCGTTAAACACCATATCATGGTTCATCACTATCTTTCCTGAAAATGTGTTAAATAGTTTATAAGCTTTTGACAATTCACTTACCCCTAGGAACATGCATTTCTCAATCTTGTCATCCAACTTTTTCTTTCTCTGATCAGGTATGTGTGCATATGTTATGCAACCAAATACCTTGAAATGATCTACAGTTGGCTTCTTTCCATTCCATGCTTCTTATGGAGTCATGTTCTTAACAGAAAATGTTGGACTTCTATTAAGAATGTGAACTGTCTAAGAAACAACTTCAGACCAGAAAACTTTGGGAACTTGTCTTGTTATATGTAAACTCCTTACCATATTTACTATGGTACGATTTTTCCTTTCATATACACCATTTTGTTGTAGTGTATAAGTTGTTGTCAATTGTCTCCTAATTCTCTTTTCATTACAAAACTCAAAAAACTCCTTAGAATAGAATTCTCCTCCTCGATATGTTCTTAGACATTTGATCCTTTTTCCTGTCTGTGTCTCCACTAAAGAAGTGAAGTTTTTGAAAGCTTCAAAAGCTTCTAACTTTTCCTACAAGAAATACACCCAAACTTTTTTGCTGTAGTCATCTATGAAGGTTATGAAAAATCTTTTACCTCCATTAGATGTAGGGGATATTGGACCACAAAGATCTGAGTGAATCAACTCCAGGATCTTATGAGCTCTTGTTGATTTTCCTATAGGAAACATATCATGATCATGTTTCCCTGTGATGCAGTTCTCACATGTTATTGAGGAAGGCATTGTGATTTCAGGTAGTCCTTCCACCATATGCTTTTGTTTTAGAGAACTGAGGCCGTTGAAATGAAGATGCCCATATCTCTCATGCCATCTTCACACTGAAACATTTTCTTTGGCCATCAAACATGTTTGCATTGATTTAATTTTGAGAGGGAAGAGTCGATTTCTTGTCATTTGCACCACTACAATTGATCCACGTTTGGGATCATAAATCTCACACTCTCCCTTTTTAATTATGATCGTGTAACCTTTTGTCTTGTAACTGACCAGCACTAAACATATTTTTTTAGGTCAAGTATGCAAAATACATTAGATATTACCTCAATGAACTCATTCTTAGTTCTTATCTCAATATCACCCCTTGTTTCAACCTTCATAGCTGATCGATCATCAAAACTAATAAAAGTGGTGAAACTCTCATCTAGATCAAAGAATGATGACTTACAACCGTTCATATGGTTACTACAACTTATGTCCACGTACCAAGTGTCTTCATCCATGTCTTCCATTACATGGAAGACCATTAACAAAGTTTCTTCCTCTTTCTCCTTTCCCTTATCTACAAAGTTGGATCTTTCACCATTCTTTTTGGTCATTTTTGTGTAACACTCATTTTTGTAATGACTTAAGTTCCCACATATGTAACATTCGACCTTTGATTTGTCAAAATGTATCTTCTTGTTTTAATCATCATCCTTTCGAGTTTGAGAAAATGATTTAGTTTCTTCTCTACTCCACTCCCTATCTTCATCTTTTCTGTAGTTTTTGTTGTAAGAGTGTTGTCCTTGACCTCTTCCACGTCCACCATGACCTCTACCTCTTCCTCTTGTGTTTGAAGACTAATTAAAGGTGGAAACCTTCAGTGCCTGCATTTCTTCAACTACAGTGGTCATGTTAATTCTTTGATCATGCATAAGCAAGGAACTCTGCAATTCATCTATGGACATATCTTCAACTATATTAGACTCCTCAATTGAGCAGACCACATAGTCGAACTTGGGAGTCAAGGACCTTAGTATTTTCTCAACCACAATGTCAGCTGTGGTTTTCTCACCATGAAGACACATCTTGTTTGCCACTGTCATCACTTTTCCAAAGTAGTCATTTATTGTTTCTCCTTTCTTCATCTAAAGAGTTTCAAAATCTCTTCTGAGAGTTTGAAGTTGTGCCTGCTTCACTCTGTTGGAGCCTTAGTACTTATTTTTCATAGAGTCCCAAATGTTCTTAGGCGTATCCTTGTTAAGGATTATCTCCAAAATAGACCTGTCGATTTCCTGAAATAGGTAATTATTTACCTTCAGGTCCTTTAATTTCAGTGCATCATTTTTCTGTTTCTATTGAGCAGAAACCTCTGAACTGTCCAGTTTAATCTCTCCAATCCCAGTTTCTACAAGATCCCAAAATTCCTTAGATCTTAGGAAGTTTTCCATCAGCATATTCCAGTGATCGTAGTGACCATCAAATCTGGGAATAATTGGTTGGACAAAACTTCCATTTTATGTAGCCATTTTGCTGCTATAAAGTTTTGGCTGTTATGATTTTTTTTTCAACTCTCTTCTTGGCTATAATACTAGTACTACTACAAAAAGGGGTATTAAAGTCCGTTAAAAATGACTTTAAATGAAATGACTTCAAATTTAAAGTCGGTTCATGCGATGAACCAACTTTACGTTTAAAGTCGGTTCATGCGATGAACCGACTTTACGTTTAAAGTCGGCTCACGTGATGAATCGACTTTAAACTTTTTTATTTTTTATTTTTACAAAATTTACTCATTTTTAATTATACTTAAATTAAAACCTATATTTGATCATAAAATAATAGCAGAAAAAAAATCAGTTTAACAAATAGTTTAAATAATACAAATAATTAAAAAATAAAATATTAATTAATAGTAGAAAAATTATCATTGTATTGTTCTATGTTATTCAAGATCATCATATTCTTATCCTCATGTTATAATACAAACCTACATATATAATACAAAAATCTATACACATAAATAATAACACATCATAAGAAAAATACAAAAAATTATACATATAAATAATAACACATAATAATAGAAAAAATATGAATAATAAGTGCGTAGGATTAATAGAAATACTTACAAGAGTAAATAAAGTGACAAAATGAAGAAAATGAAGAAAAAAATCGTGTTTTGTAAGTGAGAAATGAGTATAATTTTTTTAAGTATTTTGCTCAAAAAAATAGCAGATCTAAAAGATTAGTTAGAGAGGAAAAAAACCCACTAACCGACGTTGAAATTGGTGGTCGTAGGTGACCGAAAAATGAGAAATAGTGGAGGAGAAATGGAAGAGGTTTTGGATTTTTGAGAGTTATACAGCGTTTGGAACAGTTTCTGTCTTGGGAAGAAAGAAGAGAAAATATTTTATCCACGTGTATAGTGTCGGTTCTATGTGTCAATCGATGCTATCCACATGTGTAGCGTCGGTCCAAGTGTTAACCGACACTATGCTACGTGGATAGCATCGGTTGACGTGGTGAACCGACAGTACGCTACATAACGTCAATTTCAGGTGTCAATCGACGCTATCCACGTAGCGTAGCGTTGGTTCACCACGTCAACCGACACTACGTCCATGTGTAGCGTCAGTTCTACACCAAACCAACTTTAAATTCATTAAAAATCACTTTTTCTCAAAAATCAACTTTACATATCGACTTAAATACCCCTTTGTAGTAATATAGATGTTGGGTTAGTTTTTTAAGACCTTTTATTGTTTATCACACACATTTTGGAGACTAAGAACAATTTTCTACTTATGTTTTCAGTTTCTTATTATATCAATTTATACGAAATAAATTATGAAAATTTCAATAATTTTACAAAATTTCAAGAGTGAAAAACACTACTCTTTAAAACTAAGAATTCATGCTCATACCACTCATGAAAAACATGGAGTACTCTACTCATAAAAACATAGATTGCCGAAAACAATCCTAAAATTAAGTCAATAACTGGAACTACTTTCAACAATATTAAATTTAATTATATTTAATTAATAATTATTCTTTATAAATTAATAATAATTTTTTTAAGTTATAATTATGTTTTTTTATTATTTTTAATATATATTTGAAAATATGTTTATTTTTAAAAAATAAATGTTAACATATTTCTTACTTTAATACATTATTTAAACTATTAATAATAATTTTTATTTTAAATTATTTAGTACATATTTTTAATAAAATAAAAAAAATAAAATCCAATCTATTTATTTAAAATATTGTATATTTTATTATTAAAATTATATTTTTTATGTAATTATATATATATATATATAATAATAATAATATTAATAATCTTCGATTAGCCACAATTTTTGTATTGCAATAAATATTCTCATCTTATTCTTTATTAATTACAGTTATTTTAAAAAAATATTAAATTTTTACAAATAATTATAATTTTAATTATTTACGATTTAAATTTTTATTCTTAATTATGACTTATTATATTATTAATTCTGAAGCATCTAAATAAGGTTGAAACAATCGAGGGACTGTAGCTCGAGTTAAAAAAAAAGTAAAAATAATTATATTAATATTTTTAAAATTAAATAAATATTTTATCTATTTTTTTACTTATTTAATGTATCGTTGTATATTTTAACATTATTTAGTAGATATATAAACAAAAATGACATAAATAAAATTAAGTAAAATATTATATTTATCACATATTTAATAAATATTAATTAACTACAAACCTAAAATTATAATAATATATATTATGTAAAAATATTTCTTAAATCAATCAGCTGTACTTAAAATATGTTTCATATCTTTATATTAAATTTATGATCATTAAATATCAGGTCAAAAATTATAAGAATTAAAATTTTAAAACAATCGTGATGAAAAACTTTAAATTAAGCTTTTAAGATTTTTGTCATTCATATCTTCAAATTTTTTATATTTTATTTAACTTAATTATTAATGTTATCTAATATTATATTATTTATATATTTTATTTTAATAATTTTTTACTTTATTTTAAATTTTTAATATTTTTTCATAATTTTCATTCATTTTAATCACTATACAAAACTATCTTATTTTATTGTTTTAAGTAAACCGATGAAACAAACACAAACAAAAAAATATGTATATTTGTTAGTATTTATTTTTTAATTTTGTGTATTTTTCAATATATTTTTAAACTTAAAATCATATATCATGTCTTATTTTTATATTTTAATATGTTTCTTTTAATTTTAGTTTTGAACACTTATAAGTGTAATATTAATATATCAAACTATTATATTTTTGTTTTTTATTTATGTTAGATAATTTTCGTTATAAATTATAATGTTTTAACTTTGATATTTCATATAACATGATATGAAAGTTTTGTTTTTGATTGAGAATAATCTACCATAATTATTAGTCTCTTATTATATTTATATCACAGTATATTTTTTATTACTAAATATATAAATATATATCTTTATTATTATTATATATATATAATAGATTTTAATCTCTCAAAATATATTTATGACTCCATTCCTACCTATAAGTTGAGAAAAATAAGTTCAAATATCATTATTATAAATAAAATGTTTTTTTTATGAAAAAGGAGCACTATTACTCAATTGTAGAAGATGATGAAATAATAGAAATGTGCATGAATATGAACGGGTATGATTTTTGATATAACTGTTCCTGAATTGAATTATAAAATATGTATTCAAAATTGTCTAAAAAATCGTTATACGTCGAAAACAGTTTTTACCAATGGGTAATGATTCGAGACGGTTATTAAAAAATACCAAAAGAATTATTTTTTTAAACATATTAATTTATACATTAATTAATTTTAAATATATTAATTTAATAAATATATAAATTAATTAAATAAATATAATTAATATTGAGTACGGATGAATACAGTTATCAATATAACGTTACTCTAGTCGTACATGTTGCTTCATGTTCAGTTAATACTTAAAATCATATTTATTTCTAAAATTTATCAGATAAAAATCGAAACAATGATACAAATAACTGAATATGCAGTTTTTTTACCATTAATGATTGTTCCAAAATATCATGCCTCATGGTATATACTATACTATATATATATATAATATTACTCAAAAATTTTACACTCATATTATTTTAATTTTATTACATGGTAAAATTATATAAAAATTTAAATTATTTTTTTAACTTTCAATATAATTATCATAAATAATAAAATATAAAAATAATGAGTATAAAAATGTATATAAATAATGTGATGTTAACATTACTTAGTCACTCATCACCGTATAAAGTCTAAACACTCAAATATTATCTCTTGAGTTGTTTCTTTAAAAAATTATACTATTTTACACTAGTGTGAATAATTGTGTTTTAAATTTCGAATATTTGGTACGTACAATTGAAATTTTATCTATTTAATTGTTATGCATAACTTTTTGTGGCCATCATATATAAAGGATTGATAACGATAAGTTATTCCATAAATTTACATGTTATATATCTGACTGTCTAGTACTTTATTTTTATATAAAACCAAGGTCTACTAGGCGTATAGCTAAATAGCCTCCGTTAAAATAAATAACTAATAGAAAAAAAATTATAAGTAATATTTAAGATAAATTTTAAATAATGTTATTATATAAATATCGTTTAAAAATAATATGCATATCATAACTTACAAAATTGTATAAGAAGATGTGAATAAGATAAAAACAAAAAAATTTCCCTTCTCTTTTGTTTTAGCTCAGAAGAAATCAACTAGTTTAATATGACTTGATTAATTGAATTAGTGAGTAGATGTAATAAAAATTAACAAGTCAAATATTAACTCTTCATGTAAAAAAGAATAAAACTAAATTATACAACTATTGATTATACAATCATGTATAAATTTAATATAAATAAGTTTAAACTGTGAAAAATAATTTAGTTAATTGATTTAAAATTATATATATTGATTTTTTTTGGATATCTTAAATTAAAAATAAATTTTTATTTTTGAGATATAAGAAAAATATAAAAATAATAATTATATAATAATTTAAATAAATTTTTATAATGAAACTATATAAAAAATAATAATAAAATAAATATTATTTTATCAAAATATTTATTATTAATTTAATTTAATTTAAAAAATTTACGCAGAATCTCAGCAAACAATTTAAAAAAACTATAATATAATATAATTATAATATTCAGTAGATCAAATGGGTCCCATGGCATAACAGGAAAGGCAGATTGGAAAGTCGACCAGAAAAGGACCGGCATCGCAAACCCACGCAGTTCACTTGTCTGCTCCCTCTTTGCACGACGCTCGGCACTAGTCACGCAGAGTCGCTGACCAAATCCTCTGTTACGAAGTATCTTTTTTAGTCTTGATAGAAAAATAATCCTCTACAGTTAACGTAAATCGACCACGATGAACCAACAAATTATCTTTTCTTAATTTAGAAAAAAATAAAAAAGTATATATAAGTAATTTTTTAGGTAACATATGCTAGAATGACACTAGTGTGATTTTTTTTTTCCTTTTATTTTCCAATAAACTTTCATAGAACAAAAAACTTATTATTATGAAGGTAAAAATCGTCCAAAGGTGTTGTATGATAGGAAAGTAAGAATATGTCCCTCGTCATAGTTTACTTAAGACACTACATTTAATACTCGATTTTGCTTTTAATCAAAGCAAACCTCATGTTATTAGAATTAGACTTCAAACAAAAATTAGGTTCTCAATTGCGAAAAAATCTTATATTAAATTTTAATTTACTTCACTTTCTTAATAATTTTCTTAATTTAAGAATTAAAATGAATTTATTTTATCTCTTAACCTTACAGGAAAAACATCATCTTTTTTTTTATACATTATTTTTCATAATTTAATTATATAACATTACTTGGAAATTTTATTTTCAATTTCATTCAATATTTTTACTTTTTTAATATATATATATATATATATATTTAATATTGTAAGAAAATATATATACATATAAAAAAAATTAGCTAGAGCTTACCTGTCAGCATAGTAGCTGGAGGCGTTTATAAGACAGAATACTCTGTTCACAATCACTCTTTAAATACACACTATTATTATTTTATTGGTGGAACATTTAACTACAATTTAGGAGGCAAGAAATCACATGCAAGATATTAGTAGTTCATAAGTCACTCTAAAATCTGTCCCAAAAAAAAAAATTTATTTATTAAAATAACAAAATTACATTTCTTCCTATTAATTCTTTTTTTTTCTTTTGTGGGGGTAAATAAAAATGCGTATGCTGTGTTTTTTTAGCAAACATATTATTGTAAAATGTGATTTGAAATGGATAAAAGTAAATCTTATATCTAAATAATTTATTTAAGGAATTAATTAAGTCTGACTGATTCTTCGATAAGAATAACAGCCGGGAACCTGTTTTTGCTTGGATACTCGTCAATTACAAGGCATATAAATTTGAGTAATGACTTGCAATATTATTCATATCTAAAATTATTGTTATTTAGCAGAACGTACGTTAAATACGTAGCAAGAATTAAAATATGTTATACTTTACTTTTAGAATATATTATTCATTAATCAGATGATAATATTTTCGACAATTATAATCATATTCTCATTTCTCTATTTAGTGAGTTGTTATTTATTATTATCGAATTATATTACTGATGAATCACAATCATTTCTTCCTCTATTGGATATTTATGTTTTATAAAAATAAATTTTATTAATATTAAATTTTATTAAATTAAAATATTAGGTGAATAATTTATTTGGTTTTTGTATTCCATGTTATTTTAGTATAAATTTATGTACCCAGAAAATGAGGGGAATTTGATCATCATCTTTAATATATCCAAACCCATAACTGTAGATTAGTGCTCTTCCAAGGGTTACTAACGTCATTTAAGTTTTACAGTTTATCCCATGCTTCAAGCTAAAACAAACTCCATCATCATCACACTAATAGTTTATTGCTGAATTTGTGTCCATATATATGGATTTCAGTTCTCCTCCAATAATAAAGAATAATTAATGATCGTATATTTAAAAGTGTAATGTATTAAAAAAAAATTTCTTGATCAGTTAAGAATAAAAGTATTAATTGAAAATAAAAGAAAATTAACCCAAAAATAATAACAATTAATTTAAAATTAATTGATAGGACAATCTACAGGTAATAGATGGAAAAGTGGAAGTTGAAACAGAAGCAGAGCATATTCAACAGAAATGAATACTTTGTGGTTGTACTATCAGAAACTAGCACTGCTTGCTTCATAAACAACCCAAAGATACTTTATTATCAAATGAGTTATGAGAATCACACTTTGAAAAGTGATTTTAGTTAAAGCAATTAATGGACTTAGACTTGATCTAAATCACTAATAGATCGTGAATTTCTAATATTAAAGTAAAACTCTAAGCAAGGAACAGAGTAGCAGTAGTAATTAAGTTACTACTGTGAACTGACAAAAGCAGCTAGTCATGAATGAACCCATACAAAGAGCTTGAAGAGCATTAATCCTTAAAATGGTAATAAATGATAAAAAAAAGTTAAAACCCATCTGACCCAATTTATCAAAGCAATTGCAGAACGCATAGATCTCACGTGAACTTCACTTCATTCATATTTGATTAAACTTGTGAATTTTTATGCATCAGATAGGACACTAAAATTATCTTCTTCCAATGCAGCTGGCAAGTTAAGATCTATCAAAACTTCTTCTCTCAACTTGTTTGAATTCATAGTTGTAGTTGTTATTGTTGTTGTCACTGAATTACTACTACTTATCATCATATGAGATCTCTTATGTCCCCCAAGAGCTTGACCAGACCCAAACACTTTGTAACAAAATGGGCATTCGAAGATTTTATCTTTACTATTATTATTACCTGCTATTTTAGCTTCTGCTTCATTTGTGTAACAAATCTTCTTGTGCCCACATAAAGCTTGAAAAGAACGAAACACTTTGTTACATACTTCACACTTATGATTTGCTCTAACTTTCTTTTTCAACTTGATCTCATCTAATTCCTCAAATTCATTCGTTGATCTTATTGTTTCTTTCTTAAAGACTTGATCTTGTTCCTCATTATTTTTCATCCACACATCCCTTGAAAGCATAACAAGACACATAGCAACATCTTCTTCAGGGGAAGTATCAGAAACAGCGCTTACCGGTTCTGGTTCAAAATAACTGGGTTTGTTCAACTTGGGTTTTCTCAATTCTTCAAAATTCTGCTTCTGGATCTCTGAAACTACTGGTCTTCGACTCCTTTTGGATCGTTTCCGAGATGGGTTCTTTGACTCGGTCTCGCTTTCTCTGTCTTGAATAACAGACCCAGAATTCACTGCAAATGTGAACACAGGATCTGCAAGTCTGAAACTTTTATTGGGATTCTCTCTCAACCTATAAACCAAAGCTTTTTCCTCTTCATATATTTTCATTTCTTCTTCTTCTTCGTCGGATGAAGATGAATAAGTAGAGGAGGCTGACTTGGTACGGTAACTCAGTTGCTGAGTTTTAGGTGGAAGGGGAAGAGTAGCTAAGTGAGCTTTCATGTGACCACCCAAAGCTCTACCATTAGCAAAAGCTCTGGAACAGAGCTTGCATTTGTGCCTCTCCATTAGCACAGACACGCCAAGAGTACGAAGCAGAGCAAGCAAAGATCAAAGCTTTAAAGGGCTCTGAGACTCTACCTCTCTCTCTTTCTCTCTTGCTTTCTCTTTCTGTCTCTCTGAAAGCTTCACACTTTTGAAGTATAGAGAGATTGGGAACTTAAAAGGAGTAGGTGCCAAGCATTCCACCACCAAAAGACCCACACAACCCAAAAATAAATATCATTAACAAATATATCATAACAACGATTAATATAACACATTTTAAATTTAATATATATATTTTTCTTATAATGAAAAATATGATATATTTATTTTAAAATAAAAATATTAACACAGTAGTTATAAAATGTTAAATATAATTTTTTTATCTTATTAAATTTAAATTTTAAAATTAGAATACAAATTAAGATATATTTGTTTTAATTAAGTGGTTTTTTAAAATAAACCACTTCAAAAACACATATTTATACTATAATCATAAAACACGCAACTGTGTTTTCTTAACTCTCAAAAAGCATAAACAAAAATGATATTAACAAGTCTAAGAGTGAACGGAGAAAGACAATATTACAAAAATACAAATAACATGCAAACACTAACAAATTAAATTTTTTTTTTGACATATTAAACTACACTTTATAGAATATACCTTTGAGAGGTATAAGACACATAGTGATAGTCATTGCAAAGACCGTCATGGATTTGTTATTTTCAATGATAAATTGATTATGTAATATGATATTAAATTTTAAAATATTTGAGCGGCTGATTATTTATTTTCTTTCTCTTTTTTTTTTCTTTTCCAATACTTCAATTTGATCTCTATAATAATCCTACGTTAGAAGAGTTTTAATTTTTATATTTCACGGGGTTTTATCAATTATTATGTGTCCTATTCCCATATCAATAAAGCCGTTAGCTTTCTTGTTTGAGTAAACGTATAAAAACATCATTAATTATTACATTTCTTTTTGTTGATTCATATAATTAAATTATTTTTTCTCTTACTTATATTATTTTATAAATATTAATAGTAACACAAACAATTAATATATTATTATTTTATATATATATATCATTTAATTATATTTTAAATTTATTATTTAATTATTTAAATTATTATAAATCTATCACTAATATATACTATGATAGACAAAAATTAATAAAATTGTATAAATAATTTTTTTACTAGTTTTATTGTATAAACAAGAAAAAAATAACTCAATTTATATTAACAAAAAATAAATACAAATATTCAATAATATTTTTATAGATTTATCATTCTTATTTTTATAATTTTAATATTTTTCAAAAATTTTCTTTCCTAACTTCTCCTAACTTTTAGTGTTATTTCCTAACTTTGGTAACCAAAATTTTAGTTATAATAATTATATAATTATATACAAATTATAAGTATAATTTTAATAAATTATACTCCTATATTTTAAATTTTAATGTAGAAAAAATAACTAAAACTTAATATTTGAAGTACTTATACTTAATTAAAACATATAATTTTTTAATAAAAAACAAATAATAACTAAAAATAAATAATATTTTTTATTTATTTATATAATATCTTTATTAACTTCGAATATGTTTTTTACACTATATTAAATATCATGATCGTATAATTTTTATACAATTATATATTTGATTATATATTGAAATCATATTGTACAATTATGTAAAATTTTAATACTTAGTTATATTGATCATATTTTTTCATCTTAAATTAAAAATTTTATTTTTAAAATGTAAAAAAGTATAAAAATAACTTAAATGTTGATTTAAATAAATTTTTATAATGAGATTATTTTGATACATGAGAAAATAATAAAAAATAAAATATTTTTTATTAATTTTATTCAACTCTATCATAAAAATTATTAACAAACATTATATAAAATAATTATAATATAATTTGATACAATATATTAAACTTAACTTATCCAATATAACACATATATGTACCTAAACGTTAAATTTGCATGCGTATATATCACTAAAAAATTCATAAAAACTTTCTTCCCCCAAATTAGTATACGTGTGCTTATTGTTCAGATACATTTTATAATTTTTTTTGTATTTTTAAAAAATAATTATAATATTTATATATTTTAATTGAGATACATGAAAATAAAACCTTCTATATATTTAATTAAAATTAAATTATATATCAATGAATCATAAATTTATTAATTTTTCATATTTTTTAAATAGATAAGTATAAATTGAATTTTTTTTCGTACACAGTAGAATTATGAGCATGTTTGAAATGATATTTTAAGAAGATGTGTTATTATAAGAGGTTTTTATAAATAATAGTAAGGCACTTAGCAAAAATAATAAATGTTACTATTCATATCCACTTATTTAAATAATATTTTAATATATATATATATATATTACTCACTGTATAGAAAATTACAAAAATATATATTTTATTTCCTTGTATAAAAAAATAAAATATTTTTTACATTGAGGTTAAAAATCAAGATATTGATTATTATAATTTTAAAATTGATTGCTTAAAAATTTATAATTTACTTAAAAATTTGATGATAAAATTTATCCCTCTTATTTTAAGTTATATATTTTATTTCACATAAAAAATATAATTTATTTTAAATTGAATCAAAAGTTTAAATTAAATATATTTTTATTCATTAAAAAACAACCTAAATTAAATATTTAATATATTAAATTTTAGAATAATTAAAAAAAAATGTTGAGTATATATTATTTATATTAAATGTATTGAAAAATATATTATTGTTAGTCACGTTTTGATTCTATTACATTGTAGACTGAATTTAAACAAAATGAATAATTTTTTTTGTGTAATAAAAATATTTACACGTGATTAAATAAATAAATTATAATATTTTATTTTTATAAAAATTATAAAAAATTAAAATTAAATGAAATTAATAATTAGTATTAATATAAAATATACAATTTTTTAATATTAGAGAGCGCGAGCCACTTGGTTAAGTTGGGCTTTTCCTTTAAAATTTTGTTCATTTGTTTTAAAGACAGAAATTTATTAAAATATTAAAGATAATTTATATTAAATTTTATTTTAGTTAAAATTATAATAATAATATTATTATTTTTAAGTGAGCATATATTTATATTAATATTAAATTTAAAATAATTATTAATATTTTAATAATTAATTAATTAATTAATTAAAACAAATATTAAATAAATTATATAATAATTAATGAATTAAAAGTTTAATAATCTGTACTCTAGGTTGGAAATTTTTGCTATGATTTTGGTTCTAAAATATAGATTATTATACTGTTATATAAGAAATTATACATTATTTCTATAATATTTGATGAAATGATATTTTTAGTAAATAAAATTTAAGATTATTATAATTTTTTTTTAAATTAATATTAATAAAAAAATATCAATTTAATTGATTAAAAATATACTCCTATAATCCACATGAGATATTATTTATTATTTTTAAAACATATTTTCTACTAATTCGATTTCTTTATTTTTTATATTTTATTAAATATTTATTTTTTAAATAAAAAAATATAATATCTAAAATTTTATTCATATCAAATACTATATTAATGATTACCCATATGAGGTACAACAAAGTAACCGTCTTCTTGATTTGGCTTTTTCACCCGACACCACACCACACACCATAAAAGCATGTCTGAGGCTCTAAGCCATTGAACATATGTCAATTTTATATCCTTTATCTTTATATATAAGAAAACCTTTTAACTTTTCGTCGCCGATGGATTTTTTTTTTAGCTCTTTCTTTCTATTTTCTAACTTTAATTTTATTCCTTTTTTCATCTGTTTACATTAATTATTTCATTATTTTTTATATACATATAAATATTAAAATAAATATATTTTTTATTTATATATAAATAAATATAAAAATATCTATAAAATAAATATATATTTTATTTATACACATAGAATATTAATAAAATAAATACATTTTATATAATTTTATGTTATTATATAAAAAAAAACTAATAATTAATGACTGTTAGATTAGTTAATCTCTTGCTTCACTTATTTTTTACACATAAATAAATATTAAAATATCTTTAAAATAAATTAATTTTTTATAATTATCAATTATTATACATAGATAATTATAAAAAATAAAAATAATTCATAAAAAATATACCGATTATTCTCACGATTTATTGTTTCATTTTTTTTTCATGCAAATAAATAACAAAATGTCTCTAAAATAAATATATTTTTATAATTATTATTACTTTATATAAAAATGAGAATAATCAATGCTAACTCCACATTTTTTTTTACAAATAAATATAAAAATATTCTTAAAATATATATATTTTTTTATTTACCTACACAAATAAATATTAAAATATCCTTAAAATAAATAATTTTATAATTATAAAAAAATTAGAATTTTTTGTTTTCCTGTTCTATTATTTCGTTACTTTTTTATATAAATAAATATCAAAATATTTATAAAATAAATAAATAAATTATAAATTGTTACGTGTAAATTGTTCTTGTATGTATCTATTGGTTTTTTCTCTATGTATCTTGTTTGTATCTGTCATTTTTTTTTGTGTATTATGTAATAATTCAATTGGCCATATAAAGCTATAGGTCAAATCTATGTATTTGTATAGTGAATATGTTGCTTTATGTATCATATAGTATATAAGTATGGTAATTTGTTGTTTTTTATTGTAAGTAAAAAAATGTTACAAATTAACTAAAAATCAATTGTTTTCTGTTTTCTATTATATTGATGGGTTTGTATTGGCTTATTTACAATATTCAACTCAAAAGATAACTTTGTTCATTTAATACAATAATTATTCACTTGGTTTCAGAATAATATTTATTTCGTTATATATTTGATTCATACTAATATTTTTCCAAACTATTTTGAATTGAATTGCTTAACTCCATTGAGTATTATTTTACCATGAAAATGCATATAGGATGAGATTTTGTTACAGAAAATAATAATAGGGTTTAGAGGTTATATTCATTATTAAGATTACTGTGTAGTTATATAGATAAATTTGTGAAACTTAAAAGTAATATTTTTGGATATTAGTTTAGATGTACTTTAAATTCTTTTGGAAGACTCCTAAGGTTAATTATGATAGGAGTTTACGTGAAATATTAAAAAAATGAGATAAGGGTTGGTGAGATATACCCTATATCATCTACAAGGATGATTCATTTGTATATTATTGAAAGGGATGAGAATAATATGAAAAATGACGTTTTATGTAATGGTATAAGCAAGTGAAAATGAAAACGGGTGATGATGGGATTGTAAATGTTAATATTAGTAAAACAAATGAGAAATCCCACGATATTAAACATGTTATGCAAATGGATTCTGGTATAGTGTATTTTATGGAAGATATTAAAGCAGATATAATCGAATTGAGAATTTGGATGCTCTTTTCTAGTTTGAAAGTTATGAGAATGGCAAGAAGATA
This sequence comes from Hippophae gyantsensis, assembly GCA_030763125.1. Classification (NCBI taxonomy): domain Eukaryota; kingdom Viridiplantae; phylum Streptophyta; class Magnoliopsida; order Rosales; family Elaeagnaceae; genus Hippophae; species Hippophae gyantsensis. The sequence continues at coordinate 2,952,346 of CM061030.1, forward strand.
TTATAAAATTAAGTATGGAAGAAAGTTATTTAAAAAGAAGAACATAAAAAATAAATCTAAAGTTGTATGTGCAAATAGTGATTGTAAATGAATATAAGAACAACTAATAAAGTTGGATGTAATATTTTAATTGTTACTAAATGTATTAAAAAAGATGAATACACTTACGAGAGAAACTACACATAAAAGAGTGGATTAGCAGTAAATTTATTAAACATGATTTGACACTATTTTTATAAGTAAATGATGTAATATTCTTAAAGTTAGGAGAGTAAATGAAATTTTTTGTATAAATAAAAGGACTAATTAACGTGATATTTCATCGTAAAAAATTATAATTTTAATATTTATTGATTTATGTATATATAGAAATGCTTATCGATGTTATTACTAATATTAGAATTGTTTTGTTAATAAAAAAATTATTACAATATTATATAATTAATAATAAAAATATAATATTCAATTTCTATCATTTTTACCGATATAATAATGAGATTTTTGGTATTAAATTAACTTTATCTAGCCATAATTTTACAAATTTATCGTTACTCTTTGAGTTTATTCAATTTCAAATAATTACTATCATTTATATATAAAATTATTATTAGTTAAAATATAAATCAAGTAATAAATATTGATGCATAATAAAAGGGAGAATACACTAATAATATAGAAGCACTTAGGAAATGAGAAAGAGATTAGCAAAATTTACACTAACTAGACTCATTATTTGACAAAAAGTCTTCGTATTTGTGTATGTTATGAAACAAATATAAAGAAATTCTTATTTAGACAAATACTCTAACAAATGTAGAATAAGACAAATGTGTCTATATTATATATCTTTAAACCAACATTTTAGCAATTTTGCAGTATGATTAATCTAAATATTTTTCTCTATCTCACAGAACCTCAACTTCCAAACGAAAGAAAGAAAAAACTATTTTTAAAATATTATAAATAAAAATAAAAAAAGAAGAAGATAACTTCTTTAATATTACTAAGTTAATTATTTTTTACGATATCTTATACAAGCATACGAGCTAGCTATTTATAGTAGAAAATTTCCTAAAATAATTCATAAAGATTTTGTGAAGGACTCTAGTAGTACATAAAAAATATAATTTTAAACAAAATAAGATATTAATTTAATAGAATTCTAAACAAAAATTTTAAATAAAATAAATTATTTTTTCTTTTCTAAAATTGTCGCGTATTATTCTCCCCCACTTATTTAAAACACATCCTCGATTTTTCTTCAAATGAAGATGATAATACTTATAGTATTCATGAATCTTCAAATTGGTTTTTCTTATTGTTCAACTTCCTGAACAATATTAGCCAAATATTATTTACATGCTCACCTTTAAATTTAATATTTTCAATAAGTTTTGGAATAATGAAATATGACTTGATATCTTGAAAATGATGTAAAAACTCTTGTTGTTTTGAAAAATAATTTGTTATAATGTTAAATAATTGATTTCATTTGAAAGTAACGAAGACACTTTATTCTTTAACTTTATGAATATCTATAAGTATCATGATATTTGACTCTTCTTTTATGAAAATAATTTTGAGAATTGGGACTAATTCACCTTGTAAAGAGAATTTCTCTTCAAATTTATAATTAAATTTATATGATCTCTAATATAGTTTGTCGGTTTTAATAATATGATTATTTCTGTCTTCGATCAAAACTATCGTAGAAACATTGCTTTCAAAAGATTGATCTTCCACTTTTAAAATTTTAAGTGAGTCTTCCTTTTTTGATAGCTCATATTTAATGATATGTTAGATCATTTTTTTTACTCGAACAAGATCTTGATTTTGAGTTCTTTCATAATATTTTTGAATAGAATATTGATTTTCATATTTTGTTTAATAACGTCAATAATACAAACACTTTATTTAAAACTTGATTAATCTCTTGACTAAATTCTTATAATTCTTTTTATGAAATACCTTTATTATGCTCTATTTGACCCACATGAATCTTGCTCTGATATCACGTGGTACAAAACGTAAACGTGAATACAATAATAATATAAAAACACTTAAGAAATAAGAAAGAAATGAAGAAAATTTAGACTAATTAGACTTACTCTCTTGTAAGAAGTCATCGTATTTGTTTTATAAAACAAACAACAAGGAAATTATTATCTAATCAATCATTCTAGCAAATCTAGAATAGGATAAACCTAGTTATATTATTTATCTTTAAACGAGTACTCTAATAACTTTAGAGTATGATTAGCCTAAAAATATTCATTTATTTTACGAGAAAAAATAAAGAAGAATTTTTTTTAAATATTACTAAGTTGATTATTTTCTAGGATGTCTTATACAAGCATAGAATTTGACTATTTATAGTTGAAAAGTTTTTAGAATAGTTAATAAAATTTCTATGTGTGATTCTAATAATACATGAAAGTTAGATTTCTAAACAAAATAAACTATATTTTTAATAAAATTCTAAACAAAATAGACTATTTTCTCTTTTTTTAATATTGTTTCATATTAATAATGATACAAAATTTAAAAACATATATTCCATCAATTTTACTAAGTAAGAATGATAGTAAATATTCTATTAAACAAATATCATTTTTCTATTTCTTTTAGCACTGAAGAGAACAATTGTTTTATAACTAGAATATATTAGTTAATTCGTATATTTTTGTTATGAGAATAATAAAAACTGTAATGTTTATTCTTACCTAACCATAATTTTACACATCAATCTACGATTGCTGTTTGAGTTTATTCATGCATCTCTTCTTTCTTTTAGTACTCAAGAGACAAATTATTTTACGGTGCAAGAAATATATACACCTTTTATTAGTTTATTATATTCATGATCAAATTATTCATTATGATATTATTGGGCAAAGAGTTAAATTTTTAAATAGTATGTGATATTGAATAATATAACATTATTTTAGAGTGTTTTTCATTATTAAAAAAAAACATGTAGCTTTAACTCCTCTTTGAGCAACATTATTAAAGCTTAATAGGCGCTAGTTTGCAGCATAATTCAGATGCATGATATATATAGATGTGCAAGATTATCAATCACTAGTGTTCCACAGAAATGACAGAGTTCATATCTGTTTTTTTCTTCATAGATGAACCAAAAAAAAAAAAAACGTTAGGTTGCTAGTTTCTTTATATCAAGCTCACTTTCAAAGTCATCCGCATTGATATAACCTTCTTTTCCTTTTGCCCAAAGAAAGAGGTAAAGTCCCACAAACATTAGAAACATTCCACCAAAGCTACATCAAAAGAAGAAAGAAAAAGAGTACAAAATAAATAAATAAATAAATAAATTTAAGACTATGATTAATTTTAATAGAGACTAAAAATACTTAAAATTAACAAAGTACCTTCCAAGACTCAAGGTATCACCAATTGTGATAGCAGAAAGAATCATTGAACAAACTGCACCAATTGGGTTGAACATTGACACCATAACTGGCCCTCTTTTCTTGATTGCCCATCCATTGAAACTCAGACATGCTCCACCCACTGCACCAATCTATACATAAAAGCACTAGTTTACATATGACTTTTTTTTTTTGAACTTATGTTTATAAGGTTATTAAATTAAGTGGGACACATAATTACTCATAGAACATGTAGTTTATTATTGGTTAGATATGAAGTCATAATACAATTTTAACATATAATTTTGTATACATTTTTACACCCTTATTTTTTATATTCTACTTCATGTCATAATTGTTTTAAAAATTAAAAAAAATAATATAATTTTTTTATATAATATTAACATGTGATAAAATCTAGATAATATGGATGTAAAATTGGTATAAATTTATGTGTTTTTATTTTATTAAAAATATTTAAAGTTCTCTATTTACGAGACGTACATTAAAAAAAGATTTTTATTTTAAAACCATTGTTTTCTAATCACTTTAAACGATCATACCTAGCATACTAAGTATAAAGTAATATGTAGCATTTGAAGATTTAAAATTCAAAACTTTTATACCCAATAAATAAGCAAAAAATGATGATAAACTTTAGTAAGTACTCCTCTCACATAACATGCAGGACAAACTAAATGTCATGTGAGATGAGTTCTTGCAATTGTTGTACTAATAGTGCCATGGTAAGTCCTAAGTAAAAGAGAAATCTTTACGTATTTATATCACAATTGTATCCTATTATATTCACATTTGATTAATAAATGTTTTGTAGATTTCATATAATTTAACACCAATGTAATTAAAAATTCATAAAATTTAACATATAGAAGGTATTTGTTACCGACTAGTGACAAATAGAATTATTCAATTGAAAGACAATGGGAAAAGATTATGTACCAGAAGAGAATAGCCAAAGAGTTCACTAAAACTAAGAAGTTGCCAACCAATGTCCAAAGTGTGTTTTTGAAAAAGTTGCGCTACTGTAGTTATAAATACACCGATGAAAGATGTTATTGCACACAAGGACATTGGTGCTGGAAATTCACCCAAAGTAGTAGCCTGCAATTAAACTAATGTTAAAAAATATAATAATTCCTCAGATTTTGTTTAGACTAATTGATTGATCCAATATTGTTGAAGTTACCTGAAGAACAACATTGATGGACAAAACTAAAACTGCTAAGACAAGATACAAGCAACCAATAATCTTTTCCTTATCAAAGACAACATATTTTGAGTAAGCTGTTAATGAATCCTGTTTTGTTGAACTTACTGTGCTATGCATTAGGCTCATTGTAAGGGCACCTAGCATACACAACAATGTGCCTAAAATCTTCACATTGCTGTATACACAACTGATTTTCACTTTCTCTAATCTGCACAACCATTAACAACATTTTAGTTTGAAGGAAAAATGTCAAAAATGTTCCAAAATGAGTGTAAAACTCCTTCACTTTCCTAATGCAAACTATAAAAAAATGTAAGTAATAGCAATGAAAATATTGATTTAATTAATGTTCTTTTAAAAGTAATAATAACTAATAAAAAATAAAATAAATATATAAATTATCAATAGTTTAGTAATTGGATATTGTGAATTTAGAAAATAGAATCAATACGAAAGAGGAGTATGAAAATAATAAATCAGAATAATTAACTTTTAAATTTGTGGAGTTTTTTATTCTATTTCTACCATGTTTTTAAGAAAGTACACAAGCAAAAGAAAATGACTCTCTTTACATTCCTTGTGTTAAGTTGTTAGCAAACAGAATTAATGAGAAATATTTCTGGGTACCTAATAATCCAAGCAATGAAAAAAATAAGTCCTGGAGCGAGGTTTGGCATGGCTGTAGCCAAAGCTGGTGAGCTTAGCTTGATACCCTTTAGGATCAGAAACTGAAATAAAGATACCCTGCAAAACAGACACCATAAGAAGAAGAAGAAGAAGAAGAAGAGAATAGAGAGAGAGAAATTAGATCCTTTTTTTTAAATGGGTGTATGCAGTATTTTAATTTTGTTATTACAATGAAAATTTACTAACTCGGGGTATAAATTAAGTTCTGTTAGAGAAAACAGAGTTTCATAATAATTGAGAGCCAAAAGAGGGGACTAAATTGGATGGAACAAGCATAATCAAAACATGTATGTATAAATATATGTAAAGTAAATTTGATACCCTCCGAAGGATATCAAAGTTAGTTGAATCCACAGCTTGAAGCTGAACTTGCTGGGCCATTTACTCCTGTAAAGCAAACATACATATCATAAAGTTTACAACTTTAAAACCTAAACAACAACAACAACAACAATAATACAAAATAAAAATAAATAATTTACGTTGGAAAAGAAAGAACCTTTCAAAGTAGAAGGCAAAGGGAGAGAGAATAACAAAAGTAGAAAAGGTAGAGAAGATAATAATGGTAGAAGGATTAAGACCAATAGACATAAGATAACTCAGCAAAACAGAGTTTCCAGCATACATAAATTGTACAACCATTAATCCTCCTATTACTGCTATATCTTCTATCACTTTATTCTTCATTTTCAACTTCAATCTTTTACAACCTTCAAATGTTTTTCTTTTCCTTCACCCCCTTTCCTGGCTTTCAAATTTTTGTTTTTTTGTATAGACTACATGAAAGTTCAAGTATCTATTTTGGTGTTCTGAGTATTGAGATTTTCAATAAATGTGCATTTAATTAGGATTTCGAAATACTTTTTACTAATTGCTAAAACTCTTCAATTGTTTATTTTTTTCAAACAATAATTTTACAATAATTTTAAATTTTATTGATCTTGAATAATTAATATCACATTTAATAACAATGTATAATCCTCCCCAGAAATGTTCATAATTCAATAATTTTTTTAATTTTGTTTTAATATTTTGATAACATTAATGGTATCTGAACGGGTATAGATATTTGTAAGGTAAAATGATAAATATATGGTGTATATTGCCATAAGTGTTTTTATTATTATCACGTTATAAATATATAAAATATTTATTTTATTTTTATTATTAATTATATAATTACATTATTATTATTATTAGATAAAAATTATTATTGAAAAAAATAATAAAATAAAATTTAGTGAGTTATAAATTTTAAAGATTTTTATTAATTTTTAAAACCTGATGTATATTTAGGTAAACTCTACTAGATCGTAGTATATTTAGAGATTTTTAATTAACATGTATTTAATTATGATTTTGATATTTTTTTAAGAATGAACGTGTAAAAAAATCTGAGTTTGATTATTCATGATTATTTGTATTATCGTTTTGGTTTTTATTCAATAAATTTTGGAGATTTGTACGATTTTGAATAAAAATCGAACATGAAACAATAAGTACGGTTATATTAAGGGTGTCCATAAACTAGATCGAACGATTTTATAAATCAAAACGGTCTGCTTCGATTTGTATTAATTAAAATCGTTTTTTAAATGAATCGGTCCAGTTATATTAATTTTTAAACCGATCTAACCGGAACGGTTTAATAATATATTAAACTTTTCATATTATTTCTTATTAAAGTTGTCCAAAACCGTACCAAACCAAAAAATTGGACTGGATTGGACCGAATGATTTTATAAATTAAACTGTTCGATTCGATTAATTTTTTTTCTCAAAACCAGGCCAATGTATACCCCTAAATTATATTGATAACCGCACCCACCTGTACTTGAAATTAATTATATTTATTTAATTAATTTATATATTAATTAATAATTAAATTTTATTTAAAAAAATGATTTTTTTAGAATATTTTTTAATAACTATCCCGAATAGTTACGTGGAGGTCAAAAATCATCCATTAACTGTAACAATTTTTGAATGATTTCGAGTATATATTTTATAATTTGATCAATATTAGTTATGTTAAAAATTATCTCATCTATACTATGTCCATCTCTACTTTTTAACAACAAATTTTAAAAACTCTCGTAGATTTTGGTAAAGCCTTTGCGGATTATAATAGATTCCATTTTAATGGAATTGTATGGATAATGTTGAACAGAAAATTAAAAATAATTATGAATGTTAGAAATCTTGGAGTCGAGGGAATGATTAGTTAAAATTCAATACTCTCATTTTTTTTTTAGAAAATAACATAAATATTTCATTAATTTTTGTATTTTTAAAATACAACAATAATATTATCGAGATGAAACTCAACAATATACAATCATATACATATCTCTTGTAAAACATCGTAATGAAGAAGCTAATACCAAATATAAAAATAAACAAACTCGCATCCTAAATATGGGATCTGAGTTCAGAACCTCAAAAGTGATAGAAAACAATCCATTAAAATAGTGGTAGATTATAATAGGTTGGTTATATAACTATTTTATTTTTGTTATATTTCTTTAATCCAGATTTTATTGGTATTATATTTAAAAATAATATAATAATTTAATATAATTTTTCATTTAATTAAAAATTTTTATATGTATATTAATTTACGTGTTTATAAAATAAATTAATTAAAAAATATTTTGAGATAATCAATTCATTATTTATCTAAAAATATTACTATACATAAAAAATATTTAATTAAATGATAAATTGTATTAAATTAATTTTTTTAATAATAATATATTAATAAATATCACCTTTAAAAAATACAAAAAATAAAATAATAATACGATTAAAATAATTTTTTTGACTATAACTATGTTATTCAATTTTTTTAAAATACCCATATTACTCATGTGCTGCTAGGTGGGACTCAAATTCAAATATTCATTTTGGTGGAAATAAAAAAAATCAATGCACTAATCAATATATACATATTTGTGTTTGACTGGTAGGATTCAAATTAGTGCCACACATGCGTAAGCAAATATTGTACTTTAAAGCAATGATCGATATATATGAAAAAAGGTTTCGAATGTCATTTTTACGGACACCGGTAATATAATTATTAAGTTAGTTAAAGTAATTTTAGTAATTTTTTAAAATGAGATGTATGATTAAGTATTTTTACTATTATTAATTGATAAGGGGAGAATAGAATATTAAATTATATATTTTTGATTAATATAAATCTTATAGATTTTATTTAAAGATTTTTAATCAAAATATGATCAGAAATCTTTCAAATTTAAAAAGATTAAATATTTTTAAATTAGATAATATTATATTTATATTGAAATTTATTTATAAGTTATTATCATATTGAAAATATTATACACATAAATTAAATAATATTTATTATTTATAATCATAATTAAAAAAATAAAAAATATATCTGTATAATTATTATAAATATTTATATTTATTTAAGTTAAAATAAATTATTCGGATTATTTATTTGCATATAAAATAATAATTTTAATTATTAAAATTTTTAAATTAAACATTTATAATACTTAATTTTTATAAATATATTGAAGATAAATATACAATTCAAAAATTATTATATTTAAGTGTTCGTTTATAAGTAATGATTATACTGTTATGATATTTTAAAAAAATGATAAGATTTTTAATGTTTAATGTAATAATTACTGAATAAACTGCTTATATTATATAAATAAGCTACCTGTCCTATACTTCGCGCTCTACTTGCGAGATATGCAAAAATATATCCTCAAGGGTGTCCTAGAGCACCTACATGAACAAAAGCAGCCTCGTCAATTTTGGCTTAAATACATTAGCTCAAGTACTTATATTCACAACATCAATGGTACAACCCAGCAAATTGAAAACTATTACTTGTGGACCAGTCTTATTTCAGACCTCGCTCAAAGGAGCACCAACACTAGGCGCGCCTTATTAAAGGTCTTCCAAAATCTCCACTATGGTAACAAACCAAATGGGTACGCTCTGTTCCACCTGGTTCGAGCTTCAACAGATATGAATTTGGACTCCTGTCAGCAGCTCCATAGCTACATTCTGCGATCTGGGTTTTGCTCCAATGTACATGTTGCCACTGCCCTGATCGGTTTTTATTTTAAAATTGGTTCATTAACTGATGCCCATAAAATGTTTGTCGATATTCCTCAACCAAATATTGTTTCTTGGAATTCTATGGTATCTGGTTGCGTCCATTCAGGGCAGTTTAGGGAAGCATTGAATTTGTTTCTTGAGCTTGACAGGTCTGAAGTTTCTCCAGATTCATATTCATTGACTGCTGGGTTAAATGCCTGCAGTCAACTGAGTCTTTTGCAACTGGGTAAGTCAATTCACTCCAAGATTGTTAAATTAGGTTTAGAAAGTAGCATTTTTTCTTCAAACTGCTTGATTGACATGTATGGGAAATGTGGGTCTGTTGAGGAGGCAATCTCTGTGTTTCATAAGATTACTGATAAGGATGTTGTTTCCTGGAATTCAATAATTTCAGCTAGTGGAAGAAATGGAAGCTTAAAACTAGCAGCAAGTTTTTTCCAACAAATGCCAAATCCAGACACAATCTCATATAATGAATTAATTAATGCCTTTGCTCAGTTTGGAGACATGGGAGAAGCCATCAAGATTTTGTCAAAAATGCCAACACCAAATTCATCCTCATGGAATGCAATCATAACAGGATGTGTTAACAGGAATCGAGCACGAGAAGCACTGGTCCTCTTCAGCAAAATGCACGTGAAGAACATAGAAATGGATCAATTCACATTTTCAAGTATTTTAAGTGGAGTTGCTGGTCTTTCAGCTTTAACATGGGGAATTTTGATTCACTGCTGCACCATAAAAGGTGGATTGAATACATCAACTGTTGTGGTGAGTGCTTTAATTGACATGTATTCTAAATGTGGGCAGGTAGAGAGTGCCGAATCCATTTTTCAATCACTTCCAGAAAAGAATTTGGTTACCTGGAATTCTATGATCACTGGCTTTGCTCGTTACGGTAATTCTTCAAAAGTGATCCAGCTTTTTGAGCAGCTACAAATAGACAGAGACATAAAACCGGATGAAATCACTTTCCTCAATATCTTATCTGCATGCTCACATGACAAAATGCCATTAGAAGTTGCAAACCGGTACTTTGAGATGATGATCCAGTATTATAGGATTGAACCGACTGTTGAGCACTGTTGTTCCATGATAAGGTTGATGGGAGAGAGAGGAGAGGTGTTGAAGGGAGTGAGGATGATTTATGAGTTGGGCTTTGGGGCATGTGAGTTGGTATGGAGGGCTTTGCTTGGTGCTTGCGAAACTTGTAAGGATTTGACAGCTGCAAAGATTGTAGCTGCGAAGGTTATAGAGTTGGAGGGTGACAATGGTTATGTGTATGTTGTGTTTTCTAATATACACGCATACTATGGCAAATGGGAAGATGTTAATGCAATTAGGAAGATAATGAAGGATAAAGGCATGAAAAAACAAGCTGCTTATAGTTGGATAGAGATAGATACTGCCATCTAAATGATACTGCTAAATAAAACCCATTTATTACAAAGTTTAAAGACAAATCAGAACATCACAAACCATCCACTTAAGATATGATTACAGAAACAGACCATCAGAAGGCAAAACAAAAGATTGCTCATCAAATTTTAGAACTAAAATTTAGGTTAGAGGTATAATTGTGGATGGCACGCCTGATTCTAGCAAGACACTTGCTTTTACCGCCTTTCAAGCAAACGTAGAAGATTTTGCGCAAGAATGCTAAAGTAGGAAATTGTTTGTATTGATAGTTGACAATATTGAATCAACAACGTTAATCTTATTTCTCAGGAAAAATATCCTCCATAGTAGAAATTAGAATCAAAATCAGAATCATTTAGACTGCATGTAACAACTGAGTTTCAATGTGCAAAAATTACAATTCTTGCTTTTCATTCTTCATGGTAACAGCCATCAGCGAGCACACAATTAGTCAATTACCTTGGAACTGACAATCCAAGCTCTGAATGAACAAAAAAAGTAAGTCAGAATCATTCTCTCAATAGAAAGCTAGATATGAACTATATAGCTTGAGCTCATTAAACACAGCAAACTCATACAGAGTGCGCAAGAATGGCGCCAATTCTGCGAGTTTTTCCAGTGATATATTTTTGAAATCATATCCTAAACAATGCCTCAATTCAAATACTCAAGCAACATGATTCCCTCAATAAATATATGTTTAGACAGACTATTGAAAATGAAGCAAGGCAAAAGTCAACAACAGTGTCCACATTGTTCTAAGTCTGCTATGAAGCATAGAATAGATGATAGTGCCCACCTCTCAATACAGCAAAAATGTCTCACGTACCATCAATTCCATCTGGGCAAAAGGAGAAGCTATGTTACCATGATATTCTTATTCATCAACAACTAAATTGCTCTAAAGATCAAAGTACTAAGTTGAATATATCTGTTCTTTTTGAATACTTCGCACTAAAATTAATTTATTTAGTGTTCTTTTCATGTACTAACATTACCTAGTATATAAGGCTTTAGACTGGTAAAAGTGCAAGCGGTTATCAAACCTAACCTAAATCTTGCTGCATTCATACTTGTGTTCCACCATAAAGTGTTCTCAAAGGCAGTAGTTATTCATAGCACTTTGAAACTTATCAGACATTGATTTTGATAGGATTACATGAAGATTAACAAAGCTATTAACGAGTAGGACTACAATATGGTGAAATAAATTAAATAATTGCCAAAAGTCAATAACTTCCACCTCTCACCATCGTAAAGTTAATTTATAGTCAATCCCAATACAGAATATATAGAAGTAAATGAAAAATGGAGCTAAATTGGTGATATTATGTCGTAAAAATAAAAGCTTTGTAACACTACTAAAGCATATACTATGGTATTTTACAACAAACAAAAATAAGTAAAAGAAAATCACCCATTCGATTAAAATGAATGATATCCAAAATTAAACTAAACATGTGTCTTAGACTCTTGATCTTAAATTAAAGCTTCTATTATGTGTGATGTAACAATTGAGAAGGACAAGAACAAACAGCAAACAGTTTCAATTCAACATATTAACTGAACTAACGTAACAAAAGATCTAAGGTTTCTAGAGAAAAAGTCATTGCTTCATACTTGAAAATATGCAGTAGGTCATAAATAGCAGATGCTGTAAATTCCCAGTTTATTTCTTTAAAGCATATTGTTATTATGTGCCTGCAGGGAACCAAATAATCCAGTCAGATAGGACAACCAGTCAAAGAATTTCCACCCCCTTTTTACAGCCTGATATGTCTTATTCAAAAATTCAAGCTAAACAGGCTTGATTTAAACTCGCTCAGATTTTGAATCACTTCACAACATTAAGACCGCTGACCGCTGACCACTGAATGTATTCTTTCATTCAAATTAAATAAACCATTTTACGTTATTGCTAGCAATTTGATTCCAATTCCAAACTTGTTCATTGAGCAACATTTTATCAAGTCAAATTAGAAATAACCCAATTCAGCAACATCAACACCATAAAAGCAAACCATTACCCAACAAAAAAAAAGCAAAGCAAAGAATGGAAAATTGGGGAAATAGGTTGAAAGGCAAATGTGAAACAAAAGCCACTCACAATTAAAAATAATTTTTTTTTTTTCATATTAGAGGCCCGGAGAGGTGCAGCAGAGTGTACCCTGTGAAAGCGCTCGGCAACTTCTCGATGATGTGCTCAGACAGGAAGTCATTCTCGCCGCCGCAACCGCGCTGTGAAGTGGCAATAGTGATTGCACGCATCCCAATTCCGAAGGAGACCTGCCCATAAATAACCATGACTCAGAATAACATTAATAACAACAATGAGCAAAAATAACCCAGAAGTTTAATAAGCTAAATGAATCAAAAAGGGATTAAATTTCACATGGAAAATAAAGAAAAGGGGTAGAAAGCTCGACCTGGAAAGTGAAAACCGGCGAAGAGGATTGGAAGTAGAAGTAGTAGAGGCAGAGAAACGAGAGGAAGAGGAAGAGAAAGTTGGAGGTTTTTGGTTGAGAGAGGATGTACGTACGTTGGGTCTGATGGCGGATTTGATAGACGACAAGGTTGTTTTGTTGGCCAATCGTTGGCAGATAGATGCCATGAAAGGATTCAGAGCTGACAATGAAAACAAGACGAAAAGACTTTAATCCAAATTGCTTGAATTGAACGTTTCGAGGGATCGATTTTGTGGCTGCGGTACTTCTGTATTTTTTTCTCGCCAAAACTGGTCTTCACGGCGCGAGGGTTTAGGGTTTTAGCGCCACCGACTTGACTGATTGATGTTGCCTCAATTATTAAGGGTGCGACTTTTTTTTTCCTTTGAAATATTAAGGGTGCGACACTCGAGGCAGGTCATACATTTTTTTAAATAATACTTTATTGGGTAAATTTTAGATTAAGTACGTTTAATTTTATATAATTAATAAAAATAAATATTTTATATGTATGTAGTTCTGGTACGAGATCACACATTTTATTAAATTATATGATTTATTTATAGTTTTTCTTTGAGTTGAATATATATATCATATCGTATCATGTTTTCTATACAAAATTCTAATTAAAATAAACTTCAATAATACAAAAAGAGATAATTTAATAACATTTATAAGCGATAGTTTCCATTCAAAATTAAGCACTAAAAATCGTGAATATCTTAATCACATAGAGATAAAACCAACACAGACATTGAAGAGATTATCTCAAATAGTACTAGATCTTTAAAAAAATTATAAATACTATTAATCATAATAATTTCTTAACGTCGTATAAATGACAAAATTTTCTAATCAACTTGATTTTGTAGAAAAAATAAAATGAAATCTACATAAGATACATAAGCGACATGTCACAAAAAGATCGTGAAGAGTTCCTTAGGTGCATTCTTGATGGAGCGTAAAGAAAGTTCACAAATATGGGCGATGAAAGGAACAGGAGCATCCACCATAATTTTGATGAGTCATCAATTATTGAAGACAATAAAAAAACATGACGTAGAATAAAGCAATTGCAAACGACATCAAAAGATTTTTTCAAGAGGTTAATGTGTCTGATAGATTTATTTCCAAAGTGATTATAAATTTTAAATATTATAAAATGTTGAAAAAATTATAGATACAAGGCTTTTCACTAAACCATTTTTTGCACACATAATTTGGTGGTGAGTTATAAAGAAAAAATTTATATTGAAAATACTTTGAACTCATGTAATTTTTATCAATTTATTTACTAAATTAATTGAGTAAATTTTAAATTTTTTTTGGTAAACTCTAGTTTTTATATAATTGCATAGTGTATAAATTGCTTAAAAGCTTCCTAAAAAATGCAAAATAATAATAAAATTAATGCTAGGTAAGAAGTCATACGTTATTAAACTATTATTTTAATTATGCATAGAGTTAGGCTTGACACTTTTTATTTTCCTTAATAAATAGCCTAAATTTTGTTTTTTATATACCTATTCTTTTATTTTACTTTTAACAATTAAATTAATTTATATGTAAGTTAGTATACTTCACAGTTTAATAAAAATAAAGTTTAAATATTTTACATTTAACCATGCATGCTAAACGCAAAATAATGAATAAAAATTATATATTAATTTAGAAGTAAATGATGTGTTACTTTATACTAATTTTATTAATTGTTATTTAGAAAAAATAGTACGAATTTGTATTTTAAAAAAAATTTAAAATGGGTTATTGATGCACTTATTTTTATTTTTTTCTACATGTTTATTATCAATTGTCAAAAAAATATTTAGTAAATATTAATTAATATAAAATAAATATACTAAAGATAAAAATGATGTTTTTAATAATTTTTAAAATTAACAATCTCTATATGTTGTTGTGTAAACAATAAAAATATGTGGATAACCATACTCAAAATTTATTTTACTTATTTTTCAACTTACTGAATAATCACTTCTCAAATAATGGATATCTTAAATTCCTTAAAACCCGGAGAAAGCATTTACCTTTCCCATTCATTTCAGTCCAAACTTTCACACCAATTACCAAATAGCAATAAACACTTTAAAAAAAACAACATAACAATAAACACTTCTTATAATATATAATTATGAAAAAAAAAATACTCAAACTTCCATACTTTTAACAAAAATATATTCATGCATACTACCTTTACAAAAAAAACAAAATTTTCATAAATTTATTTTATAAAATAATTAACTTGTATTATTTTAATTTTGAAGTAAATAAATGAGATAATATAGATTTATTATTTTATAAAATAGATTTTTTAAATTTTTTAAAAATAAATAAATTTGTGTTAAGTAGATATAAATTTAAAATATAATTTCTTTAAATATAATGTAGTTAAACCCGCCAATCCAACTATAATTGTATAAATTTTATTTTATTTATTCATAATACTACAATATCTAACGCAATTCTGATAAATAGAATTTTCCAATAGCAATATGCCATTTATCCTCCGCACCGCTTCATTAGTTTTATCTTCTAAAAAGAAAAATTCACTCTTCTCCCTCTAAGCATATATTCAGATTTTTGGAGACTCAAACAGTGGATTCGAACTCAGACCTTAGGGTTTCCGTTTTCAATCGCAAACATTCCTGTATTATACTATTATATGTTTTGACACTCTGTACCTTTTTACTTTTACTTGGGGCTTCTTAGTTCCTCAGTTTTCACACTTTCCGAATCTGATCCTGTAAGGGAGGCGCTTCGAGAATGGCAGTAGGCGTGAAATTGGTATGAATGCGAGGGCCGAAATTGGGGACTGAATTAGATGGGAGTTGTCAAGTTGTGGATGTTTAGCTTCACATTGCCGAATCTGGCTCTACTAAAGCAACAAAATGGGTACAATGGGAAGCACATGTTCTGGAGATTGTGTAATACAGCGACAACCCAGCAAAGAAAACCGGTTTCTTGGACACTAGTTTGTGGGTTAATGCTGTTTGCGCTCGGTTTGATATCGCTCTTTACTGGACATGTGGCGTCTGATCTTGAATGGTACTCTCAGCGCTTTGTCAAGCTCAAGCACGGCCTTTACACCAAAGTAGACATATTTTCTTTTTATTATTATTTCGCTTTTTTTTCTTTTTAGTGTGCTTGTTTATTAAATGTGTGTTTTGTTGAAGTGGGTACTTAACTATTGAACTAATGGTGGTAGGATTTGAGTGGTCGTCAGTCAATTGATATATGGAAATCGAAATACTCCAAGTATTTCTATGGATGCAGTGAAAGAGGCCCTCGTTTTGCTCGTAAGTGATTTGTGGTCTATACTCTTTTGAGTTTCTTTTCCTTAAGTTTGAGTCTTAGAAAAAGCTTTGTTCTTCGTCAATAGCCTCCATGTCTTATGCATTGGTTTGGTTGATGTATAAAAAATGACGTTGTTGTTTTATGTAAGCTTGTAGTGATTATTACTCTGGCACTTATTAGTACAATGTGGTAGGAATTCAACCAGTCTAAGGGTTGATTTTGCTACAACATATGTGAATCAAGTACTGTGTGCTAGTGTGCGCTTGTTTTGGGGGCATTTTCCTTTTGAATGCATTGCAAATCACTTATTTGTTTGTATCGCTGGTATTACCTTGTGCATGCTTTCTTCTTTTGTACTTTTTGAAGTTTATTTGATCATTTATTCTCTCAATTTGTCGATATATGCAGCTGTTGTACGTCAGCGATTCTCAAATGGGTATCTGCTTATTGCAACTAGTGGAGGGCTGAATCAACAAAGAACAGGAGTAAGTTCAATTATGTTTAGCTACATATGATGATTTTTTTTCATTCATTTTAATATCTTTGTATGTATAACTGCTTGTTTGGTTTATTCCTGGCAAACAGCTAAAATATATTATATAGGAAGATAGATTTATTCATGTGTATATCAGCTGTTTGTATCAATTTTCTAATGTTAGTTGGCAATCTTCTTTTTTGAGAGTTTTAGTTATGGATCTAATTAACTAGAGTCGGGTGGATAGGTAATTAATCATATTATGTCAAATTAAAATTTTACAAACGATCAGACTTACAATCGTGTGTGAATAAAATAAAGCGGAAATAAATAAAGATTGACACACAATATTTTTAGATAAAAACAACTTAAGCTATAAAAATGACTCTAGAGGAAAATCACAATCATGTACGATCAAGTATTTTAATCAAAGGTATTTCTCATATCATTTCTCACAAACCGTTGATTAATTTTTTCATATTTTAATCAAAGGTATATCATATTTATGTTTTATTAACTGGACTAAACCGTTAACCAAACATGACTAAATCGTTCGGTTATAACATTTTTAATAACCAAATGGTCCGATTTGGTTAATTTTTTTTTACTCAAAACCAGACCAAATCGGACCGTAGACACCCCTTTATCTACTATGAAAATAATGTTTGATTATAAAGCTATGAATTAAACTACTCGTCATAGCATAAAAAAAGTGTTTGGATCCAAACTAACGTTCTGATAAACTCGAATCACACGAGCAATTGAACCCATTCAACCAGCATTTGAAAAGTTAGCGCAATAATGCAAGTGAAAAGTGTCCTAGAGCAGATTCAATAATAAATAACCCTAACTATAAGACTCAAGAATATATTAGTTAGAACAAGTTTATTTAGCACATGTTTGATAAAGATAGCTTATTTAAAGTTAAATAATTATGATATTACACACAATTATTTTATTTAAGCATTCAAGAATATAATAAAGAAGTTATATGAACATTAAATCATCATATCATAAAATAAATAGGCTGATTAATCAAGCAAATACAACTACCAATGTTTGACAGATTAATCCAAGAAAAAAGTCTAAACAAATATGATCTTATTTTTGCAAAACTTGAGAGAGAGAGAGAGCACAAAAACAATTACAAAATTATAACGAGTGTGGTTAAAGAAAACAAGAGGTATTGGGTTTAAATATAAAATATTGAAGCCTTAATGTTAGGTTAAAATGCAATTGAAAATCTGTCCATTTCACAATTCATAGAACAGTGAATTGTAGGGACAATATAGTAATTGGAATGTTTGCCTCGAGTAAACAATTAAGTTAAAGTTGAAGCCCTTCGTCGCTCGATCGAAACCCTTTTCGATCGATCTAGGCAATGATTAATAAAAACCCAAGATCAGATAGATCGAATACGATCGATTCTTGATCGATTTAGTCCCTCGATTGATCGAATCCAACTTCGATTGATCTACCCTAATATAAATTCAACCCGAGAGGACTTAGATCGTACATGATCGTTCTATCTCCTCGATCGATCCAGATACTACTCGATCAATCGAGCAACCTATATACGAAATATTCCTACATGTTAATATGAAATCTAACGTGCTTAAGAATAAAAGTAAACCTGAAACATGTTTAGTTGAAGTTCGGAAGTTTATTCGGCTTGAATAGTTATCTTCAAAATGCGCATAGAAACTAAATTACATTTAAACGTGTTCACTAATATCGTCAACACTTGCATATACCTTACATTTCCTAATCAGATTACAGATGCAGTGGTAGTAGCACGAATTCTTAATGCAACATTAGTTGTACCAGAGTTGGATCATCATTCATTTTGGAAGGACGATAGGTAATTTTGGGTTGTGTTAGTATGTCAATAATTAGCTCTTGAAATTAATATTTTATTGATATTGTGGTAATCAAGCCTCCATGACACTCAGTGTCTTGTATGCAGTGACTTTGCGGATATTTTTGATATCAATTGGTTCATTTCATTCCTTGCAAAAGACGTGAACATTGTGAAGAGAGTTCCTGACAAGGTTATGCGATCAATGGAGAAGCCTCCATATACTATGCGTGTCCCCAGAAAATCTGCCCCTGAATATTATCTGGACCAAGTTCTGCCCATACTTTCAAGGAGACGTGTAAGGTTCTTTGCCATTCCAAAAGAATGAAAATCTTTATGGTGTTTAGCATACACAAGATGAAAATTTCTGATACCTTGGTCCATTGTCACAGCTTGAGCAATGCTTTTCTAGTTCCATAAAAGCTCCAACAGTACTTGGTTTTGGTATTGTACCTTTCTTGATTTGGTTGTGGATTGCAGGTTTTGCAGTTGACAAAGTTTGATTATAGACTTGCAAATAACATCGATGAAGATCTGCAAAAGCTGCGTTGTCGTGCTAATTATCATGCTTTAAGATTTACAAAACCTATACAAGTTCTTGGCCAGAAAATTGTCATGAAGATGAGGAAGATGGCAAACCGTTTCATTGCAGTTCACTTGAGGTTTGTTCTGATTGCTTACACACAAACGCTCATATGTTAGTCCATTGTTAGTTTCATGTTATCAATAGTTGTTGAGCCAGTGGAAAATCAACCAGATGTTTGCTTTCCACCCATAATATTTAATCAGTAGTTATGACATCTGGAAACAATTTTCACTCTATATCTTTTGAAGTGTTGTTGTAACCTTTTCTTATTACATTTTTCAGTTGAGAAATCCATATGTTGGTTTCAGTTACAAGATTTCCTAGATCTTCATCCCATGAATGGTGAAAGTATCTTTTATAAATATGCCTTCCCCCTGTTAATGGCACTCTTGATTGACAGGTTTGAACCAGACATGCTTGCATTTTCTGGGTGTTATTATGGTGGGGGTGACAAAGAAAGATACGAACTTGGTGAAATAAGAAAGAGATGGGCAACTTTACCTGTGAGATTTCTATCCTCTTGGACTTTTGACCTGAATTTTTTTTCCCTCTTTGTTCATCTTAACTAAATGATGATAATATTATTGCTTAGTGTGACATATATGGTATTTTTTTTTCGTTTTTTAATCAAAAGAGAAATCTTATATTGGCATTATTTGACAACATATTAATCTCATTCACCTTCAAATGCATTTGGTAAATTAAGTTTCACCTTACTAATACATCTGGTGAGTTGCTCCATTTGAAATGATATCATTTTTGATTCAGGATTTAAGCCCTGATGGAGAGAGAAAGCGAGGAAAATGCCCTCTTACTCCTCATGAAGTAGGTCTGATGCTACGAGCACTTGGTTTTGCAAATGACACTTATCTTTATGTTGCTTCTGGTGAAATATATGGTGGAGAGGAGACTCTACGCCCTTTAAGAGAACTCTTTCCCAACTTCTATGTGAAGGAGATGCTAGCAAAGGAAGAGCTGGAACCTTTTCTTCCTTTCTCTTCCCGTTTAGCTTCCCTTGACTATGTTGTTTGTGATGAGAGTGATGTTTTTGTCACTAACAATAATGGAAATATGGCCAAAATTCTTGCGGGTAGAAGGTTATAAATTTGACCCATTTTCGTTTACCTTTTACTTCCCGTTGTCAAGATTGTAAAATATGTTTTCTGAAAAATAAAAGATTGGAAAATATGAAAATACAATCTTCCTTTTACTATCCTTAATACTGCCAGAAAATGCTAGAGGAAGAATCAAACGAGATGGTTTTCAGTTCTTTTAGAATTACTTGTATCAGGGATTTTGCAAAAATAATCCAAAGTTATAGGTCCTTTTAACTTGTTATCTCATTTTCTCGTTTCTTTGTCTAGGTTTAACTCAGTTATAGTGTCAGTAGACGTTTTAGAATATTTTAATATCTTCAAATTTATTTCATTACACTACTTGCCGGATTGTCTTCATCCTATAAGTCTCCTACTGCATTACTTAATGTGTTCATTTTTGTTTCCCCTTAAGTCTAGGATGATGGTCAAACTATGCCAGTAGAAACTTGAATCCCACCGAGTGTAAAATCCAAGGGTTTTCTTATGTAGTATGTTATCATCATCATTAAAACACGTATTGATTACAAGTAACGGTGTTTCTGCGGCTCATTATTTTTCTTGTAGATTTGTTAATTTTGTATTCTGGTTCACATTTCACAGGAGGTATATGGGCTATAAGAGGACCATTAGACCAAATGCAAAGAAACTCAGTGCTTTGTTAATGGCAAGGCATAAAATGGATTGGGAAACATTCTCCAGGAAGGTGAAGGCATGCCAGAGAGGATTCATGGGTGAGCCAGATGAGATGAGACCTGGCCGGGATGAATTTCATGAATATCCACACGACTGTATTTGTAAGAAGCCACCTGAGGCTATTCTAAAGAGTGACCACAAAGATCACGACGAACAAGTTGCAGTAGGTTTTACTTCAAAGCATGAAAGTGAGTCAAGGTGAGAATGATTTAGTTGAACTATGCATTGTAGAAGAGGCATCATTTCTTCAAGAACTTAGTGTGGAGATTGTGAAAATTTTGGTAGTGAGAATGTTTTACGTGATCTTGGTCATCCTCACCAAGTGAACCCAAATTTTATGCAAAACAGAGGTCTTCGGAGTCAAGTTTAACTTCTTAAGGCCGATGTATTATGTATAGGAGGCAGTGGTACTGTATCAGTATGCAATTGTGCATAAAGATTAGGTTTTGCTAGATAAGTAGGTTGTGCAGGTAGCCAATAAACTAATTTCTGCATTATTCTTTGTTAGGAACCCCTGCTGCTTTTTTATGGAAACAACGCTAGATATTGGGTAAACAACGTTTTTCACTAGTGCAAATGAATGATGAAGTCTCCCCACACTATAGGGTTTACTCAAATGATGAAATTTTTCTTAAAGGGTAAGAATGTAAAATCGTAAAATTTCATTATAAATAATTAAAGTGTATTAACATGAATCTTGGATAATATTTTGAAGTGTAGTTACATATTTGAAAATTTCGTTTGAAAAATTAGATCAAACAAGAAAAATCAATCTTGCATACCACATTACACCTATGTGGACCCTTCGTCACTCACCATTCAAAACCACTCTTGGTGAGATGGTCGATGACTTCTAAATTTTGTTTATAAAAAATGATCGAATTCACTCATCTTTTTGCACTATAGTTTCTCTCATTTCATTTTTTCTCTCTAAATCTCTCTAAAATTGGGTCTTTTGGTATATTTTGGAGTATTTTAAGGATAAACATTCAGAAATTCGAGTTCGAAAGGTCAACGGTGGAGTAACTTTTTACATAAGAGTTTACTCTAATTTTTTAAATTCATACATTGTTTTTGTAAATAAAAAGTTATGTATTATATGTTATAAATAAAAGTGAAAAATTAGATGTTATGATTTTATTAACAATGTTATAATATTATAAATATTACTAAAAAATAAGATACTTGTTATAAATATTTTATTGTATACATATTAAAAAATCTTGTATATAAAATGAGTATTAAATGTTGATATGAAATGAGTATTGAAAATGTTATATGATATTCATGAATTTTATAGATACAATATGAGAATAGTTTTATACGTAGGGAATACACATATATGTTGTCTTGTGGACCAATGTATTCATTGGTTACTAGTTGAGGTAGACTGTTTTTGATAGACTACAAGTATGTATTGTGTACATATGTATTCTTGTAGTTTTTTCGTCAATGGTGCCTCTTAATGTTGACCCTACATTGTTTCGGTCTTGGATTGTTGATCACGGATTGTTGTTCGTACACTGGCCTCAGAGTTGGACCGTTCATTGTGTTTGGATTTTATTATCTATTATGGATTTATTGACTACACATGGCCTCAGAATTGGACCCCTATTGTGTTTTGGAGTCGACTACTCTTAGACGAAAGCCCATATAACGTTGATTTGATTGATACATGCGATATATATATTATGATCGTGCATGTGGTTGGAGGTGGACCCAAGTGCATTTCGAAGTTGGACTGTGCATATAACCATGTATTTGGGTATTTGGAGACTAATACATATGAAGTTTCATATCATGCATTGAATTTATGTCACATAGTATATTTTATATTTTACATTGTATGAGCATGCATTGTGATACCTAGAATATACAATTCCTCGATCCTCCAGAAGCGAGGAAGTACATATATGCTCGGATTTTGTGACTAAAATCTTCACACACTATATACTAATGATGATTACTTGCATTCATGAAAATTTGTTAATAAATACTATGCATCATGAATAATTATTTATTAAAATAATGTTTTAGAGTAGTCTTTTACTGAACTATATATACACCGTTTATTCTTCCCTTACTTTTCAACTGTGTTATTCGAAATAATCGTGGTAAAGACATGAAAGGTTTATATTGAGGATTCAAATAGTACAAGGTGTGACCTGAAACCTTATTTAATTTATTGACCATAATTTAAAATTAGAGAAGTTGAGACTATTCTAATAAATTATAATTGACTTTATAAATGTCTTGGATTTAAATTTATGAATTTATGTTGGATTTTGCCTTTTGAATGGAAAATCTTTAAAGGATATTCGAATTGTTTTAAAAATTGATTTATAAAATTTAATTTTTTATTATTATTAAAACAAGTTTTATTTAAACATAATTTAAAATTTACTCCATATTTTATCTTGCATACCCATTTTTCGAGACGTGACAATTTGGTCATTTTAGTAAATAATTTTTAAATTATTGATGTACCCATTTACTATTGGGTACATGAGATGCATTCCAAAAGTATTATTTACTATTTATAATTCTTTTGAAAATATATTTAAATATTCATTTATTATTAGTAGTTATTTTAATCACATCTATAAAAAATGGGTAGGTGAGATAGGAAGAAGATAAATTTTTAAATTATATTTTAAGAGATTTATAAAATTTAAGTTCAATTCGAGATATTCTAATTAAAAAATAATTTAACAAAAACTTTTTAAATTAAAAATAAAAAATACATATATTAGAAAAATGTTTATTTTACAATATGTTTAAACATTTTCTCCAAAAATAGGATACAAAATGGATTACATAAATTAACTTAAAGTTTTTTTCTTTTTCTTCATCTTCTCGTGCTTGCTACCGCTTTATCAAACTCTAATATAGAGGTAAGGAAAAAAGAGAATGAGCTACACTTAACTCAATAGGAGTCTACTATAATATATAATTATAACAAATAAATATTCATGTTGTATATGAGCAAAAAAAATTATGAATGTAAGTAATCATCTTTAATATACAATATAAGGATATTTTAATCATAAAATCTAAGTATATATGTGCTTCTTAACTTTCATGGGATTGAGGGACTTTACATTTAAGGTAACTCAATGCATGCTTGTATAATATAAAATATACTATGTAATATAAATCCAATGCATAAAATGTAACCTTATATGTATTAGTCACCCAAATACATATGCACAATACGTGATCCAACTACGAGATGCATATGGGTCCACCTTCGACCTTGTGTAAGATCACAATACATATAGCACATGTATCGATCAAATTAATATTATATGGGCCCTCGTCTAAGATAGTTAACTCTAAAACATAATGTGGGTCTAACTTCAATAACTCTGTATAATCAACAAATCCACAATAGATGACGAACTCTAAACACAACGGGAAGTTCAACTCTAAGGCCCGTGTGCAAGCAAATATCCGCAGTCAACAATTCAAGACTACAACAATCAACATTCAAAAATGTGAGAATACATATGTATACGATGTGTACATGTAGTTCATCGAAAATAGTCTACTACAACCAGTAGCTCATAGGTACCGTACTTCGTAACATGATATACATGTGTACTTTTCACGGATAAAACCATTCTCATAATGCAATATCATATTTTTAATGTTCATTTTATATCAACATTTGATACTTGTTTTATATACAATTTTTTTCAATGTATGCACAATAAAGTATTTATAAAGAGTATATCATTTTTAAACCATATTTATAATATTATAACATTGCTAATAAATCATGACATTTAGTTTTTTATTTTTATTCATAACATATGATACATGACATTTCATTTTAAAAAAATAATGCATAGATTTAAAAAGCTAGAGTAAGAACCCTTATATTGAATCCTTGACCCAAACACTCAGATATTTATCCTCGAAACACGCCCCAAATGTACTAAAAAATTGAACACTTTAGTGAGAGAAAGCTTTTAGAAGGAGGAAGATAAGAAGGGAAAATGGGTGGAGCTCATTGTCAAGCTTGCCATTGGTGGTGGTGAGGTGGTAGAGATTTCGTAATTTATAAGCATCCTAGACAATCTTTCCAACAAACTTTTAGTATGACACCAGCTTTTCAACATCAATTATCTACCCGTGGAAAGGACAAGGGTGATGGCATTACCACCCAAGAACAAGAAACACAAGGTCAACCATTTGCGGTAGTTGGTAGACAAAGGGAACCCAAAATCAACAATGTGGTGGAATTTATAATTCTATTATATCATTATGGGTATGAATTTTTTTTATATTGGTGCCACTCATTCATTCCTTTAACTTGTGCTCAAATGTTAAAACTTGAATATGAAGATATTGAAACCCTCTTACTTTGAACACTCTATTAGAGTCTCTTCTAATGTCTTATATATTTGTAAGAATTGTTTGATCGGCTTTAACGGTCACAAATTCCTAGTTGACTTTATTATACTCAATATGAGTTATTTTGACATCATTTTAGCAATGGACTGGCTGACCAAGTATCAAGCTATTGTAAATTGTTTTAAGGAGAAGGTTATCACCCAAACCCCCAAAGGAGTAGAAGTCCAAATTTATGGTGAAAAAAGAGTAAACCTTTCCAATGCTTTCCTTAAATGCCGCTTACGGGGAAGATGAAACCAGGCAAGCATATCTCTCATGAATTCTATGAAAGTAGACATAGATAATTGAAGAAGCTTACCATGAATACCAGTGGTAAACACATATTGGGATGCATTTTTGGAAGAATTACTTGGACTTCCTCTAACTCGAGATATTGATTTTATGATGGAATTATATCTCGAAACTACTCAAATATCTATTGTTCCTTATTGTATGGCATTAGCAGAAAAACAATAATAAAATAAGTAGTTGAACAAGTTGTTGGCAAAATGATTCATTCAACCAAGTTAATCACCCTAGGGAGCACTTATTCTTTTTGTTAAGAAGAAGGATGAAAGTTTCAGACTCTACATTAATTATCGTCAAATTAATACATTAACCATAAAGAACATATATTTATTACCTCAAATTGATGAATTGTTTGACCAATTCAAAGGACCAAGTTTCTTCTCAAAGATTTATCTCCAATCGGGATATCATCAACTAAAGGTCAAAGAATCGAATATACCTAAAACTACCTTTCATACGAGATATGGACATTTTGAATTTCATGTCATGTCGTTTGGTCTAACTAATGTCACTGCTACTTTTATGGATTTAATAAACTAAGTATTTCAACCTTAGATCAATTTATCGTTATGTTTATTGAAAATATATTGATTTATTCAAGGAGTTGTGAAGAGCATGAACAACATCTCAAAATCACTTGGAAAACTCTAAGGGAGCATCAATTATATGCAAAATTTGAGAAATGTGACATCTGGTTTATTGATGTCAAATTCTTCAAACATGTCATATCAGGAAGAGGAATTGCGGTGGATCCTTTCAAGATTGAAGTAGTTTTGAATTAGAATTAACCAAGAAATATGACTAAAATTCAAAGTTTTCTTGGAATGCTTGGATACTACCAATGTCTTATACAAGACTTCTCAAAGATTGCTACACTATTGAAAAAGCTTACTCGAAAAGGAATCAAATTCTTTTGCGATGAAGCTTATGAAGAAGCGTTTCAAGAGTTAAAGAAACAACTTACAATCGCATCAATCCTCACCATGCCAGATAATACAAAACCTTATATGGTTACCAAAGAATCACGAAATCCCAAAGTTTATGAGCGAAACCACTTAACACATGACTTAGTGCTAGCAACAATGGTCTTCACTCTAAAAATGTGAAGATGCTACTCTATAGTGCCAAATTCTATATCTTCTCAGACCACAAAAGTCTTAAATATCTTTTTACTCAAAAAGATATCAATTAGAGATAAAGAATATGGGTAGAATATCTTAAGAATTATGACTTCACTTTGCAGTATCATCTTGACAAGGCTAATACAGTGGTAGATGCTTTAAGTCACAAGTGAGACTTTGTTACACAAATGATGTTGGATCTCTGGTGAAACACTCGAATTGTGGAAGGTTATGAGCTTAACTTATATGATAAGGGAAGACAAGTATTCTTGTACAATCTCGTGACCTGTCCTACAAGACTGGAGAATGTCAAGGCAATCCAATCAAATGATTCTAAAATATATGAAGTATAATGTAGGATGAATGAAGGAGAGGTGGTGAAAGGATGAACTTATAATGGAGTGTTTCATTTCCATTTAAGATTGAGGTACTTACTAATGATTATTTGATATTAAGAGATCATCAGAGCACACAGGTCAAAATTTATGGTACAAGCACAACAATGTATTATGATTTAAAAATGACCTTTTGGTGGAAATAAATGAAGAAATATGTTGCACAATTCCTGGCCAATTACATGTTATGTCAACATACGAATGTAGAGCACAAGAAACTTGTGTCACTACTTTAGCCACTCCCAATATTGGAATGAAAATGGGATGACATAATCATGGACTTTGTAAAAGGATTACCATATATTTCTCAAGGTCATAGTTTCATATAGGTAATTGTTGATCATTGTTTGGTATTAAATGTGTAACGAACATACGATCTAAATCATGGACTTTGTACAAGGATTTTGGTAAAGTGCATAACTCAGTCGACAGAGTACCTTGTTATCCAAATACGAGATCCTAGATGTCAAGACCTAATGAAATTACGAAATGCTGACCTGATCATGATCCTCCCTCTCCATGAGTGACCTGAGAAAGTTACTTAGGAACTTAGCGCGATCTATATGTAACGAATATAGCGATCTGTTTTCTATTTAAATTAGTTTGCGTGCGATTTTATCTCGGGTAACGGTATATCCATGTTACTTATGTGTACCATGTCATGTACATATGGTATTATACATATATATACCCCTTAAATGAGGAGAATACAAGATCCAATTTAGTTGTCCAATTTACTACTTCTCACTACAAATCATTAAAATCTTGCACATGAAATTCTCTACAAACAATCATCTTATGAAATCTGCTCATTTCATTCCAGTTAAAACTCGATACTAGGTGAACGCTTTGAGTAGGTTATACATTTAAGAGATAGTACGATTATATAGCCTCCCAAATTCAATAGTATAAGAATGAGATTTAAAGTGTACCTTCACAATTGTGGAGATACGTACAAGAGACTTTGGATATAGAGTTGCTACATAGCACGACTTATCATTTTGAAACGGATGGACAATCCGAAAAGGTTATTCAAATATTAGAAGACATGTTACAAGGTTGTATTATGGAATTCAAGAGATACTCGAACAAACACTTATCATTGGTTGAGTTGACCTACAACAATAGTTATCATGGCAGTATTGTGATGGCTCCTTATGAAGCTTTGCATGAACGATTGTGTAGATCTCCATTGTGTTGAGCAGAATGTGAAGATTTTAGTATAATGAGAGCTATTCTTATAAAAGAAATAACTTAAAAGATTCACATTATATGACCATTGAACATCGAAGTGGATGATTACATTTTCCCAAAACTTCAACCTAAGAAAGGAGTAACTCATTTCAGAATAAAAGGAAAGTTAGCACCTCGCTATATCATACCATTTAGAATTATAAAGAAAATTGGTGATGTAGCATATAAGATAGAGTTACCCCAAGAATTGTTACAAGTTCATAATTTTTCACTTGTTTGTCTTACGAAAATTTCAACATAATAAGAAGGATATATTGGATCGAATTGATTTGTTGTTACAAGAAGATGCAACATATCAAGAAGAATCGGTTTCGATAATTGCTTTTCAGATCAAGAATTTAAAGAAAATAGCATTACCGCTAGGGAAAGTTCAGTGGAGACATCACGACGTTGAAGATACAACTTGATACTTGGAGTGGGAAGTTCGTTCGAAATAACCTTACTTATTTGAGAAGTTATAAATTTTGAGGAATTTTTTTCCCAAAGGAGTTAAGAATGTAAAACCTCGTAAAATTCAATATAAATAATTAGAGTATCCAAAAAAAAATTCTAAATAATTTTTTACAATATAAAGATGTATTGGAAAAGTTTCGTGTGAAAGATTAGATCGAACGAAAAAAAATTGATAAATAACCATCACCTCGCCACCACTAATAGCGAGCTTGATGGCAAGCTCTACGAAATGCCAATAAAAAGGAGAGCTTTACCCATTTTTCACTCTTCTTTCACTCTCTCCAAAAGCTCTCTCTCTCCCTAAAGTGTTCGAATTTTTAATACATTTTAAAATACGTTTTTTGGATAAATATCTAAGTGTTTAAGTCAAGGATTTGAGGTAGGAATTCTTACTTAATTCGGTTCAATTTATTTTTTTGAATATTAGGTTGAGTTGAATTGAAATTCAATTAAAAGAATGAACCGTAAGTAATTACGAGATTACAAAATATACATAGCCTGAAATTCAAATTTGATCTCCGTCCATAAATTTTAAATTCATATATTATTTTTATAAATAAAATGTGTGTATGATATGTTATGAACAAAAGTGAAAAATCGAATACCATGATTTTATTAACAATGTTATAATATTATAAATATTATTTAAAAATGAAATACTTGTTATAAATAAATTATTATGCATATATTGAATTTTTTTATATAAAAAACGAGTATCAAATGTTGATATAAAATGAGTATTAAAAATGTGACAACATCCAAAAACTTTTTATACGTGCATAATAAGAATGGTTTTATACGTGAGGAGTATACTTATACATTGTCTTGCAAAGTATGGTACTGATGGACTATTGGTTACAATAAACCGTTTTTGACAAATTATAAGTACACATCGCATACACATAAATATGATGTCTCTTATTGTTGACCGCAAATTATTGTGATCTTGGATTATTGACTATAGTTGTTTGCATATGGACCTCGAAGTTAGACTCCCCACTATGTTTGAAGTTAGAACCCTTATGGTATTTATTTCTCATAAACGAGAGTCAATATGATGTTGATTTGATTCGAGACATATGTCATGTATATTGTGATCGTATATAAGGTCAAAGGTAAACCTACGTGCATCTTATAGTTAGATTAACCATGTATCTATTTATTTAGGTAATCAATACATACATTGGATTTATATCACATAACATATTTTATATTATATAAACATACATTTAGTTATCTAAAATATACACTACCCTCGTAGCCTAGAAACAAAAAAGTATAGATAGTTTTATGACTGAAATCTCTTAATATTATATACTGATGAGTACTTACGTTCATAAAAATTTATTAATACATAACATGCATCATAAATATTTATTTGTTATAAATATATCTATTAGAACAAATTTCTTCTGACATACGTGTAACTCACCCCTTTTTTTTCGTACCTCCAAAATAGAGATCGATAAAACAATGCACTGACTCAAAGACCAAAAAAATCTCAGATTCATTTTATAATGATGACCGATGCTAAATGTACAAACCCCAAATGAAAGATGCTTCTCTTTTCACTTAAGCAAATTGGTCATTTTATTCAAATTTTTCTCTTTTAAAAAAAGAACACAAAAATCCTTTTTTATTAAATAAATAAAAATTACATAAATATATTTCAAACTTGGATAGTGAATAATGGTACCACTTGAGTCAATTTCTTTATAAGAAATATTATTAAAAATCAACTAATACCTTTTACTTTCTACCATTTTTTTAAACATTTTTTTATAGAATTTTTTTTTTGTCTAAAACAATACAATATGATCGATGTGTTAAAACAAAATAAATGAAGTGATCTATTTGCAAAAACAAAAATGGCTTAATACACACTTCATCTTTTTATGTTATTGAAACTTTTGTTTGCATATTACAAAAATGGCTTTGCAGAAATCATCAGAATTAAGTTTCAGGACAAAGTCCTCTCTCTCTCTAGTGATAATGTTTTTTTTTTATTTTTGGTTCATGTTTGATAATTCTTTTGTAAAATTAAGAAAACTGCTGGCTATTATTTATTAATTTTATATTTTTAATAATGCTCTTCCAATATTTATACATACAAAATTACAAGACTAAAAAAATTAAATAAAAATGAAAACAAAATAAAATAAAAAATAAGATTAAAAAAATGTTTTACAATATTTTATGATTAACCTAATATTTGTTTATGATTTTTTAAAATAGTGAAAATAAATATAAAAATTGTTATCAAATATATTATAAACCTAATTATAAAACCTTTTACAAAAAAAATAAAATGCATAAATTAGAAATCAAAATCTCCATCAAACACAGTAAACAAAAACTCATTTGACTTAAAAAGAAGAGCATGGAAGAATAAATGAAGCACAAACCTTACAAGCTAGGAAGAGAGAACTCGGTATCAGGAGGATGAGCAGCAATCTGAGATCCTTCCATGCAATTACAAACCAACTACTAGGAGGATAACTCCCATATACAACAGCGATTAAGAAAGTATCTAAGAACTAAGAAGATTATAATTGCGAAACTATAGATCTATGATCAAAATGAACGTCTAGCAACTACATCACTATGATCAGATTAAACAAGGAAGCTAGAAATTCCCTTCCTAGCATTATCCCCTACAATAAATATACACAATCTCTATGCTGGATATGTCGCTACCCTTTAATCAATATTTCCTTGTTGCAAGCATGAATTATTCCCTGTCACTTTCAAACTGTGTTAGTATATGTCCATCTTTGAGCACAGAGAACAAAAAATGGGGACAATACGCACCAACACAAAAATGAGAAATTAAATTCTGGAACCATGTTGTCTCACCTCTTAGAAGTATTTTTATTCTGACTTTTATGTCCTCTGTCGTGTGAAAAAGGAATCTTTGATATCATCAGCGAGCTTTGCAGTCCTTCTAATAGCTGCAACAGCAAAAATAAAAACAATAAAAAATAATTCAGTCATGACGTTATCTTTTTAAAGGAAAGTACATGATGGCGACATAAGTAACAGTAGGAAAATACAAAAAGTATACATAAATAAACAAATATATTCTTACTCTAGATGTTGGCTGAATTTTACGATTAGATCTACGTGGTTCCACAGCTCCCGAAATTGTTTTTAGAGGGGTATCATTAGAAACTTTGCTTTCCTCTATTTTACCCAGCTTTCCACTAGCTGGTGCAAGTTTTCCTTTTGTCTGATAAGCTTTAGCACTTGATCTTTTTGATGAAGCATCGGATGGAGCAGCAGAAGAAAACATGATAGAGTTCTCTGCTGCTCCTTCAGTGGTAGGATAGGATCCGGTTTCAGTCAGGTCCTTATTTCCTGATGTGGTTCCAACTTGGCTTGTAGAATCCTTTGTCCTCGTACGGTCTTTAAAAGTTCGATCATTGTGAGCAGAAACTGCACTGGTTGAGAAGTAGTCTTTGCGAGGAATACTTCTAGCTGAAACAATTTGCTGATTCCCAGACTTAGCCACTCGTTTTTCCTTTGAATCGTTTTTAAAAGTATTTCTCAATCCCTGTCTTCCTGTTCCGCGTTGGATCAAGCTTGGGTTTGCTGGAACAATAGCCTCATTGGTCCCAGTAGCCTGATCTGAGACATAATGTTTGCTAACTTCCATAAACTTCCTCTTCTTTCCAGGTTTAGGAACACCAAATTTCACTCTTGGCCCCTCCTGTAGACCTGTTCGCATTGTTCTGGTTCCATAGGGCTTATTCTCGGTTCTTGTGTTCTTACCAATTTTAAATACTTTTTCATTTGAAGACAAATTCAACAACCTTGTTTCTTCGAGTTTACCCAAATCTACATCATTACAGTTTGAAGTCTTATCTTTCCCTTCAGCTTCCACAGCAGGGCTGCCTAACTTAGGTCTCTTTTCCTTGGGCATATCACTCTAAACACCAGATTTGCAGTTAAGAAAAATGTCATATTTGATCAAGTATAAACTCAAAGAAAGGTAGTACCTCTAGGGAAGAAACATTCCGCAAGTTGGACCATTCAACCCACTGCCCATTCTTCCAAGTGAGAGATGGACGAAGATGCCAAGCTTTAACAACAGATGTCACACCTTGAGCTGTATGTTCAATAACAAGCAAATGATTTGTTTGCAAATATCAACATCCTAAACAAGTATTAGAAGAATCCGGGAAAAAGAAAGTAGACAAACGAATCTAGAGAAAAGAAAGAGCAAATCCATAAATAAATATATAATTACCCGGAAAATTGACTGTTAATGAAGTTTCATCCTTTTTGTTCTTTTCAGTGATGACCCCTTCCCACCAGCTAAACATAAAATTAGCATTAGATGAGGTAAGCAATAAAATTAACTAATGACTATTCAAACAGTTAATATCATTGCAGAAAAAAGAAACTTTGCATAGCAGGTAAAAAATAGACTTAACAGAAACAGCATGTTTTCAAGTAAATACAGAAAATACATTTAACACTCTGAATTTTATGTCTAAACTTTAGACTGAGGCACCTTTATCCCTTCAACAAACCCCAAATTAGTGTTATCTACCCAAGACAAGCTCATACTATCATTAATCCATGATCATATATGCTACATAACACTGTTGCTGCTGTCAATAAAATACTTTTCTGCAATAGGAATGATTCTATTCCCTTCACAAGTCCCAACTTTCTCCTCCATTCAAAACCAAAGCATCCATTTGTCATATAACATGAGACACCATAATCTCATATACAGTACCAAAAACTACAATGGCATACTTGCAGCGTTCCAGATACACATTGCATTCAGTAAAAAAATAAAAAAAAAATCAATAATAAACAATTTTAGAAAAGGATCTTCATCACAAATTTATTTCTTTCGTTTTGTTCTCTTTGAGACGGGATTAACCCAACTAATACGTTACATCTCTGAATTCACAAGCACTCCTCGAAACACCACAAATATTAACATTCAAGATGCGCATTGTTGTAAAATGCTATTTTGAGGTGAGATAAGGCTTAAAAAAAATTAAAAAATTATGAGGTTATAGCCTCAGGTGAAAAATTAAGATTACATCAATTGAGGCTTTGGTCTCAAATTGTTCTTTTTTTAAGTTGGTTCATGGGTTACAAATAAAATCCTAACCCAGTTTCATAAAATTGAAAAATGTGGAAAATAATAGATAAGAAAAACAAAAAGAAGAAAATCATAATCTCATGAACAAACATAATTAGAGTTGCTTCCTTGATATTCTTTGGTCTTCCTTCATCTATCACTTTTCTTTTCCTTTGCCTCCAACAACTCCAAATTTTATCAATCACAAAGTTACAGTATTGCAAATCACATTACCGCTTCCCTCTAATTGACTATTTATATTTATATTTTTTCTACTACTCTAAGTTGATATTTAAGCAATAAATCTACAATTTGTATGATTTACTTCATGTGTTATATTGTTATTTTCATTATTAATTGCTTATATTAATATTTAAACATTATGTAAAGTAAAAGTTTGAGTAACTTTCCATGTTTTATTGATATTTATTGTTTATTGGATTAATAATTGTTTTTATTAATATTTTTAAGGCTTTTTAAAGTTAAAATTTGAGACTTATATTTCGAACCGCCTTAAGGCTTAAACCTTGCCTCACTTAAGAAAAACATCCCAATACTTAAATTAACCTTTTATAACATTGAGGATGCGTTTACTAATTCATACTAATTCATACTAGGCAAAAATTCATTCTCTTTATGTGTTTACTAAAGATTTACTAAAGAAGAGTAATGAATGGGAATAAAAATATTAATTTACTTAAATGCACTTTTAGAAGTAATAATAACTAATATAAAATAAAAAAATATTAAAATAAGAGATAATTATATGATTGTATATGTGAATTTGGGAAAGGGAATTAGGCGAATGTAGAAACAATCAATAGATATGACTCCCGATTTTGTAGGGCCTATGTTTATTTTCCACCATGTTTTTAAGAAGTAGACATGGGAATAAGAATGACTCCCTTTCCACTCATTCCCTATCCTTGTTAATAATCACCCTCAATTCTTTAATTAGCTTAACACATTTTACTTCCACAATATTTTTAGGCCTCATGCTAACATTATACGGAGAGATTAGCAATCTCAATCGCAATTATGTAACAAAAAAATATGCCTACAGCTATACCTGTCTGTTATCCATGCATCTACCATATCTCCGATTGACCACGTACGATCCCCCATAGCAGCTCGACGCCTTTTCCTTGTTCCTTCATAATGCACAGCAGCAATGGGGTGGGCCAATCGAATTTTGGGGGCCTCCTCTCCTTTGCTTTCAAGCTCTACCCATTCCTTCAGTTGCCCTCCCAAGCCTGTACAGATGCAATATCAAATGCATCAGACAAGAAATTTACATACAACATATCATGGCTTCAACCCACCACATGTACCCCTAATCCCAGAATTTAGAAAAAACAGAAGTTGTCACCTGACAGGCAAACTCTTTGCAGCAAATGATAACTATAATCATGGTGTGCAACTAAATGTACTGAAACTATGACTACACTAGATCTCTGAAATAGATATTAACTTGGAAGTTTAAAACTGTCACTTCAAATCAAAAGGATAACTGATACATGAGATATGTGTCTAATGACCACTTTTGGATACAATAGAGGGTTGTTACCTTCATCCAGATAAACCTCGGGGTAAGACACGTATGCTTTCCCATCTTTCATTCTCAGCACATTTGCTGCAAACCAAGCTGCTTTATGTCCATCACCATCTTTGAAAACCTGACATTTGAATGCAGTTAAAATTAACTTAAAAAACCATATATTAAACATTGAATGGAAAATTATACTTTTCACTAAAGAATGCACAAGAGTATCTCCAAATATAATAGGTGAATCTTTTGAGAAAACACTATCAATTTATAAAAAAAATCAAATGACAACTCTTTAGTAAAATTTAATCATTACAATTTCAGAGTACCTCTACTTGAGAGTCCTCCTTAATACTGTTACTTTTGAAGGTCCCTGTTGCCTTTTGGTGTTCATTCTCATCAAGGGGAGACGATTCTGATCCAATCTCAGATTCAAGGACTATGCTAATATTTTTAGATAAATCAGAAAATTTATGGTCTATCCTCCCTCCTGAACCTCTTTCGCCTGCCATTATGGACCCTGAAAGGACATCTGCGAGTCTTAAATGGTTATCTATTGGTTCCTTACCCACATCTGTCAAACTATCTGACTTCTCATTGGCAATGGTATGAGTTTCTCTCCTATCTGATAGTCTATCATTTGAATTCTTCTTCGAAATGTCTCCTAGTTCTCTAGAAACACCTTTAGATTGGTCTTTAATGATGTCAGTAGATTTAGTTGCAGGTTCGGATGATAATTGTGGCACTTTCCAATAACCTAGTGGACCAGCTTCCATTAATTCATGCAATGAAAAAGGATCACCCATAGCAACAATTGTTCCAGCTTGCGATACAGCTTCTGCTGCTATTTCAGCAGCTTTTACAATGGCATCCATATTTTCTGCTCGCTTTGAGGCAGCTGATGCAGCCTCAACCCTCCTCCTAGCAGCCTCCCTAGCCGCAGTAATTATTGAACTGGAACTGTGTGCTCCATCATCACTCCGCAAGATGGATGCAGGAGTAGCCTTTCCTACTGCATTCATCTCATAAGAAAATGTTGTTGATCTTCCATTAAAATTTCCATCAGTAGTTGAAATCATTGCTTCATCAGCCATTAATTTTGCTTGCAGTGCAGCATTTGATGCGACATTGGCAGCCGCAGCTGCTGCCTTTGCGACAGCAGCAGCAGCAGCCACTTGAACAGCAGCAGATTCTAATTTTGCTTCAGCATCTGATGTCAATCTAGAATTTTTCTGCTTATCCAACTCATTCCATATTTCTTGACAGTGACTAACAGCTGCAGCAGCAGATGCAGCTGCATCCTCCGCCTGCTTCCTTGTCTCCTTGAGTTTACCAAGAGTATCCTCAGATAAAGTAGACAATTGCAGAAAAACATGGTCTAATTTTTTGAGGTTATCAGTGGAAGACGCTTGAGAAACAGGAAAAATCATTTTCTCTGACATGACTTTAGACACAAAAGGAGTGGGCGCTGAGGTTTTCACAGAGACAGACATAGGCAAACTACTAGGCAGAACAGGTTCTACAACAGGTTGAGGTTGAGATAGAGGTTGCAAAACAATTTGATCACGTTCCTCAGGAACTGAACTCTTTTTTCTTTTTCTAGGTTTTGGACCAACAGCCTGCTGCACGGAGGATGTCAATGCCTTTTTTGACTCAATCACGGAAGTGGGCCTTGCTATCCCACTTCTCATATCTCCCGTATGAACTATTGGACCAGAAAAAACAAGCTTTGTGGCAGATGCATGTGGTGTTGATGTTTCCTTTACAGGATCCAATTGAACTGGTTCTATGCTAGGATGTGCTGAAAATCGAGTACTAGCCTCTTGTAGGAAAGACTGAGGAGAGGCAACCCAGGGACCCCGAAAAGAAGCTTGGGACATCCATGGTGCATTATTCCCAACAAAGCTCCTTGTGGGTGGTGTCTGAAAAGGATGCAGTGGCGAAAGAGATTGTTGATAATTTGAAACAGAACCTCTTGGCCTAGCACCCGAATGGAGCGTACCACCAACTAAGGTGGGAACGCTCCAAAGTGGAGAAGAAAGGGGAATCGTAGGGCTTATAATTGTTTGTGTACCGTTCATGCTGGATTGACCCGCAGGTGAGAAGATATCTTTACTTTGAAGAGAAATTTGTCTAGTTACTTCGTCTGAAGCCTTTTTACCTGCAGATATCATTCCAATAGTACAGTAAAACATATGACCAAGCTAATGAAGAATAAATCTTTATCCAGAGAAATACCAGATTGGGGACGTAAAGGGGTCTCTGGATCAATGGAAGTAGTTTTTTGACCAAGTAATCTCTCAAAGCATGTACACCAAGCGTTCTCCCACATACTCCTGCCACCATCTATAGGTACCACATCCAGAAATTTATGTCAGAGTCACACAAAAAGGGATGACATTCTGATTTTTAAAAAAAATTAAAAAAAGAGAGAAGAGGAAAAGCAACCAACCAGGTCCTCCAAATGCTGACACCATGTGTGCTTCTTCAGGTGCTATCCCTTGACTGCAGAAAGGAAATATGAACATAAACTTAGATAAAAAAAAACTTAAATGTTTTTATTCCACTGCAAAATCCAATTAACTTTTCCCCCTTCCAACAGTAAAACCTCCAATGGCTTAGCTCTTTGTTCCTCATCATTCAAAAGTTGATATAAGATGATCCAACAACTCAAAAAAAGGTCTTCGTATTTAAACTTCAAACAGGAGCTGTGCCAATATCACAGCCATTATCCTTCGCTTTCATCTGAATAATAGATACAATAGATGGAATTGGAGTAACATGAAGTCCCAAAATAATGTACAACCATCAAATGACAACCCAACTAAAAGTTCTCAACTTTTCCTTGTGTTCTCTTTCTCATTAGATGACTACTTAAAAGATTCTAATTTTATTCCTTTCTTAACCTTTTAACAATGCTTTCATATTTGGAGTTAGCTCATTATCTTGTTCTCTATTCATTTATTTTCCCTTATATTTGATTAAGGAACCTCTCTCTTTCAAGTACTATGTTTGTCCCACAGTAATTTTACCATTTATTTTTTTAGTTTTACTTATTGAATAACATATATGGGATATGAAAGCAGGACTCACATTAAAGCCCCATATACAAATATCTGGGCACGTAGTTGCACTTGTTGCAAATCTGTAAAAGGCTGTTGGAGAAGTACAAATTGTGAACCAGAAGCGTTCAAATCTGGCAGACCAGATGTTGAAGCCGCAGCAACAAAGCATGATTTTGTGTTACTGCCTTCCGTATGTCCATAGCCTTGCATCTCATTTGATTTCATAAGCTGGAAAGTCCCGCAGGTGCTTGGAGAAACATTGCTAAATTTGTCCCCTCCATCTGATTTAATGGATATTTCCTTCAACTGGATTCCCTTTTTATCTTTTCCTGCTGCCTTGGCAGATGATCGTCTTGCTTTAGTCTCTGGGGTACCTTTAGCGCGATGGTGGATAGCCTCTGCACAAGATGCTAATGGATTTGACTGAGAAATAGCAGGTGTTGTTGTCTTAGGGTCCAGTCTGCCTAAGCCAGAATTTGAAGATCTCTGTGAAACCTTCAAAAAAATAGCTACAAGGTAAATGCCCGTCTAAATTAAAACTTGTGATAAGATCTATAGCAAGAGTTCCCTAATCCCCTTCTCAAACAAAGGCAACCAAAATATTAAGGAAAAAAAAGAGTTGTAAATATATGGAAATAACTAATGCATTGTGAAAATATACTTTAGGAGCTGAAACGTCAGAAAATGATTTCCCATCTCCTTTCGGATATTCCACAATTGAGCTGATGTCAACACTGCCACTTCCATTGTCTTTTGACACTTCATTTCCTTTTGTTTCATGGGTATTCAACAACCCATGGTTAGCACCACCCTCAATAACCTCAATGACTGGGGCTTTCTTATTTGTAGAGACCTTTTCAAGTGTACCATGAGCAGGCTTGGATGAAACACAAACTGCTTTATTACAATCAACAGAACCACCTGGGTCTTTTTGCAAGTCAGATTGCATATCCAGAGCTTTTCCTGCGAATTATGCACAGTAAACATAATAAAAACACAATAAAAGCAGACAAACACACATAATTTCCTGAAAGATGAAATCCAAGTACTACAGCCAAAAATCCTCAGCTAGCTATAGCAATCATAGAATTGGACAATTACCCAAAATTCAAAATCCAAAGCAACTTCAATCAAGAATCTACTTTTTTCCCTTCTTTAACAATGTAGTAAATAAGATGCATGCTTAAATGCATTTCTTTAAGTACATTGATGAATGTCAAATTCGAAATAAGGTTTCTTTCAACAATTCTCAATATATAACCTTGGGGAAAAAAGAATATAATAGAAGGTAGAGTAATCTTACTCTTTTTGGACTGGTGATACATGTGACAGCATATTAATTAGAAATTGGAAATTCTATGTATCTAAACACATTCCACTTCTTTCTAGACATATTTAAAATAAAAGAAAATTATTAATTTTAATCTCCATTTTCTATTAAATTTTGGTATCCAAGAATTTTTCCCAACTTGTTCTCAGACTTCCCCAAAACTGCATAAGCAATTAAGCTCTTGAGAAGCATCTCAGACCACAGTACAAATACGTTGGTGCTATTTCCTATATATATACAGACCCACACACAAGCATAATCCATCCTAATTTATTAACATAACACTTTCCCCCCCCCCAAAAAAAAAAAAGAGGAATATAACGAAGGGGAGCAAATAATGAAAGTTGACAAAGTCTCCATAGAATGCATGACTCACTATTGTCACTTCGCTCGCTAGTTTGCCCAGAATTCTTATCTTTAGAGACTAGAATGGCTTCACTACCTTGAAATTTTAGCACATCAATGCATATTTCCTCCAGCAATACAGGCCCAAGTTGAGTGTGTGTCTCATCATTATTTGTTGCACTTTCTGCAACAAAGTGGATATTAGTCAAGATATGAATCTTGCATCACAGATCAGATCCATGAAACTATACATTTTCTGGAAATTTCAAACTAGCTAAAACATCATAAAGAAAAGAAAAAATATTTATCTAAAGGAAAACATTTAAAAGAGCAGTGACCTTATCTTCAAAAAGGAAATATTGACCAACATGTTTACATAGAATGCCTTTGAAAGCACAAAAAAAAAAAAATCCCTACTGTCTATCAATTGAATAATACAAACAGAAAGAGCAAATAATAAATAAAATAATGTCCTCCAGTGAGAGCATAAAGATTTCAGATTAGCCCCAATCTACATGTTTTCTAGCAAATGGAAACAAAAACTACAAATTATCACCTGCAGCATCTTTAGATTTCTCTTTAATGCATTTTTCAGCAGTTGCTCCAATCTTATTTTGAGTTAAATTCGTTTTTTCAATAACATCACCATCTTTTTCAGAAGCATCAATGGAAACAGGACACCTATTCATCTCCTTTGTTTCCCGTTCCTTGACTTCACTTGTCTCTTGTTCTTGAGGTACTTTTTGGGTTCCTGCACAACAGTAATAGTCCATTGGAAGACTGGTCTTATGATTCGCGTAATAGATCTCCAACATTATTATATGACAGACCTGCTTCAGCTTCAGACATGAGGCCTTGCCCAGTTTCTACTTGAGAAGATGCAATAGAATATGATAAACTAGCTTCTGTCATGGCAGCTTCGTCAGTCCTTTCCAACTGGATCAAGTCTAAACCTGTAGATGATGTCATATGATCCTCCTTAGGGTCCACATCCATTTTGACACCATTTTTGAAAGGCAAAGGAGCAGCATCACTTGCAAAAGAGGAAGCTAAGTTGGAATTCTCCAGCATAACATCTTTCACTACAAAAAGGAAAGATAAGGAAGGAGTAAAAGGAAGCTACTAAACTCTGTGGATAATGATTTAAGCTCCATCATAATGAAGAATCAATTTGTAAACTACCTGATTCACTACCAGAAGTAATTGAATGATGTAACTCTGAAACAACTAGATCATCTTGTGTAATGCCTTCACCAAAAGATGATGAGCCAACTCCCTGGTCCATAGGTTCACCCACCTTGCTATCATCTTTACCATAATCACCAGACAACCTTGTAACCTTTCTGACATTAACAGAAACATCTTGACTATGAGAATCAACGCCCAAGCACCTTGTAACATCCTCATTTTTGTGTGCAGCTTCACTCATAATAGAGGGAGAAACTTGGTCTTCAGAAATCGAGGTCTCTCTGGAAACTTCCAATGAATCATGAACACCCTTTGAGTCCCCAGTGACATGATTTTCACAATGCACGTCAGATGAAAATTTTGCAATTCTTATTAAAGAAATACCTCCCCCATGACTGCTGCTGATTTCATGCCCTTCACCCTCAGGGACATTTGCATCTTCAACCAATGGTAAAGTTACTTCAGTCGTGCCAAGTAAACTAGAATTATTTAGTGGTTTACCACTTCCCAACACTTCCTTGTTTCTGATCTCTTCATGTGTTGCCTTAACAACATCATCCATTACTGGTTCTAAACGCGATGGGGTTTTAACATCAACATGCCTCACAAACTGAGAGTCACTTCTGGACTCTGATGGTAACTCTTGCTCACTAACTTCGTTAGGCTGATCGCTAAAAAAATCAGTACCTTTACCAAGTATCACATCTTCACACTTGTGGATCGCAACTGAACTTGTACAAAATGGACTAGTGCTAGATCTAACCACCAGATGCTGATCAGTATGATCCATGACCACATAATTAGAAGGTTCCTCTGCATTAATCATGCTAATTTCAGTAGCACCTACTTCTACAACATTTTCCACCTTGGAGGCCAAACTGTCAGGTTTAACATCATGACAAGTACAATTATCTATTACATCTCTAACAACATTCTTATTATCTGTTTCAGGCTCTTCTTCAGAGATATGACAACCTGGATAATCATTATCAACATCTTTTACCTGATGTTGGTCACCTTCATAATTCAACTGAGTACTGTCTGGAGCATGACCATGCGCAAAAGTGACTACATCATCAACTTGCATTCCTAAAGCAAATGTACTTTCTTGAGACTTAACATCGAGATGTTCTTTAGCTGAAGAATCACCTTTCACTCTATTATCATCATCGGACCTCCTATCAGCAAAATTAGTGTCCTCAGATGGGCCACAGCTTTCACTAACAGTATCTAGCAACAGGTCAGTTGAACTCCCCTCCATAAGTAACTCATCTTGTAGAATTTGTACAGACTCTTCTACATGAGGCTGCCCGGAAAAGGCTCTATGAGTCACATTTGAAGATAGTGTAGACCGTAAACCTGTAACATCCTGTGGTTTGGAACGAATGTCATCATCATTCTTCAATCTAGGCTCCATTTGCTTTGTTAAGCAACACAGTTCATCACAGGCATCTAAATTCAATATGACAGTTTCTGAAGGGATTACTTCTTCTTGGCCAACAGACTTAAGTAACATTTCCACAGATTCAGAGGAAGTGGCCTCTGACCAAACATTGTTGCACCTTGAAATGGAGCAAGATTCTGCTGCACTTGAACTGAATTCTATCCCACTACCTCCACGGGAGAAATTCCCAATCCAGTGGTTGTTTTCGTTGTTCTCAATGCCAAGGAAAACCTCAGTTTCAACCAAACTATCAAACTTCCGCTGCCCCTGGAGGCTGTCATCAAATTCAAACTTTGGAAGAGCATATGTAGGCAAAACTGGAGGATATTTGTGGTTTCCTTCCCCAGCTAAATGAAGATTTTGGCTATGAAAATCATTGTCTTCATAATCCATGGGTTTATCCCTACAGGGAAAAAAATTAAAGATAGAGAGAGAACACAAGGACATAAATAATGTAGCATGAATCACAAATGTAGATACAGTAATGTCGAGAAAAAGGGATACATTGTCATAGAACAAATTGCAGTAGTAAAGTTTTCCATGCTAGAACTCTAGCAACCGAAATAAGAGGCAGAATTTTACTTAATACAAATAACAAAACATAGAAAATATTTTTACTTACCTTGATGATTAATGTTAATAATATGCTGAACACATCAAAATTTAAAAAAAAAAGAGAGAGATTCCTTTAGAAAATATCCTCGGACAGAAGAAATAAATTATTTAAAGTGAAAAATAAAAGGTGAATCCTTCAGAAGAACCAGCATGCTCCCTAAAAATAAGATCATGAAGCCAGAAACTTTATGGTTCCAATGAACAAGATCAAGGAGCTGAAAACTTATAGCCAAATGGAGTTTCAGTCACACTTAGTTTGCACGTAAAAAAATCAATTTATTGAAATCTCAAACTCCAAGTAAAACAAACAATCCCCACTCAGGAAACATAAAACAATAGGAAGAAGGAATTTTATAAGATTAGATTATCTTTTTTTCCCTCATCAGAAAGTAATAAATCAGCATGCAAAAATTTCTTAGAATAAAATATAAAAACAGGCACTGGAATTCCAAATAGAAATCTGTTGGAGTTTCTTGA
This sequence comes from Hippophae gyantsensis, assembly GCA_030763125.1. Taxonomy (NCBI): domain Eukaryota; kingdom Viridiplantae; phylum Streptophyta; class Magnoliopsida; order Rosales; family Elaeagnaceae; genus Hippophae; species Hippophae gyantsensis. The sequence goes on from CM061030.1 coordinate 2,996,691, forward strand.
GTATTCATTCAGCTGAACAATTAACTTAGCTTCATGAATTCTCACACTATAGAGAGAGAGAGAGAGAGAGAATATTTGTACAAAAATCAACTATAGGATGGTAGGAGTTATTCCCAGCAAAAGCAATTAGTTCGGTCGGCTGAATTTATATTTGCATAAATTGTTATTACTAAGGAGCAGTGATAGTTGGAGCAATTATAGAGAGGGAGAGAAAGAACAGATGAACAGAAAATGAAGGTGATGAATGATACTTGCATATTGAATGTAGTGAGTACACATCTTGATATAGAATACAAGAGGAAGGGCTGTAGTGTGAACACACAACAGCCAAGCTAACAAACTCCCCATGTGCTCTAACACATATCATAACCGAATGCTAGGGGCTGGAAATTATCTGTGAGGTTTTGTAACAGACTTCAGTCCAACACCCACCCATAAGCTCATGGTCTTGTCATGACTGAGATTAGTTCTCAATTCTTGAAATCTAATGCAAGGGAGTACTTTGATATAATATCAGTAGTTTGCTCTTGAGTAGGAGTATACTCAATTTGAATTGAGCCAGCCATTAGTTTTTCTCTAATGAAGTGGAAGTCGATTTCTATATATTTTGTACATGCATGGTATACAGGATTTTTGGCAAGAAAGTTAACACTAATGTTGTTACAATAAATGACTAGAGTGTCTTGCAATAACTTTTTGCTTTCCCGAATGCCATGCTATCAGTGAATGGCCAAGATAAACACGGTAGCTTGTTGGTCTTCTATCAACGTGGCATGATACACAATCTGCATCTGTGTAAGCTGTGACAGATTGACACCGTGACTTGTGGAGCATTAGGCCATGATTAGGTGTTCCTTTAAGGTATCTCAACAACCTTTTTACAGAAACCCAATGAGCATCAATTGGATTGTATAAATACTGGCATAATTTGTTCATCGAGAAGCTTATTTTTGGCCTTATTAGGGTACAATATTGTAAAGCTCCAATCACAATGTGATACAAGGTTGCATCAGTAATTGGTTGTTCATCTTACTTAGTGAGTACTTGACCAACCAACGCGGGTGTAGCTACTGGCTTGGAATCATTTAATTGAACTTTACCCAAGAGATCTCGAATGTACTTGTGTTGATTCAAGCGAAGCTCGTCATTATTTTGTGTAACTTCTAATCCCAAAAAGTAACTCAGTTCTCCCCAATCTTTAAGAGAAATTACAGAATTCAATTTTTCAATCAAGTAACCAATGAACTCAGCATTGTTCCCTGTGACAAGCATATTATCAACGTAGATACGCAGCACCACAAAGATTCCATAGTTACTAAAAATCATCATAGATGCATCTAAATTAGAACATGCAAAGCCTTATTCAGTTAGGCAACCACTCAACTTGACATACCAAGCTGGAGGAGCTTATTTAAGGCCATATATTGCTTTCTTGAGTCGACAAACATGTCTAGGAAACTGCTCACTTTCAAAGCCCTTAGGTTGTGCAATATACACTTCCTCAACAATATCCCCATGGAAATGATGTATTGACATCTAATTGTCAGATAGGCCAGTTCTAAAAGAGTGCTAAACTCAATACAACACGAATTGTAGTTGGCTTTACAAAAGGAGAAAAGGTTTTTGTATAATCCAAGCCCTCTCTTTGTTGAAACCCCTTAGTAACTACCCTAGACTTATAATTGTCTAATGATATGTCAGCCTTGAGTTTGGTGCGAAACACCCATTTGTTTCCTATGGTCTTACTGTCGTTAAGTGAAGGAACAAGTTCCATTTTTAATCAACGATTTATACTCACATTACATGGCATGTTTCCATTTAGGGATGAGCAAAGCTTCCTTAACTTAAGAGAGTTCAGGTAGAATTTCTGTGAGAAAATCTTTTGGTTTGAAGATGCCTTCCTTAGCTTGTGTAAGCATGTTATGAGTATTGTAAGGATGAGGTAACTAGTGTGATAAAGGACGTGAGATATTAGAGACATGAGGATCTGTAACAGATGTCAATGTGTCAGTCGCCTTAATAGTAGAAGTTAAATCAAGATGACATATAGGCAAGTCAACTGACAATTTAATGCCAACTAGATCAAAAACATTAACAAAGGTAAGAGGGGTAGAATCCTCTAAGGTGGAGAAAGGAACAGATAAAGAATCAAAAGGACAAGGTGATGAAGTTGTATCAAGTATAGTTTGTAACGGTATAGATACTTTGGTGCCTTAGTGAGGAGTACTAGGATGAAGAGATATGTGTATTGGACTGGGAGAAGATGTACCTGGTGAACGACTAGGGAATTTGTGGTTTGATTAACAAAAGGAAGAATATCAAGTATAGGTGCTAAAAGAGCATTATACACATTTATGAGAGGATCTTGAAAGAATTGAGACAAAGAATGGTGAGCCTGTAGATTGAGTATTAGCAGGTATGTTTGTATTAGGATTAGATGGACCATTTGTGCCGTTTGAAGTTAGGTAAAGGAACGATGTTTCATGGAATCGAACATGAAAGGAAGCATGTATCTTGCCTGGGGAGGGTTCAAGGCATCAAAACCCTTTGTGAGCTGTGGCATATCCTAAGAAAACACAGGGGAGAGATCTAGGCTCAAGTTTTGTATTATTATAATGTCTCAAATAGGGAAAGCACATACATCCAAAAAATTTGAGGTGAAAGTAGTCAAGTTTGGCTTTGTTTAAACTTTTAAAAGGACTGGAAAACCTCAAAGTTTTTTATGGCAATCTATTGATAAGATAAACAGCTATTTTAAAACTATAATAAGTTCAGTACCACCATCGCTTTGTAACTGTTTGATAGTAGTATTGAATTTTCTTTGTCCCATTGCTTTGAAATGTAAGAAAATAGACGCAACTTGACTCTTGTTGCTAAGCAAATAAATACATTGGTACTATGAGCAATCATCAACAAACAACAAAAAATATTTCATCTTCTATTTAGTATTTACCAACCCCCATGTATCAACATGAATGATGTCAAAGACATTGGCAAATTTAGTGTGCACATTAATATAGGCAGTTTATGGAACTTTCCTAATTAACATGCACTACATAGTTCTTGTAAAGCATGTGGTTTTAAAACCTTATTAATGCTATGTACAACATGCTATATAACAGACAAATGTGGATGTCCAAGTCAATCATGCAACAATCCTCCACTGAGTCCATTATTATTGCAAAGGATATTGTTGTGTTCAGGTTGACAACGCCCAGAGGTGACTCTACACAGCCCCCTATCAAAATAGTAATCTTGGCTTCACACAAAAAGTGTTAAGAAAGAACTCAACTAAAACATTATTATCCTCACATAATTTCTTAATAGAAATTAAGTTTTTCTCAAAGTGGGGTACACATAATAAGTTCTGTAAACGTAGGGTACGAGATGCACAAACTAAATGAGCATGGCCAACATAAGTAACAGGATTTGGGTGCCATTACCTAGCATGAAAAAAGCATCACCATCAAAAGTTGTTGCTTGATGAAGAAGTTGAGATTCAGATGTGAGATGATGAGTTGCTCCTATATCCATGAACCATTGTTGATGATCAACGAATTGAGGTGATGTGCATGCAAGAAAGGCTTGTGGATGTTGTTTAGATGGTGAGGAAAAACGATTTAGTGGATACACTATCACTAAGTCCATGGCATGTTCTTGTGAGCCACCAATCACACTGGTTTCTTGCAATTTAGTTAAATGAGATTGAGGTCTCCATGCATCCCTTTACGGTGAATTAGCATTAGGACAACTGTTTTTTGATTGATTGTACCTGAAATAACACCTTGCTATAGTGTGTCCCATTTTTTGCAAATTTGACATTGTATGTGCTCAAAAATTTTATTCTTGTCAAGATCTAATTCAATGCTTGGTGTTGTGTTACCAGAAGACTAAGATAGGGAAGGTTTGGTAGGTAAATTCATAAATGGTGAATTAGGCTAATGATTATGAGAAGGAGGTTGATGATTTCCAATGTAGACAGTTTTGATATGTTTGACATAATTGTATGGATAATTTCACGATCAGTAAAATTCATTCGTTCTCTTTGTCTCTCATGTATGTGCATTCGAGTAAAGAGTTTATCAGAGAAATCACACATCTCTTGCTTGTGATATTTGTCACAAGTGAGGTATAGCTAGACTCTGGGCCACCAATGACATATAGCATTTGTTCTCTTTCAGAAATAACATCTCCAACAGCCATATATGATCTAATAGATCCTTGGCCATACTTACATATTCTTCCATAGATTTTGTTCCTTTCCTAAGAGATTGAAGATGCCAACAAAGATCAAGGAGTCTGGACTGAGAATCATCATTGAATAATTTAACAAAAACAATCCAGTACTCCTTTGTTGTGGTTTTGTCAATTAGGTGTTTAAGAAATCCAAATGTAACTGAACAATAGATCCAGTTCTTAATAGCATTATCTTGTCTATTCCATACGCTAGAGTCAGGATTTTCTCCAATTACCTCACATATTCGTGTACCGCCATTATCATCAAGGATTGAAATTTGTTTCTTGCAAGTATTGAGCAGGTGCTATTGTTGTTTCATCAATCAGAGATTGGAGTCCATAAACTGCAATAACTTGTCATAGCTGCTCTCTCCATATAAGGTAATTTGTTTCATCTAGTTTTATTAAAAAACTGGATTGATTGCGTACATAGGTAACTGTTGTTGAAATTGTGCAGGTGATGAACCTCCATTGTTGTTTTGCTGTGATATTTGATGATCTGAATTGATCTTCGAAATAACAAGAGTTGCGAAAGCTAGAGAATGAAATAATGATGGTGATGAAGCCATAGCTGAATGCTATGGCTCTGATACCATGATAATTGGAACAATTATAAAGAGGGAGAGAATGAACAGATGAACAGAAAATGAAGGTGATTAATAATACTTGCATATTGAATGTAGTGAGTACACATCTTTATATAGAATACAAGAGGCAGTGATGTAGTGTGAACACACAATTGCCAAGCTAACAAACTCTCTATGTGCTCTAACAAATATCATAACCGAATGCTAGGGGCTATGGAAAATATCTGTGAGGTTTTGTAACGGACTTCAGCCCAACAAGCAGTATTCCTCAAAATCAAAATTCAGAAATTCTTATTTCCTACTATTTCCTTATACAAGTTCCCATTTACATAACGTTATCAAGACCAACCATGAGATCATTAAGATGCGCCTCTTTCTGGAGCATAAATACTCCTAATCAATTAGCAATGGCCATTGGCATACATATCAAAGGATTTCCAAAAGAAATTTCCCAGCAATTTAAACATAATATTTTCAAGGGCCTACTAATTTCCGTTCTACAATCAACGAGTCTGACTGATAAATAGTACTTGAACCAAGCAAAAAAAATGTGTATTTACACCACAAAAATATAACACTGCCATAAATTTAAAAACCATTTGGCTCTTCGCCTCAAGTACAAAAAGAGGGGAAGATAACTTTCGATACTCGCCTTTCAAAACAAATCAGATAAGTTCTTCGACCTAATTACATAGATGTTACCTATACTTTATAAAACAAAAGAGGAAATGAACAGTACCATAAGAAGTAAGACTAGAGACGCTACCTCCCTCCATTCGGCGACAAAATGGAGCCCGATTGACCTCTCAACTGCTCTTCAAACGCATGTTCATCTACTGTTTGAACAAACCCTGGCATCAGTCCTATTCCTCAACTACTATAACCTGACACAAACAAGAAAACACTACAAACCCTAACTGTTCATGGTTTCCAGATGTTGTAAACTCACCGCAGTCTTCGACCTTCTGTAAGATTTAGAAAAGGGTTCCGGCGAAATAGATGGCGATAGCGGGAAACACTGAGCAAAACGACGACAAAGAGAGAAAAGGCGGTAGAGATAGAGAGAGAATTCGTATTACGGTGCGTAGATGTGTGTTTGTCTATGTGAGATTCTCTCTCTCTTTTCTTTTTTTTATTGGTCGGAGTGTGAGACTTTATTTTTTACTTTGTTTTTCGTGTTTGTTTTAAATATTTATTAAAAACACTTTAAATATTAAAATCATACCGTAAATATCTTTAAATTTAAATTAATATAATTAAATAATAAATTTTTAAGTATAAAAATAACATAAAGAATAAAAATTAAGAAATCAATAAATTATAGATTAAAAACACAAAAACATATTTTTCATACTAAATAATAATTAACAAAAAAAGTTAAAAGAAATACAAAAAATAAAAATAATCTTAAGAAACAAATCAAATATTCATCATTTTTAAAGATAATATGTACTTTATTATATAATAAATAAATATTAATATTACAGACATAAAATGAAGATATGATATATCAATAATTTACAAATAAATTATTATAGATAAATTATCAAAAAAATTCCAAAAAGATAAAATAAAAATTGAAAACATCAATTTAAGAAAAATCTAAATATTAATAAAATCACGTTTTAAAAAAATAATTGATACACCAATAAAACTAACATTTTATATAATATAATTATAAAAAAGAAATATGATTTACTATGAATGACTTTATATCTTAAGTTTGTCTTTAATATTAATAATAATAACTTAAATCAATTATTAAGATTAACTCGTGAATTTGAATAGAAAATCTGATCAAATAAAAAACTATCAATTCTTGATACATTACATAGTATGATATTCATTAACAAACAGTAATAATAGTTCAATATATAAATAAAATGAATTCATATAAATAAATAAGAAATTAAAAAATTTAGACAAATAATAAAAATATAAATATTAACCTAATTTGAAATACCTAAAGATGAAATCTAGATGTTAAAGAAAAAAATGTAATATACTAAAAAAATTAATATACCATAAATATAATTTACAAATAATCAAATTAAAATATGAAATAAAGAAATCAAAAATCTTATCCATAGAATAATTAAAAAAATTGATAAATTGTAAAGTAAAAATATCTTTAAGATCTTAAATAGCATATTATAAATAATATAATTATAAAATAATGGTACATTAATAAGTATAACAAATAATCAAAAAACTATAATGAAAACCTTAATTCGTTTAGAAGAAAAATAATTTTTTTACAAAATATAAATAAAATCTAAAAAAAAACTTATTAAGGAAATAAGACAAAATATTTATGACAATATATTACAATTAGACATTCTAAAAAGAGATATAATAGAATGATTAAAAGAATAACCATCAAAAATATATTTGAGAATGATTCCTATAATGAAAAGAAAATAAAAATAAAAATTTATAATTTTAATCTAATAGAATATATAAAATAATTAGCATATCAATTTATGAATTATAGAAATAAAGAAATACTAACATTAATAAGTCTGTTAACATCGACAATTAATGAATCATGAAAGCACTATGAACAAAAATATGCTCTAATAAAGAAGATGATAGTATGATAATAATAAGTTAAATAGATTATGAATCAAAAAAATTTAAAATTAAACAAAAATAAACATTATAATGCCTCATCTAATTCAAGGAAAAACTTATGATCCTCACATAAATAAAATAAATAGAAAAACACTAGATGAGCCTAATCCTTCAAATAAGATAAAACAACAATCAAAAATGAAATAATGATTATACTAGAGTATTATAGGATCTATACCACTAGAATTTAAATTTCATAAAAATAAAAAAAATTGAATATCTAGACTTAGATTGTATCAAAGATAGAAAAAGACATTAGATGAATGGGCTAGTACAATGAGTGTACTATTTCAAACATCTAAAACTACTAGTACAAACCCATCAATTTATAGAGTATTAATAAACCATAAAATGCATTAAAATGCTAAAGTATGGTTTAGTAATCTATCACATGATATACACCTTACAGTGCAAGGAGAATCTGCAATAGAAAAACATTAAATGAAATATATAAAAAGTTAATAGGAGAAGATAAATGAAACTATAAATAAATGAGGCTAAATGGTATTTAGTAAATATGAAAATATGTGTTATGTGTTGCATAAATTATTTTATATATGAATATAAAATGTATTATCACAAAATACCTAAAATACAAAAACAACAATTTAAGAAAATGTTTTATCAAAAGTTACCAATAACTCTATATAAAACTCTTGAAGAAAGTTGGAGAAATAGAAATACTACAACAACAATACATGATACTCTAAGAGGAAAAATAAAAGAACTAAAATCTTAAATAATTTTACAATACCAAAGAAGAAATAACTATAATTATGCTAAATAAAATTATAAAATATAATGTGATAGTTAATAATATCCAAATATTAGAAAAGTATGGATATAATACAAAGCCTTGCAAACAAGAATATAAAAAATTTCAAAAAATATAAATTCATAAAACAAGATTTTTAATATAGTAGAAAACATAACCAAGAATCTTATAAAAAAATATATTTTCAAAGAAAAAATTCCACAAAAAATAAAATTATTATTTATCAAACAATAAAACTTGTAGGTGTTAAATATGTAATGAGAAAGTTTATTATGCCAATGAATGCCTTAATAGTTTCACACCCATAAAAATGAATATAAGAACAACTTAAAAAAACTAGAACAAGCCTATAAGATGGAAACAAAATCCATAGAAGAATTAGACATTAATAAAACATAATCAATATACTTAATGAGTGAAATGGAAGAAAAAGAAACAACTAAAGATGAATAACTTATACAACATAAACAATCCTAATATTACTTACATAAAAATAGGATGCAAATTCAAATGATATAATATATATCATTTGCATGCTTACATAAATACTAGAGTAAGTATGTGTGTAGCAAATATATATGTATTCTCACAAGAATTTTAGATTACAACCCTAAAGGAATTGATAATAAGAATAACAAATAATACAATAATTAACCTTAATAAAATTATAAAAATATTAATATTATAATATACGGAGGTAATTTTCATATTCCTTCTATATATCAACATGAAATGAGAATTGATTTTTTGATACGAAATAACTTCTTAAACTTACATCAACTATTGACACAATATATAGATAAGTATAACAAAATTAGAAAGAAAAACAATATATATTTCAAATGTTATAAATTCTAAAAGTGTCATCAGAATAGTTTATTGAGCAACATAAAAAGCAAAAAACATCATGAGATGTATCAAAAACATAAATCACATTTAAAAAATATAAGAAAATTACAATATGAAGATGATTTAGAATTTAATAATCAAGAAAATCCATCTTAAAATAAATACAAGAAGATAAGACATTATTAGAAATAAAGAAATTATTTAAGATAGTAAGCTTGGAAATATTCTAGATCCAACTATTAATAAGTTTAAATACGCAACAAGTATAAAATTAAAATACCTTAATAAAGTTATAAGAGTAAAACCTATGATTTACACTTTAGAAGACCGAGAAGAATTCAGTATACAAATTCAAAAACTTTTAAAACTAAAAGTAATTGAACCAAACATGAGTATACACTCAAGTCCAACATTTTTGGTAGAGAAAGAAGTTGAAAAAAACGAGGAAAGAAAATAATGATGATAAATTTCAAATTACTAAATAAAAAACAATATATGATAGATATTTTATCTCTAAGAATGAAAAATTATTATCTTTAATCAAAATAAATAAATATTTTCTTAGTTTTGATTACAAGAGATAAATCTGACAGATCATATTATATAAAAAATCTCAACTATTAATAGCCTCTAATTGTCCACAAGGGGTAATTTTAATGGACTATTATATCCTTTGAATGAAAATAGGTATCAGGAATATTTCAAATATATACAGACAATATTTTTAAAGAATATTACTATTTTGTTGTGTATATTGATGATAATATTAATCATCATTATCGAGACATATTAAAAATCTTAACAAAATGTAAGAAATAAAGAATAATATTGTATGAGAAAAGGTAGTATTAGCACAATAAATAATTAATATTTAGGATTTAAACTGAAAGATGAAAAACACCACCTTCAACCTTTATAACGATTTTTTAGTGTTATTACTCACAAAAATCAGTTACAAATATTTTTAGGATATTTAAAATATATGGAATCATATATTAGGAAATTAGCATGAATGAGAAAACCTTTGCAATTAAATCTCAAGAAATATTATATCTAAAAATGGATTGATCAAGATACTTAGTAGAAAAAATGAAAGTACTTGTAAGAAATTTACCGACACTTTACCATTCGGGACCAGATGATAAAATGATAACTATTATAATAAAGATTATTTAAGTTAGGATTTAAAGTTATTTTTTTCTTAAAACTGACTTATACATAATTTTAATTCGGTATGCTCGTAAATCGACTTAAAATTTAAAGTTAATTCATGTTAAAAACCAACTTTAAATAGACTTGAAATTAAAAAATATTAAAAAGATAAAAAAATAACATTAGTTGATGTGTATAACTGACGCTACACGTGGCAAGTAGCGTTAGTTGTACATATCAATCAACCTGTAATTTTGCTTCGGTTGATATATACAACTGACGCTACACATAGCTTTGCATCGGTTGATGTGTACAATCGATGCTACTTGCCATATGTAGTGTTGGTTATCACGTCCATCGATGCGTAACGAGCTGTGTCGGTTCTACCTATCAATCGATGCTACACGTGGCTTGAGTCGGTTGATACGTAGAACCGACTCTAAGTGTTTTTTTTTCTTTTTCCTTCTTCCTCCCCTCAAATGTCGACAAATTTTTTTAATGTTTCCTCATTTCTCTCCAAAACCGTGTGTTACCTTCAAAGTTTTTTGTCCAATTTCAACCACCATTTCCAGAGCCATTTGTTGTCTTGTGTTCCTCTCCAATTTCTGATATAGATCTACCATTTTCTTAAACATAATACTCTATTTTTGCTTACCAATTTTCTTTCACTTTATCACTTACCAAATATCATTTCCTTCATTTTATCACTTGTTTATTCTTGTAAGTATTTCTATGAATTATTTTACACGTATTATTAATATTTTAGATTTTTATATAAATTCTATAAAATTATTTTTTATTTTTATTATATGTTATTGATTATTTGTATATATTTGTGTTACGTTGGATGTTTATTTTTATTCAAACTTAGAAGAAAATAACATATTTATTTATTTTAATTAATTTTATGTATTTCATGTTTTATATATCAATTTATTTTAAATTTAAATTGTTTTAAACTTATTATTATTACATGCTATATAAAAAATTATTATATATTATATATTTTTAATATTATAGTAAGTTTATTAATTGTTTGAATTTTATGTATTTATTTTTATACGATGTTTTAATGGATATTATAATAATTTATAACTTCATATATAATAATAGCTAAAATATATTGGTAATTAATACATTTATATTTTATTGGATCCATATTTAATATTATTAATGTCATTAATAAAAAAATGATAAATTTTGGATGTCAAAGTGTATAATTAACCAGGAATATATTTCTGGAGTTGAAACTTTCTTAAAATTCGCCCGTAAAAATAGTAATAATGAAAATAGTATAATTCGATGCCCATGTGTTAAATGTACCACTTTATCCGTAATGGTACTCTTTTGAGTTATAAATATTGGTATTATCATAGAGAAAATATTGATAATATTCACGGAGAAGAGATAAATAAATATGCGAATGAATTATATACATCTTATCAGAATAGCCAATCTAGACATAATGTATAGAAAGAAAATATGTTTCATGTTGTTAAAGATGAATTACATGAGGATGATCCCAAAACCTTTAAAAAACTTATAAAAGATGTCGAAGAGTCGTTGTATCTAAAGTGCAAGATATAAACGAAAATGTCAAGATTGGTTCATTTGTACAATATGAAGGCAAAAAATGATTTTTATGACAAGGAATTCACAGAATTATTAAATATATTAATAAATATGTTTCTTGAGGGTAATGAGTTCTCATCTTCAATGTATGAAGTGAAGAAATATCTTAGTCGATTTGACATGAAATATCATAAAATTCATGATTGTACGATTATATTTTTTATAGAAAAGAATATAAGACATTAGACGATTGCCCGGTGTGTAAAGAATCGAGATAGAAGCATGTTACAAATGAGACAACACCTAAGAAATGTGTGACTGTAAAGGTTTTTTGGTACATTCCTCCTCAAAGGTTGTTTAAAAGTAAAAAGATATCAAAGATGTTGACTTGGCATTCAAAAAATTGATCTCATGATATGATGTTATGTCATCCTTTTAATTCTTCAAATTGAAAAGTAGTAGATAATTTATCCCCTTAATTTGCATCTGATCTATGCAATCTTCGTTTTTCCATTGTTGTTGATGAAATTAATCCACATAGTTCCCTTAGTAGCAGATATAGATGTTGGACATTAATTATGGTAACATACAACCATCCTCCATGGTTGTGTATGAAAAGAAAATTCATGATGCTAACATTTTTTATCTTAGGACAGAAAAACCTAGAGTCGATATCGATGTGTATTTGTAACCTTTGATAGATGACTTAAAGACGTTATGGAATGATGGTGTAAATGTTTATGATGCACATAAAGAAAAATACTTTAACTTAAGGGGGTCCTTTTATGGACAATTAATGATTTTCCTGTCCATAAGAACTTATCATGACATGCAACAAATGGTTATATAGGAGGTGAAAAAGACCATGATCTTATATCAAGACTTTTATAAGACGTTGAGATATTAAGGATATTGAATGGTATAACATTCAAACGATATGAAAAAAAAGGATACTTATTGATGGAGGGAAATGAAATAGGTCAACTAATAAAAGGGGTGAAAATGAAAATGTTACTCAATCAGTGGAACATGATTATCGGAATAACAATTCAATATTTTGGGAATTAACTTATTAGAAATACCTACACATTCGTCACATCTTAAAAGTCATGCACATTGAAAAAAATGTATGTGAAAGCTTGATTGGTACATTACTTAATATACCTATAAAAATAAAGGATGGAATTAAATCAATATTAGATTTAAAGAAACTGGGCATGCGACCTAAATTGGCACCAGGGGTGAAAAATGATAAGAATTGAACATAATTGCCATCAGTATCATATACAATTTCAACAAAAAAAGAAGTATGTGTTTTCTAAATGTTTAACTGGTGTGAAAGTTCCTCATGGTTACTCATCAAACTTAAGAAATTTTGTGTCTATAATTGATAAGAAACTTTATGGATTGAAATCACACAACTACAATAATTTAATGCAACTGTTATCACTAGTTTCTATTAGGTCAATTGTTCCAAAACATGTTTGATTATCAATAATTCGTCTTTGTTCATTCTTTGATACAATATGCAAGAAATTTATATCAATTGGTGAGTTAAACTCTTTATAGAAAGATGTTGTAGAGAATTTGTGTTTACTTGAAAAATATTCTACTCCTTGTTTTTTTAATATAATGATTTACTTATTTGTTCATTTAGTTCAAGAGGTTTAATTGTGTGGTCCTACTAACTTAAGATGGATGTATCCTTTTGATAGATACATGCAAGTCCTTAAAGGATATGTAAATAATAGAAATTGTCTTAAAGGATGCATAGTGAAAGATTGCATTGTTGAAGAGGCCATTGAATTTTGTTATGAATACTTTAATGGTTACACTGAAATTGAGAATCTTATGCACAAGTTTTTATTAGAACATGACATGATCCAAGTAAGTAACATATGCTTGGTGGAAGTAAAAAATTGTTCATTGATCTCACTCGATGGGAAAAAGCACATTGATAAATAATAATGAAATACAACCGTACATAAAGTAAGTAATGATAGGTTCAACATCTTCATTTAAAATAAAATTATTATTTATTTAACTATTAATGACACGTAATTGATATATCTTGTATCATATCATAAAATGCATTTAAACTTACTGAAGATTGATCATCGTTATAAAAAAATGATTATATGATGAGCATGAGTGAGAGCTTACTAATTGGTTTCACAACCATGAAAGTGTCACATATAAGAATTGATTAGTAGTTCTATATAATGTTTTACAACTTGATTTTAAACACATTTCATGTTTTTATATGCATAGATTCGAATTGAACTCAACAAACTCAATCATAAAATAACATAAACTTTGGAATGGATTACACATGGTCCAAATTTTGATGTCAAATCATATTCTAGTTTCACAATTAATGGTTCTAGGTTTATGATACGAGCAAGGGACAAAGTTCGAGTAAATCAGTATGAAGATGGTTGCACAAACTAGGGAATTTGATAGTTCAAAAAATGGTAATCTTGTAATTTCTGATAAAACATATTATGGTATAATTCAAGAAATTTGGGAACTTGATTATAAGGTCTTCCATGAAACAATATTCTTGTGTGATTGGATCAAAGATGTTATCAATATTGGATATAAAATAAATGATTTTGGATTTACCCTTGTAAACTTATTCAAGATAGGTCACATTAATGATTCTTTCATATCAGCACTTCATGCAAAACAAGTATTTTACGTGAGAGATCAAATTGACACAAGATTGTCTATTGTGTTAACGCCTCCATAAAAAGATTTCTACTATTGTGATGCTTTAGAAGATGATGACATATTTGATATGTTATCCAATATTAGTCATTTCTCAAACAAATTGCCTAATATATGTGATAATCTAGTTGATGACGGTGATTTTTCATCATAGACTCGAAGTAATTATGAAGAAATATATATATAATCAATACCCTAATTAAACATAATGTATGTTCTATATTATTCTAATAACTATTTTTTATATGTTTGAACTTAAAATTTTGAATTAATTTATATTTCATCGTTGTTTGTAGATATTTCATAGATCCTAGGGTGTGAAAGATTGTAAATCCAAATAATCCACTAAGACATTTCAAAAGAAGGACTTCGGTTAATATACCTGACACTCCACTTAATATAGATGATATAATACTTATTCAATTCGATGCAACTGGTAATCTATTAGGAGAAAATGATTAACAATTAAAATCTTTTATTGTTGGACTTGTGAAATAAAGTATACCAATCAATATAAATGATTAGAGTAAAGTCGAAGATGCCAAAAAGTATAAGATATGGAAAACCATTTATGTAAGTCTATTTTGTTTTATAATTAATTACATATTATATCTTTTTTTGTATTATATCTTTTTAAAAATGTGTTTTTTTACAAAATCGTTTTAAAGTCCCCGATAATTGGATGAATAAATGCTACAAAATTACAATTAAGGCATAAAAGGAATAAAAAACTTTCAAATTGACTAGAAACTTTGTGTTTTCATACTTGAAACCACTTAATAAAGAAGAATTGTATAAAATTCCTAAAGATCACTCCTGAATAGAACCTTAAGTATAAAAAGACTTCGTAGATTATAGACGTACGAATAAATTTCAAATCACGAGAGAAGGATATCAAAATATACAAATGCAGTATATTCTTCTTGACTGAACTGTGAGATCATCAAATCCTTAAATTAGACAAAGAATGGTAATATTAAGTTGTTAATTTATATATATTTTTATATTTATTTTCTCCTAATTTAAGTTAATAAATTGGTTGATAAATTTATTTAATTTATGTAGTAAGCTGAATTGGGTAGACTAATTACCCCAGATGAACTTTATATAGAAACAAAGACACCCAAAATAAAGAAGTCAAACCTAATGAATAAACGAAAAGAATAACAACTTAATAAGTTGGTTAGTAATTTAACTTTATAGAAAGTCCTTGTTATGATTTTTGCATATTGATGTAATAATGTATAATATATTTTATTGTTTTATTATTTGTAAAGAACAATTCAAGAACAAACAAACAAACATGGGTGAAATAATCAAACAACCAGGAAAATATGTCATATATTATGCATCTGTAACCGATCATCCTGATCGTGTTAGGGGAGGAAGCTAATATGATGGTTACATGGAGTTTTCCATATTCTAAAACAAAGGCCTGAGATGGTCAATAAGGAGAAGTTAAATAAAGTTTATGAATAATTGAACTCTTTTAAGGCTACATTGTTAAGTGAACTTGCTAGTATAAAGCAATTCCATAGTTACCAAGCTGGGGCATCACAACACATGCCAAGCATGCCACCATACTACAATCAAGGTATGCCACCATCCATGCTAGGCATGCTATCATCTATGATAGGCATGTCACCCATGTAATCTTATGGCTAACCTATGTGCTCTATGTGATATAGTCATTCTATTGGTCTTATATATATGCCAAGAATGCCTATACAATCATATAGTAGTTCAATATTTACAATGCAATCTGTGTATTCTTACCATCCATCATAACAATATTTTGATGATAACATTCTTCCAATAACTACCTCACATAGGAGTTATCCTCCATTTGATGAATCATATGTGAAAAGATTTAAGGCTTATGTAGATGATATATTATTTTTATTTTTTATTATATATAATGCTTATTTTTTTTACAGAATATGAAATGTTTGTTGAAAGATCAATCATTTATGGACCACGTTGCTATTGGAACAATACAACAATTGAGCAACGATTGAAATATTAATAATCAATATTTGTCAAATCATTGGCAAATAGTAATTGATCAATCATTGTTCCATCATTGTTTACTACTGATGTCTTATGATGCTACCACAATCCAAGAAGCTGTTGGACAATATGTGGCTTGACCATCAAATCAAATTGTGATAAATTTTGACATGGTACTATATATATATTTATGTTTATATTATATAATTATATATATATATTTCTTTTATAAGGCATATTATTATCGACTTCGAGCTAATCACTTATCACATTTAGCAATATTTTATGATTCACCATTTGTGAATCAATATCAAGAGTATGATGTTAACATAAGAGCGAAATAATTATGTGATAGAGCATTAATATTTCAGAGAAATCAAAAGTTGATAATCCCTTGGTCACTAAAATTTGAATAAGATCAAGATCATTAGATGTTGGTAATCCTTGATCTAGATGATTGTTGAATTGTAAAAGTTATAACAATCTATTTTTCTTCTATTTTTCTTCTATTATTCTTTGTAATCTTTAACAAATAACTAATTGTTTTAAACTTTGATAGGATATAGAAGCTGTGGAATAAGAGTAAGAACATTTTCCTTAAAAAAATCACATAAGTTTATATGGGATAAAGTTATGATATGTATAAACAAATATTAATAATTTAATAAATTTTATGATTAAATGATAAAGATGTTCGAATTGATAAACTATGTACACTTATTTTTTGTAGGTTCTACAACAAAATGATGGAGTCATGTGTGATTACTTTGTTATGAAATTTATGAGCAAAATTATCTTAAATATCAATATGTCAATTAAAGATGTGATAATCTATTTTACTAATATACTCTTTTAACATATATAAGTTATTTTTATGAATTCATGATATTAAATTCTTATTTTGAATTTAAATACATGTAGTTCTTTGGTTATAGTAAAACGGTTTATGATATGCAAATTTTTAATGATTTACGAGAAGAATGGACATAACACATGCTTCAAATTGTAAGATTGTAAGAAGAATTAGAAGAATAATATGATGATATTGAATAACGTGAGTATCTTATAATATTTATTGATATTGTAATTAAATTAAATTTATATATATATATATATATATTGTATATAAATTATTATTTGTTATAAACTTCTCAAACTTAGTGATGTAGTAGCCAACCTAGAAGCCAGTAAACACTCAAAAATCAAACAATTACAAAAAAAAAATGCCAATGTTAGGAAAGATACTAAGATCAGTAATCTTTAGAAAAATAGACGATACATTTAGAAAAGACAAAGAAACATAAACCCATACCAATGGTTAAATTTTTATAATTTAGCAAGAAAATTAAAAAAATATCAACTTAAAACCATGAAATTTTTCACAAAAGAAAAAGTTCATGTATCAAGAAGAAAACCAATCACATGTAGCATATTCAATATTACTGAAGGAGTGGATACAAAACTTGTTTACTATTTTTTATTGTGGATTGATTGAAAATATTTACCCAAGTAACAAATGATCGTCCAATCTTTTTAAGATTTTTCAGTTCGTGAATGAATTGACATAGAAGAAAGGTTATCAATCCTTATCATTTTATTAAAATAGGGATGTTATCTTCAACAAGAATAGTAGACTAACCCAGGATTCTACGAGAATAAGATTTTGATGAAAAAACTCTTAATTAAAAAATAACAATAATGTTAAGTCAAATATATCATGAAACAAAAAAAAAAGAAACATCCTTTAAAATCCCGGTAAAACAAGGTTATAATGATCTTATATAGTAAATTGAATATAATTCAAGAAAATATTGCCAATTATGAAATACTAATCAATTTCAATAAATTAGATGTAGTTGTAGGAACCAAACAATAATTTTGTCAACTAGCAAAAAAATCAAACAAAGGACCATGAGTATCTTTACAGTATAAAGGACAAAGATGGATCCATATCTTCAGTATTAAGAAGAAGCATGCCTTTAAGTGATTTTTATTAAATAAGTGTCAGTATAAATTTTTAAAAAGAAATAAGAGATAAAATAAAATATAATTCTTATCCTTTCATATATCTTTATTTTTGAAGAGGGATGAAGAGATAAAGACAAGATGTAATCGTTATTCTTCTACGTTTTTTTAGAATAGACATATAAAATAATTGTTCCTGTATCTATAAAATGGTTCTTGTATAATGAATAAGGGCTTAGTAAATTCGAACCACATGATTGAAATATCACTTTCTTTTTAGATAATGTTTAGGCAAACTCCTATGAGTAAATTAGTAAAAAACCAAGGTTGTAATAATCTTATTTTCCTTAATGAAAAAAAAATTCCATTTTCTCTATAACCCATTATTTTTTTTATATCTTAACTAGAAGTACAAATCA
This sequence comes from Hippophae gyantsensis, assembly GCA_030763125.1. Classification (NCBI taxonomy): domain Eukaryota; kingdom Viridiplantae; phylum Streptophyta; class Magnoliopsida; order Rosales; family Elaeagnaceae; genus Hippophae; species Hippophae gyantsensis. The sequence continues at coordinate 3,015,620 of CM061030.1, forward strand.
TATATTTTATTAAAGGCATAAATCCATTACTCTCAATCCAGAAGGTGAGACATCTAACAAGGTAACTAAAAATTAGATACAAGAAAGCAAAAGACATAGGTGGACTCGTATTTATTAAAACAAGATAAAATTAAATACATTTTTTAATTTTGTTTGTTAATAGTAATATATATTTGTCACAATCTAAAAATAAAAAAACTAATCAATATTTATATGTTAAATCAAATAAGAGCAAAAAATTACTTGAGATAAGAGACATAAGAAAGAAAAATAAATCATTGAATAAAAATTTAGTGTCGTTAGCATTCAAAGATATTTGTGATATTAATTTTAAACTTTAGGAACATTAGAGTTCTTTTTATAAACTTTAAGGGTATAATTGAAGATATACCAAATCACATGAACATTAGCGGTAAATTTTCTTTACCTACGAAAAGAGAAATGTGTGAGAGGATCAAAATTTGAGGGAAAATATAGATGAAGTATTTCATTAATCGAAAGAATTGACGAATAATGAATTGGAAGTAGACAAGTGTCTTGTTATCGCATGTTGTGACATATAATATAATTGTGCTAAAATAATAATAAAAATGAAAAATAATTCTATTTGTAACGAAAATTCATTTAGACTATAATAATAGAATACAAAAATATTTTCAACTATATTAATTTATAAATATATGTAATGTAATAATTTTTTTAGTAAAAGAAGATAAATGTAATACAATAATTTATTATAAATGAAAGTATTAAATAAAAATTAAATCGAATAAAAAACATAATTATTATATTTAAATTTAAAACATTATAATTAAAATAGTAATAATAAATAAATAAAATTTATAAAATTATAGTTGAAACTTTTTAATATGTGTCATTATAATATATTCTTGTATAAATAATTTAATTATTTAACATAATTTTATTTTTAATCTATTAATAAAAAATATGTATTTATTTTTTTACAATATTGAAAATATAAGTTTATTTAAGTTATAAAAAAAATTTAGAAATTAAAAATAAAACTACACTTATAAAAATTATATCAATAATGAAACATAATATTTTTGTACGAGACACACAAATTGAATGTAAAATACTCAATCATTACTATATAAGTTATAACATTAGTTAGTAATAATAATAAATGAGAAAAATTATTTATTAATTTATACAAAGTTTTTAGGTTGGTAAGTAATTTGTCTAATAAATGATAAAAGTAAATATTAAAAAAAATAAAATATTTCAATACATTTTCATGATAAGAAAAGCATAAGCTCTCGCATAATGTTTTTCGTAATATTTTAAATTAATACTTAAATCAAATATAAAAATATCAATTCATCTTTTTATTATTTTTATTTATATGTATTATTATTCAAAATTAATATTTTAAATAAATATATTTTTAAAAACTCCATTAACTTATGTCAATAAACAAATAAAAGTGTATCTTTATTAAAATTATCTATCATTATATTATTATTTTAAAATAAATTATATATTTATAAATATTTATAATTCCCCTTATTTTGAAAGTTTGTTTTATTTTATCTCACGTTATATTATTATTTTAAAATAAATTATATATTTATAAATATTTATAATTCCCCTTATTTTGAAAGTTTGTTTTATTTTAAAATTTAGGATATAAAAATAAAGTTATTATTATTTAATAAAATCATCATTAATAAATTATATTTATAATTAAAAAATATATTATAATAACATCAATATATTTGTAAAATTCATACTCGTAACCCATTAATTACAAATAAAATTACTCTTATTTTTAGTCAACAGTAGATAACATTAAAGAATATAACAACTGTTTTGGATTCAAGTATATAAATGGTTAGATTTGAATGAAAATAGAAGGTCGATGGGATTAGAATCAAATAAATAGATGGAGATGAGATATTTTTTGCCATACTGTCCTTGATATCGTACTAATCTAATTATTTAAAAACGATATCATTTTATCAGGTAACCAAATATAAATGATGTACGCAGAGTTATATTACCATAAGTTACCTTTTGAAAAGTTATATTTTACTCCTAATTTTTTAAAAGTTAAATTATAAATTATTTTACTCCTAATTTTTTAAATATATATAAATTTATTTTAAATTAATTACAATTTATATATATAAATATTATATACCACTATACGTAAAAAATAAATTTATCATCGATAAAACTAATTAAAAATTAAAAATTATTAATTTTTAAATAAAAAATTAAATATTTATATCAATAAATTTATTCGATAATATCAAATAATTTTTATATATTTAAATAATATTAAATTAAAATAATTATTTGGGCATTTAAAATATTTAAAAAAATTAAGAACGAAAAAAAGAAATGGAAAGGGACATCGTGTTCTCTAGAACGGGACAAAAAAGATCTGCTCTGGGACTCTTTCCGAGACTCGGAGACGGAGATAACCAAATCGTTCAAAACTCGTTCTCTGAAGATTACCAGGACTTTCTTTGCACGACCGCTTTCTCACTCCTGTTTCTTTCTTTAAAGCTTTAGATCCCAAGAAATGTCGGTAAGTATCTGTTTCTCCTTTTTTGGTTTTGGAAATTTGTTCAATATGAAATTAAGATGTGGATCTAGATCTAATAAGAGTGGGCTGTAATTGGGCGCGTTACAGTACAGGAGGGTGGTGATAGAGATGGAACCTCCGAGTCCATTGAGATACATAATCGGAGCTGCGATCATGATGATCGGAGTTGTATTGCCAGTTGGATACATGATGTTCCGTACTAAGCGGATTCCAACCTCCTCTTCTTACTCCAAACAGACGAAGGTGTGCCTTTTTCGAATAAAAAAAAGTTTCGAAACTCGCTAATTTATTGGAACTCTTTAAAAAAAATGTGCTTTTTTTGAGTCTTTTCTAATTAGGTTGAGCTGATATATGAGAGGAATTTTTTGTGGTTGTACCAGGAACAAAGCTTTGATATAGAGAAATAGAGATAATTGGGAGCTTAGGATTTGATTTCAGAGTCATCGAGTACTGATAAGGTGGAAGCGATAAGGCGTAGATGCATCAGTAAAAGTAACAAATGTAAATGACATGGAAACTTCGAATTGTGTTGAATTGGTTAGTCAGGAATTTAACTCACTTATATAGAATTATGTTTGTGCTTTGGTTATGAGTAAAAAAAGTTTTTTGCATTTATTCATTATACACCTAAAGCACTGAATTTTTAAAATTGGGACTGTAATATATCCCTTAGAAAAGCAATGTAATCAAAATGTACTAATGATACAAACAAATGACTCGAAGAATTGGTCATCTTATATATTTCCCCTGCCCGTGTTCTAGACTTCTGGTTTCTTCTATTGGGAGATGGGATACGCTTATTTGAAGGCTTAATGTCTTCTACTCTCCTTAAGTTACAGTGACACATCTTGCAAACTGAAATGTACTGCAATTCTCTAACGGCTATGGGTCTGATTACTTTATGTTTGGTTTTGGATTTGGTCAGTTGGTGATGACATGGTGGACTTTAAAATAACGTCTGTTGATACCAAATCAAAGACAGAAGTTTTTGCATTTAAATTTCGAGGTGGTCTCATAACCCGTAGTTTTTAAATGCTTGTTAGGAAATCTTTGTAGCCCTCTTTGTTTTGTGCATTAGGAAGACAGTTCTCATAATCAAAGAGATGTAAAACAGTGCCTACTGTGGGTGTCTTGTCAAGTATATTATGCAGTTCCTTTTGGCTGCAGTATGTAGAAGGAGAAATTCAAGTATAGTGTGCAATCGTGGTTCTAAAACTATTAATCTGGTAACTTTTAGCTGGCAATTGTGCCACGTGTTGTGTTCCATATACAAAGTTATCACGGTTGGAACTTGCTCTTGAAATCTATAACTGCTGTACTTTTAAAAGGTCCAACTACTGTAGTTTTAAAAGCACACCAGGCCTTTGTTTAGGAGCCAGTTATAGATTTCAAGAGCAAGTTGATTTAATGGGCTTAGGTATGTACTTGCAGGTTTTGTAGACGTATCCAGAATTAGCTTAAGACTTGAGAATATATGTAATATTAAATGGATATAGGAAGAAAAGAGAAATTAGTTTATTTTATGTAAAGTTTTTGTTTAGAGTTCTATTAGAGTAATAGTTTATTTTTTTTAAAGTTCTATTTCTTATGTATTATTAGAGTTTTACATAAAAATCTTTATTTAATGTTCTTTTTTCGTTTGTATTACTAGAATCCCCCTTAGAAATTTTATGAACTATTTTATGGATTTTTCAACTATAAATAACTAAGTCATATGTTTGTATAAGGCATCCAAAAAAAATAATTAATTTAGTAATATATTAAATAAGTTATATTCTTTTTTTTATTCATAATGTTTTATGAATAGTTCTTATTTCTTTTGTTTGGAAATTGAAGTCCTCTTATTTGTGAGATAGAAGAATATCTTTAGGTTAATACTACCCTAGATTTATTAGAGTGCATGCCTAAATGATAGTTTATTCGTGTTTATTTTATAATACAAATACGAGGACTTTTTTGTCAAAGAGTGAGTCAGGTTAGTTTAAATTTTGTTCATATTTTCCTTATTTTCTAAGTGCTTTCATATTATTGATGCAATTGCGTTTTCGTCCTACGTCAGGTGGTATTAGAGCCAAGTTTAGCATGGGAGAATGGAGCCTAATCAAGTGACGTAAGAAGAATATCGACAACTTCATGAAGAGATTGGACATCAAATAGAAGAACTTATTGCAATCATTACTCAATTGACTAATAATAAAAGTAGGCCTCAAACCCAAACCCAAGAAGTAGAGGGTGCATATGGAGATGGGATCGAATCAATATTGCCCAGAAGGCAAGTTAAAGGATTACCTTTAAGAAGACTTGTTGATCCAATACCTTTAAGAAGACATGTTGCCTTCACTGATAGTTCTAGTGATGAAGATATAGAAAAAAAAAATTTCTGAGGTCGAGCCAAAGGAGGACGTCGTCAAAGAGACCAAGAATCACAAGATCATCGTCTCAAAATTGACCTTATTGTTTTCTATGGTCGAACATTTGTAGCACTTGAAAAAGGTATTCATTGTTTTGAAGGAAAATAAGTTGTACCTTAATTTGAAGAAATGTAGCTTCTTGATCAATAAATTGGTATTTTTGGGTTTTGTCATCACTGCCAATGAATTGAAGTTGATGAGGAGAAAATGTGTAATTTAAGATTGGCCAACTACCAAACCCATAACCGAAATTTGAAGCTTTTATGGGTTAGCAACCTTCTATCGAATGTTCATTAAGAAATTTAGCACTATTGTTGCCCCAAATATCGAATGCCTAAAGAAAGGAAAGTTCAATTGGAGAAAAGAAGCTGGAAAAAAGGTTTTCAATTACTGAGAAAAAGTTGACTTCTACATCAGTGTTAGAATTGCTAGAGATGCCTCAGCAGTATGAATTAGATATGTTCTATCTTAAGAAGGTCAATCGATGTCTTACTTTAGTGAAAAGCTTGATGAAGCATGACGAAAGTGGATTACATATGAACTTAAGTTCTATGTAGTATTTTACACTTTGAAATATTTTGAACATTATCTCATTCTAAGGGAGTTTCATTTTGTTCATTGATCATGAAGCATTGAAGTTTATCAACTGTCAAACTAAACACAGTATGACACATACCAGGTGGATTATCTACCTTCAAAAATTTCCTTTTGTTCTAAAACATTAGTCTGGTCAACCTAACAAAATGGTTTATACATTGAGCCACAAGACAATCCTATTGGTCACTTTAAACACTGAAGTTGTAGGGTTTGAATATCTTAAAGACACATATGCTGAAGATGGAGATTTTAAGAACCTTTAAAAAAAATGTCAACTGAAACAAGATGCAGGAGACATGTACATACATGAGGAATATTTGTTTCGAGGTACCCAATTTTGTATCCCCTAAGACTTCACTAAGGGAGAAAATCATTTGAGAGTTACACATTAGAGGATTAAGTGGACTTCTTGGAAAAGACAAAACCTCGCACTTATTGAAGAAAGGTACTTCTAGTCTCAATTGAAAAAAGATGTTAACAAGTTTATCCAAAGGTTTTATGTGTACCAAACATCCAAAGGACGAGCTCAAAATACCAGATTATATACACCTTTACCTGTCTCTTAAACTATTTGGGAAGATTTATCTATGAAATTTGTGCTAGGACGTACAAAAACCTAATGAGGTGTAGACTCAATTTTTGTTGTTGTTAATAGGTTTTTCAAAATAACACATTTTATCCTATGTCACAAAACTACATATGTGTCAAATATTGCAAAACTCTTTCAAAGAGATTGTTTGTCTACATGGAGTTCCACGGTCAATTATTTTAGATTGAGATATAAAGTTTCTTTCTCATTTTTGGAGAACATTATGGGCACGCCTTGATACATCACTTAACTTCAGTAATACTGTACATCCTTAAATTGATGGTTAAACAGAACTAATGAACCGAACACTTGGTAACATGATTCGTTGTCTCTATAGCAACAAACCAAAGCAATGTGACCTCACTCTTGCATAAGTTGAGTTTGCTTATGCATAGTTCAACTGACAAGACCCCATTCAAGGTTGTATATGTGAAAGCCTCAAAGCATATATTGGATTTGGTTAACCACCGAAGGATTCATAGGAGAACAAGGTTGTTGAAAAAATAGCAAATAAGATTCAAACTATTTATTCAGAAATAAAACAAAAGCTTACAGAGTCTGTTGAAGGATTATATTATCCTACACCGATTAGGCGTTCGGCTGTAGTGTAGTTTATAAGTATGAACAACCCTTAACTCAATGAGATCTTATTGAGTTGAGTTAGGCCTTGGGCTTATATAACATGGTATCAAAGATAGACCCTAAGTTCATCGTGGTTTGTGGCTTTCGTTGCCCTTGTTCGATGTGGGGGGGGTGTTGAAAGATTATATTGTCCCACATTGACTAGGTGTTCGACTGTAATGCAGTTTATAAGTATGGACAACCCTTAACTCAGTGAGATCTTATTGGGTTGAGTTATGCCTTAGGCTTATATAACAGAGTTCAATGCCAAGTATAAAGCAACAGTCGACAAGCACAAAAATAAAATTTATCGAGTAGTAGACAGAATGATGATATTTTTGTGAAAATAACGTTTTTTTATTGACACGTACAACAAGTTAAGGATAAGAAATATGGGTCAGGTTGAATATTGAAAATTATCAATGATAATGCATACATAGTGAACTTACCTAATGATATAACAATCTCAACAACATTCAATGTATCAAATATTTATGACTACCACTCATCTGAATTGCTATATCTAGAAGAAAACTCATGATGGGTTTAAAACAAGTGGATGGGACTAATAACAAATGGATATAGGAAGAAAAGAAAAAGTAGTTTATTTTTTTAGAGTTTTTGTTTAAAGTTCTACTCGAGTAAGATTTTTTTTTATAATTCTATTTCATATGTATTACTAGAGTCTTACATAGAAATATTTATTTAGAGTTCTTTTTTTATTTGTATTACTAGAGTCCTACATAGAAACTTTGTAAACTATTATAGAGATTTTTAATCACAAATAACTAGGTCTTATGTTTGCATAAAACATCATAAAAAATAATCAACTTAATAATATTAAATAAGTTATCTTTTTTTTTTCTTATTCCTAATGTTTTAGGAATAGTTCTTATTTCTTCTGTTTGGAAATTAAAATCCTCTCATTCATAAGATATAAAAATATTTTTAGATTAGTTTTACTCTATATTTGTTAGAATGCTTGCAAATATAATAGTTTTTTTGTGTTTGTTTCGTAATACAAATACGAGTACCTTTTGTTAGACACCGAGTCTAACTAGTCCAAACGTTGCTAATATTTTTTTTTATTTTTAAGTGTTTTCTTATTATTGATGCATTTGTGAATATGAGATCTACTACTTACTAGTGTCAATCCACTTATCTTTAATGCATGAGTTAAAAAGAAATTATAATTCCAACTCACCTTAATTTGGGGAAGAAAAATAAAATATAACACTTAAAAATATAAAAATATACTTGTTTTATTAGCTCGTATATTTTTATTATTAAAAAAATTTTAATTATACATCGTTTATCAATCAAGTTAAATTATAGTTATAGATATGTTTATTGTTGAACATCGTTTAATATTATTTTGTTATAAATTTTAAGAATAATATTTTATATAATTTTAAAAAATATTATATCATAAAATAATTACTAAAATCATATTTTCTATTAAATATAAAACTATACTCATCGATAACCGTATAACATTATATATATGATTTTTTTAAATATAAACAATTTTATCAAATGATCTCAAATTTTAAATATTTTCATGATTTTAGAAATTATTCATTAATTTAAATTTATGTATTTATTAACATATATATTTAAATAGTTTCATTCAAAAATCATTATAATTTATTAATACTATTTATTTACATCGATAACTTAAGGTTAAATCTTAAGTATATAAATGTTATTTTAATATATATATATATATATATAATTCACATATTAAGTTGATGTATAGTGTTTTTGTTTTGTTTTTTTATACTAATAAATATATTTTTATATTTTTTGTTAGATTTTTTATATTAATAAATATCAAAATATCTATGTAATAAATATATATTTCATGAATAATTATTTTATATAATATAATTATTTTTATTACATTAAGTATAATAATTTATACAGTTAATGATTATACATTTAACGAGTTTTCGATTAATTCACTTGTGAGAATATCATATATTTTATTGAATTTTTAAATAAAAAAATACATTTTTATGAATAATTATTTTATATCATATAATTAATTTTATTATATTAAAAGTAATAATTCATATAATTAATAATTATCCATTTAATAAGTATTAGATCAATTCAGTTATGAGTATATCATATTTTTATTGAATGTTAATATAATAAATATATTTTTATGAATATTTATTTTATATAATATAATTATTTTTAAGGATAAAAATTCATATAGTTAATAATTACTTATTTAATAAGTGTTTGATCGATTCATTTATGAACTCATATTTTTATTAAAATAAAATTTTTTTATCGATATCATATCATATCTCATATCAATTAAAAAAGAACAATTAACTAATATAAATTATTTTTAAACAAAAATACTTTTTAAATTCAATCAAGTCTATCAAGATTAATTTTTAAATAAAACATTAATTAAATAAATTTAACTTATTTATTAAATAAAGTTAACATAAGTATTATAAATATTATAATAAATCACTAATATCTGTATTATATTTAAATTTTATTGCACCTAAATTAATTATTATTATATATTTATTCATTATTAAAGTAAAAAATTAATTAACAATTTGTTTTAAAAGTATTTCTAAAAACGACTTTATAAATTATTTTAAATCAATTTTTCAATATAATAAAAATAATTTAAAATTTTATATTTAAAAACTTAATTTTTTATTTAATTTTATAAAATAAAAAATTTAAAACAATAATGATTATTGATAAAAAATTAATACTATTATACTTATCAAATTTGAATCATCAGTCAAAAATTAATATATATATATAAAAAGGAAGAAGATTTATTCGTCGCAGATGATATAAAATATTTTTTTAATGATAGCTTTACTCGTACTTGTCGAACGAATAAATTAAGTTGATTAATTGGTAGTATCATCTTAACAGATTGAATACCATCTAGAAGTAAAGGAACCGTTGGAGTACAAAAATGGAGCTGGGTTAATGACGTCATGTATACATTAGTGTCTAGGCATCACGCCACCTTCCCAAGGCTTCTCCAACGCGGATTCTATCCCCTCTTTTGACAGAAAACTTGAATTCTGATGACTCAATTTTCACAGGAGCTTGGAACACAAGCACAACTGTTGATCCCATGTTGAAAGCACCAACCTAACCACAAGTACCGAAACATTACAATGAATCAACATCCAACTACTTACAACATAATTTTATGTTATAAACATATTTTTATTCTGAAAAATGTTAATAGAAATTGAATTAAATGAAAACAATATTATTATTACGACGTTTGTTTGAACAAAAAAATTAAAATAATGATAAATGTTAAAATAAAATTTATAAAATTATAAATAAAATAAAAATATTTATTTTAATTTTTAAATAAGATAAAATGAGAAAAATAATAAATGATTATATAAATATACGATAAAAATATAACATTTAACATATTTTTGATAGATGTAGGATTTTATATTATATTTTAGATTAAAAGTAAAACCAAACATACAAGAATACTTTAAAATCAAGAATCATTTCTATTATCATTCTTGTTACTATCAATTAAATATGACCTTAATTTTTTGTGTTCGCTCCGGGAACTAGACACCACAATTGATTTGAGGCATTAATCATAAATTTTTTTCAAAGACAAAAAGAAATGTCTCTCTGACCTCATCCCCTTTCTTGAGTGTAATACCAACTCCTTCAGGTTCGTAAAGTCTTTCATCTGGAGGTTCTGAATGTAATAATTTCTTTCTTGGCTGGTTTGTCCTGAGTTCTGGTTCAATAAAAAGCTGCCATGTACCGAAAACCACGTCAGTGAGGAGTCAGGACACAATAAATCCTTAATGCAGCCATGCAGGTATCCATGCTTGTTCTGCATCTGTAAAAGCTAGCTAACCTTTACTGAGCCAATATTTGTTGCACCAACCGCAGCTATTGCCATAAACCCTTCTTGCCATAGACCTTCAAGCACAATCTGGTCACAAATGAAGAACCATAAAGACAATCTGTCATGTCATGTTCTCAACAAGGAACAGAAAACAAAAGGCACAACCAAGCCTCCCATCCAAACACTTTTAAACTTTTGACAATCAGTGCATTGTGAGTCAGGGAAAACATTTACAATGAAAAAGGGTATTTTCAGTGATGCTGAGAGTTTCAGCATCTTTTGATAGACCTTTATCACTGTCCCTCTATGTTAATTAAAGTACTTGTATGAGGAATCTAGGTGTCATTCAGATATGTAGATACTATGTACTAAAAGTAACTCTGAATTTGGATCAGAAGTCAATTTATTCCTTCTAAATTTTCACATTCTCTTATTCCTTATCCATTGATACAAAAATATTACACAGACAATCATTTTATAAAATAACACTAAAAAGTGGGGAAAAAGAAAATGTGAAGAATAAACATCAATGATCACTAACATAGACCACTGCATGCTATGCTATGTTAAAAAAAGTGGAATTACCCTTTCATTCTCAACATAAAGATTTCTGATAGTTCTTGCAGCACGTTCGTTCACAGGAAATAGGTTACCTGCAAAGTAAACAACATTCATAATGATTCGTACCAAAATATATTCAAGCCACACATTTTCTGCTTTGAATTTTAACTTCTTGTATCTACTCTTCCATGGCCCTCTTCTTTTGTCTTTTTCTTTTATATTAACAAACGGCATACATGGAGAATTCATATCAAATTCAGAGAACCATTTTAGGAAAAAAAAGATTGTGGTGTGCTCAACAAATCAGCTATGCAGAAACTGTACCTGAAAAATGCCTCCGAACAAGAACTTTCCAATCAACTGGTGAGTGTATGCGATGATAGTCTCCAGGCTTTAGATAGATTACACAGTAGAATAGACCTTTCATAGGACTGCTGTTAACACAAATAACCAAATCAATACATTGCATCATGCGTTCCACTCTGGCTACATTTTGCCAAGATTAAGGCGTATTTGACAAGACTGAGGCATAAGCAACACGAAGCAAAGACCATAAAACTTCTGTACGCAAGGAAAAGCTACATAGCAATCAAAAACAACATTCATACATATAACTATAAGCTACCTTTAATTACATAAAATTGACCAGGGAAAAAAAGCAGAAAATTACACAAAAAAGGATAATATAATGGAATAGTTGGATGATGTAATGATATGATGCTACAAATCAAGTACTGCTTCTATTCAGTCAGTCTTTCAACAAAATGCTCTTTCTTTTACCAATTGTTCGAGCCTTTGGGTTTCCTTTTTTTTTGTTGGGGGGGGGGGATTTTTTTTTCTTTTCAAACTCTCTAAATTGTTGCTATGTGCATTTGTGTACAATGTACATTTGCTATGACCTAATGTCAAAGATTGGAGGAGGAAGACTCAAACGTTAGAATTTGATATCAATTACCGGGCTGATAAAGGTTCCCAAACTTTAGGAGAAGCCAGTGAAACTCTCCACCATGACTTCTTATTCTTCTCTTTAGAAGTATTTTCTGTTTCACTACTATCTTCAATCATGTCCTCTTGGACCACCATTGGAAGGCATGAGTTTGCACCAAGAAGAGCAGAAACAGAATATGAAAATCCTTTGACTTGCTCTATCAAAGCTCCTGCTCCTTTCAGCTCTCCATATCTCAAGATAGTACCATCCACAGGACTAACCTTTAATCACATCAAACATAGATATCCGGGTCATGAAATTGTTAGTCATGCTTCAGACTGAAAGAGTAAATTATCAAGATGTTTAAAAAGCTGGTTACCAGTTACCAGGCATTGTGGATCAGAGTCAATAGGCCTGCAACCTTCTTTCAAGGCACGAATGAAAAAATCTCTTAAAGAAGCATATTCTTCCAAAGGTAAAGCTGCTTCTTCTAAGTCTGAGTCCATGTTATTTTAAAGGATATTACAGCTTTTATCCATTAAGCATAAAAACAAAAAGGCAGTATATCATCAAAGAATAAAGCAATATAAACACAGAAAAAATTAAGAAAATATAAATAGTCTAAAGAGCCGTACTTGAATGGAATGCCCGAGCCCATGCTCTGTAAACGTAAGGTCGCAGTGAAACTGGAAGTTCCTAAAAGTATTTTATTCAAGAGGGTAAAGTCATGCACAAATAACATTAATTTCTAGAACCAAACATTTGCAGAGGAATAAGTATAGTAGCACACTCACTAAGAAAAGGATAATAAAGAAAACCAAAGAGAGAGAGAGATTTCAAAGATAAAAGATCAGTTTGAAAAGTGAAGCGGATGTAACATGCATAATCCAAAATTAGTCATATAAGAAAATGAGATGAACCTAGCAAGTTGCATGGAATCTCATTTTCCATAACTATTATATATTTTGGCAAAGTAATAGATAAGAGGTTAATATATGAAACCATTTTGTTTCTTTCATCTTACATTTTGAATCTCTGGTAATTAGAACTCCCATGTTAATGTAGATTGAGGTTATCTTCCCGTAGGATAAAAAGAAAACTCACCGCACTTGTCAAGTAGCCCCAACATCTGGAAATGGAGCGCAATGGTAGTAATCTTAGAAAAGTGGCCTGAAGTGACAACAGTTAACCAAAAAAAAAAAACCCGTAAGAAACTCAATTTTATTTTGTAAGGTCAGCAACAAGAGATTAACAGATGTGTAGTAAGATTAATAATACTCAAGAGGTTCAATATTGAAATGTTACCTTCATATCGGGTTCAAATTCAGATTCAAAACCTTTCTCCCTAGCCTCCTCAACCTATTGCCAATGTGGACATAAACTTAGAATTTGAAGAATCAAAGAAATCATATTAAGTTAATATTATGAATAATAGAGCCATAAAATCAACATTTAATTGGCAAGAAGATGAAAACCAGATAGTAATTAACACGTTATATCTATCTCACATAACGGAGTAACATACATACATATAAATAGAAGAAACAGAAAAAGAAAAAGAAAAAATACATTGATACATGTAGGTGAGTGTCTCACACATCCTTGTGGACTCACTGGCCAGATCCGTCAGTACAGAAAGAATGCAAATAACAGGTTCTTTTTCTTACATCACATTTCATTACAGAGAAGAAACAAGCTGTGTAACTGCTACAAAGAAATATCATAGTAGATCATTTGAATAAGATCCTTAAGTCAAACAGTTCAGACAATAACTACTCTAGTATTTCTTCAAGTTGCTGACAACAAAATCACACATTAAAAATTCGCTGCATTTACTAATGTTACATCGCATGGAGCTGATTAGATAAGACTGCAATCAAACTCTAGATTCAATTTCTAGGATTTAAACTATGTAACTAACCCTCCTCTTCACCCAGTGATGGATCTAGGATTTTAATTTGAGAGAGATATCGGATAAATAGTAAAAATATATATATTATTATTAGTTTTTCAGTAATTACTTATTTCTTATCGAAAAAATATGTTATGTATATGATATATCTCATTTTGGTATAAATGCGTTTAAATTATTAAATCTGTAGTATGTTTTTGAGTGATAAAAACTTAAAAATGAAAATCTAGAGGAACATAGATCCATTTTATGCATATAATTTGTCTACAATTTTATAAATATTACACTTAAAAAGTTTGCTATGAGGATGGGGCCGGTGCCCCTCCTAGGCCCCAGCTACCGCCAATGCCTCCCCCCAACAGTCTTTCCGGGATCAACACAAATGATTTAATGCATAGTTTAGTCAGTGATTAAATCATGAATGCTATTCTTTCACTTTAGAAGGAAAATGTTTTCATTCTCAAATACCTTCTTGTCATCATACATTCGACGAGCATGAAGAACACCAAGCATAAGTAAGGTTGCCACTGTTGCACCAGGCACAAGAAAATAATCACCTACACAAAAATGCAAAGAGTCTCAGAAATTTGAAAGTAGCATTCAATTCCTTATATATGAATGGTAAAAAAAATTGAGAAGGAAAATTTTCATGTCATTATGATTGAATAGTTCTAAACTTGACAGTAAGGACCACATCAACTATAGCTTGTTAGAAACTTACAATCAAAAGTTCTCTACTTTCTGGCCAATTTTCTAGGAAAAAATAACACATGGAGATGTGAAATCTATAAAATCCAAGGTGAGAAAATCTGGAGAAGGGAGAGACTAACCTTGTGAACTGTTACTTTTTCCATTGAAAGAAGCTCGAGCTTGAGAAGATGTTTTGAGCTTTTTGAAGAACGATGTGAAACCGCGACGCCTAGTTTGAGAATAACTGAGGTGCGCAGAGTACGGCAATATTGGGAATGTATTTGAAACCCTAAATTTCATTTTCTTTGGACTGTCAAGTTCGCCGGGAACTGATCTTGTCACAGTGACTTTCCGGCGTATGATTTTGTAGCTTCGGTTTTTCAACCGGCCCGTTATTAACTGGGCTAACTTCTGGTCCGGCCCGATAACTTTTTCTTTTTTTCAATAATCCTCTATTTTAAAGGTATATTTTACATTTATAAACAAACAGCTATATTCCATTCAAATACCATTTGATTTAAAAAAACAAAACAAAATTTTATAGTAGACAAAACCTGTATCAACTTTAGTGGGGGAATGAAAAAATCTTTCTCAACTTTTAGCAAAAGCACACTCGAATAAGTATATATATGTGAAAGATAATAAAATAATTAATTAGATAATATTTAATATTTAATTTAGATCGAGTTAAAAATTTTTAATAAAAAATACATATATTCAAGTATATAAATTAATTAATTATTTAATATAATTTTTTTTTAATTTTCTCAATAAAAAATATATATTTATTTTTTTATAATATTAAAAAATATATATTCATTCACGTTTTAACGAAAATTAACTAATATTTTTTTTTGTATGGATTAAAAATGAAAATTTATGTATGAAAAAATTATGTTATGTAATTAAATTATATATAAATAAATATAAAATATAATACTTTTTAATTTTTATAAAATTTTAAGGTGTTATTTTACTTTATAAAATATGTATATGGATAAATAAATAAAATTTCTTACGTTTGGTTAATGCGATCCAAAATAGGTTAATATCATCTTTATCCTTTTTTCTCGACCTCGAAAGATGTATTTTTAATAGTGAAGCATAATTTGTAATTTTAGAAAGGATTCACCCAATAATAACATGAATAATGTATTTATATTATTCATTGATATGCTATTATAATTGAAAGTTGGATAGTTCTGATTTTTTTTTCAAAACGCGCTTATTAGGAGAGAGACATCTCACACTAATAACCAATACTCTGTTGGCATCCTTCACATTAGACGGGGATACCGCAATATCGATTAAGGGACAAGTGGGCGAGAAGGGACTCATCATTTGACCCCAGAGACTTACTCTGATACCAAGTTGAATATACTGAAAGTATTGTAATATTTTCAGTATATTCAACTTGGTATCAGAGTAGGTCCCTAGGATCAACTGATGAGTCCCTTCTCGTCCAATTGTCCCTTAATCGGTCTTGCGGTGTCCTCGTCCGATATGAAGTGAGGTGTTGAGTCTCACATCGACCAAGGATGCCAACAGAGTGATGGTTATTAGTCTGAGTTGTCTCTTCCCTGATAATCAGTTCTGATCCAAGTGAAACAATCTACCCTTCAGATACCCTCGACCAATTATTTCTCTAGTAAGAAGATCTTGAAAAATAACATATATAAGATAAAAGGTTACATAACATTTAAACTCAATATTTAACTATGAGACATATATTAATTGATGAGATAAGTTAGGTATATATAAAACATTATAAAATTGTAAAGATGGATTGATATGAACTCACTCATTTCTAAGACAAGATGGAGTGATATATTTATGATATTTTGAATTTTTTTTAATTTTATAATATTTTAATTAATCAATTAATTTTTTAATTATTATAAATATTTAAAAATATATGTATTAAACAAAGAATATTTTTATAAATCATAATTATATTACAATTATAACTAAGATAATATTTTTTCTTTAAAAACAATTATATAAGTTAGACTATACTTTCAATAATAATGTGACACATTAATTTTTATTTATTATTAATTTATGATAAATATATTTTTTATTAAATAAAAAATTAATTTAAAACATAATTAAATAAATATTCTGATGTTTTTTAAAATTTATAAAAAATTACATAATTTTAACAAAATTTTCATAATTGTTTTCGAAGTTACGCCAAATATATTAATATTTAATATTTTTAACAATTTCATAAAAATCATATTTTAATATCTTGAATGGAATGACGTTCTAAAACTAATCCAACTTAATATATCGACGAAAAAAATTGTTTTATTTTCACATTAATATTAAGTGAAAATAAAAGCATTTTTAACAGCTAGGGCAAGTCACAATAGGATAAGATCTAAAGCGCTAAAATCCAATCAACACTACTAGCC
Organism: Hippophae gyantsensis; assembly: GCA_030763125.1. Classification (NCBI taxonomy): domain Eukaryota; kingdom Viridiplantae; phylum Streptophyta; class Magnoliopsida; order Rosales; family Elaeagnaceae; genus Hippophae; species Hippophae gyantsensis. Next base: position 3,032,807 of record CM061030.1, read on the forward strand.
TCTTCTACTAGTTATCAGCAACTGATTATCACAAATCTGAAGCAAGCACTAAATCTGAACCATGGCGGTTGCTGCTGAAACTTTGAAGTATGGAATCATAGGGGTGGGAATGATGGGTCGAGAGCACCTCCTCAATTTGCATCATCTTCGAAACGAAGGTGTATCTGTAGTAGCCATTGCTGACCCACATGTCCCTTCTCAACAGCTCGCTCTTGACTTAGCTCAGTCTTTCAATTGGCCCATTAAGGTTTTGTACAACAACTCTACATTTCATTCTGTTTTCGTTTAAACTTGGTTGCTTATATATAAACTCTTGTTAGATCATATTGACTTAGCTTAGGTTTTGAATCCAATTCCCCTCCCCCTCTCCTCCCCTAAATCATTTTAAAAAACACCGGATATGCAGTTTATGAGAAAGGGTTGTTTCATAAAGGTTTTTACAGGACACAAGGAGCTATTAGAAAGTGGGATTTGTGATGTATTGGTTGTGTCAACACCAAACATGACTCATTATCAAATTTTGATGGATATAATCAACCACCCAAAACCCCACCATGTGCTTGTAGAAAAGCCATTGTGTACTACAATAGCCCATTGCAAAGAGGTCGTAAATGCTGCTAGAAAAAGAAAGGACATGCTAGTCCAAGTTGGATTGGAGTACAGATATATGCCACCAGTTGCTAAACTCATAGATATTGTCAAGGGTGGTAGTCTTGGAGATGTTAAGATGGTGGCCATTAGGGAACATAGGTTCCCTTTCTTAGTCAAGGTATATTATATTAAACTCAGTTTCTAATCTTATTGTTAGGCTATGTTTGCTTTTTGAGACCCAGTAAAGGGAGGGAACAAAAAAAAAAGAAGCTTTTAAACCAAACAGGAAATAAATCTGTGAGAAGTACATTTAGGATCAGGAAGCACAATTTGTGTTTTCTAACAAACGCACATTTCTAACAAACGCACATTTCTAACAAACGCACAAGTTATGTGCTTCTTGCTGAAAGCACCTTCTTATTAAAGCACTTTTAACTAAGCACAAGAAATAGGAATCTTGTATCTATGTTGTTTATTTACATGCTTTTTTATAGGTAAATAATTGGAACCGGTTCAATCTTAACTCTGGGGGTACATTGGTAGAGAAGTGCTGCCACTTCTTTGATCTAATGAGGCTTTTTGCAGCTGCAAATCCTATTCGTGTTATGGCTTCTGGTGGAATTGATGTAAATCACAAGGATGAAATGTACGAAGGAAAGGTAAGCTTCAAATTTGATACTAGTTGAAAGAAATTCTTGGTCAGCTTTTGAAATGATGTAAGTTGAACCGATGATGCTTTTATTTGTTGAATAAAAAATCATCAAAGATCACAATTACTCACCCAAAGCTTCTTTGAGAACAATATAGTAAATATCATGGATTTATGTTAGCAATAATGATCAAGAGCTTATTTACGTGAAAACAAAAGAATTAGTAAAGTTGTGTTATTTCTGTTGGAATTTGATCGGCATAGAAATTTAGCATTGAAGTCATGTTTAGTGAAATGACAGAGGATTCTACGGTTGATTGAGAAGAGGGGTATTTGTTGAGAAGATAACAAGCAAATTGGAATATGAGAGTATTATACAGAATTTGTTTGATTGCTTTGCACATATTTTTAGTTTTGAGTAAAACACCAGAAAGTTTGAATATAACTGTGTATGTTTTGCATACAAAAACATTGATTCAGGTACCCGATATAATTGATAATGCATACGTTATTGTTGAATTTGACAACGGTACTCGTGGGATGCTTGATCTTTGTATGTTTGCTGAAGGAAGTAAAAATGAGCAAGAAATATCCGTTGTTGGTGAAATAGGGAAGGTAATGTCTCTCTCGATTATCATCTTAAACGTGCACTTTGTTCTGATTTCTTGCTTTATGCTATAAATGTTACAGGGGGAGGCCTTTGTACCGGAGAATGTAGTCCGGTTTGGTACTCGACTAGCTGGGAGAAACGGGGTTGAAACAATGAAGGCCGAGGATGGTCGAATCAAGTGGGTTTCTCTGAGCTTCAAATATTTCATTAACTCTCACTTTGGCCAGCTGATTACTTATCATGTCAATCAACTTCTTTTAATCAGATATGATGGACTTCATCATGGATCTAGTTATTTGGAACATCTTAATTTCTTGACTGTAATTAGAGCAAAAGGGGAAATAGCTCCTGCTGTTGAGCTGCAAGATGGACTGATTTCAGTTGCAATAGGAGTTGCAGCTCAACTTTCTATCGAGATGAGCCGCTTTGTTACCATCGATGAAGTAGTAAATTGATGAGTTGGGTGGTTTATTGTTTTTGTTTTGCTTATTTTGATCATCAAAAATATGTACAGAATAATGACAAAATGCATTTCAAAGAATTGCACTCATAATCAATAGCTTGTTAGTTTGCTTCTGCTTATGATGGAAACCTTAAATGAAAACAAAATTTCTGTTAATATATTTGAACAAATAAAAGCAAAATAAAGAAAAATATTAAAATAAAGTTTATAAAATCTTAAATAAAAAAATAAAAAAGTAATTTTTTTTCATAAGTTTTAAACAAGAAAAAATAATAAATAATTAGATGAAAAAAAGTATAAATAATTAGATGAAAAAAATTATAATATTCTAACGTATGGATAAAGGGTATTAAAAAGATAACATTTTCACTTCAGTATACCTTCATTACATTTAACCAAACATAATGAGAAAAATAACATTGGAGCAATTCGTCAATCTTGTTTTGAATTTTATCCTTGATTGAATCAAAACATAGGGAATCATTCTCATTACCATTTATAACTATTTATAACTGTAAACAAAATATGACCTGAGAAATTTTGAATTTAGACGTATGCTCAAATGGGCATGCACACTATGATTTGCACAAAATGTGACTGATTGAAAACACACCAAAGTCATCGCTAACATACTGCAGATGGACTACATATTAAATTAGAAAGCAAATAATTCAAATTGAACATTATCCAGGTTGTTCCAATCTCCGGAACTTCAAGAGCAAAATTAACTACTACCGTCTCCTTCATCAGAGAATATCCTTAAACAATAATAAGAGGTACTTTGGAGGATATCCAGAAACGATGCCAATATAAGAGGCAGTATCACCAAATCTAACGGTAACGACGAAGGGAGAGAGTGTTGTTTCTCTTCCATGTTGCTCTTCGAGAAGGACGTGCCTTGTGGTATAAATGTCCCTTTCCACGTAAACCCCTGTACTTCTTTCCTGCAGAGGTGAGACCTCGAATCTCTCTATGCTTGTGTACAGGATTGCAGATCCAGTTGATTCTTGGGTCATTACGAATAGCATTATGAGCAGGGTCAACCAATATTACCTCAAAGTACTTGTATGTTGAATCCTTCGTCAAAACAAAATACCACTGTAAGAGAGAGAGAAAACAGAATCCAAGAAAAAATAAAACCAGCAGCATAAGTTTTGCTAATTATTAATGAATTAAAAACCTCATTGAGCCAATAGGAATTGACAACCCTAAGTCCTCCCAACTTTCTACCAGCACGTTCCTCAGCAACAGACCTCTTGCTACGCTGGAATTTCAGTTGAGTAACACCCTGATTTGTGGGCTTTCCATATACAATACCCTTGGGCACTGGTCTCTTCCTACCACCACGCCTCACACGGACACGATAAACCACATAACCCTAGAAAAGGAGAAATAATTTGTCAAAAAACCACCTAGGTCAAACACAAGCAATGATTTGACAATATAAGCAAAAGATGGCTAAACCAAAAAATATAATTATACGAATCCAAATTGCAAGTCCAAACAAAAAATAAGATCCAAGGGAGATTTAAAAAAAACTATCACAACATAGACTCCTGAGGTGACCCAGACAAATTTAATTCTAACGGATAGAGACAAAATCAAGAAACAAAAAGACAACCAGCTTGGTCAGTGAACGATTATTGACACAGCTGATCTCAAGAAGAATCCAATCACCAAACCGTGCAAACTCAGAGGATTTTAAAGGCATCATCTGCCACAAAACTAAGAACCAGCTGCAACACGTAGTAATAAAGTTCACTACTGCAAACACACATGTAAACTGCCCCAATTGCAATAAAAATTCACAAGGTATAATGGATCACAACTTTCCCATAACACAATCACATAATAGATAAAAAAAGATTGCCATGACAACACTAGAAAGCCATGAGAAATCAGTAATCAAAGAATTAATCATCAAACGTAACTTAGAAACATAATCAGAATTAAGAAAATAGCAATATAATCATTTTCACTGATCAGAGTCATATTTCCAAAATAACTCTGCACAGTTGCACATAAGTGGAGGATTCATGAAAGAAAGTCCACACGTTACCAACAAAAACATAGCTACAACAATTAATTTAAAGAAAAAGGGAATATAAAGAATTGAAACTGGTCCAATTTGTTTGGGAAAGCTTTGAAGCTGAATACCTGCTTGGCCTTGTATCCCAATCGACGGGCTTTGTCAGGCCGTGTCGGCCGTGTGACTCGAACAATGGAAGGGTGTTGGCGATATTCCCAACACCTCACCCTTTGTAGGAACCTCATGACATCGGATTGCTTTTTTCTCCAGATCTCCGATACATATTTGTATGCCCCTGGTTTATCAATCCAAGCAATGAGCATCACACCACATATCTTACATAAACTCAACATTATGGCCTACTATGATTTTTTTACATAGAACCTCCCACTTTGACATCATGATAAGAGCGTCTTAGCCACCAATTCTCCCAAAATTTTAAACTATTGAGATATGAGTACATTTCTAATGTGGCAAAGTGCAGGTGGTCCAATGTTCAAATAAATGCAAACCCAAATTGTTGAATATTTCAAGAACAGGGCCGTCATTAGTAGTCTCCTATACCAATGAGTAAAGAAGTAAACACTCGAGGAGAGTGTTAGAATATAAATACATGTGGGGAGTGAGCGCTTTTGGTGATTAATAAACTCTTAACAGGTAAGTCTCCGAAAAATAAACTAACAGACTAAAACATGTACAATTCCAGAATGAACAATGAAAAATTTAAATAATAAAAAAGCCATAAAATATGCAGATGCTTTAATAACGTATGGTACAGATATAACAAACGAAGAAGATAAAGAGAAGAGTTACCCATTGTTGGATCAGAAAATTGTTGCGTACAGGAAATGCTCCGCCGGGATTCACAAACTAGGGTTTTATGGTTGAAACCAGACCTTATAACGATGGAGTCTGGGCTTCTATACTGGGCCGCTGTTCATTTAAATATAGGACGTTCGCATTTGGTAACCACTATCGGGCCGTTATATAGAAATAACATTTTTTTTTTTAAAGGGATTCGTGACACCGTTACTCATTTGATTTTTTTCCTAGGCACAACGTTAGTGTAGCCGTTAGAATATGCAATAATAATAATAATAACATAAACTTAAAGATAAGTAATTTACACTTGAAATATTTTTTAATCTTATTATAAATCCTAAATCACAGTTATATAATAAAAAAATTTAATGAAATTGTATTTACAAGAATGAAAATGTAGAGTTTAGAAAAGCTTTGGCATGACAATCTCTATAATATATAATATCAATGAAAACTCCTGAACACATAGATGTTATAGTTACACTTGCACTAATTTTTTTTTTATCGACGATAGTTTTTAGTTTTTATATTAATTAATTTACCAATGTTTATTTCATAATTTTGAAGATCCAAAAATTTTAATTAAAAAATAGGTATAGTTTTCAATCTTACTTATATTATTTAAAGGTTTAATATAAATTGAAGGTTAAAATTAGCTAAAAAATTACATATATATCATCATAAGATTTATAATAACAAAAATGACAATTTAATATCATAGGAATATGTATTTTGTTTAATAGTATAGCATAATTTTTTATAGATAGAATTTTATATTTAATCTTTCTATGTGATGCATATATTTTTTCGTATAACATAAAAAATATATATGTTTTTGTATGTTAAAAAATATAATATTTTTATGTTTTTTCGTAAAGAAAAAATATATTTTTATAGGAGGTCAAAAATAAAATAACATGAACAATCAGTTCAAATAAAAATTAGACTGCACATTTTTAGGGATAATGAAAATAATAATGAACAAAAGTATAGAGTTAATTTTGTTAGAGATGCAGTTAATCATTTGAAATATAATTAGGTGGAGAATGATCATGTTTAGAATTAAAATACTTTATAGTAAATATTTAATATTATTAACCTGATATAAATTTAATAATTATTTATATTTCAATAAAATATAACCTATCAATAAAAAATTATCATCTACTTAATTTTCTACATCAACCTTATATGACCATATAAAATTATTATTCAGAAGTTATATATCTTTCATAACTTATTGATAAAATGATAAATTTTTAATCTAATTTAATTATTCATATCTTAAGATTTTTATATTTTAAATTACAAAAACATTTAAATAAAAAACATAAGATTTAGATATAATCTTACCATATAAGGGTTAAAAGAATGTTTATTTTAAAAAAGTCAAAAAGAAAAAAAATTTAATTTGATTATGATAATTAATTTCAAATTGAATTAATCTCAATTAAGTTGGTAAATTTGTTACAGGAATGTTATATCACTTTCTTATATATATATTTTTATATACTCTCTTATTTTTACAAAGTAAGTATATTTATCATTTTATTTTAAAATAGTGCATTTTAATCACATTATTGTTACATTTGTGAATACTTTAGTCATTTAAAGTTATTTTGATCATTTTAACAATTTAATTTTTAATTTTTTGAGATCTTTTTCTTTTCAAACATCTAACAACCCCATCCTATCAAAGTTCATTTCGATCAAATTTAAGTATTTTTACTATCTAAGAATATCAAAGTTGACAAGAAATGATTTAAATATCCAAATTTATAACAGCATGATACATATAGTATACTAATGTTAAAAAATGTAACTAATGTATTAATTTTATAAAAAAAATAATCAAATATTGTGCTAGCCTATAATTTAAAAAAAAACACATTTGAATGAAAAAAAAATAAAAAATTATATGATAAAGTGTATTGTTATATCTCAATCAAAACTAATATTTGACTACACCCGGTGAGTTGCATGTAACATGCACAAATGTTACAAATTTACACACATTCATTAAAATTATTTTGTAAATTAAAAAATTAATTCAATTTCTTTTAAAATAATGTTGACACATGCTATAATTACGGTTACAAAAATACTTTAGCATTCCTCATGTTTTTGTATATTTATTTCTTCAAAACCTATATAAACATACAGATATATAGATTCAAATTAAAATAAAAAAATTGAAAGTTAAATTTATAATCAATTGGTTAAAAAGTCAAAATATTATAAAATAGTGTTGTTATTGTGTGAGCTAGCTGGTCGGCCAACCCTTTGTTTCCCTCCATTAAATCTACGGGCATGTCTTTGTTTACAAATTATTTATTGACCAAACTCCATTATTTCATTAGTTTTCTTTCTTGTCGTCTCTAGATCTGTTACCTTTTTCACCGTCGTTGGCCGTAGATAATTTCAGCTCGAAGAACATCTATTCGATCAAATTTGTCGATTGAAGATATAGGATTTTTTATCGCTTTTAATTTTTTTTTAATTTATGTTTACTTTGTTGTGTGTATGATCTTTGGTGGGAATAAATTCAATCTTTATCTAATTGTATTTCTTTCAAAATATCAATTTGTAATAACGTACCACATCTATAGGGTTAATATTGTTGTTCTACAAGACCATTGATAAACACTAATCGATTATTAATTATTCAAATCTTTAACATTTTAATTTTGTTGTGATTGATTAAAAATAATATTAGGTTTGTTAGTCGAAATAAAAGGTACTTAATTTAAAAAAATTACGAAAGATGGTTTATCATATTGTCCAAAATAAATGTGCTTAACCTTGTTTGAATAAAGAATAGGAAAATTAGGTAGCCTAATTTTATTGAATGAAGAAATATTTGGCATATGAAATGGAAACTTGAAGGCTATAAATATGACTTCGTTTTTTCATTGTTAATCATCTCAAAAATAGAAAAAAAACTTATATGAAAAGTTTTTGAGTGAGAAAATCATTAAGAGTGTGGTTGTAATAATTTTTCACATAGTAAATTTCTTTCTCTAGTTGTCTTTTGATAACGAAAATGATTTTTCTCTAATTTAAAGTTTTCACTGTAATTCTTGTGTTGTGTATTATTTATTTCTCTATTATTTGATATTCTGCTAAGGAGTATTTTGGAAAGAAAATTTATGATTATAACATTTGATTCAAATTTCTCAACAAATTTTATTATAATTAATATTCTATTTTTATTTTTCTCAGTATTATTCCGTTATTGGCATACATAATAAAGATAAAAATATCTTCCTTTAGGTAAAATGTAAATGGTTATGTGTAATTACAAGCACAATTGGGAAATCTGATTTCATTTTTTTCCTGGGTTTATGAACATGACAACAAAGATCCAAAATTTATTTGATTTTGTTGAGTAATAAAAATATAAATATAAAAACAATGATATCAAAAGTCGTTGAAAAACTACATTTTGAAAAGTTTAAGCGCTTGCATACATATATTCTCTACAAGTCATGTAATAATTCTTTGATATTAATCAAGTTCTAATTATGTATTATCTCTTAATATGTTAATTTAGGATGGCCTTGTGACACAGTGAAGTGATTAAAATCTGGGATATGATGGTGCCTTAATGCCAGTGATTGTTTTGAAATGGCAATTTTAGTGCGACGCCTCGCAATTTTTATGATGAAAGAAACATGTAGGCGTTGCGCTGCTGCATACAGAGTTGGTTGGAGAAGACTTCTTATTGTAGGGATGATGTTGACTACAACAGGTTTTATGTTTCAAATGCATACACTTCCTAATTATCAATGACTCAATCCATCAGTAATAGTTTTATATGATGAACCCTTTTAATGTTACATTGAAGTTGAGTGAGACTGTCAATGAATTGAGCACTGTAGTTGTTTCTCCTATTGAATTGAATCAATCAACACCAATTCAATCTGATAAGGAAGGGAAAATAAAATCTCTATCTAGAAGAAGAAGAAGGAGTAAAGTTGATAATAGACCAAATATAATGTCTCCTCCTCCTCCTGCTCCTAGAGTCATACCTTATAGTTTGCGGGTATAATAATTTATAGGAAAATGATTTGATTTAAAGTCTAATTCATTTCATCTAAAATTCGTATGGATCCATTTTACTTTTAATTAAATTGAACTAATAAATCATAACCCTAATAATTTAATATTTTAAAAAATAAAACAAAACATCAAAAAGTATTTATAGTTTTATTTATAAACAAAAATATTAATTCAAATATTACGTTTTTATTATATATTTTTTAAAATATAAAAAATTATAAAAATAATTTTTTCTATTCTATAATTATATTATTATAATTATATAAAAATATTATAGTTAATAATTATATATTGTTAAATAAATTCAAATTTTACATGAGGAATTAATTAAATTGATTTTTTTTTTAACTTATGAATTTAATTGATGACACTACTACTTGTCACTAAGACTAATACATTTGTACCATATATTTCAGAAATTCCTTAAATCATTGCAACCAAACGAGGCACTTGAGTATGCAAACAAAGAGATTGAGAATGCACCACAAGTCATTGATGAGAACTTTTTGCCCCAATATATAGAAATGTCTCGGTTTTCAAGAGATATATATATATCACATAGCTAGAATGGTCTGAAGTCACTGTCTTATGTTACATTATTTTAATATTAACTATTTATTTTGAAATTCAGGAGCTATGATTTGATGGAAATGATACTTAAAGTTTACATATATAGTGATGGAAAAAAGCCAATTTTTCACCAGCATCATCTTAGAGGAATTTATGCTTCTGAAGGATGGTTTCTGAAGTTGATAGAAGAAAACAGAGAGTTTGTAACAAAGGATTCAGAGAAGGGCTCACTTATTTTATCTACCATACAGTGCACGACAACTGGCATGGGCATTATATAAGCCTGACTCACATAATTTGAAATCATTGTCAATGTTCCTCAAGAATTATGTGAACATGCTTGCTGACAAATATTCTTTTTGGAATCGCACACGAGGGCACGATCACTTCCTTGTTGGGTATGCACACATTATCTTGTTGTTTCTTATGATTGGTTATGAACACATTCTTTTTTAGTATCTTATTTTTGGTAAGTTGGTTCGTATTGTATAAATCATGAAAATTAGAAAATTAATTTAATTGAGTCTGTTACAATTTTTTATTTTATAAAACTATCAAAAATTCAAACTACATACTTTATTACAAATATATTTCTAAACTATATAATTATTTCTTATATTTTTTTATATTATATAATTTGTTTGTCTTATTATTTCTTTCTTTTGATTTGGAACATTTATTTTTTTTAATTTTCACATTATAATTTTCTGGATTTTATTTTTTAAAATTTATTCCCTTTATTTTTTATTTTTTTCATATTTGATCTAAAATTTGAGACTAATTTAAAATCAAACTTCAAAAATACAAAAAAAAAATAAAAAATTAATGAGATTAAAGTGTGAAACATAAAAAAAATTAAGAAAATAAATTATTATAAATAAACAAGAGTATCGAAAAAAACTTAAAAATAAAGAGATTAAATTATAAAAAAATAATAATAAATACATTAAATTATAAAAGAATATATATGTTAAGTTATATTTGATATTTTAATTCACTTATACTTCACTTATATTACACTTATATTATTTCACTTGTAGTACACTTGTATTTTTTCACTTTTATTACACTTATATTTTTTCACTTGTACTACACTTGACTATACTTATTATAACCCTATAAATAGGGTTTTCTATGTACATTCTGAAACACACTATTACAACATTAAATCATTCTTTCTTCTTATCTCTCTATACTCTTCATATGGTACCAGAACCTCTCATATACCTCTAAAATTTCTATCAAAATTTTGCCTCTCTCCATCACAGCCAACCCGGTTCACCTTAACCCGGTTCACTCCAAACCCAGCTCACCTCAACTCGGCTCATTTCAACCCGGCTCACCTCAACTCGGCTCACTCCAACCCGACTCATCTCAACCCAGTTCCAGGCTTGTTTTCAACTTCTCTTTTCATTTTTAAGGATATCTCCTTTATACTATTTCTATATATTTGCTTTATATTTCCTCCATTATTTCGTTAAAATGGACCGAAATGATGTTCCAAAATCAATCTTTACCACCCTTTTGATGATACTAACTACGTAGCTTGGGCACAAGCAATAAAAAGTTTCTTGAAAAGACGTAAGTTATGACGTTTCATAATTGGTGATATCTCTATACCCATCCAAGAAACCACTGAAAATAACTTCTTATTTGTTGACCGCCTTGAAGACTGGGAGAGTAAACATCATCAAATTATTACATGGTTCCGTAACACCACCTTACCCTCCATCAATGGTGAATTTGGACGTTTTGACACTGTCAAAGAAGTTTGGGAATTTCTTGAGGCTTGCTTCACTACAACAGATTTGGCCAACCAATATCAACTTCTAACAACTCTTCATACCAAACGCCAAAGGGCTGATCAAACCATTAACCAATTTTTCTCTGAAATGCATACTATTTGGGATCAACTTGCTCTCTCTGAACCAACTTGGACGAACAAGATTGATGCTGAGATGTTTGCAACTTACTGTAATCACCAGCGTCTTGTCATTTTTCTCATGGCTCTCCATGATCGATTTGAACCTGTTCGAGCATCCTTACTCCATTGGAGTCCTTTTCCATCCTTAGATACTGCTGTGACCGAGCTTCGCTTTGAAGAAACTCGGATGGGGGTTTTCAAAGTTCATCATACAGATTCTGTTCTTGCCACCTCATTTTATCGCCCTAAAGGAGGTTCTAAAGAAGACTTCAAACATCAAGGCAGCACCTACTGTCACAACCCCAATCATGAGCTTCTTACATGTCCCATTCGGGTATATATATATTGTCACAAGAAGGGTCCAGGACACTTTAACAGAGATTGCTTTCAGAATCCCTCTCATCATTCCTCACAGAATCCCTCTCAACATGCTTCAGGTAAAAATAGTAACTTATCTATCACTGCTGCTATTTCTGAGGATAATCATGACAAATTTACCTTCTCTACTCAAGAATTTGAAGGCCTTCTTAAACATGTTCTCTCACAATCTAGTAATCCTCCTCCTACTGCCTTGTCTCTCACATCAGATAAATCTTTATGGTATTTTGATTCTACTTGTTGTAATCATATGACTCATGATACTCACATCTTTTCTCCCACACAATCTTCCATCTCCAAACCTTTAATTCAAACTAGCAATGGTTCACATATGCATGTTAATGTTGTAGGAAAAATTTCCACATCTTCTATATGACTTTCTGAAAATTATGAATAACATTTATATAATTCATCCTTTATTTCATGTCATGCCAACAAAGACCCACATTTATGGATTCATAATAAGTGATTGGTTTTCAAAACAACATAACTGAATTTGGATGTTATAACTGAAAGTAACTTGCAATCTGCAACTTCTAAACTTTGATTATTCATTAATTATTCATAAAAATTTACAGGGTCCTTACACATTAGTTGAGCATCAAGAACTGGCCTTAAATACCATAAAAGCCCTATGCAATGCTGATATTTCAGAGGGAATACTTAATGTTGGAAAGGATGTTTCTTTACTAGAAACTGCAATCAAGACACCTCGAAAGCCCCTTTGAAACGTGGGTGGCTTAAGAGTGTCACAACGCCCAATCCTTGCCTTCTTTGCTGGAAACATGCACTGCAGAGTCCGTCCATTGCTTCTACAATATTGGCTTAATAGAGATAAAGACATGAAAATTTATGGTCCTTTACCTCAAAATGTTGCCAAAAACATGTCTTATATACAACACATGAAATCAAGTAAATATTGTATATGTCCAATGGGTTATGAAGTGAATAGTCCTAGAATTGTTGAGGCTATATATTATGAGTGTGTCCCATTGATAATTGTAGATAACTTTGCTCTTCCTTTGAATGATGTGCTTGATTGGAGTGTTTTTTCACTAGTAGTGGCTGAAAAGGATATTCAAAAGTTAAAGGAGATTTTAATGGCTATTCCATTAAGAAAATATCTAAAGATGCAAATAAATGTCAAGATGGTACAAAAGCATTTCCTTTGGAATCCAAAACCTATTAGGCATGAATATTTGTTCCATATGATTCTACATTCACTCTGGACTAGCAGATTAAAACAGTTACAAATCACTCAGTCTTAACATTTAGTCTCTCTAAATGCTTATGAAGTTTACAAAATATGAATTAATCACTACTACAAAAATTTGTATTTAAGTTGTTATGTAAAGTCGATTTTTGGAAAAACTGACTTATAATGAATTTAAAGTTGGTTTGGTGTAGAACCGACGCTATCCACGTAGCGTAGCGTCGGTTGACACCTGGAACTGACACTATCCACGTAGCATAGTGTCGGTTAACACTTGGAACCGACGCTATCCACATAGCATAGCGTCGGTTGACACGTGAAACCGACGCTACACACGTGGATAAATTGTTTTCTTTTCTTTCTTCCCCAGACAAACTATTTCAAGCGTTGCATAACTCTCAAAAACCTAAAACCTCCTCCACTTCTCCTTCACTTTTTCTCATTTTCCGGCCACCTACGATTACCAATTCCAACGCCAGTTAGTGGGTTTTCTTCCTCTCTAACTAATCTTTTAGATCTCCTATTTTTTTGAGCAAAATACTCAAATTTTTTATACCCATTTCTCACTTACTAAATACCATTTTTTCTTCCTTTCCTTCATTTTGTCACTTCATTTACTTTTGTAAGTATTTCTATTAATTTTACGCACTTATTATTCATATTTTTTTCTGTTATTATGTGTTATTATTTATGTGTATAAATTTTTGTATTATATATGTAGGTTTGTATTATAATATCAGAGGAAGAATATGATGATCTTGAATAAAATAGAACAAAACAAAACCATAGTAATTTTTTTACTATTAATTAATATTTTATTTTTCAAATATTTGTATTATTTGAACTATTTGCTAAATTAATTTTGGGTTTTTTTTACTCGAATACAGGTTTTTATTTGAGTATAATAAAAAATGAGTAAAATTTTAAAAAATATATATATATACAAAAAATCGGTTCACGCGTTGAACTGACTTTAAATTTTAAGTCATTTTATTTAAAGTCAGTTCAACGAGCCGACTTTAAATTGGTTTAAAGTTGGTTTTTAACCGACTTTAATGTCCTTTTTTATTGTAATAAATACTCAAGTGAAGTTTAATTCGATTGTGGATTGCTTTATGCTTAAAATTCAAGAATCAAGTATTAATTATAAGAATTGGGTTTTAAAGACTAGAGTTTTTTTAATTTAACTATGCTTACCAAGATTTGAGGGTACTAACTTGTAAATCATAAGATACAAGTATTATAAGAATTGCTCCTTTGTGAAAGCTAAAGTGGATAACAATGCATCTTGTTAACAAAACTAAAGTTAAAGTGGATAACAAAGATAGAGTGCTATTATGGATTCTAAGACCAAGGTTCTTTAAATCTATATCTCTTAGAAACTAAAGGATCAATTTTGTTGGAGATTTGATTAATGAGTAGTGGATGTGAAACTTGAACCTTCTTGAATATATTTTTACTCATGATGTCAGTGTCATAACTTCTATTACTATTGTTGATAGTAGATTTTTACACATCCTTTATTGACATTATAGCAAATCGTCAGTGTCATAACTTCTATTACTATTGTTGATAGTAGATTTTTACACATCCTTTATTGACATTATAGCAAATCGTCAGTGTCATAACTTCTATTACTATTGTTGATAGTAGATTTTTACACATCCTTTATTGACATTATAGCAAATCGGGTTCTTATCTTGTTAATTTGGGCAAAAAGATAGCTTTGGTTTTTGGTAGTGATGCAATTTATGGCGGTCAACTAATTGACCAAAATAGTCACACAAAAAAAGATGGAATTTGTGGAAAAAACTTCCGAATTTAAAATTACCAAATGAAATTAGAATGTTTGATTGGAAATGTGCAAGTAATATTTTTATTACCAAATACAATTTGATTAAAAGAGAACTGCAATTAAGTTGATTCAATCTATCCACTGTGTTATGAAGAAGCGAAAGACTTAAAATTAATACTTGCTGTTAATTGAATTGTTCTTTTGTAACTGATGTGCTAATTTATGGGATCTTTTGGATAATTTTTTTCCCATTAGTCATTTATCTTTACTAGATTGGATGAAGTTTTTAGTAACAGAGTGGCAGAACAAATCTGATGAAGGAGATGTATATAGAAAATTAATTCTTTCTTGGTGGAGGAATAATGATAAAGAAAAATAAGTAGGAGAGATCATGCTACTTATTACTTCTCAACTTTATAAATTTAATAATATAATGTAATTTGATTATGGATTAAGTTTTGTAGTTGTTTAAATCTTTATTTTTAAATTATGCTCTATCTTTTCTGATATTCAATGAAATACATTTCGATAAAAAAAAAATCAATTGTCAAGTCCCATAGTGCTTGGAAATGGAAACATGGACGTGGATGATTTCAGAATGAGAAGATATTTTGCCTAATTTCTTTTTTTCAAACAAAAAAACACAACAAAACAAAATTCTGAACTTCACAAATTTGTTAATTTTTTTTAATCATAGTTCATATAAAAAATATCACAAATTATATCATATTATTTAAAATATCTTATAAATTTATAATATTTATTATTATTATTTTACTCTTGTCACAAAAAATATAGTTTTTTATTTTGTTCTGTCTAAAAATTTGACCGTACATTTACAACGAAATAAATATGATTGTGTCCAATAAAGTCTTGCAGGTCTTGCAGTTGTAGGTGTGGTTGTGGTAATATATTCATATACATAGTCAAAAATAAAAATAAAATACTTTTTTATCAAAAAATATACATATATTAATATATGTTACAATTTAATTATTTTTATTAATATATAAATTATATTATAATTATTTTATTATCTAACATCCCTTAAATTATCTAATTAATAATTAATAAATTATTTAATATATATATATATATATATACAACTAAAACACAGCTAAAAAGAAGAAGAAAAAACAAAAACAAAAACCAAAACTTCACATAATACATACATATTATGAGTTACGACTTTTAGTTCCAACCATAGGTCCGCATCGATTTATTCAAACAGATATTGGTTTTTTCTTCAACTAAGTTTTTTTAATATTTTTTTATTGAAATTAAATATACAAACAAAATCAATTAAATAATAAATAAATAACGATAGACCTAAATATTATATTATGAATACTATTAATATTTATCTTCTTTTTTTGTTTGCTTAAATTACTACAAAAATTGTATCAATTTTCATTTTAAATTAATTTTTAGCCACCAATTTTAGTTCCAGTTGGGATTAAAATATGTAAAAATATTAATAATATTTAAATTAATTTGTACATATGTTATTTATATTGTGTCATTTATTATAATTAATTTAAAAAATAAAAAATATATATATATTTAATTAATTTATGCTTATTATTCCAACGACATTACAAAACATATATATATTTAATAATGCTTTAACGTTGTCGATGAATATATATAGTAGTATTATTCGTAGTTCGTACTGTCTTGTTTGATGCAATTAATTTTTTCTTTCCTTGTGGGGACGACGAGGACAAAGGAATCTCTGTAGTTATGTACAATGCATGATAATCACTGGAGCAGAAAGGAAAGGTCGTTGTATTAGTTTTCTTTTTTTTTTAAAAAAAAATCTTTTATAATTGTGGTGGGTATCGTCAATTTCAATTTTCAAAGTGGCTAGCTAGTTCAACTAACTATTTTTTGAAAACGTCATGTCGTTTTTGTGAAATGAGATTCTTCAAAAGAATAAGGAAAAATAATATAAAACAAAAAAAAAAAAACGACGAATGACCATGGGTCAAGGTACAGTCGTACAATGATAAAACGATCAATGTTCTGTTTTGTATGAGAAACAACCTGAATGCCCCAACATTATTTACTTTTTTAAAAGCTATACCTTTTAAAAAAAAAACATGTTTCACGTCTCTTAGATTATTAATGTTTTTTTAAGATTAAAAATAATATTATTTTAATAAAAAATATTAAGATAATATAAATTTTTTATCAACTTTTTTAAAATTAAATGAATAAATTACAAAATCTTTAATAAATTAATGTAAGGGACGTTTTTGATAATTTTTTAATAATAATTAATCATAGTAGTATCTAATAAGGATAATAAATTTTACTATAACTATAATTTATTAATTAATTACAAGTAATTATCGCTTTTTATTAATAAAGTTGTTAACTAACAAAAATACCAATAAAGTTATCAAAAATATACGGTAAGATTTTAACTTTAGAATTGAAAATAAACTCAGATATCATTTAAAATTTGTGCCATAATGGATGTTGCGTCATGAACATGTGGCCAATTGCAGCTGGACAGAATTGCATTTTCTTGGATTCCTACAGTAACTAAATTGCATTTGTGTGTGGATAACAAAATGGTTTGTATTATTTTAATGTACTAATTTTACTACTTTTTAAGATATATAAATGTTCTTCATGACACTTAATCGATAAATATATATATATATGGAATAACATGTTTAGGTTTTTTAGGGAGGAAGAAAAAAATAGTGTTTGTCCATCAAAATCGGGTAAGGAACACAACAATTATATATGAAAGTCCATAAGATTTTTGATCTTCAACAATTAAACACGTAAAATAGTATGTTATTAGGCGACTCAATTTGAAATAATTTTAATTGTTTAGGTCACAAATTATTAATGAATGACACTTTAGCATAAGAGATACGTGTAAAACGTGTGTAACTTTTATTAACAGATAGCAACTTATGTTTTGTCACGTGACTTGGGATTAGGAATGCCTTAATATTGGGGTAAGCATAATACATCGTTTTTTTATTATATATTTAGATAATAACTATTAATTACAAATCATTAATAGTTTTTCTACTATTTAATCACAAGATTTTTTAATATTTATTCAATAATATATTTAATTTAAAGAAATTAAATTTTATCATAATTATTACTCTATTACATTATTTAAAATATTAATATTAATTTTTTTATTTTTTAAACTATTTAATACATATTTTTAAGTAAAATAAAAAATATAAAAATAAGAATAAATAAAATGTAATCTAATTATTTTAAATATTATATATTTTATTATGAAAAGTGTATTTTTTAATATAATTATATGTATATAAAAAATATAATTACTATATGTTTGATTTTGTTTAACCATAATTTCGATATTATAATAATCATCGTGTCTTACGTCTTATCGGTTATGTTATTTTCGAAAAAAATCATCAAATTTTTACAAATAATTTCGATTTTAATTATCTACGCTTAAAATGTCATCTATGTTTATAATTATCTCAACTTAAAAGGAAATATTTTTTCACATGCATAAGGATGTAAAAAATTAAAATTTAACCAAAAATTATTTATAATTGCAACTATATATTATACTTTATAAGAGATATACCGATCAATTTCTAGAAAACTTAAAATAAATAATATTTTAACATGGTTTTAAAATTGAAGGTGATGTTTTGAAGTCTTAATAACTCTTTATTATTGAATTCTGGATGTGAAAATGATTTAAACAAAAATATCTTTACACTTTGAGATAATGACATATCATGCTTTTTATAATTTATTTATCTTAAATTTAAAAATTTTAAGTTAAGCATCTCAAATAAAAAACACATAATACATATCAAGAGGAATTTATTTTATCATACATATGTTTTTTAGAGCCTATTAGGAGAAACAAAGAGAGTATCTGTACATTAAAAAACAATTTCAAAACTCTAAGAATTTAATTAATAATGGATATCTAATTGACCTTAAAAGCTTGTGTATAATTATTTATTTATTTGTTGTTGTATCACAATAATTTTAAATATTATATAGAAATCAAATAAAATTTAAAATGAAAAAGTATAACAATTCACGCGTAGCTATCCTTAATTTAAAAAAAAATTTGTTCATTTAAATTGAAAAACATCCAAATTCAATGTAAAGCTACTTTATTGCTGCTGTATTATTATACTTGTTCAAAGCTACTTGATGATACCCATATACGAAGAAATAGACAGTTAATTTCAGATAATACTGAACGAATAGTTATTATTTATATTATAATACATAAGGTTCATCACACCAGTGAATACATAATCAACTTATTAATTTATTTTAAAGAAATGCTATACTTAATATCACCTTCTTCTTTTTTTCATACATACCATTTATATTATGCATGTATTAAAATTATTTTAAAAAAATGACATTTTTTTACATAATATTATTGATGTCGTACGTAGTACAAAAACACAATACTTTTCAACAACTAATTAAGAGAAGCTAAATAATTAACACTAGATTATCACCTTTTGTTGAGAGCGATAATTCTTCATCCTTGCAGTTTAAAAATTTAATCGATCCAATCCAAACATTCTACCGAAAAGTCAAAGAAATCGTTAATATCAAAATCAATGTCTTTAATCTCCAAATTCATGGAGGATCCTCCCATAATTGTAGCCTCTAATCGGTCATCAACTATTAATTGTTGATCAAGAATAAAATTATTTTCGTAGCTTTTGGAGGGTACTAAGGACGTAATCGCATCTTGTACTGTTGAAGATTGAACCATTTCATCCTTATTTTGGTGTTTGATTTTTTTGCTCAAATGAGAGTTCCAGTAATTCTTTATTTCATTGTCCGTTCGACCAGGTATTCTACCAGCAATCAAAGACCACCTGCATTTATTTATTTATTTACATTGAAATTAATAACTAATTAAGAGTGTAACATATTTTATTAAAATCAAATTAATATTTCAATTTAATTTAGAAGTCATATAGCATTTAGATTAATTGTTAATTATGTAAAATTTTAAATTGCTCTAAAAATTTAATTATTTAATTAATAACCTGTTTCCAAGCAGCTTATGAAGCCTAATAATCAAATCCTCTTCAGCCTCAGAAATGTTGCCTCTCTTAATATTGGGTCTCAAATAATTCAGCCATCTTAATCTGCAACTCTTCCCACATCGATTTAAACCTGTATACATAGAATATTTGAAGCCATTATTATTATTATTATTATTATTATTATTATTATTATTATTATTATTATTATTATTATTACGATTATAATAATAATTAATAATAATAGATATTCATGTACATTATTGTAATTAATTAATATAACCTGATTTAATGGCCACAGTTTTCCACCTTCGAGGACCATGAATCTCAACAAACTGACCGAGTTTTCTATCTTCTTCAGCTGTCCAAGCTCCTCTGCTCTTTTTCTTTTTGGTTGATCCCTCGTTCTTCGGAGCCATGTCAACAAGAAATTCAAAAAGAAAAAATGTACAAGAAGGCCCTTATTTATATTTATTTATATATATATATATATATTAATCTGAACTTTGAGCTTCGACCTTTTAAGAAGAAGAAGATTTCAAGAAGGTATGCTGAGGTAGGATTCAGAGTTATATATTTATCAAGATTCTGTGGGATAGATAACTGGCGTAAACTTTTGCATATTTTTTTATATGGATTTATCTTTTAAAAAATATTAAAAAATATATGTTTATTTACACGATAAACAAAATATTTTTTTTAATTGATTAAAAATAAAATATAAAAAATATTATGTTATATAATTATAAACTTAAATTATATAATATATTGAGATAATTAATCACTTTCCCATATATTTTTTATGTTATAGAAAAAGTATATATATTCTACTCATTTTTTAATATGCAAAAAAATATATAATTTTTTATTTTATATAAAAAAAATACGCAAAGGTCATTATCCTATTCAAATAAAACATTATTTAATTCAGTGTTAAAGTTTTTGTTTCATTTTCACATGCAAGTTATATTTGTTTTATATTTTAAATTATGGGTTTGTCTATTCATTCTATGTAAAAATATATATGCTGGTTTTTTTCTTCATAATTTTATGTTCATTGTTTATAAAAAAAAATTAAGACATTTTTTTGTTCTAAAAAAATTATGATTTTTATTTTAAAATTTTAAGTTATTTTGTTAAATTTTTAAAACTTAGATTATTAACGATGATAATAATATATTTAAGAAAAAATAATAATAAATTTAAATTATTTAAATTATTATTTTATGAGGTTCAAGATCATAGTTAATATATTGATGCTTTAATTTTCTATATTTATTAAAATATTTAATTTTAATATTTTAATTTAATTATAAATGTTTCTTTTAATAGTTACTTTTTTAATTAATTTGTTTTAAAAAAAATTTCATAAATTTTATTATTTATTTAATATTTATAACACATGTAATTAACTTTTATAAAAAAAAGTAACAAATACTATTAAATTTTTTACAAATAATTATTAAAAATTGGATAAAAGAAACTCTAAAGGTCGTAACTAACTAACCTTAATAGTAGTTCTGTTTGTAGTTGTACAAATACATATCACAATTTTGATATTCGATACATTTAATATTAATTATTTATTAATGTTATTATTTTTAGATAAATTTATTAATAAATTTGTAATAAAATTTATATATGATAATATGACTAGTTTTACATAAAAATAACATTATTAAAATAATAATAATAAAATTAATATACTAATAATATTTAATAAATTTGAATTAGTTGAAATTTAATATAAAATGAATTTAAATATCATAATTTAATTTAAATATTGGTTAAATAAATAATATTGTGATATAAAATGATATATTAAATTTTATATAAGTTTGATATAAATAAATATTATTTTTTTATTATAAAATTTAAAATATATTATTATTTTTTTCTCAGTTACTTTTTGTTTAATTAGTATATATTTTAAAAGGTGAACGGATGATTTTTTAACAAAATGTTAAACGGTGTTAAAAGTTCAGTGTGAGAAGATTTAGAAAGATAATTACCGATTAATAGGATGAGGGTGGTAGGGACGAGGGTGGTTAGTTGATAATTATAATTATTTTGTAATAATTTTAAATATATTTAGTTCATAATTATTAATTATAAGTAGGTAATGGGTTTTTTTATTTTATAATATTTATTTAAAAATATATTAATTAAATATTAATATAATCATTTCTTATTATAATATTTAAAATATTAATATTAATATTTTTTTAATTTTTTTACATGTTTATAAATAAAATTTAATTTAATTATTAAAAGTATTATATATTTTATTATTAAAAATATATTTTTTAATGTTTATATGTTTATAAAAATAATATTAATAAATGTTAAATTTTATTAACCTAAGTTTTTCTATTATAATAATCATTTTCATATCATGTCTTATCGATTACGATTATTTTAACAAAATATTAGATTTTATATGTACAAGAGGTTTCGAAGTTATGTAATTTTTAACAAAATAAGTATATTATCCTTATAATAATTGAATTAGGTCGTAATTTTTAAAATAAATATTTTAATTTTATAATTTATGTGTTAGATATTATTAATGTTATAGTAAGTTTTTACATCTTCATTCTCACTTTAATTGTTTGGTGTGATGACGTGAATATATCGGAGTTTAGAATAGTTTGTATGGATAAGCATTTTTTATTAACATTTAGTTTATATTTAATATCATATTATATATATATTAAATATAATATATATATTATTGATATAATTAAATTATATATTTTTACGATGATTAAAAAATTAATATATAATATATTTTTAATTATAATATTATATTTTTTAAATAAATATATAAAAATTTGTTAAAAAAATTCAAGTTGGTCGATTTTATGGGACGTCGATGTGATCCCTTAACCTATCATAAAAAGTCATTTTCACCGTTCGTTAAAAAATCAGATTTTTTCTTTGGTTACTCACACTAGTAGAAAAATCCACACATTAATTATTATTAGTTATATTATTATGAAAAATAATTAATTTTAATTTTATAATTATTAAAATAAATATTTTAATTTTTCAAAATATTAAAATTAAGTATTTATAGTTATATAATTTTTATATATAATAGAGTTATAAATATTTAATTTAAAAATTATAAAATTAAATTATTTATTTATTTTTTATAATAAGACAATTAAAAATTATGAAATTTTTTTAAAATTTAGTGTAATAATTATGAGAACAAATTAATTAAAGTAAATAATTACCTATGTTTTGACTTCCTTACTAATGTATAGTTTATACCATCGTACAAGTTCACGAGCGATTAATTTTGAATATGCAGTGATATTTGCTTTTAAGATAAATCTGAAAGAAAATATATTAATTATATATAAATTCGTACATATTATTTAAAAAATTATTATGTATTAATATTATATAAAAAATTAAATATTTTTTTAATTTTAAAATTAATTATAATATATAATAAAATAAAAATATACAAAATTAATTCATATTGAAGTTTAAAATAAAAACAAATATCAAGCACATGTGTGACTTAATAATTAGTGGAATTTTGCATATATGTCAATTTTCACCATTAATTAATTTTTGCAATATTATAAAACGTGACGCATGTGAGTGAAAGAGTCAACGATTCACTTCACTTTGTATTTTCTTCGGTACACTAGATTTATTGAGGGCTGACAGCTGAGTACAAGCTGTAAAGTTTTTTTTTTTTTTTTTGCTTTTTTGAAGATGGCTGTAAAGCTGTAGCCTGTAGTTGATCAGGAAATAAAAAAATATTTTTAATAATTTTATATAAAAATAATAAAATAAAATTTAATAATAATCTCATTCTATTTAATAATAGTCAAAGAAATCAAATCTTTGTATTTTTTTAATAAAAATATTTCATTTAAAATTTATAATCATAAAATAATATATTTTTATTATTATAAATATAATATATAATTTTATTATAAAATAAGTGTTATTTAAATTAAATTATTATTATTAAAATATATTTTAATGTTAAATATTATTTAATTATATTATATTTAATATTATTAAGATAATATTTGATTGTTATAATTTTTAAATATATATATATATATATATAATTCTTAGTTTGTTAATATAAGATTTAAGATGTATTTTAATCGAGCCGTTTTTAGTTGTTAAATCAAGGATATAAAATAACTTATTAGCGTGAACTAACTTATTACTGAAATAAAAATAATTTTTTTTAAAAATAGTCATCACAATTGGTAATATTGATTACTATGTGATACTCTAAATCACAAGAAAATTTGCAATTGTTCATTTTTCTAAGTAAACTTATGTTCTTTACGATAAAACTATTTAAGTAATTATATTATTACTATTATTTTTGTTATCATTATAACAAATTTGTGTGAAATGTTGATTATTTTCGTTAGAATAGTATAAAATTATTATTATTATTAAAATATTTTAAATTATGATAATAATATCACTCATATAAATTATTTATTTAATAATGATATCAAATTATGAATTTAATCATTAATTATATATATATATATATTTAAATAATTATATTATTACTATTATTTTTGTTATTATTATAATAAATTTGTGTGAAATGTTGATTATTTTCGTTAGAATAGTATAAAATTATTATTATTATAATAATATTTTAAATTATAATAATAATATCACTCGTATAAATTATTTATTTAATAATGATATCAAATTATGAATTTAATCATTAATTATATATATATATATATATATATATCATTAAATTAAGGTTTAGGTTTAAATTGTACATAACTAATTAAAAGTTTATTTAAAAGAAAATAGATATATCATTTGAATTTGTTCAACATCTTATTTAGGAGCAAGTTTACATGAGATAGTTAGATAACATGGAGTACATTTTTTTTATGATTGGATTCTTAAATAGTCTTTTTTGGACAAAGGAATAAAAGTGTGTTATCGAGGAATACATATACACACATGTAATTATTGTTTTAAAAAATAAATTATATTATAACATATATAAAAATTTAAAATAAATGTTACTTTATTTTGAAAAATATATGCTTAAATTTTAACATAACAACAATAAAAGAATTGTCTAGAATTAACAAGAGACTTAATGGAGACTCCTAGGTTTGAGAGTCTAACTCAATTCATTATCTATTAAACCTCTTGTAGTTATTCAACGAATTGGTTGACGGTTGGAAGAAAGATATTTGGTACTTCTTCTAGATAATGGTTTATAGAGCAATCATTAGTGGTTGAGATTATCTAGTCAGTGTGACTAGCTTAGATAGAATGTTCATGCTTACGGGTCTCGAGATGGTTATGTAGATTGATATGGTTTTAATTCTTTCAAATTGGTCCTAATTGACCCAAGATGGATGGGTTGGTAGGAATATGTCCTAATATTTGTGGTTGGACGACTATGAATAGTACGGATGGACAAAGTTTAGTCAATCACGTGACTCTGGTCCCTCTGTGGATAGTCATCTTGCCAATCAAGCCTTGAATGGCTATTGGTATGACCTTGTATACTCTGGGCATTAAAAGATGCCACTGAGACATTTTCAAGGACAAGAACTAATCTAGAAGTTTGTGGCTATGGTAGATGTTACAAGATGGCATGGAATGTGTTTTGCATCAAGTCCAAATGCCTTAGGCTCTCCTTTGTTGTATCTATTGGGCCCATTGTGGCTGGTAGGTATAGGTGCACGATTTGCATTTCTATCAAGCTATAGTGGGGCCAGAATGATCATCCAATGGATGTTCTGTTGGTTGACAGACTAGATCTCTTGACTATTAGTATTGATCTGAGCGATGGAGCTGGTTAACTAGTCCTTGACATCACATTAAGAGTTCAAAGAGTTATGTTGGTGACAATGGTAAACCAGATGAATATTAGGCCCTTTTTGGAAAACCTTGTTGCTAATTGGTCTTTTTTCAAATATCTATGTGATTTTTTTGCAAATGAAGAAATTTGAAAACATTTAGAAAATCTTAAAACTCATGAGTGTTGGTTATTTTTGTGAATAAAATATTTACATGTAATCATATCTTTAAACTCCAAAATATCAAGTCTCTCAACAAAAGCTTAGTTTTGGATAGTTGTAATTCTGATATATTTTTTATAACTATCACACATATATTTGCATAAATGTTTAAATGCATTTTATATAAGCTCTTGATTGGATCAATTATGATATTACATGATAAAGATATTAGCTTTTTTTGTATAGAGGGATCGATTCCCATAATAGACGGATCAATCTTGCTTTAAATCGATATGTAATCCATCTCACTTCAATCCTTCCCTCTGTGCGTAAAATTAAACACTCTAGTTTTACACAAAGGATCGATGCCTCTTATAGATGGATCGATCCCCTTAGAAGGATAGATCAGATTTTGATCCTTAATCGATCATGTACTTTCTATATAACTTTTGAAAATGAGTTATGGAGAGAGGCATTGATCCCTTATTACGAAGACGTAACTGATTTTTGGAAGGATTAATCCCGCTATTGACACAACTATATAGAATCTTTTAAGCAACAAACAATTTTAATAGTCATGTAACTTTTCACTTTTGATTCTTTAATTAGGTTTAATTTCATCTCTTCCTATATTTTTATATAATCACGCTAGTACATCTCTCAGCTTATTGGTTCCATATTTTCATATTCATATAGTTTTTTCTTAATTAGAGACTTATGCTTTTATATCAAATAATTTTATTTGTGATCATAATTATTTGATTTAATTATTAAATTTTAAAGAAGTTATTTTTATTTAATTTGTGAGCTATTTTTATTAAATTTATGCTTAACCTTTTTGCTCTAAGATTTGCTAGTTAATTTAGTTTAATTAATATATTCTTGAATCATCTATTTAGGATTATTCATTATTAAATTCATTATAGAACACATGGACACTTATGTTTTTTGTGCTAACCCTAGTTATAGGTTGATCTATGCACGTGTCTGATTGACAAAGAGTTGATTAGAACATTGGTCTAGATACCGCTCACGCTAATATTGAAAACTGTAAAATTAGAGTTGAGCTTATAAGTTAGGTATATTGGGACAATATCTTAGAAAATGTAGCTTAAAATCGAGTTTGTACTTGAACATTTGGTTTTCATAGTGAAAAGCTAGGTGGTATGGGGAACTAGTGGTTTTTCTCTTAGATCATTTTGTTACTTACATTGTTTCCATCTAAAAATATAGTGAGTTATTTTCTAATTTTTACAATTTACTTTTACATGCGATTGAATGTCTGGTTGTTTCGTTTAGGCTATAAAATTATAAATTGATAAAATTTAAAAATAACATATTCACTCACTTTTAAGCTTATTAGGTCCATTTTAAAACTTTCAATTAGTATCAAAGCCTACACTATAACACTTAGTGATTTCAATTTGTAGGGACACACATTCACTAATGGAATTAATGAAAGAAAGTGTGTCATTTGTTAGACACGTACTCGTTGATTGGTATAATTACGCTTATTAGAATATGCATATATAAGCCTATCTCAAACAAGATAAAAAAAATTATAGGATTTCATTCTTGAATGTTGGAAACCAACCTTTATAACCAAAAATAGTGTAAAAATCCTAAAGAGTAGAAAACAATGAACCATTGAAGAAAGAACCCTTAGTGGATCAAATAAAAAAGGTTTAAGTTCTATTTTTACTGCAGTATTGATGGACGAGTTTCATCACATCTCCAACTATGAGGCTTTAAAAATACATAAAATGTAATTGCTCTTACTCATGAAAGAACTTTCCAAGTGAAATAAATTAAATTGAGATTACTGACATCTTAGTTTGTGATGTTACTAATGCTTGCTCTACACTTGGTGAGAAAATTCCTTGTAGTATACTTGGAGGCAAACTCTTAAGTTCATTGATAAAAGATTATAAGATGAAAATCACTACTATAGAGGAGAGCCAAAATGTGAACACCTTGAATATTTATGAACTAGTTGGGTTTATTGAAACATATGAGCTTACTCTGAAGCAACCAAAGAAGAACAAGGTCATGACATTCAAAATCTCCAAAAAAGATAATTTTTGATAATGATGATGATTCAGGTGATGAATATATTGTTTCATTTGCTTGCTGGTTCAAGAAGTACCTTAATATAAAGAACCAACATAACAACTCCCCAAATAAGGGACAACAACATTGGTTCAAGGATAAAATGTCAAAGGAACCTAACCCAAGGAGTTTAGATGATAAGAAATCTAAACCTATTGGCCTGCAATGTTTTATGTGTAGTGATTTTGGTCATATATCTACAGAGTATACAAACAATAACAAAAAATTTGGAAGACCAAAATCCAGGGTTTCGATGAATGCTCCTAAATCTAATAATTATTTTCATATTTCACATAGTAGGAGTGGTAATCATTATCTATCTATGCATGTTGCATCAAATTTAATGATAAATGAAACTAATAGTAATATATTCAAAAATTATACTAATAAGCATGAAATATTATGTTCAAAGAGATAAGTAAAATTCAATATTTTTAATTCTATGATTCATTAGTATCATCCTACCATGCATATTACATCTTCATTTGGGATAAATGTAAAAAGTATGTCTACGTCTAATAATATGTCTACGAAACCTAAGGTAGTTGAGTCTGAATCCAAAAATAAAAAAAAAATCAAAATTTAAGAAAATTTAGGTTAGAAGAAATTATTTTTTTAAGTCACTTAATCGCATTTTGTTGTTTCATCTAGTTACTTTTGTTTAGAGTTTCTAAATCTATTTTATTTTCTTTAATTTATTAGTTAAACTTACATAAAAGAAAAAAATGATAAGTAGAATCCCTTTTTTGACCAACAAGATAATTGACTAATTCAACACTTACATACAATCTTGTTTTTAGTAGCTTAACTCATTTTGATGTTTATTGTATAAATAATTTTACAATTTTGACTAGTGCACACACATATATTTTTACAAATGATGACCAATGTTGACATGAACTTATCCATATAACACATTTGAATATTATACTTGAAGTTTATGAATTCTCTTAAAGGATTCTAGGACTTCAACTAATATTGATTGTAAAATCATGTTAAGTTTTATTTTTTACTTTCTAAAATTTTATCGTAGGGAGGCTCATAGTATTGAGATAACTATCTACTATGATGTGTAAAGTTATCATAATGAGTGAAGATAATTACCTCATAACTAGTGCAAAAGTCATTATTATGTTTATTGTTCTCGCTTATGAAAAATAAATTAAAAAGATTGTACAAAAAGTGACTATACTTGTAAAAAATGTATTTAAAGAAAGAGTGAAAAAAGGTTCAAAATAAATAAATAATCATTTGTCTTCTTTATAAAAAATAAATAAATTCTTTCTTGATAGATATATCTTATTTTTTGTGAGATTGAATTCTCAATTGTAATTTTATATAATAGATTATACTTTTTACTTTGAGTCATTCTTGATTTATCAGAGATGACTTAATTGACATATATGTGGAGAACAAACTTGTATATCATTTTAAGTAAATATCAATATCTCATTATATGTAATAAGTGTGTTTGTGTGTCTTTTCTTCTCTACTAGTTTATTTATATAATATATAATCAAAATTTGAACAAAAACGAGCTTTTAATTGATTATGTGATTGTTTGTGATTAAATGAATTTAATATCTTATGTGATTATTTATAAATAAAAAATAAAAAATTACAAGTTATGTTGGCATAACTAATTTTTGGGAATGATTGATTGATCTCATAAAAGAATCAGTCACATTATCGAAAACTAACATATTTTGTCTTCTCTGATTTATTTTTAATCACAATTAGTAGCCAACTCCATATAAAATCATGCCACATCAGATGTGTGACGTTTTACACTTAGGTTTTTTATAAATATGTCACTCCTTTCTCACATTTATTGACACAACTATAGAGAATCTTTTAAGGAGCATAAGGTTTTAATAGCTAGATTTCTTTTATCTTTTGCTCCTATTTAAATAGAATGAACTTTATCTCTTCATATATTTTCATATGATCATGCTTGTATAGATTTGAGCCCATTAATTTCATATTTTCATTTTCATAAATATTGTACTTAGTTAGGGACTTGTATGCTTTATATCAAATAATTTTATATAAGATCATAATTATTTGATTTGATTATTAAATTTTAATGAAATTATTTTTATTGAACTACGATTTATTAGTTGATTCAATTTAATTAATAAATGTTTGAATAATCTATTTAGGGTTATCATTATTAAATTAGTTATATAACACACACAGGTATTTGTGTTTTTTATACTAACCTTGATTGTAGGTTGATTCGTGAACGTATTTGATTAACAATGAGCTTATTAAAATGTTAGTCTACATATCGTTCACACTAATCTTAAAAATAGTAAAAACATAGGGGTTTATAAGTAGGTATATTGGGACAATATCTTAAAAATGGTAGCATAAGATCGAGTTTGTATTGGAACGTTTGATAATGGAAATTTGATGGTTTAGTGAATCGTTGGTTTTCTTCTTAGGTTATGGTTGTGACTTAGGTTATTTTTACCTAAAAATATTGTATGTTATTTTTTAATTTCCAAACTTTATTTTTACACGCATTTAAATGTATAGTGACTTTATTTAGATTACAAAATTGTATATTTATAAAATTTAAAAATAATTTATTCATCGATCTCTAGGCTTGTTAGGCCCGTTTTACAACTTTCAAATCGAGTAGAACACAATTATTTTGCACAAATGCCGCTAGATGTTGATACTAATTTTTGTCAACACATATGATTATTTTCCTTAAATCTACGAGATGAAACAAATCATTAGGATCTTGTACCACCGTGTGGAGGTGTCTTTGGCCCTATGATTCTTACGTTATATGGCCCTCGTATTCTTAAGGTATTTATCCATCCAATTATTAAGTTAATAACAAGATAATGAAGATTAAAGGAGATATTGATCTCACTCTATGATTGATAGGAAAAGGAGTGTTTGATTTTGTTTCTCTCTTTGTAATATATTAGATATTATAAAATATCTATGAATGTGTATATATATAAAGAGAATAGTTAACTTGATACACATCTCTTATCCATATAAATAAATTTATTGTAATATCGTGATATCTATTAATAATTATATGTTAAGGATAATTAATATATCATCATTAGACTTTTATCTTTTTTATGAAATTATTATACTATCATGTTTATTTGAGGATTCATCGGTGACTAGCCTCAGTTCATAAAGCTTTTTGGTAATGAGATTTTTCAAGACCTGTGGATTTTAAAAATTTAAGGAATTTAATCTTTATATCTTTTTAAAATTTATATTCATTATTATTCTAAGTATATTATATAAATTATTTTTAAAAATTAATAAAATTAAGTAGCATAAAAATGTTAGTAGAATTCACATATTCTTAACTAATTATTAACAAAATTATATAACAATTTTACGGGGGCCATTGTGACATTTAAGAGACATATATATCTCCTTTCATTCTCTCTTTGCCGTTCCCTTTTATTTTGTTAGAATCAAAGAAAGAGCTTTCTTATAAAAAAAATTAGGTTAGTTTACTCATGTAATATATGAATTTAAATTTATATTTAATAAAATAATACAATATAATATACACATATATGCATAAATATATAATATAAAAAGTAAATTTTAAAATAATTACATTCTTTAATATTTATAAATAAAATAAAATATTTTAATTACAACGAGCTAACAAACAAGAAATAGACTTATAAATTAATTAATTAAATTTATTTTTAGATAAATATTTAATAAAAATTATACATTTAATTCAAAAATAAAATTTAAAATAACATTATAAATTAATTAGAAAAATGTTATAAATTTTCTTTTATATATATATATATTAAATTATATGTATAAATGTGTGTTTAAATACGTAAGTATTTGAAAAAAAATATGTAAATATTTAATTACTAAAAGATATATTAAAAACAATAAACCACTGATATATAAAAAAATTATTTACCTAAATTATAATATTTTAAAAATAAACTTAAGTATAATTTAATTCATATATGAGTTATACAAAAAATATAATCATAAATTCACGATGATTTGATAAATGTAAGTGTCCTATGTAGAAGTCTTGAAATCACCATTATATATATTTTATTTAAAAATCTAATCTTTTAGATTTATATTATAAATTTAAAAATCTTGATATTATCATTATATAAAAATGTTGTTTTGAAAATCAAATTTTTAAAATTTAACAACTTTTTCTATAATTTTTTAAAAAGGAACAATGATTACGAAGATGGACTATTACATTTAGAAATGTATTTTTTTAAATTTATAGTATAAATTTAAAAGTCTTGATATTATCATTTTATTTATATCCTATTTTAAAATTTTAATTTTAAGAATTTATAATATAAATTTAAATTAAAAAAAAGATTGATTACGATAAAAAAATTATTTAAAAACAATTTAATTTATATATGATTTAGTTAAAAAATATAATCATAACTTTAAATTGACATGATAAGTATATAGTTTCCTATATAAAGGATAAAAAAATCTTGATATTTTAATGATATGTACTTTATTCATTAAAGATAATATGTGAAAAAAGGATATCAGTAAAAATAATAAAAATAAAACTTATTTACATAGTCAATATATAAAAAAACTATTTAGATATAATTTAATTTGTATATAAGTTAAATTTAATCATAATTTCATAGTAAAAAAATAAGTATAAAGTGACACATTCAAAAATATAAGTTTAAGTTTTAATTGTCTTAGTATTATCATTATACATATTACATTTATAAATTTAAAATTTTAAGTGTCTTAACTTTTTTAAATTTATAACCATAAAAAATTTAAACATAAATTTAAATCATCTTATTGTTATGAATATATATATATATATATATATATATATATATTATTGATAAAAAAATATGAGATAAATAGAAAAAATTCAAATTAAAAAACGGACGAAAAAAAGGCAAAGAAACTCAATCCTTCCTTTTTTATATAGATAATAGAAACAGAGACAGCTCAATTCGTGAAATTATTCTCTTTAAATGATCAAAAAAGTTTTATATATATATATAACTTTGTATGATAAATTTTAGATATTCTTTAAATTATTAATTTAAATTATATTCCTATCTATTTAATAACCGAGCACAAAATTAGCGAGTACTATGTATTTTTTTATTTTTTTAATGAAATGGTACTATAAATTAATATTTTTTTTTAAACTTTTATAACTGTCTTATATATCATCACATTCTAATAAATACACTCATTCTACAACTTATGACTTTATGACAGAGTTTAAGGAATGGCTTGTGAGTGAACAAGACTTTAACGAAGGTTTTCCCTTTTATCTTTTGTAACACTTACGAAATCCAAGGTTAGTTATATCGTTATGCTACTTACTGACTTGGGAATACTGAAAGTTATTTTGCTTCATTTACCATCAGAAATTATTCAATTTTTTTTAAGTAATTGATCTCATGATATTTTATATCAATAAAATAAAATTAATATAATTTATTTTTAAATAAATATTTAATATTTAATAAAAAAATTAATTAAAAATATATTTTAAAAATAATAAATAATATCTTATTTGATATAGATAATTATAGCCAGTGGATGAACACCTCTAGGAGTCTATTCTTTTCGCATTTGAATTATGGTGTATTCAAAGTCAATTATTATTCATTATGTTGAAGTAAATTATCTTATGCTACAAAAATGACATGTATGATCTTTTAATCAAATATGGATAGATGTAATTAAACTTACATTATATTAAGTTAAAATATTATATTATGGCTTACTTTAAAAAATAATATATTTGTATTAAATGAATTTTAGTATAAAAATAAAAAATAAAAAATAAAAAGCATTTTCGTAATATGGTTTAATAACGTTCATTTACATGCCAAACAACACCCTGACGGCTCAGCACTGTCCTTTAGCGGTTTATGTAGTTATATATATATATATATATATATCTTAAAATTTATTATGTATTAATATTATTTAAAAAATTAATTTTTAAAAATTTTAAATAATTATAATATATGATAAAATTTAAATTATAAGTATAAAAAATATATAAAATTAAGTGGTATTAGTATTTATCATATACGGATTTTCAATTTTTTTTCTCTTTTATTTTTTTGAGAAAAGGGTTTCTAATTCTTTTGCACCAAGTATTGGCATATTGGGCAATTTACAATTCTCAATAATAAAAAAAAATTATAATAATAAATTATAAAACACACAATGAAAAAATTAAAAAATATACGTTCCATTTTAATAACTATTACATAACTTATTATACGATAATTTATTGTAAATGAAAAAACTTATTTAATATAATATAAAATTATTTTATATATAAAGTTTTATTTTTAATCTTACACATGTTAATTATGCATAACTTAAAAAGTATATGTTTTTTGAATGTTAAAAAATAATATAATATGTGTATATTTTTTTAACTAACCTAATAAAAAATTAAAATTAAAACAATATAGTCATTAATATATAAAGCGGAGGGATAAAGAAAACAGTACTGAAAATTGTAGAGAGGGGAAAAAAGAAGAAGAGACTAAGAGAGAATTGAAAACACGTTATATTAAAAAAAAAATCTTAAAAGTAACTGACATATCTTTACAAAATATGCTTGCATTACTTCACTTATTGCATTTTTCACGTTTATTTTTTTTCTTTGTTTTTTTAGGTATAATTTAAAAATATGATTTAAAATGATAGAATATTAAATTTTACTATTACATGATTATCTGAACCACGTTTAATTGAGCACAAAAGCTTAGAAAAGAGAAAGAAGCGCTATTTGTACTTTCTCTGTACTGATTTTTCCCCATTCTCATCTCTTTTTAGTCACCTTTCAAACTCGATCTTGTTTTACTCTCATATATATACTTTACAAAGCCAAATAACGGTCAAAATCATCTTATATAAAAAATAATAATAATAAGACAATGCATAGGCTATAAGGCTGCTGCTCTCTTGCTCCAAGATTCTCATTCAGCCAATTCGCATCCATACAAGCAACCTTGCAAGCCAATTAGGGGTTGACGTGGTTAATCCAGGCGTAATACTTACTCTACGCCAAATACATGTTTAAATCCTAGTAAGTATCGTTTTTATCAATAAAAAAAATAATAATGACGATCTGATAGATTAATTAACTTTTTAGAATACATCACATAATCTTAGTAAAAAAAGTTTAATAATTTTTTAATTCATTAGTTTTAAAAAGTAACAACATAAATTTAAGAGTGATGTTGGAACAAACTATTTTAAAAATCAAGTTGACACGAATCATAATTTATTTCATAAAAAAAATAAGGGTGTCAAATGGTCCAAGGGATCGATGCGACACTCTAAGTGAGAAAAAAAATGATACGATACAACCTGTTACCAGTAGTCAAAAAATGATTGGATTGTGCCGATACATTAATCTAAAACTAAATTATACATAAATATATTTATATATTATCGAATGTTGACATAGTCTAGTAAATATAGTTAACAGAGAGGGGGGAGTTTAACTCATGCTATCAGCATTTTTTTTCAAATAATAGACTAAACGAGTTTTGGGTTGTGCTAACCCATTAAGTATGACCAAACAGAAGCATGACACATTATAATAAAATCTATGGCTTAAGAATAGAGACACGACCCATGTACGAGCCACGAGTTGACACTACTCGTTAGCTAATGTGCCATAGGTTAACATAACACACTAATTAACATACACAACCCAACTTCTTTGACACTTCTAAGGAGAATCGAGAACACCTAAATTTATGTTATAAACTAATCAATGGTAGATAAAGTTATATTATATATAATAGATAAATGTAAGATATTCTCGAAAATGTAAAAAATTAATATAAAAGTAATAATTTTATTGCAATAAAAGGGACCAAAATCTTTTATTTTATCTTCAAAAATGTTAAAAATTATTTACTAATAGAAAAAATTTATTGAGCTAAGGGCTGTAGCCAACCCGAGCCTCTAGTTATGTCCTTACACATGTCTAAATAGTTAAATTTTTATATTTTTTTAATTTTTTAAAATTTTATTTTATAAAAATGCTTCTCCAATATTTATATTAAAAATTTCTTTAAACAAATATTAAAAAAAACCCTAAAATTTTACAACGTGAATTAAATTGTCACAAAAAAACTATTATATCTAAATGCTATAACTGTAATAACTGGCGAAGTTGACGACACTTGTTAAAAAAACATAAAGATGGACAAAAAACTGTAGAAGTACTATGCATTGTAAGGTTAGATACGATCTGATCAGGTTTGAATTTTGTAAATTTAAACAAATTAGACCAAATTATTCATATATATTAATTTGGATCGGATTAGATTATTAAAAACAATCAAGTAGTATCTTGTTAATTTTTAGCATATTATTATCATTTTTTATCATAATTTGAAACATTATCATCCCAACAATAATAACATTTTGTTTGTTTATCTAATCTCAATTAAAATAAAAAAATTATTATTCCTAAGTGTTAAACTTAGTAAGAGCATATTGAATAGTAATAAATTTAACTATTAAATTACATAAATTATTATATTTATAAAATATAAATTATAAATACAATAATATAAATAGTTGGTCTGATTTGGCTTGAAAATTTTAAAATTTTAAAAACCAGATCGAATTGAATTAGATAGTAAATCAAATAAAATTGTTTGAAATAATCTAATTTTTATGTTCGTATCAATTTACTAATTTTTAAATGTAATATTAAATTAAAATATAATTTATTCTTAGGTCAAATAATTTTGTGTGTGATCGTGATTTAATTATTAAATTTCAAAAAAATTATTTTTATTAAACTAATGCTTAATTTTTTTACTTTAATTTATTTGATTTAATTGATATATATTCATTTTAAAACACACACAAATATTTATGTTTTTGTGTTAACCTTTTTGCTATTGATTCGTGAACGTATGTGATTGATGTGAGATTTTTTAAAACGTTAGTGTGTAAAATGCTAATGCTTATAATTTTTGTAAACTCTATTATAATATTGTATAATCAATATGTTATATCATTAGTAATATATACTCAAGATATAAATACTTCAATGTAATATTTCATATTTTTAATTCATTTTATTATATTCTAATTGTATACGAATTACTTTTCCTTTCATTTTTGCAATCGCTTCAACATTGAACAAATAACTTAAGAGTAAGTTAGTAACACCACATTGGTAGATTTGCTTATTCGTTAAGCCAAGATACGTTAGCAAATTGTATCTTTGGCTTGTAGATAACTTAATTGAGAAAATTGGAAGCCTTGTTACAGAACGTGAATTCTGAAATAACATAGCTTTATATATATATATAAAAGCTTTATATATATATATATATATATATATAACATAGCTTTATATATATATATATACCATTTTTTTTGGCTATTATCATTTTTTTAATTTCTGTGAAATATTTAGTTTTTTTTTAGTAAATAGCCAATAGCTTCAGAATTCACGTTCTGTAACAAGGCTTCCAATTTTCTCAATTAAGTTATCTACAAGCCAAAGATACAATTTGCTAACGTATCTTGGTTTAACGAATAAGCAAATCTACCAATGTGGTGTTACTAACTTACTCTTAAGTTATTTGGTCAATGTTGAAGCGATTGCAAAAATGAAAGGAAAAGTAATTCGTATACAATTAGAATATAATAAAATGAATTAAAAATATGAAATGTTACATCAAAGTATTTATATCTTGACTATATATTAGTAATGATATAACATATTGATTATACAATATTATAATAGAGTTTACAAAAATTAAGACTAACGTTTCAAAAAATCTCACATCAATCAAATAAGTTCACGAATCAATAGCAAAAAGGTTAACACAAAAATATAAATATTTGTGTGTGTTTTAAAATGAGTATATACTAATTAAATCAAATAAACTAAAGTAAAAAAATTAAGCATTAGTTTAATAAAAATAATTTTTTTGAAATTTAATAATTAAATCACGATCACACACAAAATTATTTGACCTAAAAATATTAAAAATATATATAATTAAGAAGAAACTATATGAAAATAAAAATAATGAATAGAAATTATCTTGTTTAAAGTCATTCGTGATTTCATATTAACATTACTAGTCGAAGGTTCATTAATCCAATATGTGTGTGTACATTCATTGTTGAACCAAATAGACACTATCAAATACATGAGTGCTATCAAATACATGAGTGCAATCATATGTGTTATATTTATAAAAGATATATTTAAAGTACGAATATCTAGAACTCGATTATTTGTTTGGTTTTACTTGATGGACTTAATAGTAAGCCTAAAAACAAATTTAAACACAAATATTCTGTTCACTAAAATAACCAACACTTATAATCCTTACAACAAATTTTTTTATTAATAAGAAAACTTATAAATATGAGAAAATTCATAACGACCTTGAGTTTTTCATTCTTGAAAAGTTAACAAAATGGGTGTAAATATTTATTGTTAGAAACTCACGTCTAACTTAACCCAATAAGATCTCATTAAATTAAGGGTTGTCCAAACTTATAAGCAACATTGCTGCTTTGTTCCTAGTCGATATGGGACAAGGATACTTAATAGTCTCCCTCTACACGGAGGAAAAAGGTAGACATTAGTGCCACGGTGAGACTATGGTAGAGCCCAAGGGCCAAGTACATAGAGACCACGCCCAACTCTGATACCATGTTAGAAACTTAGGCCTAACTCAACCCAATAAGATCTTATTAAGTTAAGGGTTACCCAAGCTTATAAACAGCATTGCTGCTTTGTTCCTAGTCGATGTGGGACAAGGATACTTAACAGTCTCCCTCTACACGGGCGGACAAAGGTGGACATTAGCGTCATAGTGAGACTGTGGTAGTGCCCAAGGTCCAAGCACATAGAGACTAGGCCCAACTCTGATACCATGTTAGAAACTCAGGCTTAACTCAATCAAATAAGATCTCATTAAGTTAAGGGTTACCCAAGCTTATAAACAGTATTGTTGCTTTGTTCCTAGTCGATGTGGGACAAGAATACTTAACAGTCTCCCTCCATAATTAGAAATTGTGAAAACAGACAAAAGCTCGTAAGTAAAGTATATAAGGATATTATTCTAAAGAGGGTAACATAAGACTGAGTTTGTACTTGAATATTTAATTTTCATTGTGAAAAATTAGGTATTCTGATAAAATGATGATTTTCTTGTCAAGTCATTGTTGTGACTTATGTTATTTTTACCTAAAAATATTATGTATTATTATTTCATTTTCATACTTTATTTTTTATACACAATTGCATGTCTTGTCCTTTTCTTTAAGTTATTAAATTACAAATTGTTAAAAATTGAAAATAACATATTCTTTTATCTAAATTAATTAGGTACATATTTTATAAACTTTCAATTATGTACAAAATATTATCAAAAATATTTTTATACTTCAAAAAATTTGATAGATCGATAAACAAAAAAAATTATTTATTACAAGTCATGGTATAATAATAATTGATATGTCAATTAATTATAAATTTAAAAAATAAATTTTAATATTTTAACCAGTAATTATTTTACAAATAAATTATACTTATTATAACATCTAAACATCTAATATAAAGAAAGGTATCGAACAAATAACACTAGTGCAAGCTTTTTACCCAAAATAGAATAGAGTTGCAAAAAATAATACATATATAATAATTATTTAAGATTATTAATATAGAAGAATAAAAAATAACAATATAAGTGAATTGGAAGTAAAAATTAGATTTAAAAATGAATAAAGAAAATTGAGGATAAAAATATAAACTAAAATGTACAAAACAAAATGATAATATTATTTAAATAAAATTCGTATTATTCTATATTATATATCAATTTTAATAATTAATACCAGCGGGGAAATAACATGGCCTGTCCCCTGTGAGTTAAGCAGCATTGGATCGCTATTAATATACAACGACAAGGAGTTGTGTCTTACTCTGTTCGTTTGGGCAGTTCATTTACACCCATTTGACTCTTTTATACTACAAAACACTAAAAATTATTGCTTATTTTTCGTATCAAAATACAAAAATAATTAATTGGTTTTAAATTAAGTTGATATATATATATATATATATTTATTATGTAAAATTATTTATCGATATAATCATTAATTTTTAATAAATAAAATTTTAAATATAATATTTATAAAATTATAAGTAAATTATAAGTATGAAATTAAATTATATTCTTAATGAATCTTAAATTTTAGGCCGGTAATACTTAAAAAATAAATATAAATTTAATAATTTAAATATATTTATTTTTATTTAAAATAATATAATATATTCTTTAATTAAAAAAAAATATTCATCTTTTTATTGTTTATATCTCTTATCTCTGTCATCTTTCTATTGTTTATATCTCTTATCTCTGTCATCGTCGAAAAGAGATGATAGTGCAAGATATATATATATATGATTAAAAAATGATTCAGCTTTTTATTGTTTGATTATAGACAAATGGTCATGCTGTAATATAGAGTGCGAGACATATATGCTGCGTACTAAATAAAATCCCGATTTCAAACAATATGTGGCTATACAATCTTGATTGTACGTACTATAGATAAATGAATGGTCCCAAAATATAGATTTTAGTATGATAACTTAATAAGTGGTCCTATTTTGTAACTTAAATATGAATTGTACTATTTTGTAACAATTCAAGCCATAATTAATAATGTCACATTTTTAATTATGAATTGATACTCTCTTTGTTCTCTAGTCATAATTAACTATGACTAATATTATTGAAACATTTAAATATATCCTGTGTATTGAAGGGCCTAGAGTTGGACTTTTAAACATTCACTACTAACCCAAGGTTGAGATCAACGTTCAAAACGACAACACCTCGAGTACACACTAAGTCAAACAAAAGTAAAATATCCGCAAATCAATAAAACACTGGTTTTTAAAACAAGACAACACATGATGGGCCATTGAATGAATCAGGACTATTGGGCCTATAAAATATTCCCAAAACAAAACAACACATGATGGGCCATTGAATGAATCAGCACTATTGGGCCTAAAATATTCCCAAAACAAAACAAGACCCAACTATGCCACACCTTATGCTCATTTCTTACACCAAGGGGAACCAATCTTATCGAAGAGCACCATTCTTCAAATCATATAATTAAACTTTACGGTATATATATATATTTTAAGAAAATTCAATATATAAAATAAGTAAAATTTATATGTTTTATTTAAAAAATGAAAGTATAATTAAGAGTGTTGTTAGCACTATTCTCTTATATACTACCTAAAATTAATCCTAATGCAATATATTATTTTTTTAATAACAATAAATAGGATATTTGTACTTGTATTATTTAAATATTTGTTTATATGAGGGAATCTTAGAAATATATGAATATGTGATAACATAAAGTAATTTTGTCCTTTCGTTTTTATAAAAATGACAAAATGAAGTTGTTTGTGTATAAACGACTAAATTATATTCTCTAAATTGTGAACTTAAAAAATCTTTGATTTTCTTAATTTGCATTTTAAATGTAATTTCTTCTTCTTCTTCTTCCTTTTATTATTATTATTATTATTATTATTATTATTATATATATATATTTTTAGATAGAGTTGTTTTTTGTTAAAGAAAAAAACATTTATTAGAGAAGATGATGATTGTCCCTCTAGAAAGCAGAAGAAGGTGTTGATTTATTTATCAACAAAGTACTGGCCAATGAAAGGCCTACATGCCACGCTTTTTAATCATATTACTTGGAATGCTCGGTTTTGGGAGACTAGAATTTTCTTAACTTTTTTGCCTACGAGTTGCCATTTTTTTTTACAATTTAATGTTTTATAAAAATATAAATATTACTTTAATATCATGAAAAATAGCCCCCACAGATTTTTTTTTGCTAATCAATTTCCCCACAATTAATACATGCTGTTGTTATAATTATAATTATTTTTTACTTTCTTTGAGGTAACAAATATAGCAAAGACATCCCTATTACATATTTGTGTATTACCAACCTACATGTTATGCATTTAGATGTTTTACTTAAAAGTGATTTTACAAATAAAAATATTTTTTATATGTTTGATAATAATAAAAACTTATGCATTCTTAGGAGTCATGTGTGCCTCATATTTAAGCACTTTGCAGTATTTTTGTTTGAGTAAATCCCATTACTTTTGAATTTTTTTTCTAAATAATAGGGCCTACCTATTTTGTTAAATCATTTTTTATAAAATTATATTAATTATTATTTTTATTTATTTAATTACCAAACTATTATAAATAGTATTAGTTTTTTTTAGTAATTACTATAATACAAGTACTTTTGTATTTTGTAATCTTGTCGCCAAATGTTACGAGTGTTCTATTTTTTTTTCTTTACCAAACATATAACTACTCCACTATAAAACTATTTCTATTGAAAAATATATTTTTCAAAAAAACACAAATCGCCTTCCTTTTTGTTTTTTGTTTTTAAATAATAATGCATCCAAACTCGCGCTCTCTATAAGACAAAAGAAAATTGCAAAATGATGACGCCTTATTTATGTTGTCTTTTCAATTGGAAAGGAAAATATTAAAGTATCCTTTTAATTAATAAGTATTAATTAAAAAAATATAATTAATTTTTAATTTTTAATTTATTATTATATTATTTAAGATAATATTGTAATTTTTTTCGATGCGTTTTTTTCAAAATGATTTGGACTCTTAATTGTATGCTTTTCATGCACAATATGTCTTAAGATTCCAATTTCTTGTTTGAAACAAAAGAAAGATGACAATTGATATATTATTAATTGTTTCCACGTCAAATCTT
The DNA here is from genome assembly GCA_030763125.1 of Hippophae gyantsensis. Classification (NCBI taxonomy): domain Eukaryota; kingdom Viridiplantae; phylum Streptophyta; class Magnoliopsida; order Rosales; family Elaeagnaceae; genus Hippophae; species Hippophae gyantsensis. Next base: position 3,075,934 of record CM061030.1, read on the forward strand.
TCATTATTATCTATGATTTTTTATTTCTTATATTTTCACTATTGTCCTTCGATTCACGATAATCCATCACACACAAAACACATCATTTTTTTTTTATCTCATAAGAATGGCCGTATGATTGAAATATAATAGGTATTCATTTTATATTAAATATATATTATAAATTTAAATTTATTAGGAAAAAAATTTGAAATATATATAATTTAGATTTAATAAATAAATAATAATTATGAAAAAAAATTAAAGAAAAATAAAAATAAAAAAGTGAATTCCAAAAGTCTACATGTAATACAAAAATTCAGTAAGCATGTTTTTTCAATGATAGCCCGCGTTCACTTAAAAAGTTATAGCAAGCATACGTGTATTTTAAGTTAATAGCTGCACGGTTACAAGTGTTATGGTATTTTATATAATTATTTTTTAATAGAATTATATGTTTTGAAGTTGTTATTAAAAAATACAAAAAAAACCTATTTTAAAAAAACTAAAAAATTATTAATAAATTTTAATTATCATTTAATATATAAATTAATTAATTAATTTTAAATATATAGGGATATAATTATTAATATAATCGTATTTAAATCATATTTATTATTTATGTTTATTTTTTTATATTCAAAATCATGTTAATTTTTTTAATTTATTAAATAAAAATTAAATTAATTATGTAAATAATTGTAGATAATCAAATCAGTCGTTTTTTTTCCTATCTTAATTACCGTACCATTATTATAAAGGGACAAGATATATCAAAGCTCCTTAAAAAAGAATATTACTTTTACTTAATTGCAAAAGAATAATAAAAGCATCAAAATTATCAATTATCATCTTAATTTTTAATTATTTTTAAATATTTTAATTACACAAAATAATTAAAATATGATTGAAATATAATCTTTGTTAAATATTACGATGATTTTAATATATTAATTTTAAATAAAATAATTAATACATCTAATTTAATAAAAAAAACCACACACTTTTCCCTTTAGAATTAAAATAATCCACGTATATTCATGATTATTATATTACTAATTAATTTTTTTCTTTCGTACTTTTCCAAAAGGACAGTGGATACACGAATGTTCATTGAATACCAAACATACTTTAATATGTTTGAAATAAGATGTTCAACACTGAGAATGCAAGAATATGTGTCCAAAATATGTCCACTACAATTAAGAAACTACATAATATATATTAAAAAAATGTTACAAATTTAAAAATCATGTGTTGATAGTTGGATGTGCATGTACATGAGTTTAAAAAAAATGGCAAAATATTTAAAATTAAAGAGCATATCAACATATATTTAAAATAGGGTATTCAAAAATAAGAATTAAAAATTATTAATTTTTAATATGAGATAAAAATGATTAAAAAATTATGTAAAATAATAATTTTAAAATTTATAATAATATTAAATGAGTTTTAATAATTAAACGGTATTAAAAATAAAATAATTTATTAAATTTTTTTAAATATAAAAAAATTATATCTATAATTATAAATTTTAAAAATAAATATCTTAATACTCGTTTATTAGTGAGAAGTTCTTATACTAGTAATTCTTTGGTTGTATAAAATTTATTTTCAATTATGTTTATTGGATTAAATTGTAATTAATTTTCATGTTTGTCAAATCGAGTAAGATTTCAAAAAGATTTACGATACAGAAGAGCGGATATTTTGATAAATTTTTTATTTAAATGTATTAATTAATTTATTAGAGATAAAATTAAAGAGTAAATTAAGAAGTGTCAACTCCTTAATTCAATTAGTAAATTAAGAATCTTAATTCAATGAATAAATTAAGGAGTAAATCAATGAATTGACATCCTTAATTTAATAAGTAATTCAATGAGAAAAACAATAAATCTTTAATTCAAAGAATAAAATAAAAAATCTTTAATTCAAGGAGTAAAATAAGAAATGTTTAATTCAAAGAATAATTTAAGGAGTAAATCTTATTATATATAGTTATAGAATTATAATGAAAATACGAAAGAAACAATACAATCTTAAGAGATGTTTATTTAAAAATGCCTTTGGGACTTAGACTTTGACCTAGGTATTTTAAAGTTAAATTTTCAACAAAATTAATATATTAAAATTATCTTAAATTTTAACTAATAATATAATTTAATTATTTTTAAATAATTTAATTATGTAAAAAAGGTGATTAAGGTATATTAAAATAATTTTAATATATCAATTTTAAATAAAATAAACTGTATATCCAAATTATATATATAAAAAAGTAATACGGAAACACTTTTCCCTTTATAAATAAATGACATGAATAATCTAGATTTATTCACCATTCATATACTTGATGATGCTAAATATTGAGAATGCAAGCACATTTGTTCAAATTTCAAAATACCTTAACTAAGTAAGCGCATTTTTAATTCATTATTTTATTTTATATAAAAAATAATATTAAATTTTTATTTATTTATAATAGAAAACACTAAATATTATTTAAAAAGGTATAATTTTTATAAAATAAAATAATAATTATTATATTTAATAAATTAAAAAATTATGTATTATTCTTAATTAGTTAATAATAATTAATTAAAAAAATATATTATTAAAATTTAAAAATTTATTAAATAAAATAATATATTTATAATATAAATTGTAGGATAAAAAATGAATTACTCAATTATTAAATCACTATTTTAGTTTATATTATATTTTTATCTCTATGTTATATTACTATTTTTTAATTATATTTATATTACGTGTTTATTTTTAATTTATTATATGTAATAAAAAATTTAAAAATCTTAAAAATTGTTTTAAACTACTTTTTTAGTTTATAATAAATTTTTAACTCTACGTTGTATTAGTAATTTTTTTAGTTATTTTGTATTATATATTTAATTTTAATTTATTATATTTAATAAAAAAATTAACAATGTTTTTAATTTTTTATTTAAAATAACACAACGTAAATAATGAATAGAGTGATTGACAACATCGTATTAAATTTAACAAAATATTATTTATCGTATTAAATTTAATACATGATAAACAATTCTATATCAAAATTTACAATAAATTTGAAGATATAATTAAGAGTTAGAGTTGTTTAGAAACTCATAATATGAAATTAAAAAAAATATTTAAAATTTAGAGCTTTTAAATTTAAAATAACATAAATATATGTGTTGATAGTTGGGCGTGTTTTAAAAACATATGGTAAAATATTTAAAATATAAGAGAATATCAATGTATATTTAAAATGTACATTCAAAGTTAAAAGTTACGAACGAATAGTATGAATTAAAAATGATTCAAAAATTATAAAAAATAATATTTTAAAATTTATAATAAAAAAATAATATTTGATAAATTTAAATACATATTTTTTAACATTAAATGATTTTAAATTATTATAACTTAACTTCAATAGTATCTAATTAGAAAACATTTAAAGTAAAATGATGCATCAATTTTTTTAAAAGTAAAAATTTATGAAAAAAATATATAAAATATTATTTTTTATAATTATAAATTTAAAAAATATTATTTTATTATTTTTTTATCAATAAACGGATGTGAATAATTCTATCAATATTATAATTATTTTTTTATCTGATTTAATTACATTTACATAATAATTATTAATTTTAAAAGATAATAATTTTCTCATAATTTAACCACGTTTATTATTTTTTAATATTTATTTAAAAAATATATATTTAATTTTAAAAATTTAAATATTAATATAATTTTTATTATACTATATTATTTAAAATATCGATATTAATTTTTATTTTTTAACTATTTAACATAAGTAAATAAAATTATAAAAATAAAAATAAATAAAATTTAATCTAATTATTTCAAGTGTTAATCATTTTATTTTTAAAAATAAATTTTTTATGTAATTATATATATGTATAAAATAATATTAATATATACTTATTTTATTTAATCATAATTTTGATATTGTAATAATAATTATCACTTATGTTTTATCGTTTATAGTTATTTTTGAAAAAAATAATCAATTTTTTTTAATAATCATAATTTTAATTATCTATATTCAATAGAAATTCAATAATATTTGTAATAATATACATATATTTTTAACAAACATCCCACAAATTTGTGATGATTATATACTAAAAAAAGGAATCAAGCAATTATTTATCTGTAATCATAAAATTATATAAATATGAGTATAAAACAGAAAATGGTAAAAAAAAAACTGAAAAGTATTTTTTATTTTTATTTTGCAAAAGTGGGAAAAACAGAAATTAGTGGGTGAGGGTGGGTTGGATAATGAGATTAAAAATAAAATTAAGGTATACTTGGAGGCTATATTTGTACTGCTAGGATGTTAGTAATTATTTTTTAGGCTAAAATATGTTACCTATTTTTAAAGTTTAATTAAAAATATTATATTAACTAAAAAGTTTTATATTTAATTATGTATAAACTTTTAAAATGTTAAATCATATGATTAAGATTTTTTTTAAATATTTAATTAACAAATATGTAATTTATAATTTATATATATAATTTTAAAATTTAAAAAATTAAATTATATATTTTAAAAATTAAAAAAATCTATAAATTTACTTGAAATTTTATGAATGAATAATACACTTTGATTTTTTTATTAAAAAAAGGACTCAATGGCTATCGAGAACACGTGTTCCATGGATTTCACACTTATAGTTTATTTATAAGGTGGACACAAGCTGATAATGATGATTTGAAATTGTGTCAATGAGCAAACGACACGAATTTGATGCCTAATGCGTCTTACATTGTTACGGTTAAACGTTTAATGATCTTAATTATTTCTTAGGCTTAATTAGTATTATGAATTGAAAAATTATACACTAATTTAAAAAGAAGTAATATAATATTTTTTATTAATTTTATTAATTATTTTTAAAAATAATATATAGTTATAATTTTTTTTTTAAAATTATCTATTTATTTTACATCTAATTAGCCTGAATCATTATATTAATCCAACACCATGGTAAATGTATAACTTATTTGCGAAGATAAGACCTTAAAATTTTGCAATTTGATAAAACTGGTAATTTTGATCGGAAATCAAGAGGATCACCCAAATTTGTAAAATTTTTTTTACGTAAATTTCTTTGAGTTGAAATGCAACATAAATTAAATTAACTTTAAAATATTAATATTATTTAATTTTACATATATTTTTATTCTCTTAATTTTTATATTTTATAATGTAAAATAATTCTTTTAATATTACAAAAATAATTTAATTTTTTAGATAATATTAAAAGTAAAAAAATATAAGAAGTATATATATATATTTATTATTTCTCTAATTTTAAAATAGATATAATATTATTTTTATTTTCGTAAATGTGATTATTTGACTAAATATTTTATATTTTTATTTATATTATTATATTTAATTTTATTTTATCATTTATTTTTGTGTTGATAAAATTGATATTTTTTTTATTGTTAAAGATAAATAAAAATAACATTCATAAAATTTATAATCATAAAAATAATATTTATTATATTTAATTTATATATTTTTATTATTAAAAAAATTAATATATTATTTTATTTTAAATAACAACGGAGAATCCGATGAAATGTTTATATCATATCACCAATACGTCACGCTCTATCATCATACTAAATGCTGAGTTTTTATGCAGTTTACTCGAGGAATAATATTACCTAATTATTTTTATTTATCAAATTTAAATTATACATATTTAAAATGTTATTTTTTACTAATATATTTAAATTAATACATATATTAAATACAAAATTAACAGTTAAAATTTAAAATCAATACTTTACTCAAAAATGGGCTTCCAAAATTCACCATAAGTGTTTAAAACAAATGTAAAATTTGTATATATATATATATATATATATAAGAGAAAGAAAAGCGAACACAAAAAATAATCGCTATCCAAATCTCAAACGTGGATATTCTTATTTATTTAGTTACCACTTATCACGTATTTACAACGATCAACAATTCTTGAATTTTAAAGTGGGATTTCTTAGAAGCAATGCACACAACCCAAACCTTTCAAGTTTTCAGAACCAAGCTTCATTAATGGGCAGTAACTAAATAGTAAGTGAGTTGGTTGTAGAAATCACCTGGTAACTGAGTTGATTGAGCTCGAATATAATCAAATATCTCACACGCAAATCTACTAAAAATGCTAACTTTGAAGCAAACCTAATTACATATTTTGAGTCAGAACCAGTAAAAAACAAATTATTAAATTACATTTGTTAAACCGACGTTAGATTTTAATTTTATTTTTTATCATATTTAAATTAAAATCTGTATTCGATCACTAGTAGAAAAAAACTAAAATCTGTTTAATAAATAGTTTAAAAAATATAAATAATTAAAAAATTAAATATTAATTAATAGCAGAAAAATTATCATAATGTTGTCCTATTTTATTTAACATCATCATATTTTTCTCTTAATATTATAATACAAGACCTACATATATGATACAAAAATTTATACACATAAATAATAACACATAATAGTAGAAAAATATGAATAATAAGTGCATAGAATTAATAGAAATACTTATAAGAGTAAATGAAGTGACAAAATAAAAGAAATAAAGAAAAAAAAATGATATTTTGTAAGTGAAAAATGAGTATAATTTTTTTGAGTATTTTGCTCAAAAAAATAGGGGATCTAAAAGATAAGTTAGAAAGGAAAAAAACTCACTAATCGGCGCTGAAATTGGTGGTCGTAGGTTGTCGAAAAATGAGAGAGTGGAGAAAAGGTGGAGAAGGTTTTGGGTTTTTAAGAGTTATACAACGATTTGAATAATTTCTGTTTGAGAAAAAAAGAAGAGAAAATGAAATATCCATGTGTGAAGCGTCGATTCTACGTGTCAAGAGATACTATACACGTAGTTCGTAGCGTCAGTTGACGTGTGGAACCGACGTTACGCATAGGACGTAACGTTGATAGACGTGGTGAATCAACGCTATCCACGTATGTAGCGTCGGTTCACATGTAGAACCAACACTATGTTCACGTGTAACGTCGGTTTGACACATCAATCGACGCTATGTGTAACGTCGATTCTATACCGAATCGATTTTAAATTCATTATAAATCGATTTTTTTCAAAAATTAATTTTACATATCGATTTAAATGTCACATTTTATAGTAGCGCACGAATGAAAAAAATTTAGAAAATATATATTTATATGTACTTAATTTATATGTACTTAATTCCTAATATTTGTCCAATAAAAAAGGATCATCTAGCCAGAAACCAGTACATTCGTTAGGCTCAGATGTATCAACTTGATGATGATAAGAGGAAGTACTGTAACAAAACTCATCCATTATTGTATGCTTAACATCTAGCAAAAGATCAGGCAGGTCAAAATATGTGTCATCGTAAGTACTCAATGTTGAAGTTGACGATGAGTCTTGAGCTTCATGAGTTTTATGGTTTTCTTCAAATTCAGCTTCATGGGTTTTTGGAATATACTCTAAAGAAGCAGCTTTTGCAGCAGCAGCTTGAATATCTTTTGGGGAATCACTTATTGGCTTAGGAAGTTGATTAGCCAATTGAGGAAAATTTAGATGAGCAGAGTGACCTTTAATAGTAAGTGCAGCTACATCATGAGCTCTAGCTGCCATTTCAGGACTTGAAAATGTTCCCAACCAAATTCTTGATTTCTTTCTTGGTTCTCTAATTTCTGATACCCATTTCCCCCATTGTCTCATTCTTACCCCTCTATATGTTTGATTCTTATTCTCATTCCCATTCTTTAGTTTTCTATGCTCTGTTTCTTGATTTCTTATCCTTGACTTGTTTTGTGATCTCTTGGTCTCTGCAGAAGATGGCATTGAAGAAGGTGAAGAGGAAGTAGCTTGAAACTCTAATTTGATGATGATGTGGTAGACTGAAATGAAATGAAATTGGGATTTTTTGGTAAATAATTAGAAAATGATGTGGTAGACATAGCTTAAATGGTGGTTGGAGTGCTCTTTATATTATAAATTATAATTCTTTATTTTACTCTCAAGATAATATTTAGGCTAAAGTGGGTCCAGAGATTTTATAAAAGACCAATTAAAAAAGTTATTTGTTAAACTCTCGTTAGATTTTCACTTGATTGTTATTTTTTTGGCTGATTTTGTCATCGTTAAGATCGTTTTTGATAATAAAAAAAAGTGCTTACAAATTTAAAGAATTTTTTTATGATAATTGCAAATGTAAATTTTACTTTACTTTTCTTTTAAAATTGCTTTTTACATAAAATAAGTTGTGGAAAAATTATATGAGATAATCTCTTTCAAAAAAAAAAAAAATTCTTTTTTGCCCCTTTAACGTTTCCCCCCCTTCTATGCTTTGTTAAAATAATAAAAATCAGTGTCTTAGGAGGGGAGTCCCACTTTTACTAAGTAGACATGCATAAAATATTAATTGTTTTATTATATAATTCTAGTTTTGTATTAGTAAAATTATATAAATATATGATTTAAATTTGATAAATATATAATAGTATTAGATATGTAATAATGATTATTATTGATTCAAAAAATTTTATATTAAAAAAAAAAAGAAAACAAAAGTCTTTAAATGTAATTTTTCTTTAGGTAGTTTTTGTTATCACAAGATAAAAAATTAATTTAAATTTTTTCATATAAAGGTTTGAAAAAAATTCTTTTAAAACAAGTAGTTAATTGATTTGTTAATTTATGCATAGTAATTATGTAATAATTATTATATTATTAAAAAATAATTAATTAATTTAATGAAAAATATATATACAATAATAATTATTTTGTGAGCAACATGTATGACATTTTGTGATAGTGTCACAATTTAAAATGAATAATATTTTATTTAACAAATAAATCAAATATAACAAGATAATACATATGAAATTGACACAATAGTTAAAATTTAATTGAACTTAATAAGTATTTTATGAACATTTTTTGCTTAGAAACATTATAGGTTAGTTGACTATTTTTTTATTGATAGTGTACATAACATAATCTCCACATAAAAAGTGATTAGTTCAACACAATTAAGGCTTCCAAAATAATAATTGAAGGTTCATAAAATGTAAAGTCAATACGAATAAAATTATGTAAATATAAATTTTATAACTATTATTAGTATATAAGAGAGAAAAATAAGTACACTTAAAGCTTAGAAACACACACACACATATATATATATATATATATATATATATATATATATATATATATATAAAGGAACACATATATATATATATATATAAAGGAAGGAAAAAAATTTGCTTAGAAAACAACCAAATTTTGAGGCTTTTTATATATAAAAATGTTAAATAACACCAATTTCATACGATTATTGAGTTAATATAGGTTCGAGTTGGCTAATTTTTTTTCTCCTTTATTTCTTTCTTTCTAAACTATAAGTATTTAATTTGATATGACCTAACTAACTTTATAAGAGAAATACCTAATTAATTATTGTTAAAAGTTGTTGTAAAATCATCCATTTCAAAAACTTAAACTATTAAAATAATAATCAATTATACTTTTACACATTTATCATTCTACATAAATATTAGTTCTTTGTACAATACGGCCAAACATTTACAACTCAATAATTCAGATTATTGGTTTTTAGACACAGAACTTTCAAGTCTCATATATGATAATTCTATGAAAATAGAGTTATCAGTGCATTTTTCTTCTTGATATTTGTTCGTTTTAGTTGGTAAGTAGTATTTTTGGGGTTAAAAATTTTAAAATATGAACTTTCTAGTAAAAAGGGTGAAAATAAAACTTTTAAATTTTTTTATGATTTTTTTAAAATTTTTATGAATTTTTATCGTAAGATCAATCAGAAACTATCACGTGTATTTCACAAGTATAAAAGTTGACTGGACAAGTCACATAGACGTCACGCAAGGAGAGAGACCCAATCACAAATCACCATGTGTGTAGTGTGACGTAGCGTTATGCCATGTGTAAGCATAACGTTCATTTCGACTTCATCCCATGGTCAAAGGTCCTATCAAATGTCTTCAAACGATTCATATACTCCTTCCATCGTCATGCGACGCAATCCATAATTACAAATTAAGTTGCGTCATGTGATGCTGACTCAACTTTCGTTGACCAAATCAGTCTGCCCGTACCACATATCACTCTCTGATTCACCCAGTAAATATTGCGTGTCATTGTTAATTTTTCTTTTTTCATCTCAACCTTTGATATGAAGTTGATCTGATGGTCTATATTCCATTTGAGCTATATTTAACTCTCTAATTATCCTATAAATCTAAATAAGTCAAAATTAACATAATTTTTATTAGTTTTTGAAGCCAAGAAGAGAGAAATATATAAAAAATTCAAAAAAAGATACGATTTTAATGAAAATTCAAGAGAAGATTGATATTACAATTCAAGAGATTTAATGTATTTCTTCTTCTTCTTCTTTTTTTTTTTTATCAATTTTTATGATTTTTTTATGAAAAATAGGAACTTTATGAACAAAATTATTTCTAACTAATTTATTAATTTAGGGGTCTTATGCACCTAATTTTCACCATGTGATGATATACTATTTTACTCTAATTATAATTCAAATTGAATTATATTATTTAATTTGGTTTTTATCCTATGAATTATTTGACCAACAATCGATCTATAGAGACAATTAAATAGATTCAAGAAAATTATTTAATTGTTTATCTTGATTAAATAACATGCATAGTTTTTAGATAAAGATGTATGATTTTTATGTATGTGATCCATAATTGATGAACTTAATGAGTAATATGCAATTTAATTAACATGAGAGTATGATTGAGTTAATTAATGTATGATATGTAACTTACTTAAAAGAAGAATACATACTAGATTAGATTCAATTAATTGATAATTATATTGGGAAGATTTTAGTGATTTACATGTTTAAAACATTGGAGGATTAAATATTCTTATATAAATCTTCCTAGTTGCCAATTTTGATTTAATTAATTATTGTTATTTAGTTTTAGTTTTAGTTTTTTTAATTTTGATTTATTAAAATATAAATACACAAAGAAATTATTTTTATTTTTTTAGTTTTAAAATTTAGTTTTTAATAACATAATATCCGTGTAAACGATATTTTATCATTATTATATTACTTGTTGCGATACATATACTTGTGTATTCTTTAAACACAATTCGTGTCTTATCAATATAATGTTAGAAATTATTAAAAAACTAATCATTAACTATATTTTTATATATTTATTAATTATCTTTACTAGAATAACAGTTAAGTATAATTATATATATGTATAGATTATCTCTAATAGAGGAAATAGACGAGCTCGTGGGGGTCAAAGGTTTGTTTGTGAGATTGCCCGTGCATATATATCAAGCAACGGGTCCATAGCCTCTCAACTTATGTGTAATTAATTGGAAGATATGCGTAAATTAGCAAAAGCACTTTCAATAATCTTTCTTCTTTTTCAGGTAATAATAATATATAACATTGCAGGATTAATGGTGGGACAACATTAATTTTTCTCTGTTATTAACTAATATTCGGCTAATTTTAGCCACGAGTTTCACCCTGGAAGCCCTCTTTGGATCCTTTTCTCGAATACCTTGTGATGCAGGCCATTAGATTCTTGTGTTTGTTTGTATTTTAACATGTAACAAATACCTCATTGAGTCCTCAATTTTACTTGGTTAGTGGATTATTTAAATTTTACTCTTTGGGTTTGTTTTCTTTTCATTTTGAATAATTTAGCGGTTAAAATTTAATGAAAAATTCATCTAAATCAAATTGATTATAACAAAAATAATAAATCATGAAAATACAATAATTTTATACATCATAATTATATCGTAGTTATAAATGATATAATAATTTTATATTAAATATAATTACCTTGATTCGATTATAATTATTAATAAATTAAATTAATTAATATTAATTATGATTTATAATAGATAAAACTTGAAAAACCAAAGACATTGTCACGTGGGTTTAAGCACTTGATGTGTCAAGTTACAGTTACGTGGTTGAAATTAATTAACTTTAACGAATAAAAGAACAACTTATAACATGACTGTCAGACTCTTGTATTAGGGCAATCAGAAAATGAAATATCACTATGAGACAACAGAGTCCTAAAAACCAAGAAACTTAACATACACAAGTTTATTATATAATTTTCACACCAAAAATTTCCCAATATTTTTCCAGTACAAAAGCTAGCTTTTATGATGAATTTGCAGGACTTTATAATTGTAGTTTGATCAAGAACGATATAATTGCACGAGATATTGAAAAATTCATAAGATAACTTGAGTTATGCCCAATATTACACTACTGATTTAAAATTAGGCATAAAATTCATTTCTGCATTTAATTATTACTATAATTATTGTATTAGTGACATTTAATTAATTTGATTACAATGGTATATAATAGTTGATTGTGAAAATTTATATTACGAAATATACCTTACTCAAACTTACATAAATCCAAGCCTAAAAGTAATTTTCAAATGCATCGAAGAGAAGCAAAAGCTTTTGTAATTTACAACACAAACAGAAGAACCTCTATTTGCTTTTATGAGTTGTGAATTTGAAAAAAAAGTTAATTATCTGAACCAAGAGTCTCTTTCATTAGATGTAGCAGCTATTAATTACTTCACTAACTGTTTTATTGTTAGGTACAAGGACATACACAACAATATACCCAGTCCTTGTAGTAACCATGTTGGTTGTTGTAATAATTATCTACCACACTGTCTCATGTTCAAGAACCAGTAGAAAAAGAACAAAGGACATACATAATATAATATTGTATACATAACTATTTTTATAAAAGCATTTGAGTCGAAGTAGAAGTACGCTTCAAAATCATTTATGGTCCAGTTGGTTTCATTCTATGTCTGTGATGGGTAAGGTTTCGCGTTCAATGTTCGATGTTCTCAAAAAATATCTTGAAATACTTTATTCAAACGAGTTAAATTAGGTTTAACCGAATCAAGAGCCTCAACATATCTCCACAGATCTTTAAAAAATTAAAGATGATATCTCTCGTCACCTCTTTATTGTAAAAAAAAAAAAAACACCTAAAAAACGAGTTAACTATAAATAAAATAAAATAATTACCTATGTTTGGTTGTTAAGTTAGGAGGACAATGTATATGATATATCCTTTAAAAAATATGGGTAGATGTAAAATGAAATATCTCATTTTATTTTATGTTTGACTTAGTATCTCTAATAGATTCATGATACAACAGTATCTCATTTTATTTTATCTCGTTTAAATTATAGTCATAATTTATTTATGTTGAATAACGATAAGACTTTCTTAACAACTAACCTAAATCATCACTTGTGTTTTTTTAGCTCTTTTCCCTTCTTTTTTCATTCTCAATTACACACACACACATATATATATATATAAGCATCCGTTCTCAAATTTTTTACACCACCGATATCAATAAAAGAATGATTTTCATTTTCATATCCCTCACAAATCTCAACTTTTGATGATATGATAAATTATATAATAAATTGCAACCATTTATGTAACTGTTTGTGGATAATGATTAATATATGACAAAAAAATAAAGACGGACTAATAATTTGTGCATATTCTTTAAATTCTACATCAAATTGTTTTTGTAGGGGAAAGAAATAACAAATTATGTTTGTCTGTTTCCATTTTATTTAATCCCTGTATATAATAGACATGTTAATTGCATGCAAATTTAAGTATATAACTAACATTTTGAGAGATCGGTAAGCCAAAATGGAATCGTTAACAGCTTCTGAATAGAGAAGAGAAATTATATTAATAATATAAAGAAAACTTCATTCATGCTACCCTCTTCTAATTGGATGTGAAACTTAGAAATATATTAATTTGGTGAGGCACTTTGCATCATGAAATAACATTGCTTAAATGATTCATAGCCACCCAAAAATTTGATGCTAATGGTTTCAGTAATAACATGTAACATTTCTGTTTAGGAAAAATAAAAAAACATGTAACATTTCCTTTAGCCAGTATTTTTGAACCGAAAAGAAAAGAAAAGAAAAGATTATTTCTTTGCATGTAATTCCATACAGGGTCCATTTATTTAGACTACAAATGTTATTTAAGTTTCTTTGTTCGTGAAAATGTAGACAAAATTAACGTTTTATCTAATTTTTTATTAACTATAATAGAAAAATATATATTTCACATATATGTTTACATTTTTTAATAATTATATACATAAAAACTAATATTTAATTAAAAATATTACTCAAACTTTTTAAAAAAACTTTCTTTCAAAATAAAATATTAGTTTTAAAAAATTTCATAATTTTTTAATTAAAAAGTACTCATTAAACATATGTATATCAAAAAATACAAACATATACTTTTTTTTGTTATATTTAACGAAAAATTAGTTAAAAATTTAATTTTGTCATTTCATGATACCTTTTTTATAAACAAATTAACTTGAAAACAAATATTTTAAATAAAGAGACTAAGCAACCCCAATGCCTATACAAAAGAACTTGCACGACATCTTACCTTCGGGGTTCCGAAATTATACGTTTGTAAATAAAATAAACAAATAAAAATTGTTCAATAGCTTAATACAAATAGACTTAACAAAAAAATTCAATGAAATCACAACATATTCATGTTGTGAAACACCATGAATATTGTATCAAGAAATTGTTTCAGCAATTTAATGTAGCATTGGCCCATTCATTACATGAAACACCACATATATTGCAATCATTACATTTATTTTTTGAACCCAAAAAACTGTGGATAAGAAAACCCAAAGACGTTACAATATAGAAGTCTCTTTTGAAAACTGGTTCAAACCAACTAATTTGTGTAAGACATTATTTTATTTTTATTTTTTATGAGAAAAATGTTTACCATCAAAGATTAACCAGAGGCAGATTTACTTACGATGTTTTGTACTCTCTCCTTCCTTTGAGATCTCCAAGTGCATTAAAAATTGTATAAAATAACCAGATTGCCGCCAATCGCACCTAGTGTCTGCCAGACAAGTCAAGAAGGAAAGTACTCCAATTGTTCAACTTTACACAGTGGGAAAGTAGGAGATATGCAGCCATGCTTAAAAGCCAGTGAACAATCCAATTGTTTTGGCGGATAGACTGAACTAATCAGAATCCAATATGCTAGAGGCAAATGCAACAGCTTCATAATGCAGTGAGGCTTTGGCTCGAGCATATCCCAAACTTTCTCATCAACTGTATGCTATCTGCAATGGTTGAGCTCGAAGTCCCTAAAAATCCAAGTGAAGCACAGCTGCAAACGGCTTCCTCTATATACAAAAGTACATCAGGAAATTTTAAAGGCCGACAATGCTTATTGTTTTTGTTATAACCTTTAGGAGAGAATTTCAAGCTCAAGCCATGACTTGCATCCAGAAGTCTATTGGTCGTTTGTAAAACCAATTCATCTTTCTCTTTCAAGAAAAATAGTTTATAACGTTGTGAATCTCTAGTTAAATCCTCCAGATAATTTCCAGTCCATTTGCCTTCGGGAAGATCAGTCATTACAAATATATGAATAGGGTAACTGCTCTGCTTCAAAGATTCAACCTTTTGCTTTAGCCCCATAAAAGTAGTCTTCCAGTGGTTCTTGAACTGACCATCTAACAATCTAAGCTGTGCACAAAGGAAAGGAACTTTTATGATCTCATGAGCATACTTCTTCCCAGCACTCATAATTTCGGGGGCAAAAGGAAGAAATTCAATCTTCTCAATCAGATTTTGTACCCTCTTATCTCTTGGTGCTTCATGTATATCAACATAAAGCTCTGAACCTCTATAAGGAGCATTGAAAAGGCTTCCAAATGCCAACACTGTAGCAGAATCAGCTTCAGAACCTGGTCCCAGAGTCTGATATACATCTTGTCGTCGCCTAACATATGAAATTTTCCTTTTCTTCTTAAGTTGCTCATCAGGTTGGAAAGAATCCAATGTAACATCCCTGTTAGCATGTTGATACGTCCAAACTGTAGTTCTGCAATCTTCATCAACAGCATACAAGCATTTAACTACATTACCATTAAGTCCAGATAGTAAAGAGCCACACTGCTTTAGGCTATTAAGCAAAGAGGGATGTTCATCCAGCTCATTGATACAAATAATATCTGAGTTCAAATTGCACCATGAGGACAGAAACAGTCTAAGATCAATGGCTTGGACAATGGACGAAGATACTAAGGATGAAATATCAATAATGTCTGCAATGGAGATATACCTGCAACAATTACAAGACATATGTCAGTACTAACATTACAAAGATTATAAAAGTTATAACAACATAACTTCCCAATCTGTTTCAAACTCAACAGTTGCAACAGAGGAATAGAATATCAAAATCTAGCATAACTCCAATTTTGAGGCATCGAACTCTGTCCATAAGTCAACAGATTGAACATGAACGTGTGGCATCATAAAGTAAGAGAAACAGACAATTTGCTTTTGTACTCCGTCATACTGTTAGTTTGTGCAGTTGTTCCTGGTCTAATATGAAGTTTCCTACTGGAGATAATACAAATTCTTAGTTCAAACTCGTCAAGAACTTGGTGACAAGAGCATAACAACAACTTAATTAATGAAAATCACAATCCTTGTACATGTTCATGAAAGCTGAAGAAGACCAATTAAACTTGACAAAACTAGATAAACTACTATCTACAAATTTGACACACAAAGAAAAGGAGCTGAATACCTCCCAGTTCGAAGGAGCTCAATTATGTGATCCCATACAGACTTCCGAATATCAGTGGGATCCAAAACCCGGAATTTAGGGCAACTGCCAAGAGCAACGGCATGATGATCCAAGATAGGAGGAATAATTAAGGTCCGGTTCAAAATACCAGCCATTAAAAGTGCATTCTTGAATTCTGACAGCTGATTGCTGAACCCACTGTGGGGTGCATACCACAAGAACTTTTCTCCTGAGAAGAGGGACTGGGAAGGGCATTGAGGATTGTGGGAAATGGGGGTTTTGGAAGAGACAGAGAGGAAATAAGTGGGTCTGAGAGAGTAAATGGAGAGAAAGAAAAGAAGGCAGAAAAGAATTGTGAGAAAGGCAGGTGTGAGGAGGAAGGTAGATTTGTAAGAGATTTTTCTAATGGGCCACGGTCTCGTTGTGGTGGTTCTCTGTGGATTTAGGAAGTTCATTGATCTTAATTAGGAGGTAGAGAGTTGCAATTCTTCTGGTATAGCACTAAATCGTGAAAATTAATGTATCAAGGAAATTATTATACAATAAGGAGATGCTAAATGATCTGCAAAAGAAGATTACCGCAGTCAGTTTGGAACAGCTTCTCTTTTGTTTTTGTTTGAGAGTGCTTTTAAATGGTTTCAAACAAATTCTCTCAAAATAAGTAATTACTTATTAATGCTTATCAAATTTCAACTCCACTTCAAACAACTTCGACTGAAACTACTTTTTTAGAAGAGCATCCAAACGATCCCCTATAATTCAACTCTAAGCAAGGCCAAATTTGGACAACTATCCAAAATTTGAAATGGCTACGATTTGGAATCATGAAAAAGTAAAGCCAATAAGCGCCAATAGCCACTTTAGAATGAATGAAGCTAATAAAGTGAAAAAAATTGTTGATTAAATCAAATTTTAGAGATAAGGAGTATCCATCCACATACCTCGAAGTAAGCGCAAAAATATTATTTCGTCTCGTTCCCCCCCTAGTCGCCGGCTATGGAGTAAGCAAGGAAGCGCCGAAGCTCAGCAATAATATTCGAAGCAGAAAAGGAGAAATGAAGAATTCGAAGCATCCATCACCGTCGCAGTCTTCGTTCAAATGTCGGCGAAGGTGGATCTGATCGTGATTTGTGAAGAGAGTCGGTTTTGAAAGTGGAACACGAAATCTGGGAACATCGAAAAAATCTGCGGAAAATAGCACATGACGTATCATCCTTCCTTTTTTTAAGAAACAAAAAACTGTAGTACATAATATTTAAATATATATATATATATATATATATATATATTTTTATTTATTTTTGAAATACAAATATATTTATTTTAATTTAATTATAATTTATACGTATAAATATTATATACCATTATACGCTAACAGACATCAGGGGAACTTAAGTCGGTAAAATTTTCATTTGAGGAATTGAAACCGTAAGCGAAACGTGTAAAATAAATAAATAAATATTTTTAAAATAACATCCATATTAATTTATAATAATAAAATTAAAACATGATAATATTAAATAAGATATAATTGAATATTTAATATAAAATGAATTAAATGATAATAGTATTACGTATAATATAAAATAATATTTTAATTTTTTTTAATAATTAAAATATATAAATTACACATAAAAATAATATTTTTATGATTATAACTGTTATTTTTGTTGTGTTATAAAAAAATTTAAAATACATAACATAATTTCATAGATATAATTTTATTTTTAACCCTTTATAAATATAAATATTAAAATAAAAGTTTTATTTTTATATCGTTATAAATATACTATTTTAGAGGCTAAAATTGAAATCAATTGTGAAACTGATTTATATAAAAGTGAAAGAAAAAATTACATGCCTTCATGGATAATATTGAATTAAATGTTACATGTTAACATTTCAAAATTAGGCCATTCTACAAAAATCGACAATAAAGTATCAGTTTTCAACCTTATATCTATTAACCTGCTCTTGATAATATAAAAAATATTAATTAAATAACTAATCATCGTTATGTTCGAATAGAAGATAACTTTTCTTTAAAACTACATGAATATTTACTGTGTTATAGTAAACTTCCAAATTTGATTTTTTTTGTAAACTGATACTGATAACCATTTTAAATTTAATCTATTGCTATTAAAAATTAAAATTTAGTTTCTCAAAAATTTATTAGTTGCAGTCAAAAATTTTTTAATCAAAGTATTTACTGTGTTGAGATAATAAATGAGTAAATCTTACTAACATACCACTAAATGAATCAAAATTCTTGATGACAAAGACATTTGCCAATTTAATTGTCACCGGCAGTTCAGAGATCTCAATTTCCAGAACTAGTTCTTGTTATGAGATGTGCAACAGTTCAATTTTATTTTTATTTTTTTAGTTCAATAGGCGTGAGATTGGTGAATTGTATTCTCTCAAAGTCTAAAAGCCCTCCCAAGGAACATTGAATAAGACGGATAACAGCAATCTGACCATTTGAGATTGCTACATGGTCAATGAAATTATACTCTAATAAGCGCACACGCTAAGAAATACATCTAAACAATATGATAGCCTACGAGAAAGGAACGGATCATCTATAAGAAACTAAACAGCTTATTGTTCTGATACCATAATAACAAATGAAGCTGACCCATACAGACTGCACAGAACTGATCTTGAATTGACAACTGACCTACAATTCTAGCTCAGAAACCACTGCTTATCAAACAGCATGGATTGGACTGCTACTCGTATTCATGCTTGAACTGCCGGAACCCGGATTTGCATGGAAAGCAGACTGCCTGGAGGAACCTTCAAGCAACTTCAGAGAAAGAGAGGATGGTGCTGAATGACCAATTGGCTCCCCTAAACTGAGTTTTGACATGCCTACTAGCTCATCAACATTGATGGGGCTCTTTGAATGTACTGCTGTTGGCTTGAGTATTTCATGCATCTCCTTCTTAGTCTCTACCTCTTCACTATTATCACTTCCAGACCAAAACGGAACAGCAAATGGATAGAAAGGAGAGATATATGCGGGGTAAACTATTGGGTAATAGGACAGCTGCGAGATATCAGGCTTGGGTGGGAGTGAGTCTACATCATTTGACTTGGTGGAATCCATTGATTCACATTCCTCGTCGAGAGCAGGAGCAGTCAACAGGTTGCGATTGTCATTTTGAGGAGTAGGCAACCGGCTGCTGCCTTGCAATTCTTCATGTTGATGATCAAAGGACAAGAAGTCCCGGTGTACTGCTGACTGTAGAAAAGTGGACAACAGAACATATATAACATTTGGCAAGGAAATAAAGTCATAAAGGGAAGAACTCTAGTTGTCTTGCATAAACAAACAAAAAAAAAATCCTAAGTGGAAGGGAATAGAAAACAAAGTGCTTTTAGCATACATGATTATCGTTCAAAACATTTAGTGAAAATGTCTGTTCCTAACCAACATGTGACCTAGAGGAAAGATCAATCAACCGAGTAATGAACACATGGTCTTAATAGGTAACACATACAAACCATACTTTGATGCAAGCATTTGAATGTTATGCACTATACAATATTATTCCATGTTATATCCGGTATTAGCATGATTATGTGCACACTAAAACTTCATATTGCTAACAGCCTAACAGCATATAGAAAGGAAGTACTAACTTCATCAGCTACCATATCAAAAAGGCTGGAACGCCTTTTTCTCCTAGATGAGTTAGTTTGCCTGATGAAATATTTCTGAGCATGGCTGGCCACTTGTGTTGGTGTTCTTGAAACAACATAATTACGTGCAATTCCACGCCAATCACCTTTTCCAAGCTGTTGCAGGCCAAGTAAAAACATCATATGCTCCTCCTCTGACCATGGAGTACCTGCAGAAGAAAGCAATCAAATCTACCCAGAGATAATACCAGTATGTGTATAGAAATCAACTTAACTAAAATATTAAAAGAACATCATAAATGTACAACGACTAGCACTTACAGCAGCTAGGATGACAGAACAATAACTCTTAAAATTCACAAATTGGCTATTTTTTATAGGGGAAAAAGTACTTTGAATTCATTCTTCTTGCAGAGAATCATTTTATTTCCTTTTCTTTTTACTTCTTATCCCTTCACAAAATATTCAGCATATAAGAAAGTTCCTCGAGAGGGGGGGGAGGACCTCCAATCGCACTACCAGTATGCACTATTGCGCCCAAAACAGAAGTGACAAACTTTCTTACCGTTGACAGGAAAAGTGAATAGCTCATCCATAGAGGACATCAGACCAGCACTCCTTAGCTCCTTGCACAAATTCACAAAATAACGACATATGTTGCTAGCATTCAAGCAATATTAAATAACACCATAGTACTCATTCCTTCCACAAATCACAAGTAGGTTCTACAGTTCTAGTGTATTTACAAAAATAAAAAATCCAAGATTACGGTAAAACCATTCAAATTTATGAACTAGCAAAATCTTGACCTAAAGTCAACAGCCTACTGTCAGATTCTCTAACACATTAGCTGCGCAAGAACATCTAATACTTCCCAATAACAAACCACGGTAATTATAATATAAACAAAGAACAAAACTCATGACTCAAAACTGTTTGTACGTACCTTGCAGATACTAACTCAATTAGATTCCTACTTGTAAGCCCTTTGGTCCTTTGTGCCTTTGTTGACTTTCCGTGTGTAAAACACGGGATCTGTTTATTTTACCTTAGCATATTTGTCTTCCTCCATGTAAGTTTGGTTATTGTCGATTAGGAATGCACACCCGCACATACTCAGATATACTTAATATGTGAGCATGTTTACACACACCATGAGGTTCGTTTTCGTAGTGTACATGCTATGTTAAGCGTAACGAACCGACATTATTGCTCTCTTTTTTTCCCATTACGTGTGTGGGTATTTATGAAAAATTACTCGACAATTTTTGAAACTAAAAATAGAATTCCTATGTGCCTTGCCAGAGCATGTTTACACACACCATGAGGTTCGTTTTCGTAGTGTACATGCTATGTTAAGCGTAACGAACCGACATTATTGCTCTTTTTTTTTCCCATTACGTGTGTGGGTATTTATGAAAAATTACTCGACAATTTTTGAAACTAAAAATAGAATTCCTATGTGCCTTGCCAGACCACTCGCTAGGGAGTCAACGAGAGTGGTCAGCAAGACTTTCGACAAGTTACCCCATGGGCTTGAATTTTGACTATAAATACCCCTTCTCTTTTTGTTTTGTAACGAGAAAAAACATGGTAGAGCTATGCCAAATTGACACTCGTTTTTCTAATTTTGGATCACTATTACCTTAAGTGTTGTTCGGTATTAGTGATTCGTGACTAAATAAGCAAAATCGTGCTCTTGAGTGGATAGTATTGATTGAGATCCCAAATCAGTGGGTATTGATTGTTCGTGGTTGAGTGTATTTCCCACATCGGGTGTTGGTTGTTCGTGGTTGAGTGTATTTCCCATGTTGATTGTTGGTTGTTCGTGATTGAGTGTCGTTCCCACGATTGATAGTTCACTACACTGATCTTCAATTTCTTTGGCTTCGAAGGAAAGTCGGGTTCATGCGTCGAACCAAGTCGTTGCGAAGACAGTAAGTGAGAGCAATAATAGATAGTTCGGGTAGAGGTCTCAACTTATAAAGATATTTACATTTATATTTCTATCAAGTTGTATCTATTTATTATATTTAGTGGTTTGTTTGCTACAGAGTAATTGAGATAAGCAATCCGAGAATGTTACACATATGCAGAGATCTGTGTGAGTTTACCTCGTTACATAATTATGTTTGTATGATCAGCTATGAAGTTAGTTTAATCTAAGTTTCTATCATGTATGTACCAACATACTAGATTTAGACTTTGATTAGAAAACTTATTTGATTTATGTAGTTGTATGCTTTCTTCCCTTTCCTTGTAGTATGGTTATAATTTTCTGTTTATTGCTTTTGCTGATCTAATTTAATATACATGCACATCAATTTGTTGTGAGTCTCTAAAGAGTTAGTAGCTCCTTATCCTGATTGTGTACCAGGAGTTGAACTTTTTTAATTGATTTGCTATGTTTTGTATGATTACATGTTATGAGAATATAATCACCTTTTATTGAATATGTTCCCACATATGAGGTCTTAGAGTGATTAGAAATCTTTTATAGCTTTCCAATATGTTTGCTTGTTTTCTTGATGTGTGATGTTTGCCTTGTATGCATGTTGCTAGCATGGACAGGAGCCTATGAGGCACACCATTATTAGTATGTTTACCACATATTTGTCTTTTTTATCTGATGGTTTCTTTTATTGTGTATTGAATTAATCATGTTATTTAGTTCTTTCGATGTGTTATGGATGAATTGGAATAAAACTTGAGAAAATATTTTATGGAATGACGTTTCTATCCCTCGTCTAGGTCCTAATTGCCTATTTGTATCTATTTTATGGATTCCACGTTGAAAATTTCCTACAAAGCTTCGCATTTTGGTAAACTAACTCAGTTCTTACTTATGGTTAGAAGTTGTTGGAAAACTAACTCGAAACAACTTTAAATGAGTGAGATGGGATGATAATTAAATGAGATAAGACAAGTTTAACCTATGAAACCATTAAGGACATTAAATGAGACATGGGATGAGATAGGATAACCCATTTGACATCTCTAGTTACAATATTAATCTTGTCATGTTTGCACATTAGTTGAGTAGTTGACACATGAAAATTTTTGCCTTAAATTTGTTCCTGCTGTCTATATTTATAATAGTAAAATCTAGCCAGATTAGCAAGATTTATAACGACATAAAAATTTATTGATGAATTTTTATTAAAAAAATTATTCGTCTCATGTAGTTGTGTTATCATTTTGTGTCATGACATTGCCACCTCAGCAGATGAGAGTAAAAGAAGTTTAATTCCAAACTTTAGGGTTCAATTCCCGCAAAATAAGAAAGAAACAAAATAATAACGTTTTAATATGTTTTTGTTGTCTGTCCCAAAAAAAAAGGATTTTCTTTATGTCCCGCATAATCACTACTTTAATTCATTTCCACGCCTAATTTTCAAAAATAAACAAATATAACTAAAATCTCAAATCCGAATGGTATCCTAGAAATTTAAAATTTGAGTCAAAGAGATCACAAAGATATAAATAAAGGATGAAGTAAATTAAATAATAATAAAAAGTAACCTTTTTTTCGTCCACGAGAGCTCGACGATGACCCATGAACAAAATCCTCGGAGTTATACCCGTCAGCCACCATTCCATGGTCCGGAGTCTCACCGGGCGATCCCGGATTATTATCCCCGCTCTGGTGGGCACCCGAACCCGGCCCAGCATGGTGGCTGAGATTGCCCATACTAGCGCTTTTTCGGATCAACCCATCAGTCAATCGAACCCCGAAGATCTTCACACCTCGGTTGGGACACGTCCTTGAATTGTGCCCATTATTGCTGCAATGAGAGCACCTCCGAGTCATGGCTTCTGAAAAGTTCCAGAACTCAATAAATCAGAATTGGATGAAAGCTTTTGATTTCTATGCAACCAATGGAAAATCGAACCGGATACGAAGATTCGAGTAGCATGATCCGAAATGATACCGAGTTAGTTAGGGCTTGTTCTCCCAGTAGGAGATAAAACAGGAGAGAGTCAATGCAATATCCTTATATACATAATATTATTGGGTCTTGGATAAAGAAAAAAATAATCCGGTGCATCTCTTGTGGTTCTGAAAAATGATTCTTTGATCCTAGTCGTTCTTTTGGCATCTTGAGGCAATTTCCCTTATTTTCCCTCCTCAGTCAAAGGATGAGATTTGAAAATTGACTGACTTCATACTTTGTTCCCAAAATGAGAAAGTGTGGAGGAAATCGTGGCAATTTATGTATATTTATATTTTTAGATTTAAATTTACATATTTTTATTTATTATAAAAATTAAATTATTTAATTATAATAATAAAAATTTTAATATCATCATAAAAAAATTAATAATTTATTTTCATATAAAGTTACAAGATAATTTGATATTAATTTATTAATTTAAAGCAAACAATTAGCGGTAGGAGGTAACTCTCACTTTTCTTCCGTGATTGACTTAATCAACACTCAATTAATTATTCTTTATTTATTTACGTTAAATTTCATCCACTTACCTTTTTAATTTTTATAAATTTAATTGAAAAGAGATTAAATATAATCTATTTAAAAATTAAAGAACTAACTCTTAAAAAATAATTTTAATGCATTAAATTTGAGCCCTATAGCAAAAAAATTCCATAATTTCTACCAATGAACTAACTTTATTAAATCTGCCAAGTTATAGATCAAATCTTTAAAAAAATTATTAGGAAACCAAAATATAGATCGGTAAAAATTAGTAGACTGCATTTGTTGTTTGGTACAGGGCATAATCGAGTTTGACATTCCATCCTCACGTTAATTATTGGTCGAGAAGAAATGAATATTTTTCTTTGGAATTTTGGAGAATTGGAAAGGATTGAGTATTTCTTACTAATAAATAATATATATTTACTTATTTATTTAATATTATAAATTAACAAAATTCTTGTTTAAAAATTATGTTTAATAGATATTAGATGTTATATATAAATTATAGATACAATTAAATTGTTTATTTTGATGGTAGTTAAAAAATTAAAATAAAATATATTCCTAATTATACTATCATATTTTCTTAAGTAAATATATCAAAAATTATATAAAATGATAAAAAACAAATTGAGTTCGGGAATCTTGATAAGATGGGAAATGTAATCCCACCCCACAAATGCATTTTCTAGATTTGAGTTTTTCCCAACGATGAAAAAATTCAATTTTCTGAAAAATTGACAACAATAATTGTTCAGCCTCGGTGATATAAGTAGTAACATTTGATTTTAAAAAAGCTAGCAAATAAAAAAATAGAAAAACAAAAAGTAAGCAGATAACTATATTCTCAAACCACTGACATTATAGGGCTGTAGCACAATTGCTTGGATGATATATGCAAGACAAATTTAGAGTTGGAGTCTCGAGAGTTCTGCCACACCACACATTACATTTGGCATAGTACGTTAACAAAAAAATAAAAGACCAACTGCAATAGCCTACTGAAGACAAAAGATTCGCAGCAAAAAATAATTCAATAATTTTGCTGAACCCCAATAATTGGTTAAACAACTCTGAGTTGATCGTTAGCTACCTGATGGCTACAAACTCCTTCACTTAACTTTAGCAAAGCAGATACAAACTAATAAGAAGAAACATTTTTCACATTTGGAAAACTTCTGATCTGTGTCACCGCTTACTCCCACAGGTTCTTCCTCTCCGGGTACCCTTAGTTACTGCAACAAAAGAAGCAATCTTCATGATATGGCAAGCCTGCTTCTTCTCACTCCCCTTGCTGGAGTGGTACGACGAGCGAGTCTAGTAGCTCTTTTTTGACTATAATCCTCTTCGTCATCACTAGTTTCATCTAACCTCCACCTTGGCCCACCCTTCACGTCTCTGTCCTCAATCGAATGTTCCCTCTCATAACTGAAACTTGTCATATTGTGGGCAATAACCACTTCAGAATTCAGATAAGATAGAAGTAGGACTGATATAAGTTTCTGCATTTTAGATTTAAAATGTTTATTGGGAGATTAGAAATTTACCTCCAAGAGAAATCCATTGAATCATCTGGTCTCTGGTCACAAAAATCCACTGAAAAGTCTTTAAACATGCCACTGTTACTGCTGGGTGTGGTTGCTCGGTTAGATGCGAACCTGTTGGAATAAGGAGTTGCAGATTGAAATTGCTCGGTCAACTTGTTTTTTCCCGTTTCTGGTGATATTGCATCAGATATATTTCTCTGAAAAATGCTGTGTTGAATTACTCTAGATGAACTCCTGTTCAAGTCCTTAAACGGTGAGGCATTTAAATGACTTGTACGTCCAAGGGCAGATGTTGACTTATCATCATATTTAAAAATTTTGTTTATGCTAATTGGAGGCTTTTGTGCCTTATGAGCATTGTCAAACAACCTAACTTGGAGAATAGAGGAACCATCTTTACCAAGACCAGAGTGATCATGGTCAAAAGGTCCAAGTCTTTTCGATGAAGTTTCCAAAGCTGAGGATTTCGAGAAAGATGTCTGATCTGGCCAAGGTGTAACAGAATGATCCTTCGATGAAGGAATTAATAAACTTGCTGACTTTGAACCACATACTTCAGCAAGATCAGATATTTCAGGCATTTCAATTTCATCGCTGGTAACGATATTTTCCGGCAGCTTTGCAGCCATTACTTGTAGGCGTTGGACTTCTGGGAGCAACGCCATGCATTTATCCTGTCCATCAAAAAGCACCCAATTAGTCACAAAAAGAAGCAAAAATCAATGAATTTAAATAGAGCATAAAATCAAACTCTCCAAAAGAGTGACATCATGACCTAGAATCTATGCAGGATTAAACTAGACTCAGACTGTAATGAACTTTAAGATCGGGTCATCAGATTATTTGAGCCACTTACAACCAATCCTGCTCTCCAGCCACTAATTGATCTCATTCTAGATAAAATTTCATCACCGAGAGATGTTTCTAAGATGGGTTCACCACTGGCAGAATTTTCTGAGATGAAATCCCTCTCAATATTTTTAAGTATCCCATCAACGTGGTATGCCTCGGAGTACCTATGGCGCTGAAAAATGTACAAATATAACTCTATGTTAGAATAACATACAAAAGCAATCTATTTAAATTATACTTGTTACAGTAACTATGCATATCTATATTCGCATAATAAACATATACATAGTGACATATAGGAGAAAACACGAAATTGCTATTGAAATACATATGCCCAAGTGCAAAGAGAACAATTCAAAAGGTCTAGGATTCACTCTCATAACCTCTTTTCCAAGAGTTGACATTATTGAGAGATGTTCTTGGTTGAAGAAATTTTAACCTGATTGAAAACAAGCAACCTACAGATGACAAACTCCAAGATGGGATGGTGTAGACACGTGGCAGCAACCCTGATAGTTCCTAGATTTGATCCTGAACTAGTGTCAACCTATGAAGCCTTTCCAATTCTTATAAAATTTTTACATCTCAACAACAGAAAAAACTAGGGGAAGAATACAAGAAAATACTAATTTCGTTTAGAATTATAGAACTAACTCGAATTTGAGTTACCTGTGTGTATAGAGAAGGGACTTAACTAATTAAATATTTGAATGAAAATGCCTCCATGACACTTGAACCCTACATTTAACTATGTAAAGAGGAATAACATCAGCATAACCCAAAGTCAAATGGCTAGAAAAAGTGCCAATAACAAATGAGGATGCTTAAAACATTAAGCCCAAGTCCACAGCTGTATCATTAGAGATTTGATTAAAAATAAATGACACTCTATCGTCAATATGAAGAGTTTAGAGTTACCTGAATATAGTACACAAGAAGAAGACTTCCAACAGTTGAAGAAGGTAAATTTGTAGCATATTCTAAGAGGCACTTATGGATGTGTTTCTCTTCATCAGAATTCCAGGGCAACTCTATCATTCTGTCTACCATGTTCCTCCGAATACAAAGGCAGCAAATTTCGGTCACTAATACCTCCACCCAATCCTTCCAATTCCGACATTTTTCTCCAGAATCATCAGATGCATTTGAAGTCGGTCCATACTTCTTTCCCCTGACTTTGCCACACAACATTCTTTGATGCAAAAAGGCTTCAGTCAAAAGTCCACATTCCACCCTCACCCGAACTGTGGTGACAGCCTCTCTAAGTGAAATGAATTCTGATGCACCGTCACGCCCAGACCACCTTAAAACCATAAGAGCATCATCAGGATTTCCCCTCTCTAAAAGAACATGTGCAATCTTAGGATGAGTTGTTGGACCTGAGATCTCAGGCAGAAGGTGACAAGCTTCCTAAGGAGTTATTTTATTAAAATAATTAGCAAATACATTTTATACAACAAAAAGACAACAATTAGTAACGAAGTTCCATTTTGAATTCAAACTAATTGAGTAATAACATGCCTTCAGAGCCTCATCTGTGTGATCATCAAGAAGATAAAATACTTTAGATTCCAATAACAAACGCCTAGCAATGCTAAAAGAAGCAGCAAAGTCCTCTATAATGGGTCTCCACATATCATCAGGAATTGTCCAATGCCGATCGAATAGGTAATATAGAAACTACCACGAATTAAGGAGACCAAGACTAGAGGGATTCGCATAGTTGCCAACTCTTGCCATGGTAAAAAAACAAATATAATAGAAGCATGAATAATTGAGAGAAATATACAAAAAAAAAAAATCACTGTAGGATACAATTGCTTGCTTGGCAACCACCATGGACGAACTACCACGTAAAAAGAGTAAATCAACAGCAACTCGTAGACTTTCAAATGGATAGCAACCTGCAACACCCTCTATTTTAGATTTAAAAACAGATGAAATCCCATGGTTCTGCATATGTGCCAGTTCCAATTCCTCCCCAGCTTCCTGCATATACCCATGCTCTGTCTCAACATTTGACAATGCATCTTCAATGAATAAGGAACCTTCCTGACATGCAGGCTCCTCAAAATTTTTTACCGCATCAGGCCATGATCGCTTGATTGCAGTTAACTTCCTTTCACGCACGAGGGAATGCCATGATCCAGCATCAGCATGACGAGAACTCACCCTCTTGAGGAATTGATGTCTTATACACCAAATCATGATCCCCATATGCTGAAAATCAAACGTCAATACTGAAAAAGAAATCACAAAATGGGGGCACAAATGCAAAAGAAAGTAGAGACTATAATTTATTCTCTACTAGGAATGGAAAAATTAAAAGTTACAAAAAACATAAGAATCCATTTAGATTTACTGGACACATAACTGAAAAGCTTAGGAAACCAGTTCAGAAACAAGTAACAAAACAAATTTGGTCCTTCAAATTTTAAAATCTAATAAGCTCCAACTTTTGGACTCTTTTTAGCTTTTCAAGTAAAAGCTAAGTAGCTAATAGAATGACATGAATAATTTATCTGCATTCTTAGCTAGATATGTCAGACCGTAAGTCACTTCATTAGAACATTAAAACATGACACATGATACCCTGGTAGGTTTTTGAAAATTAAAATAATAATAAGGGTTTGCAGGACTTAAGAGCAAATAATTATCATAAAAAAATTGACTGGATGTGACTGGATGTAACACTTTTAGGAATAGATATTTACATAAGTATCAAAATCCAGCATTAACTTAACACTTAGGCCTATATATGGAAAAAGGTCTCATTCCTCAATATAATGTTCCATTTTCATTAAAACTACTGTAATAGTCTGATTATTGAAAAATTACAATCTCATGAGAAACAAAGAGCATTAAACAAGCAGAAGGTCAAATTTCATAGCAAACAAAAAACAACTAAATAAGCAGTGCTCCTCAATAAAGAATTCATGGTGATTGAACCTGCTTTGTTTTTAGTATGCTTTCTTGAAGCTGGTGCAAATCATGAAGCTGAGCCGATAGAGAATCCTTAAAAGACGAAGCCAAAACTTCAAGTACATGGGATATGCCAGCCAGCTGTACTGAGTATTTAAGAAGAGCAATCAACCTAGCTTCCATTTCTTCTACTTCAATATTATCTTATAATAAGTTTAAAGACATTCACAATATTCAAACCATGGAAAGTATGTGTAAGCAAAGAACGAGATACTTGAATTTAGCAAAGTATTTCAAAAGTTTTTGAGGATACAAATTCCTCGAAGCTCTGTTATGATATTCTGGAATGTCCGCTTGCACCAGTCTTTCACAACTACTTCATCCAATAAAAAAGCAATGACAGGATCACTAGATACAGCACTTTCATCCATACAAACATCTGTAACATCTGAATTTCTGTCAAAGAAGCTCATGAACTTCAAGCGAGAAAGATTCAGAGAATTAATAGATTAAATAAAGATATAAGAATCTATAACACATCAAGAAAAATTAGATAGTTCAAATCTCATTGTCCAGTTTACTTTGCTTCTGAAAAATAGGAATTATGTAGGTAAAGAAAGAAAATGAATTTTCTCTATGGATTTTCCTTCACCTTAATTAATTGAAATTAATCCATGCTGTCAACATGAATGAGGAATGGTGGAGTAAAGAGAGAGAAAGAGAGAGAGAGCAACAAACAAGAAGCAAAGGATACAGTGGCATATTAGGGAAACTAAGTTATTGTCCAGCGCAATGTCAAAGAAAGAATAAAGGCGTTGGACATCAGCAGTTAGTTGTTGCTCCCCATCTTCTTCTTCTATGTCAACTATCCTGTCACATTTTTCAGATATAAGCTTAGCTTCCACAAACTCATAGTAAAGACGAAGTCGTAGTTTATCTCCATCTTTTGGTATTGGTGTTCTACATATTGGGCAAAGATCACATCGTTGACTACACTCTGCACATAATGCAGCATGTCCACATGAATTCAGTGCATGCTTTACATTGCGTCCACAGCTTCTCAAGTCTCTTGTTGCTCGACAATGCTCAAGTTTGGCTTCATTACATAACTCAATAAGATCAATAGATGCCAAACGTTTCAATGCCTCCTGTACACCAATATTGCAGAGAGAAAATGTAATTTCTAGTAAAATAAGTCTTGGGATGCACTAAGCTTGAGATATTACATCCCATCCCTTGTCTGCAACACAAGTATCGAAACCCAGTACAACATATCTTTATTCTTCAACACCCAAATCCTAACGCCACATACGGGGACAATCTAATCAGCAATATTTGAATAAATACATAAATCCCAACAGACTAGTGTAACACAATTCTTTGCCACAGAAACAAATGTCTTGTTAATTAAAGTATAATTACTTCTATAATCATATGAAATACGATTGGAACACTTCTTGTTTGCTCTTTTTTAAAGCGAATTTGAGCTTCGTCTATACCAGAATATAATTAGAAAAGATCTAGGACGCACTACATATAGAAAGAACTAGGGTTTAAACTAGGTGAGCACTTTCAGTTTCGGGTGAATGAAGTACCTGAACAACTGGGCTACTGTAATCGGGCTGTTGAGGCTGGGACACATATCTTGTCGAGGCTCCTCCATCGGTAGAACTTGAAGGTTCAACAGGTTCGTTAAATCTCCTATCCATTTCACTAAGACTTCACGAGCAGCTAATTCACAATTCTGACAAAATTACCCAAAACCCGAAGCAGTACGGAATAGCAAGGTGTGGATCTGTGGATATAAAACTAAAGTTAGAGTTGTGCTAGCGACGCCATTGGTGTTTCAGAGGTTCACATAAATCAGAGGGAAGGAGCAGCAGAGTATGGTGGGAAAAGGAGGGTTTTTGAAAAAGAAAAGGACAAAAAAAAAATACTAGAAAGGCAAATCGAAGTTTTGGGATTTCGGTGAATCCTCTTCCTTCGCCGCACAGCAAACTGCAGGTTTCGGCTATTTGGATTGGACTCGGTATGAACATTGGCCCAATACCTACTTTGATCCTTCTTCTTCTTTTTTCCATTTTTCCATTTTTTTTCTTTTTAATATTATATATATTTTAAACAGAATTTTGAGCCTTTTTGTTTGATAAAATATTAAGATCAATTGTATGTTTCGGAAAATTGACCCTTTCTTTATTGTCTCAGAATTATAAAAATGATAAACAGTAAATAACAATAAAATAACTAATTTATCCTGTCTTAAAATTTATAACAAGATATATTTTTTAAAAAATCAATATGAATTAATATTAAAATATTATTTTTATTATTAAAAAAATTTAATTCTTATGACTTTAAAAAAAATCAATAAATTTATAATTTTCAAGGTTATTTTGATGACATATCATAATTTATATGGTATAAATTTAGATACAAATTTAAATATACTTAATATTTTTATTTATTATTATGAGTTTTAAATATATAAAATTTATTATTTTTTTAATTATTTTTCTCACAATTTCATCACTAATATTATCTATATATCACAATCTAATAAATGATAATTAATAAACAATCTTAAAATTTACTTTATCATTACACATATATAACTTTATATCAAATAAATAATTCAGATATCACGTACATAAAATAAATATTATTTTAATGCAACTTTTGCATTACTTAATATAAAAAATTTACTATTTTTTTATATTCAACTCATTACATTAAATATCATATATAATAAAGAGTAAAAAATATTATATATATATATAAAATAATATATTTTTTAATTTAATATTTAATGAAGATATAAATTAAGATGAAGTTAATAAAATTTATGATATAATCTAATTTTCAAATCTCATATCATATTATCTTATTTAATTTTTAACGAGATAAAATAATAATGAAATGATATTATATGAGATATCTTAATTGTATCTTATGTGTTTAAATGAGATAAATAAAATATAAAAAAATAATAAGTAATTATTTATAATATATTTTTAATAAAAATGATATAATATATGCTTCAAGTTAGGTTTATTAAAT
This sequence comes from Hippophae gyantsensis, assembly GCA_030763125.1. Taxonomy (NCBI): domain Eukaryota; kingdom Viridiplantae; phylum Streptophyta; class Magnoliopsida; order Rosales; family Elaeagnaceae; genus Hippophae; species Hippophae gyantsensis. Next base: position 3,109,181 of record CM061030.1, read on the forward strand.
ATATAATTTAAATGAGATAAAATAATATGAGATTGTATTTAAATCAAATAAGATAATATTATACCATGAATACATTAGAGATAATAAATAAATAATGGGATGAAATTAGATAAATTATTTTATATCTTTAATATTTAATTAATAAGATAATAAATAATGCAAAATTATATTAGAATAGCTCAATATGTTAAACATAGTTTAAGTTACTCATTTCGTATGATTGACAAAGGTTGCATAATACGATACATTTGGATATTTAAATTTTTATATTTTATAAAAACACACATAATTAATTATATTTTTAATTTTAGTTTAAAAACTAAGGTAGAAAACCATAAATAAATATGAGATAAAATAAATTTCTCATTTTCCAACAGTTTTTATTATATATTATATATTTATAAAATTACCCACGATACCTTTTCTCTATAGTAATTTATTCTAAAAATTTATTAAAACTCTTAAAAAATATCATTATTTTTTTCGTCACAATATGCCATGCATTGAAATTAATAACATTCATTCATAAATTTTAGTTAATTAAATATAATATTATTATAATAAAATCTACGCGTGATAATCAATACATACAATTATAATAAATTTATGAGTTTGTAAAAGAAACTTAGAGTGAGAATGATAAGGGAAATGAGTTAGCAAGATAGAGGCGCTCTGAGAAAGATAAACGCAAAAGAAACATAGGAGACAAAGTTATTTTGTATTTTTTTTTTCATATTAAGATAAAAAGACAAATATAATTCAATTGTTTTTACATTTTAATTATATATAATAATTATTTTTAATAAAATTATCAAATATTATTAGTATCTTAAAATTAATTTTATCTTTTAATAAAAATAGTTGAACTTGTATTGTGTATTATAATAATTTTAATATTCAAATGTGTTTTTTACGTACAATTTTGAAATTAATTATAAAAAAAAATTTGTTTTGAAAAGGCAACACGAAAGACATGGACGCTCGGCGATCACAACCCTAGACCTCAATGGAAAAAGATAAAAAAGAGAGGGTATAATTGTAATGAACACATTTCGTAGACGTTGAACATGTATATATATGAAGCAAAGCTCTCTCTCGTTCTCTCACACAAAATATTCTTCTTCTCCATCGGCAGACCAAGACCAGACCATACGAGACAACCTCTGCTATTAAGCTTTCTCTCTCTTAGGGTTTCTCTATTGGATTATGATTCCATAGAACAATCTTAGAGAGAGACGAAGATATTTTCCATATGTGTGAAAGTAGTCCCTGCTTTTCAATGGCTACAACTCCAGCAAAGTCACCGCTCCATAACTTTCCGCTTCCATTATTGAAATGGGGCAATAGTAGCAAGAACCATGCTTCGCCAAAGCCATTCTCAGCCGAATCATCGCCGATCGCCGACCATTGCGCGAACGATTCTGAAAGGAACGAACCAGAGCCAGAAGCTACGACTCGAACTGACCGGGTTCGTTCGCGAACCGTACGCAACAGATTCGCCTTTGCCTCTTGCTCTGTCGTTGAGAAGTCGCAGAGGCAACAACAGCATTCGGGAAAAGAAAGCAACGAAAGCGATGAAGGGAGAGAGGGGAAGAGAAAACAAGGAGAGGAAGTTGAAGCGGAGGAGGCGGTTCATAAGCCTTGGAATTTGAGGCCGAGGAAAGGATTGTTCATGAAAACATCTGGTAGTTCGAAAAACGGGGAATTGATTGAAACGGAGGGTTTGGTCGGTGGTTCAAGTGGTCATCATGCGAGTGAGAATCAGAATCAGCACCCAAAGTCGATGAGGTTGCGGGGTTTCGCTAGCGAATCGCAAATTGTGGAGAAGGAGAAGAGGAAGTTCTGGATCGCTCTCTCACGGGAAGAGATTGAGGAAGATATTTTTGTGATGACCGGGTCTAGGCCTTCTCGGAGGCCCAAGAAGCGCCCAAAGAATGTTCAGAAACAACTTGAAGTAAGCTTTCACTTCACACATTTTTCTCTTTCTTATTGAATGTTTGTGGTTTAGATGCTTCCTTTTTTATTTTTCTTCATGTGTTCTTGTTCACCGTGGATGATGATGGTCAAGGGTTTTATGTTATTCTTTTGTTTGATTTCAGACGGTTTTCCCGGGATCGTGGTTGGTGGGGATTACAACTGAGGCGTATAGGGTCGACGATGCTCCAGCTAAGGTTCACTTCTCTTTCTGTATACTTCTTTTTTTGGGTTTTGCTGTGTGTCACCATTATTCAATTAACAAAAGGAAATTTTTCCGTGTTGTTTATTGCAGAGGTAGATTTTTTTTCAGCGATATGACTTTTTGAAGCATGGAAAGCTTGATGAGGTTGTACGTCCCTGTGAATTTCTGACCTCTGTTTGAGGTATTATTGGGCTGAATTTTGTAAAAAGAAAGCAAGTTATGAACGTGGATCCGAAAAGTTCAATTTTTTTTTCTTAACTATTAGCAGGGCATAGATTAAAATTTCACCTATTAATAGTTTTAGGAATTTAGATGTAATTTTGAGTAAATATTAGATGATACAGAGTGAATTTTAGAGCTTTTTGCTTTTCATCTTCTTTGAATGTGTTCTACTTATGGTCCTCTTCGCGTGTCTTTTCCAATTGAATTCTGATTGTTGGATTGTTTACTATGTTTGACAGGCTTCCCTACATCATTGGGGGGCAGATTAGCATATATTTTACAAATCCTTATTCAATACAGGATTACTTCACTTCTTGCTTCCTCGCTCAGGAAGTCTTCCCCAGTTCACTTGTGCTTCATCAAGATGAAAGCTTGATGAGGTGGAAAGTTTATACCTTAGATGCATGCTCTTCTTGCTTAGCTGTTCTCATCACATGCTGATGATGCATATGAAGATTATTGCATTTTTCTTTGTCACCTCTCGCCTACTCGTTACTTTCAGAAATTATCTCAAAGTTTTTTCATTTATGTGCAGCAAAATGCTGAGTTTTACCATTCTTAATAAGTACACCATGCATACAATTTCTATTATAATGGTGATGGCATGTCGTGTATATTATTCAATTACTTTCATATACAATTTCTCAGTAGGTATATATGGAGTATATAGTCTGATTGAGGCTTATCAGATATATGGATGCGGCCCCTAAATGGTTTTCTATAAACATTTTATTTTGTTCAATGTTTGGAGACAACATAGCTATGATTTTGAGTTTTGACCAGCATGGGTCCCTAGTTTCCCACAGTTCAAATGTTGATTGCATTTATCACTTTGTTTGATGGTTTCAGCATGGAAATGGTTAATGTTGAATTGTTGATCCCTTGTTACTCTACTACTTTTACATTTTTGGTTATTGTTCCTCTAGTTAGTTACTGCAGAGAAATTTAAGTGATCAAAGCCAGATATGGTGTCAATTACACAACTTTACATGTGGTAGTTTTTCATGTTCCATCATATGATTAATGTGAATAATGGCAACTGAAGTGGATCTTATGGAGAGGCTTAAATGGCAACTGAAATTGATCTTATGGGAAGGCTTACTTTAATTTTTTTCTTTTTGATATAGGGTAGGCTTATTTATTTCTCTCTCTCCCTCCCGAGCCTTATTTTCAACGTTAACATGGAATTGCATCTGTTTGTAACCGCATGCCAAGTTCAATGTGTTGGTTTGATTCTTATTTTGTTTATCAATTTCATTGTCGTAACGATCAATTTTACTTGGGGCTTAGCTATATTACTGTTAGAGAAAATCCCCGTTCATCTTGCAAATCGTCGTGGGCACAGCTGTGAATTTAGCCTTTGAGGTTAGAAGAGGCACCATAGCTTCTTAGTTCATATAATCTTTAATTTAATAATTATATTAGTAACAATTAATATTAAATAGTTAATATAATTGTAAGCGTGTTTTATTTTTATTTAACAAAAAAGATGTTTATACATTTATCTTATTTGACGATAATTATGTTCAATTTATTGAGTCTGTAATGAGTTTGTTGAGTAGTAAAAATCTAAAAATTATAATTTAGGGGGCATGATCTCATTTTGTATATGTAATTTTTTGTTAATTTTATAGATATTATATTTCAATTTTCTTTAGGTTTAATGCCGCTTCATACAGATCCTCTGGTTCCATACGTAGGAATATTTTGTTAAACAAAGTCTAGTGGCTACGCTTTTACACTGTATTTACTGTGGCTTTGGTTCTGATTTGGATTTCAAAGTTTAGATGGTGATTAACATGTATTTTTTTCCCAACTATGTTAGGCAATGACTTGGTCAGGTTTGAATAAGGCTTATGTATTTTTTGGGGTTAGACTATATCGATTTTTTTCAAATTAAAGCCCAGTTTTCAGCCTTCGGCTTAATGGAGTTTTGAATTTAGGATTTGTTTCAACCAGAATCCGGTTGAAAAGGAATCGGAATGGGAGGAAATAGAAATAAATGTGTTGATTTTTTTTTTAATTTGAATAATTGGAATAAAATTCACACTTTATAAATAAAATTGTTTTTTAAATTTATATATTTAAAAAAGCAGCAGATGATGGAAACGATCTTAAATGGGGTTAGAAATAGAATTTGAAAACATTTGAGAACGAGAGAGGAATCTGAGAGTTATTTTCTTTTCATTTTCTGTGCATTTTTTTTAAGTAAACATGAGGAAGTTCTTAATTGGTGAACACGCATTTAATCGAATAATAATAATTTTTTAAAATAAGAATATGATTTGAATTTTTTTTTAAATATTTGAGTGGTATTTATATTTAAAAAAAAAGGTCAATATTTGTTATTAAATTTAAAAAATATTTTTTAAATATTAATTAGTTTATATTCGAAGAGAACTTCAAAAAATTGAAAAATAACATTTAACTATTTTCTTAAAATATAAGTATTTTTAAGGTTTATCTAAAATTTGTATTCTAAAATACTTGTATCAAACATACATTTTGTATTTAGTTTTTTGTTTTCTAAAAAAAAACTTATAACAAACGGATCCTTGATTATTTTTTATAGAATATCCCTAGAGCTTAATAAACTAAGTCAAATATATATTGTATTACTAAGAGCCGATATAACTAAAAAATTTGGTTATAGTAAAATAAAATTATTATTATATATCATAAATATATTATTATTTTAATTAATATGATCATTTTTAATTTAATAGGTTTTATTATACTTAATTATTTAAAATTTATCTCAAATGTAAAATATATAACCTTTTTTTAGAAGAAGAAAAATGACCAATATATAGTAAAAATACTAATAAAAATAAGCAAAAATAATAATAATGGTTGATATAATATTACTATTTAGACAATATTTTTAGTTATAGATTTTTTTTTATACTTATTGAACGAAAAAAATATGTGCGGTGAGGTTTCAATTCTTGATTGAAGGAGACATAAAAAAACTGTCTTTTATCTCTAGGATAGATAGAGGGGAGAGTTGAACAAACATAATGAGTGTACGATTGAATTAATCGAATCATATACAAACAAGGTTTAAGTATATTGATTTATTAAGATGACTCGATTATATATAACATTACACTTTCGCTTGACATTTATGTGGAGAAAAAAAATAGGTTATGATATGTTTTACACAAAAAACTATTAAATGGTCACGTATTAAGCTTTAGCATAAGAGTAGTAATATATATATATATATATATATATATGAGATAAATAAATAAATAAATGAAAATGTAATTTCTCACACTTGTATTATTCAAGTTAATTAGTTTTGAAACATCAACTTAATTCAATACTTAACAAAAATAATTCCTCTCTTTTACGCTTCTTTTGGTCGCTTTGGGAGTTGAGACGAATGACCGATGGCTAAGCCCATATTCACAAATCACAATCCTTACCTGCTACGTTCGTCACTTTATCCCTCCCTTCCCTCCAACTCCCACCTATATAAGTTTTTTTTTTTTTTACTTGATAAAGATAAAGATATACACAAAAGTTTTTTAATATGTTCAAAAGTATATTACGTTATATTTAGAAAAATTCTTTAATTGCTAGTTATGTGAAATTTGCTATAAAGTATTAGTTTTTTCCACTATAATTTAATATGTTATTAAATATAAATATTTTATTTTATAACAAAAAAAAGATTATTTATATTTTTAATAGTATTTTTATTAAAGAATGTATTACAAAAATTATGAATTTAATTTAATTTTTTTAATCATTTTTCCATTTTCACATTATAATAATGAAATAACTTTTAAATTAATACATTGATTTTATATTCATCAACATATATAAAATATTAACCGAATGAATTATCCATCAATATTAAAAAAAATTCAAAAAAAAAAAGATTGAACAAAATTATTGAAAAGTATATTAATATCTAAGTATCGTGTAAACTAAGTAATGTTATAGGAGTTATTTTCACGTCTATGTATACATTCAATTTATAAAATAAGGTTGATATAATAAGTAGAAAAAAATTATAAGATTTTTGCACTTAAATAATAATGAATAATATATTTATAAAAAAAATAACATTTACTAATTATATTCACTTTTCAGTTACGTTAGCTATTTACTATTTCTATTTTTGTGAATTTATATGTTGGGGAAAATTAATTAACTAATTTTCAATTAATTTCCAACTCTCTCTCTCTCTCTCTCTCTCTCATTGTCGTCTTTCCGTTTCAGAGTTAGTTGAGCAAAAGGTGGAGTGGAATCTCAGGCAAACTAACCTCCTATTCAAGCGATTTCTCTGTGTGTGTTTTTTCTTCTTCATCTCTTTTTTCTAATTCAAATCCCACAACCTTCTCACTCCCACTCCCATTGATCTTCCACGTCTCCGATTTTCTTCCGATCCATCTCCGTTTAGTTCCCTCGGTCTGATCGATCCCTTTTTAGTAAGATATGCTCAAGATTTCTCGGATGGATTTCAATTTCTTTCTTTTCCACTCGTACTCACCTCCGATCCTTGGTTTTCTTCTTTGATGTACAATTTCTAGGTTTTCTCTGTTAATTTTGTAGATCTCTTCAACATATAAAGGAATAGAAACGGTTATTTTACTGGATTGTATGTATTTTTGAATTAGGGTTTTTTATTTTTGTAATCATTTGTAAGTATATTTTTGTGGTCTGGTCGAGTTAAAGCTATGTATATTGAGGAATTGAAAGGAGGAGGGGACGTTGAAAGTGGGAAAGATGGGAATTTGTTGACTGGTGATAGCGGAGTTGGTAGGAAAATCGTTGTGGTTTCCGATGCGAAGAAGGTTTTGATTGGGGCTGGAGCTCGTGCTTTATTTTACCCGACTCTGATTTACAATGTTGTCAGGAATAAGATTCAGGCAGAGTTTCGCTGGTGGGATAAGGTCGACGAGGTATGCTTGCGATATGTATTGTTTGCTTTGAAATAGTTTGATTTTAAGTTTCTTTTTCCATGTATGATGTATCTTCTTTTGTTCTGTTTCTGCTTGGGTTTAATTTTTTTCATGTGATCAGTAGACAAACATTGATAAAGATGAGACCAAAACGGCTTCAGAGCTTCAATGGTAGTTTTATACTTGTCTGTGTTAGAAATAAAAGTGAGATTTTCTTTTAGATACGTTACCGAGTGGTAGTTTCATATAATGTTACTATTTTCCCTCCTATCTGACTATTTTCTTTGATTTTTCAGTTTCATATTTATGATGTATGTTCTTTTATTTTTCCAACGTTTTTTGTCTGCAGTTTGTATTGCTAGGTGCTGTTCCTTTCCCTGTTCATGTTCCCTGCTTACAGCAGTTTGGTGTTCGTGGAGTTGTCACTCTCAATGAGCCATATGAGACTTTGGTTCCAACATCCTTATATCATGTGAGTGTTTTCTGGTCAAAATTGACCTTATATTTCATTGTGTTTGTGATTTGTTGTTTTAAACACGTTCTTTTTCTTTGCAACTTTGCAGATTCATGGTATTGACCACTTGGTTATCCCAACGAGAGACTACTGCTTTGCACCATCATTAACTGATATATGCCATGCTGTGGACTTTATTCATGGTAAGCATTCTTGGTAAATGAGCTGTTTGCACGTGCAACATCTATTTAATCAGCTAAGTTCCTGGATGTTTATTGCCAATATGAATATTCATGCCTATATATTAGTTTAATTTGCGTTGGAACATAGCATATGTTGTTATCTAGTAGGATCATTTTCCGGGTGAATCATTTTGGCCAGTTTTAGTAGATTTGTTTTCCATGCAAATGGTGAAAACATTTGCGTAACCGTGGTGCTTCCTTGCATTTCCAAGTTTCCTTCATTTTATTTCATGTATTTATTCCTTCGTGTCTATGCTATGGAGCCTTGACAATGATATTGTGCTAAGATGTATTGATCTTCGTCAGTTTGGAAATCATCATCATTTTATGTTCTTAAAATTACAACTATGCCTCAAATTTTATTTCATTTTTGTTTTTTATTGCAGAAAATGCATCATTTGGACGAACTACTTATGTCCACTGCAAGGCTGGAAGGGGACGCAGCACAACCGTTGTTGTCTGTTACCTTGTAAGCTCCATAGGACATAAACCTTGTATATAAGTATATTCGACTAACTTAATAGTTATTCAGCATCTTTGAGCGTGTGATATTCTATAGGTGCAACACAAACGGATGACCCCTGATTCTGCTTATGATTATCTTAAGTCAATTAGGCCGAGGGTGCTTTTAGCCAGTGCTCAGTGGCAGGTAAGTTGACGTCCTTCCAAGCAAATAAATAGTCCTTTTCACCCGAAATTCTGAATTTTGTTATATTCGAAATGGATTTTCCATTCTTTCAAATATCCTGTTTCTTTTTGTTAGAACTACGTTATTTATCATTGATTATTCTGTATAGTTCAGTTTCCCTACCATCTCAGTAGTATCTTTGTGTAACTTGTGAAATAATTTTATGGTTAGGATAATGACCCGTTCTTAGATTAATTTGCCTGAAAATTCCGACTTTTTTTTTTGTGGACTACAGGCTGTCCTGGAATACTACCATCTGATGGTGAAAAATGCTATTGTACATAGCCCAATCTCCAATGTTGTAAAGAGAGCACCAGTACCATCAACTTGTCAAAATTTAGTTGCATTTGATGATGATGGCTCAGTGGTTGTGGTAACTAAATCTGATCTTGAAGGTTATGATCCAAGTTTTGATGCTAGTGTCATGGCAAATGAAGTATGGGCAGATCTAAGCATTCACCGGGTTCGAGTTGCTGGTCAGGCAGCTCTTGCAAGAATCTCATACCTATTGCGTTGTAGCACACATCAGAAGATTACAGGAGATAAGTTGATCAGGGAGAGCAACTGCTCTATAAGGACTGACCACCTTGGAGGCATTAATGTCGACATCCACGTCTGCTGAGACAACTCTATGAAGCTGCAAGTCAAAATGTTCTAAGTTCCATCTTCTTCCTTTTTACTATTCTCGTGCAGAAAATTGCAAATAACGTGTCTTTTAGGTGTATATGATAATACTCGTTCCCCCCACTTGTCTAAGCTACTACTCGTCCAAATGGAAGACTTGCATTGTATATAAGAGAACTAAACTATGCAAGGTGAATACGAATTTCATTTAACCCGTCACACCTTGCTAATGCGCCAAGAGTGCGTTGTTCACAGTCCACACCAATAAGATTCTTCTTTTAAGCTCAACATATTAACGTCCCAGGACCCAATACAATACAAATTTCGATTGGTACTCAAATATTTAAACTTAAACCACTTACATGGAATGTAGATAACTTAAACCACTTACATGGAATGTAGATTACAATTACAAACAATGGACGCCAACTAGGGTAAAAAATTGTGGGAAGAAATCAAAGGAGTTCACTTGCAAGCCTCATGGCTTTTTCCTTTAAGAATGCAACGTTGCTATTTGGTACAGTAAGCAGATGATGATCTGCTTGCTCTTCACTCCCAGATGTTCCATACGATGCAAGAGATTCTGAGCCATCATCATTATCTGTATTGGCATCATAGCGAACTATGTAAAAATGATCTTATCCCAGAAACATCAGAGGTGCCGTAATGTTTTCTAAGAAACTCTTGTACTTAATGCCCACTTCCAAATTAAACTGATTCTATCGACTAAATAAGTAGCTCTTTTTTGTTAATTATTTAATTTTTTTAATTAATCCTTTTGATTGTGCTACCAAAACCTTGATTCTCATGACTCACAGTTTAATCAATTCTAACTCCCCAAGTTCTCCCATTTCAAATTTTACTTTCACTACGTCATATCTGAAGGATTTCAATTTCCAGACTGAGACTGCCATGTTTTCAATTTGTTTCAAATGTTTGGCAGGAAAAAGATATTGAATATAATTAAGATGTAGATATTGCACTTGTAGATGTTTCCAATCTTCCAAAAGTGCAGGTAAAATATAATTATTTCGCACAAGTATGCAATAACGTTCGAAGAACTGAGAAATCCTTAGAAAAAGAAAGAAGGGGGGAAAAACACACAAAAGCACACGTAAAGACCTACCAGAATATGCTGGATGATCAGGAAGGTGTGAAACTGTAGTGGCTTGAATACTTTCTGGCAGAAGGCAATTGCAGAATGAACCTGAAACTTCAAACAATCATCTGATCAGATGAACTGAAATCTCATTCACATATAATTCAACTCCACCCTAGTTTTGCGATTTATATTATAGCATATAAAGATGGCACACAATTACAAGGCAAAGAAAATCTGGACCTAGGATTATCAACCAATATTAGCACTAATCAAGTATTTACAACTACATAGCAAGGTTGCGTAATTTTCTCATGAGGTTCAAAACTGAAATAATGAACTTCAAGGGAACTTTACACATTGCATAACTTCATGATTTGTTCTCACCTACTTGAGCTAACCGATTTACCCATCCAGGAATAGGCTTTCCAGTTAGCTGTAAACATACTTCCTCAGTAAAATGGTTACAATTCTTGGAAATTAAATTATAAGTGTCCCCATGATATTTTGCAGAAAGTTGTTCCATGAATGATCGAAATTCTGAAAGAGACATATTGGTGCTGCCCAACAATACTGAACGTCTAAAGATAAATCCAGGGCAACTTCTTGGTTCCACCTCAAACACCCCACTGGTAGGATACTCATGGGCTCCAAAGCCATACTCAGAATCATAAACTGTTTGACAAAACATACAGAACTTTGTCATGCTTGACAAGTAACTTAGGTAAAGGATGTCAGGGATATATGAAAGGGTAACTCATTTTTTATTCAATTTACTACTAAATTTTTTTATACAAAATGGTACCCAAACCTCAAGATTTGATTCAATTTATTAATTTAACTATTTTTTTAAATATTATTTGTTACTCAACGTTTACATTTAAGTCAATTTACTACCTTATTGGTAAGTAATGTTATTTTTAAATTTTGTTTACAAAATTAGTAAATCGAATCAAATTAAAGATTTGATTCAATTTATTAATTTAGCTTCTTCTTTTTTATTTATATAATTTGTTTTTCAACGTTCACGATTTAAGTCAATTTACTACCTTATTGATAAGTAATGATATTTTTAAACTTATGTTTACGAAAGTAGTAGATTGAATCATATTTGAGAACCAAATTGATTTTTTTTTTTAAGTTGGGAGTAGTAAATTGAAAATTTAAGTAGTAAATCCATGATAAATTGAAAGAGCTAAAGAGCCATAAAAGATAGCCCAGCAATTGAAATACAAGCATGGTTACTACTTACTAGCATTTCATACTGCTACTATTCCCAAAAGATCTGAAATTTAAAAATTAGCTAAAAATAATCAAATCAGAAAAGTAAAACAACCTACGTTCCTCAAAAGGAGAAGAAAAGGTGAAGTGAACATACCTTCGATTCCAGAGTGGAAGATCCCAAGACCAAACCAGTAAAGATAGTTATTTATAGGCGTGAGATCGTAGATGTTGAGATACAAAGGGACGCGATTGCCTTTAGCATTGCTCTGTTGATCCTTCACCGAGCTCAAGGTCGAGTTCGACGGAAACAAACGCATTATATTCAATTGCCAGATCTTCAATTTTGGGAAATCGCTCCGAGAGTCATAGGCTCAGCTCCTGACCACACATGGAAATGGTTCTGGAGCCGAGGGTTCAATTAGGCAAATGAAATATGCAGATTTTATTTTATTCATGAAATCGCCAAATATTTTTTGTTTTTTGAAATTGTACGGTGGGAAGGGAACACTTCAAATGATACTTAACGTGAAGCAGAAACGTTAAATTAAAGGATTGATCTTGAAAGAAGGTGAAATTATTTGGTATAAAAAATTAAAAAAAAGTTTTAATTTTAATATTTTTTCACCTAATATACAATTTTTTATAATATAAATAATATATATTTATTTATTTATACAATCAAAATAATGTATTTATGTTTTTTTAATAATATTAAAAGAATATACTTTTTTAAATGTCTAATAGTAAAATTAATCAAGTAATTAATGGTTGTTTGATAACAATTTTTATTCTAAATTTTTAATTTTTTTTAATTATAATGATTTTTTTTAATGAATCATTAATAAAATATGAGATGATTTATAATATTTAAATTTTTGATTTTTTAATTTGATTTTTGATTTTTGATTTTTTTAATTTTTAAAAATAAATCAAGTTTTATCATTTTTTATTTAAAAGTATTTGAAAAAAATAATTAAAAACATAAAATATGTAAATAATAATTAAAAAATATATTTTAAATTTTTTTAAAAAATAAAAAAATAAAACGCTACCAAACAAATTATAAAATTTGATATCGTTCTTAAAAATCATTAAGTAAAATTTTTTATCAAACATATTAGTAATTTTTAAAATATATATATAAACATCATAAAATCAATTATTCAATCTTAAATCATAAATCATAAATTAAAATCGTTATCTACCCCATATAAAAATCAAATGTTAAAAAATATATATATACATAGATTTATACTCACAATTATGTATATATGTTTGAATTTTTTTTAAATAATCAACTTTATCATTTAAAAAGTGATTTAATTTTTATATTTTAATTTAAAAATAATAATTATACGGAAGTCATCTTAAGCACAATTTACTAACTTAAATGTGATTGATTATAATATATTTTTTAATAGAGTTGTAATTTTTTTACACATACATATATACGAGAATAAATAAATGAACATGTAAGGATAAATTTTTATGTATTAAAAATAAATATATATGGTTTTTTTCAATAATCATATAAACAATAATAAAATATTAATATTTATAAAAATATTACAAATATGAAAGAAATTGTCTTTATCAAGAATCTTTATTGTGAAATTTATAAAAACTTAATAATATTAAAAATATTCATGAATTTTTTATATTAATAATAACTTGAAAAAAATTTATCTCTTACCTCAAAATCAAATAAATGTTTTAACGAGTTTTATTAGTTTTATATAATTATATAATTTATATATTTTAATCTTAGATGAGTTTTATTAATCTTGTTATTAAAATTATAATCAATTAAGTTAAAAAAAATTGAAAATTAGATTTTTTTAAGAATAAAATAAGAATTATATATTTTTAAATAAAAAATATTAAAAAATCACAAAACTAACAACTAAAACTTATAACAACAACAATAGTATTCTTAATACTAATTGATACATATTACAATTCAAAATAATGATATTATTTTTATTATTATAATTTTAAATATTTTATTTTAAATAATTTAAAAAAAGAGAGTCCATTCTCTCTATCCTTTTCTCTTTCCTTTTTTAATCTTTCTTATTTTTTTCCTACATTTTTTTTCGTCATTATTTTATTAATAAAAAATAAAATAAAGTTGAGAGAGGAGGAATAAGTAGAAGAGAAAAAATGACTTAAAAGAAAAAGGGAGAGAAATAATAAAGAGAGATTTGACAAATTTTTCTTTATTTTTTTAATCTTTTATTAACCAATTATATATTTTTTATTTTATTATTCAAAAAATTTAATTTAATTTATTTATTTTTAAATTACATAATTAAATAAGTTTACATAAAAAATTATATGCTTAAAATATATAAAGACTATAATTACATAAACGAAATAACTCAATATGATATTTTGAAAGAAGTTATTAGATGTGCTATGAGTTATGATCAAAGATGTCAATGTCTTAAAGCATGATTAAAAATTGATTAATATTTTTTTAAATCTTTAACTATTTTATTATTTATTATTATATATATAGTAAGAAAATAAAATAAAATTAAATTTGTTTTTATGTATCAACTATTATAAAAATCTTATACAATTAATATTAAAACATAAAATAAATAATATAGAATAACGATGAATACGATACGATTTACGCTATTAGTTATGGTAATATATAAATTTTGATTTATATACATTTAATATAATTAATACTAATGAAGTTGTGTTACTGTATAGTTTTATATTCAATTAAATTAATTCAAATTTTAATTATATGGGTATGAGTTTTATCTTATAAAAAAAAGTTATTATCATTTAAAAATAACAGTAATAAAGTTGCCATTTAGTAGCAATATGACAATTTGAATCTAGGTGCATACCATTTCCCCAAACAAAACGAATTCCAATTTACATATTTTTTGTAGAGAGAGAGAGGGTAAAAAAAATTGACGAAAGAAGAGCCAAAAATAACTGTGCATCTAAAAAGCTAAAATCCATTTGTAAAAAAGAAGTGATAATTCTCACACCCATAGAACCATGAGCTGATGATTGAGGTGTGGAGATAACGGAGACAACGGTGTAACAGTATGGACTCCTATAACCTTAGTGTCCCAAACCGACGTCGAATTTGACGGCGTTAATGAATTATCCTTCAGAAAACTGCAAACTTCCAGATTTTTCGTCCGTTTCTCCTTCTTCACCGCCACTTCCTTCGGCTTTAACTCATTTTCTTCTTGACGTCGTCGTTTCTTGTCAACGACCGAGCTATGCTCTGACTTGCCAGCTTCTAAGGGAAAGTTGAGGATGGCTTTTGATCCACGTAACTCGAAAGCTGTTCGATCATAGGCTTTGGCGGCTTCAATGGCGGTGTCATATGTTCCAAGCCAGATCCGAGACCCTTTACGGTTCGGATCTCGGATTTCGGCTGCATATTTTCCCCATGGTCTTTGTCTAACACCTCGGTAGTGTCTTTCCTTTTCTCGGACGGAAGCTTTATGTTCCGTCATAGGTGGGTTCGGTGCAGCGAATTGTATCCATTCGGTTTTTGAAGGGAGCGAGATAGATAAGGACGGTTTCCGGTTCGATTGAGAGCTCGATTTGGGCTGTTTTGATGATACCTGGTTGAACTCTAGCGGTTTTGATTCGAATTCGAAGGAATTGCAGCTCGATGGAGAGTTCGAGGTACTAGAACTTAGGGATTTGGGAGTTGTGAGATCAACTATTTCAGGTTTCAATTCGAATTCCATGAAATCGTTATGGTTCTGCTCCAAAGAAATATGGCTGGACCTAAACTCGAAAAATTCATTGGTATCTAAGTAGTCAGAGATTTCAATTGAGATTTCAGAACTTGTTCTATTGGAGGAAAGGGAATTTGATTGAGAGCATGAGAAATCTAAATTGGCTTCAGTTTTCCATTCATTTTGAGTAAAATCCAGGGCTAAAGTAATAAAATCACTGGCAGAGCTCTTCACAGGAGAGAATTCACCAAGCAAGTGCTGTTTAATTTGTTGGAGAGTTGACACTTCGTCCAGGTTTGCCATTTGTGAGCTCAAAAATAGACTAAAATTTTGCAAAGTTTTGAAGATAGAGGGGGGGAGATCAGATGGATTTGAATTATTTTGCCAATTCTTTGAGAGTAGAAGCTGAGAGTGAACGTATATTTATAGGAGGAAGAAGAATTAAAAGTAGCAAAGACTTTGAAAATGGAGGTCCAACGATGTTAGGAGGAAGCATCGTCATATTGCCCCTATCCATTTCATTTTCAAGTATTACGGGGCTTAGTCAATGTGTAACGTAATAAGAGGTACACTCTTTCTTCCGCTCTTCTTCTTTGTTGTCCTTTTCTGTGTGCATCTTTCTCCGTTTAAAATTATGCTGTTTTTTGTTTCCTGGTTGTTTCCCAAAAAGTGTATTCTTTTGAATTATATCAGTATTCACCATTTATTTAGTTTGAGTTCATCGTATTTTTGTTCAATATATATTTACTGTTTACGATTTTATTTTTCTTCCAATCTTCATTTACACGCAACTAATACATACAAAGTATCAAAATTTTACTCATACTGTCACGCTTGTAAATGTTATAATTCTATGTGAAATTTTCACATAAATATGTAAAAAAAATTACTCACTCATGTGACTTGTGTTATTTATCCTTTTCAGTACGGATATGTGAAAATCCAACCCACCTAACTCTAGTACTCTACATTGGGAAAAATCATTCATGAATTTCACCCAAATATTGTGTAAAATAATCAATTGATTTATAGCGGTCACGGTGTTACGTATAAATTTTCTATTAAGATTTGGTCGTGGCTAGAAACAAAATTTGTCACTAAAATGCAAGCAAGTTTAAGAATTTCTTCTTTAAAAAAGAAGAAAAAAAGGTTTAAGAATTCCTTATTGTTTTTCTGGTTCTTCTCTTTCATCGTTTTGTGATTCAGGAACATGTTCATAGTGACCTTTTTATTAATTCATTCAAGTTGTATCTTTCAGATTCATAAAATATGGTGAATTAAATGAGAAAATTTAAAGCAAGAATAACTTAAAAGATAAAATACTAGAAGCGTTTTGTCACTTTCTTGTATTTTACTTGATCTTCTTCTAGTGGGTAATGGAAATAATTTGTTATGATATGTTTGGTGATATACATAAATTTTGTAGTTGAAGTTCTTGTGTTCCCTTCCCGCATTTATTGGTAATAAAATAATCAATGATGTTTTTTTTCCTCTCATAAAATATGATTTTCCTTTGGTACTTCATTGTTGTTTTATTCACCTAATTTGCCCATTAGACTAAGTTTGGAAGGATTTAGGATTATAAATACAGCCGCTTTAGGATTTCTTGATTCCTTCTTTGATCCGGTCATGGGGAAGGAGATATAGAAACCAAAAACTAATGTTTAATGGATGTAGTTGTCTCAATCATCCATGTAATTGTAAAATCAGAGGAACATGAATAAATTGCGCTATTTTTTACCCTCCCTTACTATGACTTGGCCCAGCCAGAACCTGAATTTATGTGTAATATATTTTTATATAATTAAGTTTTGATGTTGTAGGGTTGGATAAGTGTTGATTAATTATTGGGGTACAATTAGAAGTATTAAAGAATATAAGTGAAATGTTAATCACATCTTCTATTAGCTTGTGTTTTTAAAAGAGTTAGTGTTTGATAAAATCTAATTCTTATTTATTAAAAATAGGTGGTTGGGTTTTATAATCTGAAAATTAAATCTAAAAATTAAAAATTAATAAAGATAAAAAATAAAGTATAAAGATTATGATTAAGATTAAGATTTAAATAAAAAAACAATTATATTACTAGCATGTATTATAAATCAACAAAAGTATATCTTATTTTTTAATTCTTTGATTATACTAACTTAGAAAAATTTACAAACGCAACAATCAAAAGAATTAATTTAAAAAATAAATAAATTGTATCAAAGTTAAACACATAAACTCAGTTTAATTATTTTAAATATTAGTTCTAATTGTAAGTAATTTATTACTAATTATTTAAATTAATTATGCGATATGTATCCAATCAACTAAATTGATTAATGATAAATTAATTTGATTATTTAACTATATAATTAAATAATAAAATAAATTTATACAAAAATTAAAACTGAGAATTAATACATAATAAAAAAAAATTAAATAGAATATTATAGATTTCATTAAATATTTCAATCCATTTCTAGGTTTTGAAATAACCCACAATCAATTATAAAATTAGCTATTCATGAAAAATAATAAATTAAGAAAATTATTCATGAAAAAAATAAAAAAGAAAAAGAAAAAAAATCTAAGGATTAATGTTCTTAAATCTGATCTTCAATTTTTTTAATTGTTTCTTAAATATTGTTCTTGGCTATTTTCTCCGGCTTATATCTATAAATTTTGTATCTAAATCGGTATATTGATATTCTTTCCTTATTTTATATGGTATTTTTTTTGTATTTATAAGAGATAAAAATAAAAACATAATGTAACTAAGATATGTATAAAATGATACTTATTACTCCTTTTTGTAATAGCTCCCCTGTACTTTTTGTAATTTATTTGTAATACCACAATGGTTAATGGTTGTAAAGTGTTTGTAATAGGTCTGTTATTAGGCTTAGTATAGCATATTTGGAATACTGTTGATTAGGTCCATATAATTGTCTTTTGGATTTGTTGTTCACTTTGGTGGTGATCAGAGTATACAAGGGTAACTAGTTTGATGAAGATATAAAGTGTCAAAGTAATATAACAGGTTACATATCCATGCTCATACACACTTTAACACCATATACTGATAGTTTTTAAGTTCTGGTCCACCCTTTTCTTTTATCAAGTTCCACTTCATCAATGCCATAACAAGAAGGATCTCTAGCTGCTACATTAATTGCTTTGTCCAATTCATCTAACTTGCTTTGAAGAAAACAGGCTTTCAATAGCTGCAACAGAGAAATAAAAATAAATTGAAGTCTATAATAGACCATTTACTATCATGCAGCCCCGGGCATCTTGTTTTTCTCAGATAACAGTAACAGAAGTAATAACTGTAGTTTGGTTTACAGTTTTTCGAATCTTTTTCTTTGTCTTCAACAGAAAACTCAACATTACGCATATCTCAGAGAATTATAATAACACACCTGCATTTGGCCAAATAGGTTTGCAAATACATTTATGCCATAGTAGAGCACTAACATTGCATATATATTGAGCCACTAACCACTAAACTATTCAAAACAGGTTCAAACTAACCACTAACCACCAAATTCTTCAAAACACCTCAAAACAGTGAGGGGATTACAACCATACGCATTACCCATTGTTGCATTACATTACATATGTATAAATCACTAAATGGCAATAACAATCTTCAAAAATTTCTTCAATTGGGCAATCTTCAATTCTTGAGCATTGATTTGATTCAACAAGCCTGTTATACTTTCACTTGTTCTTGGATCAACAGCTGGATGAATCCAAGAGAAATATTCACCACGATTCCCTTTACCCATTTGCCTCCATTTTCTTTGTTGCAACAAACCCCCGATTAAAAAACTAAACCATTTCAAATAAATGGCCGTGGATCTTTATTCAATCACAAGTTAAAAAAAAAAAAAGGAAACTCAGTTCAGTACAGAGAAGAGAAGAGAACCCACTGGTGAGTAATCATAAAATCACCTCACTAGATTCTTTGAAGTCCAGGATGTTGAAGCTTCTGCTTGTAATCCACGGTTGCAATAAGGAGTTACAAACCGAGAGTCCTCCATTCTTCAGAGGATAAATGTCTCGTAAACTTCTATCAAGCCTCCAGCGAAGGGCTTTGTGCGAAGCCACAGAAAATAATTGCAGAGAGGAGCGAAGAGAGGATGGAAAACGAAATAATGGCTGGGCAAGAAATAGAGGAGCAAAGAGAGGAGGATGAAGAAGAAATTGATAAATGAAATATAGAGATAAGAATGATAATAATAAAAAATTTAATGAAAATAATAATATTATTATTATATTTATTTATGAAGTAAAAATAAAATAATGATAAATATTAAAATAAAATTTAAAAAAATTATTTTTAAATAAAATAAATGAAAAAAATAATAAATAATTATTTAAATTTGTGATAAAAATATAACACTACTGTACATAACACGTGTAAGGAATTAGCATTATCCGAATAGTATATATCAAAATGAAAACATATTAGCCCAAGTTAAATGATTTTATACCCCATCAATTTAGATTCCACGATTTAATAATAAAACCAAACATATAAATATCTTAAATTATTTTCACTATTATTCATATTTATGTCAACTAAATACGGCTTAATCATTCTCTATTTGTCTAATAATATTGTACTTTAATATCAAGTATAGTCAAAAATTAAACTTTTTTAATTCGTTAAGATTGTTTATAATAATATCAGGTATCGATAAAAATTATTATTTTTTAGTTCGTGAAGTTAATATTCTATAATATTTACTTAAATAACAATTTTAAAAATATTAATATCTTCTTAAATTTTTATTTTAATAAATTATTATAAAATAGATTATATAGAAAATTGGAGCCTATAATGATCGCTTCATGCACCTAAAGATGAACCCTTGGGCTTTATTAAATGCAATTCAGCCCATATGACTAATCTATTTCCAACCTACATACCTTTTAGATAATTGTAACCTTTTTAAGTCGTTGTAATCAATAAGTAAAATATGGCAAGTTGATGGGATGGCTTAAATAAAGAGAAAATCTTACACATAATTTATTATATATCTTTTATTAATATAAATTATTAATTTTCTTTTCATTTTTAACATTTTTTTATAAAAATAAAATATTAAAATAACCTCATTATATTACATATGAATTAAACATATGAATTATAATATTGTTTTTCGGATAATTTGAACTTGAATTCTATTCAACAACTTCCCATTAAAATATGTGAATCAAATAAGATCCGGTAATCAAAAGTGGTGTAATATATGAATAAATTATGGTGTTGAGAAGTTGCATTGCACACCCCGAATTTAAACACGTTTGTAATTTGTATTGTAAATTTTTCTTTAATCTCGTATATAGTTCAGTTGGTAATTATATATATATTCATTTTTTTATTTTTTATATCACACCATCATAATTAATATAATAAATAATTATTAATTAAATAATAACATATATCTTTTAACCTATAATTAATTCATATATCAATTATAATAATATCAAAAATTTACATATAATTGATATAATAAATAATTATTGACTAAATAATAATATATATCTTTTAACCTACAATTAACTCATATATCAATTACAATAATATCATAAATTTATATATAATTGATATAATAAATAATTATGGACTAAATAATAACATATATCTTTTAATCTATAATTAATTCATATATTAATTATAATAATATCTTAATTTTATTAAATTTTATTTTCAAGAGGAGGAGAATGTACAAATATTCTTTTAATATATGAAATTGTAGTTAATTTTTGTATTAATAAGTGGTAATCGTCGAGATATTTGTACAAATACATGTTGTCCTCTTCGAGAATGTTTTTTCCTTTTGAAGATATAAGAACTTTTCACCCATTAAAGTGATATGTGAGCTTCTAGGACACCCTATTTTTAGAGATAAAGAAGGACGTGAATTTTTTGTACGTCATATAATGAATTGTCTAATTTCTAATTATTAATTAATTAGTAATAATGCTTTATTACATTTATCTTTATGAGATGAATCATAGACCTTACATGTTGGAATCATATATAGTTAATATTTAGAGCTGTGGCAATCTCTCTCGAATTGCCCAAATCCCATGAGTGAATATAAAGTTGGATGTAGATTGAATCTCACCTAAATTGCCTATGCAAATCAGACATGAAGTGGTGTTTCTAGTGACAGACGGGTAAGTAACGCGTAAGAATCTACCCTTGAGAGTTTACGAACAACCAATACAAATAATAGTGTTTATTAGTGTCGAATAGCAATATAAATGGGATGTGGTCAAGTGGTAAGGCATCGGGTTTTGGTCATGCTATTGATATGTATATTCCACAAAAAAAAATATTTTTAAAAATTTTAATTAATTATTTCTGATAACAAATATATAGAATCTTATTTCTATAATATTAAATAAAAAAAAGGTATATTGTTAACTTAGTCGATTCAATTCTGATAGTCGTCTTTTCTCCATCTTTTTTCTTTTTTATCTTTAAACGAGAATATGAAATCAAAAAAGATTGAAAAAGTTTCTTCCCCATTTACCAAGGGCTAATTTATAAATATGAGTTCGATATCTGTAAAACAAATCAATTAAGAAAAAAACTCTTAATTTTTTAGTTTATTTCTTCTTTTTTTCTCTCCACTGGTACCAATCCGTCTACTTAACTTTTTTTATTAAAAGTGATTTATATATCTACTCCAATGATACTATTGTTCTACATCATTACCAAAGTAGATTCTGATAAAATATGTGCTTTCTCGAGAAATAAAAAAATCAATGAACGATTATTTATTTTTTCAATGTGAATTTGACATAACAAGGAGCCGTTACAAAAATAAATTTTTTATATTTAATTTTCTAACCTACAGTAGCATTCAAATAATACCTTTTAATTTCATTTGTTTTGGCCTATGCTTTAAAAAGAGCTTGCAACCACGTGAATAATTTAATGTACTCATCAGCGTTTAACCCTAAGATGTGGATAATCCGAGGCACATTTGCATGGTATATCATTCAATAGAATATTGATTAATACATAATTGATCAACTACTACTTAAAAATGAAAACGACTCTCAATTCATCTCTTCATTTTTCTATGAAGGTTGGTACAAATAGCATTGTTTTGAAAAAGTCGAGGCATTTTGAATTCTTTGTAGACAAACCTATGTTGTGTTGAAGGGATATCTATATGATCCGATTTATTGCATAAAGCCCACTATAACAATCAACCCCTGTCATAGATTCCATACATCACATTAGATAAATATCGTATTCATAGAATACCTTTCACTTTCAATATGCATTGATGATGCATTGATGGTGAAATGGTAGACATGTGAGACTCAAACCTCCACGCTCTTTAGCACGAGATTTTGAGTCTTCTTCAAGAAATAATATTGAATATTAATAATGCTTATTGAATTGAAATAAGTTCAAAATAAGGTTTGATCATATTTATAGGGATTCCATAAAAATCCCATTCCAATTTTTTTTTGACCTAAACACTTATTTGTTAAACAGAAATTGATCTGATACCTAACTTACATACCGCTTGAATAAGCAAACAACATGGAGAAAAATAGAGATGTCTCTTACGTTACCTATAATATATGGAAGTATTGAACAATTTTCTGGATAACAAGAGTTTTCTTATTGATAATAGTAACGATATTGATCATGACTTTGAGTATTTTTTAATTCTTTATGTTTGTTTGAAAGACAAAAAAATATTGTCTATTGTAGAAGGACTAACTTGTTGATCAAAAAGATAGACCTTGGTTATATTTAATTTCTTCAATAAGTTTAGTAATTAGCATAATGGCCCTACATTCTTATGCACACATTTCACATGTTAGGTATAGCTAGTATATTCGATAGCTCCCATTGATACATGCACCAAACTGTTCATTTCTTTCCATTATCCAAGTGTACTTGTTCCTTCCTTCTTCCTTTTCATGTCAAGTCTTTGTGAGATAACTTTGATGAGAAGAAAAAAGAAAACATTCATTAAATTATGATTTCTTATATTTCTTATTTAGTTTAATTTTATTTTACTAGTTTGAATTAGGTTTATGAAATTTCAATAAAATAAGGAGTAGTAGAAACTGCACCGGTTAAGAAGTTGCATCCTTTTAGATAGGAACGTTCTAATCCATAGGTAAGTAAAATATCGATAAATAAAATATCAATTAAATAAAAAAAATAAGTTAGATAAGAAATTTAGATATGAAAATCCATTTTTTATTACGATTTTTTTATTCTTTTTTATTAAAATACAATACCAAGGCAAACTCATGAATACTCCTTTGTCAACGAAAAATAGACATTGCGTAACTTGATTTAATAGCTCTTTCCAAAAGGTATGAATGCAAATAAAAAAATCTCCCGAATAAGCTTTGCGAGTCATAATTTGAGTAATAATTTTTATGGTATCTTTATTTATTTATGATGTGTGATTAAAAAATGGTATAGAAAATGATTGCCATAGATGTGCTATATAAATAAATTGTTATTCCATTCCTTTAAGAGACATTTGAATTTCTTGAATTCAAGCAAATAACACAAGATAAATTCATATTTTATTTTATATATCTTATATAGACATGGACACCTTAACGCACTATCTTCCTTCAACCTTTTGAGTGAAATGCGATAAAAGGAAGGAGTATATGTTAGACATGTGTTAATTGGGTGAAATTTTTCCATTTTAACATTCTTAATAATTAAAATTGTTTAAATTCTTGAAACCATAATAAACTTAGAAAGATATAAAAAAAATTAAAAAAATAATGTTTTTTTAAACACGTAAACTAGGTGAAGTAATGAGCCTCTTGATATAAATGTTGAGAGACCCGTTACTTTCAATTGAGTTAATGAAAAACCATTTCACTTCTTAGTTGAAACTTTAGGCGGTTCTCAACTTGCATGTGTTAAGTATGATGTCAGTGTTCTTTACTAATAATATTGATAAAAGAAAGAATTGGTTTTGATACGTTATTTTTAATAATTAGATTTTTGTCGAGATATAATCAAGGAGTTATGAAAGCTCTCGGTCATATAAATAGTTCACCTGACTTTGAGATGTGATAATATTTGTGATGTTAACATAAAAAATAATTTATTTGAAGATGGTGATGATGTAAATATATTATGTAATATTGGTGTTTATAGATTGATTACGAGTTAAAATATAGTTAAGAGCTCTTAATTGTCTTGAATTTATATTGAATGCACTTAATATCAATTTTATAATATTTTTTTAATTTTTTTATATTCATTAATTAAATTAAAATATTTTTTTAATTTTTGTTATAGTTATTACAATAGTGAAGTAAATATTGTATCATTTATTATTTTCTCTATAAAATTTGTATTTATATAAATATATCTTTATAAATTAATATTATTATATTTAAATAAAAAGTATTCCATTAAAAAAGGAATTTTATCTTTCTTTCTATAATATTTATTCCATCGGTCCAATTAATTATATAACTTATCCGTTTAAATTTTGGATTTGGTCTATTGTCTGAGAATTCTTCAGAATTCAGAGTCAGACTCTAACATTGCGGTGATTCCGCACGTGCTGTTATGTTGGCAAGTAGCGACGTCGCTTGCTAGTTGGCTAGTTGCTAATAATAGAAAGTTGAATGGTAGCTTTGTCTAAAGTCAGCTTTTTTCCTACCTTTTCTTAATAATATTGTCTAAAGTTAGTTAATAATTAGATGCCCATTGGCTAATTTATGATACAACAAATTGCAAAGTACAAGAATTTGAGCTCAAATTAATTATGGTATTACTGTACTAAAAAAATTTTAAAAAATGAGTGAATAGGTTTTTTTATTATCAAATTTTAGATATTATTATTAAATTTTGTTTCGTTATCTTCGTACTATTAATTATAAATGTTATTAAAATATCATTGAATAATATTTCATTATTTTTATACCATTAAATTTTATAAATATTATAAAAATATCATAAAACTCAATCAATTAACGAGGATTAATGATAAGTTACATGTACGTCGATTCTATTTCTATAACATTTATAAAATTTAATGTTACGTAAGTAATAAAATTAAGTTTAATTATATTTTTATAATAATATCTATAAATTTTAATAATATAAAAGTAACAATAAAATTCTATGTTAATTTTATAAAAATATTCAAATTTCAATGATAAAAAAATCTATTTATTTTTTAAGAATATTTGTAACGTGATATATTATAATTGGTGCCACTTTATGTGGGTAAGTTTAGCATTTTTAAAATTTTTATGACTTCCCAACATGAGTATTAGCCAAAGAAGTACATAATGTTCAAAGGTAAGACATAAATCAAATATAATTAAGAGAAAAAATAACATCATAATCAATTAGGCGTAGAACTTAATTAAAATGTTCATACAATTATATCCCATTAATTAATTGTACTTATTCACATGCATCCAAAATTTAGATTACATAAACAGTATTGATACTATTTGATTTATAAAACAATGATAAATGCTATTTATAAACACACACAAAAAAACGTGTATTTAAACTCTATAATTGTATTGTGAACGAGTGTGTAGCAGTTGCTTAAAAAAAACGCTACTTATGCACCAGTTGTGCATGATCACATCTAAATAAATAATTATTCAACATCTAAAAATTACGTTAATCTCAATAATTTCTCTATTGATAGATTAACTTAATTTTTACCACAACTCATTAGTAGGGACAAATTTATATATATATATATATATTAAAAAAAATTTAAATCATTTTTTATTTATTTTAATAAATAACACAATCACCCATGCAAATTAATATTCTTTTAGCATGTGAGTGTGTCACCAATTAATATATGAGATTTTTTTTAAATATAATTTACTCCATATGCATGGTGTGTTTCTAGTGTAATCAAGTAATTACTTTATTTATATATGTGTGAGTTTGTTTCATAAATGAAGCTTTTGCCCTTCATTATAATAATTCTTATGTTTCATATCTATTAGCTTAAGGATAAGCGTTGAAAATAGAATATCAATTAAGTGTCTTAAAGCTTTTTGAAAAGAAAAAAAAAAGCTTTTGAAAATGATTTGATATTATAAAGAAATTAATAATTATAAATAATTTAAACCAAAGAAATTTACAAATTAAATCCGACAAAACCCAACCGCATATTATTTTTCTGTTTAGCATATACTGGTTGGGTTCGGTGTTGTGCGGTTTTTCACTCAACTTAGCTTGGATCTGCTTTTGCAAAATTATGGACAAAATTGTAATATTGGACTTAACCACGACCATCGCCCCTAGTCAGTTAGGCAACGATTTTACTAGCAATTTATTATTATTATTATTATTATTATTTCATTTCGAAAAAAGAAAATGCAAAACACCACAAGCACATCATTAGAAAAGAAATTTCGAACTTACATTTTGTGTGAGTTATACATTTATTATTGGGTGGTTATAAAAATAAAAACAAATTCTCTGATTAAATAATTTTACTAAAAAAATATTATTTGGTTATCCTTATTTATTATAAAAAATAATATTTAGATTATGTTTTAATTTTTTAATCATATAATTATTAAAAAGTAATCGTACAATAATAAATTAATTTTTTTCTTTAAATAATAGAGATTATTTTAACTTTAATAAATTATAATAAAAAATTAAAAAAAAAATAAAAAATAAATATAAAAATAATATATTTTTGTAGAATCACCATGGAATAATATCAATATGTTTTAAGCTTCAAAAATTAAATTTTAATATCTTTTTAATTTAAAAATGATTCAAAAATATTAAATTAAAAAAATTAAAAATTAAAAATAATAAAATGTTACGTATATTTAATAGTTAATATATTTAGTTTCATTTTTCTTCTTAAATATTATTATCTCTAAACATATGTAAAATATAGGGTTTGATATGGTATCTTAATTTATATTTTTATATTATTTTATCTTTATTATTAATTAGTGTTTTCATGATATCTACGTTTCAAAAAAAATGTGTCAATTTGGTGTAATTTTTTCATATGATCAACATATGCGATTTTAATGAAAGATATTTTTCATATTTTTATCTTGCCTAGTCCCCGCAACAGAAACAATTGGTTTTCGTCCAAATCTTTAGATGCATATTTTGATACTTTTTAACTCCTTTTATCTTATCTTTAACTCGTACTCTTTCTTTAAAGATCCATGTACAAAACTTATTAAAAAAATTGAATTTTAAAAACTACAAGCTTTTTGCAATAGATGATATGATTCAATATGTAAAAATAAGAATTGTTGTACAATGTTAAAATATTTAAATTAAATAAACGAGCCACAATTAATATAGAAATAGATATAAGAGTAACACACTTAAAGTTACTTGTATGAAAGAGAAATAGTTTCATATTTTATATAGATTTGATATGAAAATAAATTAGAAAGAATACCAAGAGAATGAGAAAGAAGAGAGAAATATAAGAAAATATGAGAGTGAAGATAGATATAGAAATGATGTCTAATGAAAATAGAAGGTAGAAAAAAAAAGAAAAAACATTAAAAGACAAAAACACCCTTTAAAAATATACACATAAATTGTGTGGAATGAATATGTAAGTATACGTATTATAACAAGTAATATAATGATAAAAAAATATCGTTTTCAAGGAAATTATGTTATTAGAAACTAATTTTTAAAGCTAAAAAATAAAAATCATTTTTTTTAATGTTTTTTATATTTTAAAGAAGCAAAATTAAAAGAACTAAAAATAATTAATTAAATCATATTTGGTAACTAAGAACATATATAAAAAATATCAAAGAATACTTAATCTTTCAATTTTCTAAACATATAAATCACTAAAATTCTTAAATATAATTATCATTCAATTACATGATCAATTAAATATAACCTAGCATGTATTCCTCTGTTAAGTAAACTACACATCATATAATAATTAACATAATCACACTCTCATATCAATTAAATTACATAGTACTCATTAAGTTTATCAAATAAGAATCACTTACATAAGAATCATCTATCTCTACCTAAAAACTATACATATTATTTAATCAAGACAAACAATTAAATAATTCTTTCAAATCTATTTAATTATCTCTATAGATTAATTGTTAGCCAAACAATTAATATCACAAAAATCAGATTAAATAATATAATAAAATTAAAATCATAATTAGGGTAAAATATTAGATAATCACATGGTACAAAATTGGTTTCATAAGACCCCTAAATTAATAAATTAACTAGACATAATTTTGTTCACAAAGCTCATATTTTTCATAAAGAAAGGACTAGAAGAATAAATACAATCAATCTATTGAATTATAGTGCTAATTTTCTCTTGAATCTCCACCAAGTAGAATTTAGTAGGCGAATTAGAGTGCAAAGTGTAATGTGGAAGATTGATATCGATCAATGCTAACCGAGTCAACGACATGCAACGATATCTGATTTGGTGTTACGGATGGTGTGACGCACAATTGGAATAAGTGGATGAGTAGTATGATGACACGTGGTGTGAGTGTTAACCATGTGGCGAACTCGGAAGGAACGCGATGTTAACACGTGTCAAAGCATTGTGTCACTCTTACACGCAACCTTATGTGATTTGCCTTCTCCGATTACGTGACATCTACGTGAAAACTTCTGATTGATAATGCATTAAAAATTTATAAAAAATCCAAAAAAATCTTTAAAAAAATTAAAAATTATATTTTCATCTTTTTTCACTAATTTTTTTATATATTAATATTTTTAATTTCAAAAATATTACTTATTAAATAAAATGAATAAATATTATAACACTATATTGATACTTTAAAAAAAATGTGTGTTCGTTAAGATATTAATTAATAACAAGTGTATAAAATGATACTAAAAAGTGAAATTAATATATTATTAAGGTAATGAATTCAAAAATATAATATTTAATAAAAGATAAATTTATAATTTTAAGTATCGTAATTGACTTATCCCATTCACGAACCTTAATCCAAACTTAAAAAGTTAAATAAATCTAAAATTTATCACCAAAACTCAAATTTATTTAATTATTAATAATAAGTTCGTTATAACGTAATTATTTTTAATAAAAAACTTATTATATTAATTATAATTATAATATATAGAATTATTAAAAAAAATTTACCTACCATATTCTCACGAACAATGTAAGGTTGAATAAGCATATACTAATAGAAAACATTACCATCTATGCTACCCCAGAACGAATAAACAACATTTCAATCGATAGACAAAAGTTTTTTTTTCCTTTTTTTTTTTGGGTGCTTACATCGATGATATATTCTTGTTTTAAACTTATTCAATCTATTTCCTCCTACCCATCAAATTTAGTCACGTGAGTATTAAAAATAGAATAATCGCCCCCACCCATTTCACACCTGAAACTTCGTCGAACTTCATTTTTAGCCTCAACTGTATACTAATTCCTAATAAATTATATTATTTTTGTCCAAAAAATATTATAGTTTATATTTGGTCCAACATATTTCAAAATTCTACGATTTAATTAAAATATTAATATTTTTCTTGTAGAAATATCATACTTCTTTCGGGTGCATGAACCCTTTTTCTATATATAAACATTTACATCATTTTCGTCTCTTCAAACTTACAACAAACGAGCTCCATACTTTATTCACCGGAACCCGAAATATTTATTTCATATTTTTATTTTTAAAAAAAATAATAATAACAATGTACGGACAGAATAGTATACCAGAGTCCGATTTAGCTTTGTTAGAGTCCATTCGCTTGCACTTGCTCGGTGACTCCGAAGTCTCATTCGGAGCTCCTATTTCCGATTCTGATTCTGCAGCTCTCACTTTCAGTCGGAGCTCCAGCTTCAGTAACTTGTACCCTTGTTTGACTGATAATTGGGGAGAGTTACTTCTCAAAGAGGACGATTCTGGCGACACGTTTCTCTACAATGTCCTTCATGATACCGTCAGTGTCGGATGGGCTCCGTCACCGGATTCCGTTTCTCCTGAACCTTGTTCATTTGGATACAATGTGAAACCCGAGCTGGTGACCTCACCGGAGTTGAGTATATCAACCGAGAGCACAGCAGCGATTCCGCTTGATGTTCCTGTTGAGGAGCCATCACCATCGGTGGTTCCAACGAAAGGGAAGCATTACAGAGGAGTAAGGCGGCGACCTTGGGGAAAATTCGCGGCGGAGATTCGTGACCCGGCCAAGAAAGGAGCAAGGGTATGGCTTGGAACATTCGAGACAGCAGAGAACGCCGCATTGGCTTACGACCGAGCCGCTTATAGGATGCGAGGTTCGCGAGCTTTGCTTAATTTTCCTCTCCGAATAAACTCGGGTGAGCCTGAACCGAAAAGAGTGACATCGAAACGTTCGTCGACGGAGCCAAATTCGTCTTCTTCATCCTCGAAGGAGAATGGATCACCCAAGAGAAGAAAAAAAGTGATCGACAGCTTGCCCGTGGCGAAAGCTGGGTTCGGAATGGCTACAGTAAATGGGATTGAGCAACAAGTGGAGTCGATTACACGTGGAGAGCATTATTGGTTAGCTAATGCTGGATATTAAATGGATTTTATTATTTTTGATCGGAGAATGCGAAATGTGTCGTCTTTGAAAACTGTAATTATCTGGGTTCAAGTTATATAATAATAATTGATATGCTGTTTATTTAATAGTTAAGATAATTAGATTTTTTTAACTTGTTATTATATGACATATAGTTTATTATTATATAAGTTGTTATTGTTTTGGTGTTATAGACCGAAATATCTCATAATTACTCGGTGTTTGCTCACGAGGTATTTTGAAGTATATATCAAAGTTTCTATCAATGAAGATATTCGAAGGGTGAATATGTGAGGTTCAAGGGATAGGAAGGATATTAAATAACGGGGTGTGTTTATTATGAGATACTCCTATATAGGTGGTATCGACTTGAGATGTTAATATTGATTGATATTTATCTGGTTAAAAAATAAGAAGACTTGTATTATAAAAGTATATGAGTATGAACTCGGCAGGGGGACAAAATACTTATATTTATGTCGATATAAATGGTTGTTTTAATTAAGATTGTCTAAAAATCAGATCAAATTAAATAAAATCGAAAAATTTATCGAATAAAATTGAACTAAACGATTTTATAAATCAAACGGTTCAATTCAGTTTATATTAATTAAAACTATTTTTTAAACGATCGGGTCCGATTATATTAATTTTTAAACCGATCGAACCATTTTAATAATATATTAAATTTTTCATATTATTTCTCATAAATTATTATCTAAATTTTTCATATTTAAATCAAAAATATATAATTAGGTGTATTATATTTATATATTATTAATCGGATCAAACTGTTAATCAAATCAGATCAAATTATTCAGTTTAATATTTTTAATAATTGTTAATAGTGACCCAAAACAAATATTAAGCCCAAAGTCCATCTGCCTAAATATAACCCTTAGCCTATTCCTATATATATATAAGTAAAGTTTCCTGCGTGAGACATAAAAAAAAAAGCTACAGCCAAAATAGAAAATAGAGAGCAGACGGTTTTGTGTGACATCAGAGAAAAGCAGTCGCAGAGAAGAAGTGCAGCAGCCAAAGAAGAAGAAAACCAGCAGTAAACAACTAAGAGAGCAGAGGAAATCATCCCAAGAATAAAACTATCCATTTTAGCTACCATTTGTAGTGTTTCTCTCATTTGTACGGTAATATTTGATTTAATAGCAAGTTTGTTAATTTATCTTGCTATATATTACCAGTAAATTAGATGGGATATTTTGTGAGTTGATTATGTATTTTGGTATAATTTGTGAAGCTCTCTGAAAATTGGTGTTTGTATCTCCATTTGATTATTAGTAGATTTTCCTCGGTGTGCCGTCGTCAGTGGAGTAGACTTTTCACATTGAAAAGTTGAACCACTTAAATCATTGTGTGTCATTTAATTTCTTATTGCTTATTATTTTTGCCGTTACCCATTATTATTAATTTGTGCAACCAAAATTGGATCCGATCTTTGCTTCCGCAAGTGCTAATTTATAACAAATTGGTATCAGAGCTATTAGGTTATTCTGTTATTTATTGGAACTGATCAAGTTTGCTCTTTTGGATTTATTTTGAGCTTCTGGTTATCTGATTGGTTTCATATTTTCTGGGTTGTGCTTCTGTTAATTTAATATTCGGGTTTTCTGTCCTGGCAGCAAAATATGAAATTGAGAAATTCAATGGTAGAAATGATTTTAGTCTTTGGCGTATGAAGATGCGGGCCGTATTAGTTAAAGAAGGGCTCGTTAAGACACTTGAAGGTAAGAATAAATTGCCAGAAAAATTGAATGATGAATAAAAAGATGCTTTGATGGAAAATGCTCTCAGTTCAATTCAGTTATCCTTGTCTGATGAGGTATTACGTGAAGTTGGTGATGAGGAATCTCCTGCTGGGTTATGGCTTAAATTGGAGAATTTGTATATGACCAAGTCTTTGACCAGTCGGTTATATTTGAAGCAGCGTTTGTATACATTCAGAATGTCAGAAGGTACACCCTTGCACGATCATCTTGATGAATTTACTAAAATTATTTGTGATCTAAAAAATGGTGGTGTTAAGATTGATGATGAGGATCAGGCCTTAGTTTTATTATGTTCTTTACCTCATTCATTTGAACATTTTGTTGATACCATGTTATATGGACGAGACACTATTTCTTTGGAAGATGTCAAAGCAGCTTTGAATTCTAGAGAGTTGAAGAAAAAGGTGTCTACAAGTAACAATGATAATAGCACTGGTTTATTTGTGAGAGGTAGAAATAAAAAAAAAGGCACAAGTAGTAATAGAGGCAAGTCTAGATCCAAATCTAGAAAAAGAAAAGATAGATGCAATTATTGCCGTCAGGAAGGGCACTGGAAAGTAAATTGTCCAAAACTCAAAGGTAAAGGAAAATCCGCCACAACGTCTTGTGGTACTAATGATGTTGCTGGTGTTGCAGATAGTTATGGTTCTGATGGTGAAAATGTTTTTCCAGTATCTATTGGTTCTCCTGAAGATGTTTGGATTCTTGATTCGGGTTGCACTTACCATATGTGCCCCAGTAGAGATTGGTTTGCTTCTTATCAGTCTATTGATGAGGGTGTTGTCTTGATGGGAAACAATATGTCCTGCAAGGTTATTGGTATTGGTACTATCCGAATTAAGATGCATGATGGTATTGTTAGGACTTTGAAAGATGTTCGCCATGTTTCAGATTTGAAAAAGAATTTGATATCTTTGGGTACTCTTGATTCACAAGGCTACAAGTATGTAGCTGAAGGTGGAGTTTTAAAGGTTAGTAAGGGTGTTCTCATTGTTATTAAAGGGCAATTGTCGCGTGGTCTCTATATGCTTCAGGGTAGCACTGTTATTGGCAGTGTATCAGTTTCATCCTCGTCCGATCAAGATTCAGACACTACTCGATTATGGCATATGTGGCTTGGGCATATGAGTGAGGTAGGGATGTCTATTTTGAGCAAACGGGATTTGCTTTGTGGTCAGAAAACTGGAAAGCTTGATTTCTGTGAGCATTGTGTTTATGGAAAGCATCGCAGGGTCAAGTTCGATCTGACCATCCATAAAACGAAAGGTACTGTTGATTATATTCATTCAGATCTTTGGGGTCCTTCTCGTGTTGTGTCTAAGGGTGGTGCCCGGTATATGTTGACTTTTATTGATGACTTCTCTCGTCATGTTTGGGTGTATTTTCTGAAGAATAAAAATGATGCGTTCTCAAAATTTGTGAAATTCAAGGCTTGTATAGAAAATCAAACAAGCAAGAAAATCAAGCATTTGAGAACTGATAATGGTTTGGAATTTTGTGACAATCAGTTTAATGAGTTCTGTGAAAGAAATGGCATAGTGAGACACCGTACTGTGCGTCATACACCACAGCAAAATGAAGTAGCAGAACGTATGAATAAGACTCTCTTAGAAAGAACTCGTTGTATGATCTTTCAAGCTGACTTGGATAAATCATTTTGGGCTGAAGCTTGTAACCATGCCTGCTATTTGGTGAATCGGTCTCCATCAACTGCAATTGAGTTGAAGACTCTGTTTGAGGTATTCTTTGGTACTCCTGCTAATTATTCTGATTTGAAAGTTTTTGGTTGTCCTGCTTATGCTCATGTTAATGATGGTAAACTTGAGCCTAGGGCACTGAAATGCATATTTTTGGGTTATCCTTCTGGGGTGAAGGGTTATAGATTATGGTGTGTTGAACCCAAGTCACCTAAATTTTTGATTAGCAGATATGTTAAGTTTGATGAGTTTTCCTTGTTGCAAAAGAAAAAAGAGTCTATTGTTGCAGATAAAGACCACGGTGTTAGTAAGCAGGTGGAGCTTGAGAGTGGAGCTGCTAATCAAGTGCAAGAGGGCAACGGATCGACCATCTGTGGATGAGATAGATGATTATGCTCGTGATGTAGCAGAAGAGCAACATGAGCAACCATACAAGGTATCGCTAAGGGTAAAGGAATAAGAGAGATTCGACGCCTCGGAGGTACGCTGCATCTGGAACTTAGTTTCTTTTGCATTGTCTGTGGCAGAGTCTATTGAGGTGTATGAACCTTCTAGTTATCATGAAGATGTCACTTGTGATGAGTCTGTTCAGTGGCTGGTTGCTATGAATGAAGAGATTGAATCACTTCATAAGAATCATACTTGGGAATTGGTGAAACCGTCTAAGGGCCAGATGATTGTTGGAAACAAATGGGTCTTCAAGAAAAAGGAAGGTATACCTGAGGTTGAAGCAGCTAGGTTCAAGGCACGTGTTGTTGCAAAGGGCTATTGTCAAAAGAAAGGTATTGACTTCAATGAAGTATTTTCTTCTGTTGTGAAACATAGCTCTATTCGTGTGTTGCTTGCTATGGTTGCATTGTTTGACATGGAATTAGAACAACTTGATGTCAAGACAACATTCTTACATGGTGAGCTTGAGGAACAAATATATATGCATGAACCAGAGGGGTTTGTTGTTCCAGGTAAGGAAGATCATGTTTGTTTATTGAAAAAGTATTTATATGGGCTGAAGCAATCTCCTAGGCAGTGGTATAAACGGTTTGGTTCTTTTATGATTAATCATAGTTACTCTAGGAGTGATTATGATAGTTGTGTTTATCATAAAATATTTCATGATGGTTCATCCATTTATTTGTTGCTTTATGTTGATGACATGCTTATTGCTTCTAAGAATAAGTCCGAGATTCAGAAATTAAAGTCTCAACTTAGTGATGAATTTGAGATGAAAGATTTGGGTGCAGCAAACAAAATTTTGGGCATGGAAATTTACAGGGATAGACAAGCTGGCAAACTTTATTTGACTCAGAAAAGTTATATTGAAAAAGTTCTTGAACGCTTTGGCATGAAAGATTCTAAACCTATGAGTACGCCGTTAGCTGTGCATTTCAGGCTTTCTTTGGATTTGTAACCACAGTCAGAAGAAGAAGAACGGTACATGTCTCAGGTTCCATATGCTAGTGTCGTTGGCAGTTTGATGTACGCTATTGTTTGTACTCGTCCAGACATTTCAGATGCAGTTAGTATTGTCAGTAGATATATGGGTAATCCTGGTAAGGGTCATTGGCAAGCAATGAAATGGATACTTCGGTATTTGAGAGGTACATCTAATTTTGGTTTGGTATATGATGGGAGTTCTAATACTGGTTGCAGTGTTATTGGTTATGTGGACTTTGATTATGCTGGTGATCTGGATAGAAGAAGATCTCTGACAGGTTATGTCTTCACTCTTTCTCATTATGCCATTAGTTGGAAGACTACTTTACAGTCTATAGTTGTTTTGTCTAAGACAGAGGCGGAGTATATGGCAACAGCAGAAGCAGTGAAAGAAGCCATTTGGCTTAGAGGTTTGGTCTGTGATTTGGGTTTACAACAGGATACTTCTGTTGTATTTTGTGATAGTCAGAGTGCGATACATTTGACTAAGAATACTATGTATCATGAAAGAACCAAACACATTGATGTCAGATATCACTTCGTTTGTGACATTGTCTCTCAGGGTGCTATTGTTGTCAATAAGATAGCCACTACAGAGAATCCAGTTGATATGTTAATCAAACCAGTTCCATTTAATAAGTTCAAGCATTGCTTGGACTTGATTGGTGTTTGCAGTAGATGATCACCCTTCGGGGCTTCGGACGATGGTTATTTGGTAATCCGAGGAATTTCATTTGAAGAACTTGTTTTCTGTTTTGTGCCAAGGTGGAGATTTGTTAATAGTGGCCCAAAACAAATATTAAGCCCAAAGCCCATCTACCTAAATATAACCCTTAGCCTATTCCTATATATATATAAGTAAAGTTTCCTGCGTGAGACATAAAAAAAAAAGTTGCAGCCAAAATAGAAAACAGAGAGCAGAGGGTTTTGTGTGCCACTAGAGAAAAGCAACCGCAGAGAAGAAGTGCAGCAGCCAAAGAAGAAGAAAACCAGCAGTAAACAACTAAGAGAGCAGAGGAAATCATCCCAAGGATAAAACTATCCATTTTAGCTGTCATTTGTGGTGTTTCTCTCATTTGTACGGTAATATTTGATTTAATAGCAAGTTTGTTAATTTATCTTGTTATATATTACCAGTAAATTAGAGGGGATATTTTGTGGGTTGATTATGTATTTTGGTATAATTTGTGAAGCTCTCTGGAAATTGATGTTTGTATCTCCATTTGATTATTAGTGGATTTTCCTCGGTATGCCGTCGTCAATAGAGTTGACTTTTCACATTGAAAAGTTGAACCACTTAAATCATTGTGTAACATTTAATTTCGTATTGCTTATTATTTTTGCCGTTATCCATTATTATTAATTTGTGCAACCAAAATTGGACCCGATCTTCGCTTCCGCAAGTGCTAATTTATAATAATAATTAAATGATCCAGTTCAATCCGATTTGAGTAATATAAACGATCCAATTAATTTAAAAAAAAATTTATTCAAAATTAGACAAAATCAGACCATAAATACTCTTAATTTTAATAATATGCTAACACTTTAAGATAAAAGAATCTATATTTATGGATCTCTGTAATCCATTAAAAGAATATGATTATCTCTTTTAGATATTTTTAATTACTATATAATACTTGTATTTTTTTCGGATAAGTATCATGTCACATGCAATTCTCTTTAATAGATACAAATATTTTTTCTTTTGAAAATCGCTTCTTCCAAGGGGGTTTGAATTTTGGCTTGTGAATTAAAAAATTGTTATTGATTTTTAAAATATATATATTAGATTCATAAAACCAGCTGTGATTTTAGTTTAGCAATACATGAATGATAAAGATTTGTTCATAATAAATTTGTTTTAACTTAAATATGAATGTTAATGAAACATTTGTAACTAATTTTACATTTATATTATTTATATAATATCACGAGTTAATATTCATGAGATCTATACGTTTAAGTCGTTTTTTTCCACTCCATTTAATATAGGAGCAAAGTAACAATAACAAGTCATACCCACGAGGTAACTTTTACCGACTCATGTAAGATCGAACTCACAAATTATCTTTTAAAGGACTAAGTTTCCATCAAGTCATTTATATAAAAATTGTGTCTACAATGAAATATCCTTCTTAGAAGAGTTTTCATTACTTTATAAAAAAATATGAATCAATTAAATTAAGATTTATCTAAATTACAATTATTATATGGTAAATAGGATATTATTTGTTTATCTATAAATTCTGTATTTATATTTAAATTTATCATTTAATTATTTAAATTATTATCAATTATTTTATGATTATGTAATTTGTTATTTCAATCCTCTAAATAAGACTTAGTATTATAGATATGAATTGAGTATTAGTCTCTCAAGCTATCTATTTCTCCTTTTTTTCTGTTCATTTAAATTCTTAATCTTATATTGTCTATTATTTCTTCCATTTGGTCTACCTCTCTCCCATTTCACCATGTGCTCTACATCAAAACGGTTACATACATCCTCTGCAGCAATGATTAGCAACCAGTAAAGGTACTAAGCTCAAAAAGACCTGAAGCAATACCCCAGAATCCTATCCGTCAACTTGTGCTAAGAAACGCAAAAAACTGCGATAAGTAATGATCGAGTAAAGATACATGCCTAACCAATACAGTGAAAGCTACGACTTGAATTGTATTTAAAGGTTTTGTTTAGTTAGCCACTAACATTACGACCCATTCCCAGCTTTCTTGGTAACAGCAATGACATTAAAGTTGAGAGAGTCCGGATTTTTCTGGATCATGCTGCGTATAACTCTTGCTGCATCCTGTAATGTTAACAATCAAATGAGAAGAGAGAGAGAGAACGAGACCACAAAAATGAGAAGCTACTGAGGTACTGCAGCATGGACTAAATGTCGGACAAAGACACCAGCATGTCAAGTTCATACGTTCATGGTATTTCTATGTCAAGTTACCAAGTTTGTTTTCCAAATGACGACAAGATTCAAAGCTTTCACTAAAAGCTTGTATTTTTAAAATATACATAATATATTTATATACGTCAAAGAATCATTTTTATTTAACCTAAAAATAGTAATGTAGTAATATCTTTTTGAAAATTTTGTTGGCAACATAAGACTTTAAAACTAAAGCTTTAAAGAACAGATTTAAAATCAATGTTAATGCCAAGTATGTACCTGTAATAAAGTGCTTGGTGATGATGCACCATGAGAAATTGGTCCAGTCTTTCTTCCATCAAGCTCATAGAGCACCCCTGATATAGAATAATTCATAATAATATAAGAAGGAAAAAAGTTCAACATATAAACATCACGTTCTCAGGGATTGAACCATATAGTTATTTATTCAAAATTTAGAAAGACAATCATAATCCAAGAAACTATTTAGTATTTACCATCAACACATGCAAAGCAGATAAAGTGTGTGTTCACATCATCAGAAGCCTGGAAAAAAAAATCAACACACTGATTAAACAAAATGAAAATAAATGAAGGATTTTGTGATGTAGAGATCAAAAGCTTCTATTCTGGTGTGTTTTAAGACCCAGTTGACAAAACATGAAGAATTATTGGTCTGGAATCTATAGATCAACTTCATTAAAATTGATAAGCCCCATCCTCGTCACTTTAGAAACAATAGCTTCCAGCAAAAATCAGCAAATGCTTACCTCTGTTTCACCAGCAGTAGCAGCTAATGTATGAGCAACTTCCATTTCCCTGTCATTCTCAAGAAATGTTGCACGCTGCATAATCACAGGACAAAACAAATCAATTTATGATACTGACAAAGCAACCAGAATAAGAAAAAGAAAACAAATTACAACCTCCATTGGATCCATGCTTGCAGTAGATTTGTAAAATTTATCCAAGAACGATCCCTCTTCTGAAAAAAGAAGGGAAGAAAAAAAAAGAACAGAACAATGATAGTTAACATGATTAATGCTACTCTTAAGAAACTATATGCATTGCCATTTGCAGGTAGAAAGAGGACTACTTCAAGTAGAAATGGAAAAGGCTGCATTCTAGACAATGAAGACTGAGGACTATATGTTTTAAGCTTTCCACACCCAGCAGTGCACTGTGCATGTAGAAACAATTTCTATTCACCCAACTTCATAAAATTTGTTTGATTTTCACAATGTTTTATATTTTTTCAATATTTATGATGAGAAAACCTTCTATCTTTTCCCAATACCATTTACTTTTGTCATTTAGCTTCTTTACATTATTGGATAATTAAATAGTCTGCAGCTTTAAAACACTTACTAAGCTTGATCTCTGAAGTGATATTTCCAACGGCATGAAGAAGTCCAATTGTTCCACAAGCATTCCCGACGGTTTGTTTCATAAAATAAACTTTACCATTTGGTTCCTACAGCAACAGTTACAATAAAAAATTCTGCCTTTTAATGCTAAACAAAAATAAAGACATCTGAGTTGCACAAAAGCAAACTACGAGATAAGAAGCTGGAAATGCAAGAACAAATATGATGTCATCAATTAATTATAACCAAAATTGTAAAAAATGCATATGTACTAGAGAAGCCACTGGCATTTGCCCCATAATTTTTCTTAAATCAAAAGATCAAATATCATTGCACTCACTTTGTTTTCATTTGCCTGCAGCATTCTCTCTTCTTCACTCTGAGAAAAAATTGAAGCATACATCAAATCATCACTAAAAACATTTTCATCGTGATAACGGATAAGCAATGAAATACGAAGGGCATAAATTATATGACTGAAAATGATAAAAACATTTTGATAATTAAATTAATGTAGAACAAAAACCTGAGCAGTTATCGGGTAAAGAAAAAGCACAGCAAGAACAGGCTTCGGAACCATTTCTAGAAGTTCTTCATCCAAGCCATAAACATCACAGCACTCTGCCTCTTCCACTGGAAAGCCAAGGCCCCACAGAAACTGCATATCAGAAACCCAAATCTCTAAGATTTTGATAGTAACAAAATTCTTCAGGAAGGAAATTTATTGTTTAAAAAAACTCAAATAAACTAAGCTATGACATGCTTGTTGAAAACCCAAAAGAGGGGAAAATTTCTTAAGATCCAGATATCAATCAGAAGCTTCAACTAATTTAAATGGCCTCTTCCAGCAGAATTATTTTTAAACCCAACGTGTTTTGACAACTTTATCATAGTTCCAAAGAAAACAAAATGAATAAATGAAAAGGCAACGAATTAAACTCCAAGAACACGCCTCTTTTTTTTATTTTCAAATAACTTTTATAGATAAAGTATAATGAGAAACCCAAAAGAGCTAAAATCTGAAAATATAATATCAATTAGATTAAGAATCTGAGTTATAAGAAAGTGAGTTACCTGGTTCATCACATCTGGGTTAGCTTCAAGAGGAAGCCATCTCTTAGCAGAAGGCCTTACATCTGAAGTAGCCATTTGTTGAGACATTATTCTCCTTCAAATTTCTTTCTAACGGAAGTGGCAACTGAGAAAGTAGGGTTGTGAATTTCAATCAAATTTCGCCAGGAAGCATCGAAATGATGCGTTTCTTTCTTGCTCTAAATATATAGGTTTTGCCCTACAACTTGAAGGCTGATCACTGATGGGCCTAAATACTTTATGGGAAACTGGACCTTAGATAATACTATAATTGGGCTGGAGTTTTTCTGCGTGGCCCATATTTATTACAAGTTAGCCCACCTAACGTAATAAAACATGTT
Organism: Hippophae gyantsensis; assembly: GCA_030763125.1. Lineage (NCBI taxonomy): Eukaryota > Viridiplantae > Streptophyta > Magnoliopsida > Rosales > Elaeagnaceae > Hippophae > Hippophae gyantsensis. The sequence continues at coordinate 3,150,770 of CM061030.1, forward strand.
GAATGTGGTCTTATTAAGGTGCGCAGCAGTTTATAACTGCAAGTTTATGTATAATATATATTTCTCTTTTTTTTTCAAGTAACTACACAAAAAAGAAAAGATCAGTCAACATTAATAATTAGTAGAAAAAAATTATACATATATAAAATGAAATTACAACTGTTGTTATGGTAAATCTTGGTGATCTTTTTCATGAGAAATTCGCTTTGAAATCCTCGCACTGCAACCTCAGACAATGCTTCAACGGTATTAGATGGTAGACCATCCAATTTGCACTAAAAGGAATTGAAAAAAATTTCAATTTAATCCAATTTCAAAGCCATTTAAGAATTCAACGGACATCGGTAAGTCAACATAGCCCCCACTTACATTACTAAGGAGGAGGAAAAAGAAAAGAGCAAGGGAAAGGTAAAGGAAAAGAAAAAAAAATAAAATATTATAGAAGAATTATATTTTTAAAATTTATAATATAGCGTCATAATAATATTGAATGTGATTTAATTGAATAATTTTCAATATTAAATGAATCTAAATAATCGTAGTTTAATTTAAACAACGTTCAATTGAATGATATTTAAAATAAAATAACGTGTCAAATTTTTTTTAACAATAAAAATGTATAATATGGACTAAAGAATGTTATTTTTGTAGTTATAAAATTTAATAATCTTATTTTTATTATTTAAAAAAATCTACGGCATTTCCTCCCCTTCTATTTTGTAGATCATTATTTTTTGTAAAGAAAAAAAATACATTCTTTAGATTGAACCGTTTGTGTCATTTAGTTCCTTAAACTATATAAATTGTATCATTTAATCATTTAATTTTATAAAAAGTGACTAATTAAAACTAAAACATATTATTTTAATAATTTTTTATTTAAATATTATTTTTTATGAGATCAATTTACAATATTTACATTATTTTAATATATTTTATATTAAAAAATTATTAAAATAATATATTTTGTACTTATTAGAACATCTTACGAGGATGATCTTTGACGCTAAGATCCTTAATTCAATAAATGTAATAGGTAGAGTATAAGAAATCTTAATTTCATTTTAATAATTACATGGAAAGAAAGTGATTAGTCTCTAGTACAAGAAGTACAATATTATGATATTGATTCTAAGATATCATATTATGTTATATATATAAAATTATATATAGATAATTATCTATCGTAAAGATTCATTTTCTGTAGACATCTATCATTTATTATATGTCAGATTATCCTTTCAAATAGATAAGAAATTTTTTTAAGACCTTATTCCTTTGAAATAATTAAAGGATAATTAATGAGTCATTATCTCTTAATGTAATTATACTACTTTCACATTATACAATGATTAAAACACCTATTTGATTGACTCATGAAATGCATGAAATTACCCAACATAATCTTAAAGATCAATTAATACAAATGATCTACTCTAAAAGAACACTATGAACCCAATCTCACTTTTAAATAAGTAGACTACCCACACTTAAATAGAACTTAAATTCGATACATTCTAAGTATCCTTGTGTTATTTAACCGTTAGCATTATTGCAGATTTTGGTTTTTTAGTCTATCTGTTACTTCGTTTGCATTATTAGATATTTTTGTGTACTACTTCGTGCGCATCACAATTGTGTACTAATTAAACGATGTTCAACTTGTAGACTTCTAAGTTCTACTACCCTAGATATAAACATTATTTATCAAATTGCAATCAAGTAATGACTAATCCCATAATAGGTTTATCAAAAAAATTCTACCATTATTCACCAGTATACTTTGGCTTTATCTTTTCAGCAATTTTCAGCAAACGCAGCAAGGCCTTCCAATCAATCTTTCGTGTTCAAGAGTCTGTTCATAACAATCTTCTTCCAATGTCAATGCCGATGCCATATCTACATCAAGCCCTCATTAATGGCTTTCTTCACCATCCTTATTGCTATCGGACCCTGCAAAGATTCATTCCTAAGTTTGTCATTTTTCAATACATGATCTCCAAGATATAATGCCTCAATTGAGTTTTTAAGCACAAGTAATACTCATCTGACCCAGAAATAGATTGTCCTCGATGTGCAAAATTATTAAACTACAGCCAACACTCAATAGTATATAATTTTTGGGTTAATTGGTATACAATATTATAACTTATTCTAGTGCATAGAATGAAGATCCAATAGAACCAGGATATAACCTTATCATTTATATCCCTTGTGAATTCAAGAGCTTTTTTATGAGCTTCCCCAGCCGGAACGCAATAGTTGACCAGACCTGTACCAAAACATACAAGTCTTGCATTAATGAATGAAATAAAATGAAACATAATTTTAAAATTTATTTATTTATTTTATTCTGACTAGACACAGCTTCTACGCTGCCAACCTTCCTTCCGGTGAATATGAGTTTTTTTGCTTTAGCTTTTCCAATCAATCTAGGAAGTCTCTGGGTTCCACCAGCGCTGTGAAAAGGTTAGTCAATCAATACATGGTAACCAATATCATGCAGAAAGAACTGTTTCCCTATTAGTAATACAATTCCAATAAATTTAACACAGTATAACAAACTTTTTCCGTTAGGTAAGCAAAGTTATGAAACTGCTCGAATGAGAAATTGAGAATGATAAATATGTTGGCATCCAACACAAAAAAGAATCCACAATCTACTCATGAAATGCAAAGGTAAGAAAACGTGGGCTGGAGCATACCCAGAAATTATTGCCAGTCCTGTTTCTGGCAAACCCAATACTGCATTTTCCCCTGTGGCATGTAATACAGGTAACTATGAGATGCTAATAATAACATCTCATTCAAGCAGCCTTCTATATTTCGTGGTAAATAGTGAAAAAATTAAAATTTGAACTACCACATATCCGAAGATCACATGACATAGCCATTTCAAGTCCACCTCGATGACTGCAATAGTTGGAATACGAAGTGTCTGAAAAAATGAACACACAGTTTATGTAAATCGCCAAGAAAGAAAGATCTAAGAGAAATTTGTGTCAAAAATGATAACAAATGAGGAATTCTTAAAGAATAAGACCGCTAAATGATTGTGGTATAAAACAAGAGCACTTTAGTAACCAAAATATGAACTAAAGAAGAATGTGCAAAATGCTATTGTCTTCACACACACGTATTATTATAAAATAAAATAAAAAAACAAACTCACACACACATATTAATGGAAGTAGAAGTAATCATCCAGCCAACAATACCAGCAATGCACCTAACTGCATCTAAGCTGAGAAAACCCATCTGCGCTTAACAATGTGAGCCTAGCTAAACATCCAAGCCAGCACAATTACAAGTGTGTACGAGTACCATGTGTGCCAAAGTGGCAAGTGCATGTGCAAGTGTCAATGTTGCTACATGTGCAAGTGTCAATGCTGCTACATGTGCAAGTGTGAACACTGCTAGATATTTTCCAATTGTTTGCAACAGATTTGTTAATTTGTTAAGTGGTTAAAGTGTGGCAAGATCATTAGGGAATTATAACATACATTCAGTTCTACGTCTTATTGTAAGGTTTATTTTACATTACACAGTATTTCAGAAACTATAAATACATATACAATGTACATGAAATAATACAATCATTAAGAAAATCAGAAAGATACTCATCTTCTTCAAGCTCTCTTGCTACCGTTCCATGACATTCTTCTTTTCTCTGATCTTGTTCTTTAATCTTGTTACATGTTACACAAATACATAAGTGTTTAGATTTCAGATACATGTCTTTCAAATATGTGTGTAGTTGTGTGGACTTGAAAGTAATTAATAACTCATTCTCTTAACAAAAGAAAAAAAATTCCCCCCAACAAAAAATATACATATATACACACACACATACATATATATTTCTCTTTTTTTTTCTTTTTTGGGCTAGAACAGATTCATGAAAACAAATATAAGGAGATGTCAATGTTATTCTCCTCTTTAGAAACCAATCATGCAAATCATATGACCTGAGGAACACCTTTTGACAAGAACAAGCATATTACTAATCTCATCTACACAAAATCCAACAAAAGATTATTTGAAGTAAGTCTGGCCATAAGCTCATGTTCTATTTACAATGGTGGATCAACAGCAAAGTGATTATCTAAAACCACATTAAAAATTTGGTAACTAACCTCTAGAAATAAGAACGTGGAGCGTAATGAATTGACAAAAGAGTGAACCTCGGATGGAGTCATTGTCTTTCGTTCCTGCCAATAAAATTAGAACCGATGAAGTACTTTAGCCATGCACATATCTTATATACAAAATCAGTTCAGTAAACATGATGAACAAGCATGTTCCAGAAATTTTTTACAAAACAAATGTTAAATAAATGTACTCAACACCCTTCATTTGAGCAAAATAAAACAAATTTAGCATAGCATACATGACGCTGATCCTGGTAAGCATTTTTAACCCCAAAACAAATAAAGTAAAATTCAACCATGAAATTCCATCAAGAATTGAAGTCCCTTAAATTACCTTCAAATCAGCACCTGCACAAAACGCTTTGGGAACTGAACCACGGATCATCATAACATTAGCAGAAGAATCCCTATTGATGGTTTCAAGGGTGTTCTGCATTCCTCTCAAAAATTCTTTCCCAATGGCATTTTTCGCCTCAGAACTATCCAAACTAACCTCCAAAATTCCTGTAATGGAAAACCCAATTGGGAATTCAGTGCATAGGCTTCAGAAATTCAACCTAACATCTATATCCATCAAAACGGGAAATCATTAACGGATAAAATCAATGTTTCTGTTACCATTTAAAGATTGAAAAATTAGTAAAGGAATGTAGAAGTTGTGAAAATAACGATACCGGAATCAGAGTCGGAGAGCTTGCGAAGCTTGACGGATTGAGAGATTGCAGGCTCCAAGACGAGAGTTCTGCGAATTTGTTGAAACCATTCGTTGGTTAAGGGATTGATTAAATGATTTCGATTTTCTTAGACGGTAATGTCTCAACGACCTGCTCGATATCTTCGAGGCACACATTTTTCAGTCAGCAACTGGAATGGTGTAGTTGCTATTCTTTTTCTTTTCTTTTCTTTTTTCCTCGTTTTTTATGATAACTAGTTTTTAGACCCACGAATTCATAATTTAAATTTAATAAATATATAATAATAAATATTTATCCAAAATACTCTTAAACTTTTAAACTTTTAATTAATATCAAAAAGTAATTTCAAAATTTCAATAATATCACACATGTTATTTAAATTTAATGAAAATTAAAATTAACAAAAATAAATAATAATTTTATACATAAAAATTACAAAAATAATATAAAATCAATGAATATTAAAAATAGAAACATAAGCGTGAAGTTGTTTTTATAAAAAATGATAATTGCTAAAAAGATATTTGAAAATTTTCAAAAAACAAGATTAAATTTTAAAGAATAAAGTAGATTTAAAGATTTATCATTTTTAAAAATAAAAAACATATATAATTTATTATGCAATAAACAATAAAAATGAGTATCAATATCATAATACAAAACAAATATATAATATATTATTAATTAATAAATAAATCATAATGAATAAACAATAAAAAATCCCTTTGAAAAATAAAAAATTAGATACATTTAGGAGAAATTCAAATGTTATTAAAAGTTTATTTTAAAGAATAATTGATACACCAATAAAACTAAAATTGCTAGATAATTTAATAATAAATAGGAAAAATATTTTACTATGAATGATTTATGGTAATGTAATATACCATAAGTTAAAATTCATATGATACTCTAAGTTTGCTATTAATATTCATGGTAATAATTAAAACCAAGTGTTAAGTTCAGTTTATTAATTTGAAATATAAGATTTAATAAAATAAGGAAATCATACATTTTCAATACACTATATAGATAAAATGAATTTATAAAAATAGTTAAAACCTTACAAGAGCTTGGAATAATAAAATTATAAATACTAATAGGCTTTGAAATATTATAAAAATGACACTTAAATATTACGAAAAACCTTTGATATTATGAAGAAAAAATCATGTATTGAAAAATAATAATGTATCAATATTTATTATTATAAATCATAAAGGATAAACTTATAACAAACAAATAAAATAAGTTATTCAACTAAAAGAAGAAGTTCAAGTAATGAAAATATTAGTACATGATGTAATATAAGGAAAAAAATAATAACAAGATGTTTAAAAACAAATTACAATATATAGAACTAGAATTTAATAAAAACCTAACAGACCTATCAAAAAACCAAATAAGATCCTTTTAGTAGAAGAAATATATATAATATAAAAATCAAACATTGATCCTTACAAGTTCATAAAAAAACACAAAAATAATTCATAAATGAAATAAAAAAATGAAATAAAAAAATGAATAAAACATTACAACAATATATATACAACGAATTTACACAATTAAGAATATATATATATATAACATACATATAAAAAAAGAAATCATAAGTTATAATTCTTATCCATTTGTAAGATTATAAGAAAAACTACTAGGAGTAACCTATAAATGAAAAAGAAATGAAGAAAAATCTAAAGATAAAAAAAACTATAATCACAGTTTAACAGAATACAAAAAAGAATTAGAATAATAATTTATGGATCTTGAAAATAAGAATATAAAAAAAATAATTAATATATTAATACTAATTATTGAAGAATTAAAAAAACATTATGATTAAAAGCTTTATACAAATAGAAAGAAATATAATATCATAATAATCAATAAAACTAATTTTAAACCATAAATCATGACCTTAAAATGTTATGTAAAACCAATTTTATTACTAATTTCTTACTAAGAATAAACATTTGACTCGCATGTGAAAAAAGTAGAAAAGGATTAGAGGAACCTCGTATTTGTTATAGAAGAAAACAATAACACAAAATATAATAAGAGTTACATTATGGAATTAGAGGTAGTATTCTGCAAAAATTCAAATTCCATAAAAATTATAAATCATATCTTTTATATTTATACTAGATAGGAAAAAACACTTACAAGAATTAGCTATTGGTATGAGTATAATCATACAAATATCTACAACCACATAATCAAATCTTCCTAATACCTCACAAAATGATATAGAATGTTTTAGTTTGGTTTACAAATTAAACAAAACAACATCTACTAATGTAGGAAAACTACTTCACACGTACAAAATATTTAGAAACTGTAGTAAATGAAATACATAGATAATTTTTCGAAGAAGATAAATGAAGACATATCATTGAATACAATGAAAATAAAATTAAAAAAACTAAATGATATTTAACAAATATAAAAATCTATAACATATGTTATATATATATATATTCATTTATTCATGAATACAAAATATATTATCATAAATTAACACATTCTATATAAAAAACTTAGAAGAAAATGTTCTTTCATAAATTACTTAAATTTTTGAATATAAAAGATTTTCATGATACCACACATTAATAAATATATAATCTTTTTATGAATTTTTATATTTGAAAGTTTTATTATATATTATATTATTATATTGAGTAATTATTTTAATCTATAAACTTCTATGATATAATACAAATTAAAAATTACAAGTTATTTATTTTTACTATATAATAAAAAGGTAGGGTGTAATCATTTATAAACATACCATTCAATTCATTATTTTAATAACAAAATTATCATGTTAATTTTTTTCATTATTTTTTTTAAGTTTTAACACAATTAGTTAATTATCTTTATATTTAAATTAATTAAATTTAAAATTATATTATTATGATGAATAAAAATTGATAGACTAAAATGTATAATTTAAATATATAATTTAAAATATAAAAATGATAAATTTTATCTTCGAATCACTCGTGATCATAGCAAACAAAATAATTAATAAATGTAAGTGATACAACTAACTTCAAAAATGACGAAGAAAAAAATGAAAATTCGAAATTGTACTTTTTGTATAAGAATATGTAGGTAAAGAAAAGATGTAATTTGTGGGAAATGATTATTGTAACAAAAAAAATTGTATTTATCTCAAAACATCGTAATATTTTTAAAAATAAATTTGCTAATAATTTTTTTAAAAAATATAAAATTATAAAAAAATAATATTTTTAGAATTTATAATAATAAAAATAATATACCAAATAATATTAAATAAAATTCAATTTAACGATGTTTAATATAAATGATAATAATTCAATTTAAACGACGTTCAATTAAATATTTATTTAAAATAAAATAATATATCTGATTTTTTTAAAATAATAAAAATATACAAGATGTATTATTTTTACAATCATAAATTTTAAAAGTATTATATTTAATATTTTTTTAAGAAAAAATTATAAAAAAAGCTAAATTTTCCTTATCAATAATTATTTCATTTACCAGTTACCTTTTGTTTTCTTAAGAAGTTAAGAAACGGTGAGAGAAAATAAATATTTACCGGCAGTTCTCTATTTGGGAATTACGTCAATATTTTCCAACAAATTACCATAAAATAAAAATGTGGATTTAAACAAAACCACCCAGAGTGATATTTTCTGGCAAGTTCGAGTCAATTCCATGCCGTATGAAATGTGTTTGTTCCCAACTGTTTCTCTAATAAGACAAATTACTTATAAAACTACACTTAAAATATATCACAATTTATAATTAATATGATAAATAATTATTAATTAAAATAATAATATTATTTTTTAATATATAAGTAAATATCATATAAAATTCTATAATATCATAATTTATAATAAATAGATTTTTAATATCACAAAACGATATTATTTTTTAAAGTAAGTTGGGTTAACTCAGGTTGGGTTGGATGTTTATAAGAATATACTTTATAGTTTATTTTCACTAATAATTCAACAATTCAAATTTTAGTTGGTTGATTTTAGACGATGATGCTTGTAATTTTTTAACTTAATTTGACCGTACGTGCTATATAATTAAAAAATAATCTTGAAAATCATGTTTTATTTAATAAAGTGTAATTATTTTGATAATTTATTTTATGTTTTTTAATACTCTTATCATTTTTATTATTTTATCACAAAATGTTTTTAAAACTATATAATGTCCTTTAAAGAAATGGTAAAAATATTGCATATAAATTTTGCATTTTTCAAAACATCTGCTTAATTAATATATACAATTTTTTTATATAACTCGATAAAATCAACCAAACTTAACTAGTAAATTTTGATTTGCTGTAATATTTAATTTTTTAAACATAACGAATTTATAATATATGTGATATATCAAAAATTTGGTGAAAAATATCACAAATTTATAGCAAAACTAATAAATTTAAATTTCTTACTTACCTTACTGGACTATTATAGTACTTTCTTTTGACCTAATAAAAACTTAAAAAATATTTAATTTTTTAATAAAGAGTTACGTATGTACACAATTTAAATAATTCTTTTTCTATAATACTTTGAGCACTAATTCATTTGTTCAACTTTTGACCCATTGTTTGTAACACGTAGATAGATTTAGTTTATATTTTCACCATTTTAAAGATTTTGTGGTAAATACCTCAATTATCATTTAAATGTTTTGGTAAAGTTATACATTGGTTCTTTTATTTTTAACTTGTATACAATTTTTTTAACTTCAATTTAAATAACATATATTTGGATAATATTTAGTATAAAATCATGTGATGAATTTTTTTAATAATAAAAATATATACATTAAATATGAATAATGATGTTATTTTGTTACTATAAATTTGAAGGTTTTATATTTTTATTGTATTTTTTTTAAAAAACTTAACACTCACACATTTTTAATTAAGATTTAAACTTCAAATATTTAACGTATTGAAATGAAATTTATGTCTTTGAGTAACGATTTATTGGATAATTAATTATTAATAAACCAATTAAATTTGATACCATAATTATTGAAACCTAGTAAATATCGAAAAAGTCACGCTATAGGTTGAATAAGTTACGATTAATATTTTATCTAAAATAGTTTGTTAGCTTGTAATTTATATATAATTTATATTATTTTCAATAAAATTTAAAGATGATTCATTAAAAAAATTACACGTGAGAGCACTATATTTTTACAAATTGAATATATTTGTAATTTTATTTTAAATTGATACAATTTAGTGACCTTATTTTTATATTTGTTAATATTTTTGTTATTTTAGGCAAAATTTAATGATTTTAATTTATTTTTCACTTTAAAAAAAATAAAACATTATTCTTTTAAAATATCTATTAACATGATTCTTGCTAGTAAGATTCGTTTTAATTCAACTTACGTTTTTTTAATATCTTAAAAAAATAAATTTGACAAAAATAACTAAAATATTCAAAATAAAATAATAATGTGACAAAAGTATACTAATTTTAAAAAACACAACTAATGTATTTAATTTTTAAAAGTAAAATCAACAAAGTGTCATACCATCTATTTATGTAAAAAATAAACATAACTTATTTTTTGTAATATTTAAAGTTTAGAAAACACTCTTTTTTTACAACAAAATTGATTTTTTAATATAAAATGGTTTGAATTAATTTTATTTTATTTATTTAATTATTCTTCTATTTCTTCTTTTCTAAACACAAAATATAAATTAAAAAAAAAAAAATTCATATACCGGTAATAAGACTTGAACTCTAAAACTTTAATATATTTAAACAAATTTTGCTTTGTTAAGTTACTTTTAAAAAATTCTCGCTATACTTCAAATAGTGATTATTTATGTAATCAGTTGGAAAGAAAAAAAAATGCATAAAAATGTTACTTATATATTTTATTGAGATGTTATAATATTATTAATAAATAAAATTATATTACACAAAAAATTACTATATCAATTAAAAATATAATATATATGTGAGAATCCCATAAAGAAATTTTAAAGACTAGTATCTTTATTATTGGGGAATTAGATTCAATGAATTCTTATTGACCTATTTTACTCTTATTAAAGGAAATGAGAAAGAGCATTAAGAACCATTCACAATATTTTCAAGTCCTTTTAAACAACAGTGACACTTAGAATTAAAGACAAAATTTCAGGCAGTTTGGATATTGCCCAGTGTCTTACATGCTTTTGACACCACAACTTTGTCAGTTTTACTCTTCTTTCTTCTTCTTCTTCTTCTTCTTCTTCTTCTTCTTCTTCTTCTTCTTCTTCTTCTTCTTCTTCTTCTTCTTCTTCTTCTTCTTCTTCTTTTTATAAATAAACTGGTACGAAAGCCGTTTCATAACACTTGAGCCATCTACTTGGCTAGCTCGCCTGTAATTTTTTTCTTATATCTTTTTCATAATTTTCCGATTGGATTAATGTTTGTGTCGTGATAAAGATTTTTCTTTTCCAGGATTAATCGAACATTTGTTTCACCATATATTCTTATAAATTAGGGTCGATACTTTCCATCCAAGAAGAACAGGTAATTTCTTGATTTTTATTGATCGTAATTTTCACGGGATATATATATAATCGAGAGCAGAGTTGACGGAAGGTTTATAGGCAATGTTCACTATACCAAAATTTTGAAATGATTATATAATTTCAAATCACATATGAATTATTTTAAATATAATATTAACTATTTAATATGAAAACCTTCTTTTTTTTTGTATTTTTAAAATTTTCGATGATCTAAGTTTGTAGATTATTTTTATACATCGTCGATCTAAAATAAAAATCTAAATTTTAAAATATTTAAATGTAAAATGTGAAAGTACCACTTTAGGGCTTATTAAGTCATGTTAGATATTTTGATCGATATCACAAAATCTCTCAATTTCGTTTTTACATATATGTAATGGGCTCGTCAACAATTTAAAAGTTATTATTGTAAGAGAAAAATATCACCAATTTTTTTTATTTATTATAAAAATAATATTTAAGTTTTTTATATATATTTTTTAATAATTTAATCTTATTGTTATAAAATAATGATAAAAAATATTATAATTTTTTTTAATTTTATTTTAATCATAATAACGTAAATATTATTTTTAAAATAAATATATAATCTTTAAAATTATATTCTCTAATTATTAAGCATCTTATTATTTAACATGTATTTTGTGTCATCAATTAATGTCAGGGTGAATTTTTTTATCAAATAATATTTAATATAATTTATTTAAAAGTATAATAAGTAAATATTATATTTAATAAGTTTATTTAAATTTGAATATAAATATATAATTATTTAAATTGAATGGATATTAAATTTTAGGGGTAAAAATTAGATTCACATAAACCTTTTCTACTCATAGTAGTAAGTTTTTAAGAACAACAGAGAATTATATGCCGGAAAATCACAAGTTGGAATTTTTTTGATATTATTCATTACATAATGTAGTAAAATCAAATTTATAGATTAAGTTTTTGAATTAAGGTGGTTCCTTGTAATTTTAAAGTTATGGGTTATAGCTTCATGTGAAGTAGTTTTTTTGTAATTTGTGTCATTAATAGTGATTCTTTACAAATTTCCTTCCCCTTAGGTTAAAGTAGGAATAATTTGATTGGGAAAAAAAAACAAAAATTTTGAAAGTGAACAAAAGTTATACATCGTAAAATATTAAAATATTAATATTTGAATCATTGCCGAATGCTACATTTTTTTTACTGAAATTAATATATGATTGAAATTATAATTATTTTATAATATAGTTTGAAATTATTTATGTTGAACGTGTAACCAACAAACCACGTAAATATATCAACTAGTGTAATTGAATTAAAAATAGCATATATTTACACGTGATATGATTAATAGCTATAAATTATCGTGTTTTTATATATCAACAATTAAAATTTGAAGTGATAATTTTCCATCGGTACTAACAAATCTCAAACATTAAGATATTAGCATATAAAAGAATTGTGTAAGAAATTGAATTATCACCTAATTGATACAATGATTCTCTTCACATATAATAAAAAAAACATAAATTACTCATTTATTTAATTAATGATATAATATTTTATTTAAAATTAAGAAAAAAATTATCAATATCAATTTTTTTCTCTATTATTACCTACTCCTCATAATTTCATCTTTTACTAATTTTGTTTAAATAATTCTATTGCTATTATTTAAACTTATTATCTTTTCTCTCTTTTCTTATTTTCGAATTAACTAATTTACCTTTTTTATTATCTAAGAGTATGAAATTATACTTTATCATTGTGTTATTAGATATTTCTATTATTATTATTTGATTATATTTATTTTCACCTTTTTATTACCTTCAATTAACAACTTTATCTTTTTCATTATTCAAAAATATAGGATTGTTAGTGATGTCAATAGGACAGGATGGGATCAGGTTTGACATACTCATGCCACGCTAATTGTTTACAGGGGTGGATATTCTTCGTCAAAGTTTTGAAAAATTTGTGAGGATCGAATATTCCTCAATAATTAATAAAACATGTTTATGTATATATTTAATATTATAAATTAACAAAATTTACGTTTAAAAATAAATAAATTTTAAAATTATGCTTAATAGATATTAAATGTATTGTATGAATTATTGATATAATTAGATTGTTTATTTTGATGTTTGTTAAAAATTAAAATAAAATATATTTTTAATTATAATGTTATATTTTATTAAATAAATATATAAAAAGTTATATAAAATGTTAAGAAATTTGGGTTCGAGAAATTAATGGGACAAAAAATGTAATCCCCTGACCCACCTCATAAAGATATTTTCTCCATCAGGTTTTTTCCATTAGTGAAAAAAGTCTGATTTTACTCACATCTTCCCACCCCTATGGAAAAAATTGACAACATTAGGGATGATTATTTATTATTGTTTTTTTAATGATTCTATTATTATTATTATTATTTGACCATATTCTCTCTTGCAATTTTACTTTTTTATTATCCAAAAATAAGGGATTTTTTTTAATTTTTTTCTTACACTTTAGATGTTTCCTAAACTACTACAATGGATTGACAAATCCATTATTCTATCAACATACACAATTTTTAAGAAATACTAGATAATTATATACATTTGTTATTTCTTTTTCTTTTCGTTGCTTGAAAAAATTACTTGTTTTTTCTATTTCTTAAGGAAATATATATATATATATCATCTTTTAGCATGTTACTTATTTACTCTAAATTTATCATTTTCTTTAGGATATATATTCCTAATAACTTGTATATTTAATTCTAACTAGAAAATAAAAAAAGAAATAACACATAGATATAATTTCATATAAATAGACCATAATAGAAGAAAAAATTGATATCGATTAATTTACCCCAATTTAATAACAAAATATTATGTTACTGTTTAAATAATGACTAAATTGTCTCATTTTTAATAAGTAAGTGACTTATGTATTTCTTGTGAAAACAACATGATTAAATCGTTTTATTAACATAAACAAAGTGATTTTTGAGATATTTATCTTAAAATTAAGAACATTTCTATATATCACAATTACAAATAACGTGACAATTTTTATTGGATATAATTATGTGTATCCCACTGTATTTATCAATAATATTGACATTACTTGTAATTTATTATAAACTTGTGATTAGTAGACTTTTTTCAAAATTTAATCTAAAAAAATACACAAATTTATAAGTTATATTTTTGTTCCAAACTTTTTTATTAAGATGTATTATAATATATTCTAGTGGGCATTGTAGAAGATTATAAACTTTAAATACAATTGTAAAATCTATTAGCATGACATGAGTATTGGTTACTTATATTAGAGCTTAATGTTCAATAATATATCAAAAATTCAATTTCATCTATCACTTCCTTTCATTGTATCAGAGCAAAGGTTTCCTTAACATTCTTGATTTTTCTTTGGCTTGCGTCTTTATTTGTACTTATGGATACAATTAATCAAAGTTATTCTTCTTCTTCATCAAGCAAGAATTCCTTAGTTGTCTATCCTTCTGTAAGACTCACTTTTGCAATCAAACTTGATCGAAATAACTTCTTGATATGGCAAGAACACCTTATTGCAATCATATGTGCTTTATCTATTCTTGTTGATTATGGACTTCCTAATTTAGAATTTAAGGTGTAGACATATATCAATGGTATAATTAAGTCTTGGATCTATGGCTTTGTTGGAACAAGTATCTTGGCTCACCTTCATCGAACTGGAAATGTAGCACAAATATGGCATGCACTAGAAGAAATTTTCAGGTTCTTCACGTGCATAGATAATGGATCTGAAGCTTTAAATTCAATTGATTCAAAAAAGTAATTCTACAATAGATGAATATCTTTTGCGTGTTAAAAACATGTCTGATGATCTACCTACCATTGGTGAATCTGTGGGTAAAAAAAATAAATTTGGATTATTGGGGTATTAGCTCGGTTGGCACATAATGGGTTATTGTTAGATTGAGTTGGTCTTGATTTGAAATATAATTCTTTCATCTATTCTCTGTCATTTCATGAAAGATCTTTGTCTTTTAATGAATTTCACAATTGTTTGCTTAGACAAGAACGTATGCTTAATCATCAAGCTACAAATCTTGACGTAACTTCTCTATACCATACATATCTTGCTTATGCATATGCTAATGTAGGTAAGAGTTCAGTTTTCCTTGGTCAATTTCAAAGGCCAGAATGGTCATGAGGCTCAAAAGTGTTTTCAACTCAAGGATTTGCTTTTTGGTAAAATAGGATCGCAATCATCCACGATATCTGTAACTGACATTCAGGCACCTGTCTCTTTTATTGATAACTCTGATGCTCCTTACTAGTTGCTAGATTCTAATACTACTCACCATCTAATTAGTGATTCCTAAAATCTACACTCATCTATTCCTTACATTGGTTCTGAGATTGTTATTATAAGTAATGACAACACTCTTCCAATTCATCATATAGGCTCTAATTCAATGCGTCTTAATAATCATGTTTTTCACTTGTCTAAAATCCTACACACACCTACAATGTCCTCTAACTTACTTTATGTTCATCAATTTTGCACTAATAATAATGTTAGTGTAGAATTTTATGGTAACTCTTTTGCTATTAAAAAGGCACACACATGAAAGATTTTGATGCAAGGAGATGTAACTAATGGCTTGTACTCACTATAAGGTCAAATATTTCATCTTCTTCTCCTCAAACTTATTATTGCATCATTTCCTCTTATGTTTGGCATGTTAGATTCGCTCATCCCTTTGAAAAAGTGTTAGATGTATTGGTTAAAAACTTTTCTTTCCTTAATTTTTACTAAAAATAAGTCATTTTTTCAAATTTTTCTTATGTAAAGGGACATAAATTACCTTTCCAGTTTACTCAAGTAATTATTTCTAAACCCTTTAATTTGTTGTATATTGATATATGAACTTCACCAATCATAGCTATAATTGGTGCAAAATATTTCCTCTTAATTGGAAATTATTGTACTCGAATTATGTGATATATTTCTTACATTCTAAAGATCAGGTTCATTACTTGTTTGTTTCCTTTATGAACATGATTAAAAGAAACATTTCTATAAAATTGAAATCTATACAGATTGATAGAGGTGGAGAATTCATGCTCTTGGGTTCTCTTCTTCATTAGTTAGGGCTCATTTACTAAAATAAAAAAGGCTTAGCACTACTACTTTAGGCACATTTATCAAATATTTTATGGGTGCATGCCTTTAAGGCTTTTGTTTATACTATGAATAGATTACCTACATTAGTTCTTAAGTTCAAAAGTCCTTTTAAGTGTTTCTACTCTAAATCTTATGATTATTCATTTCTAAGGTGTTTTAGTTGTGAGTGTTTTCTTTGTGTTAGGTCTACTAATAAGCATAAATTGTTAATTCGATCCAAAGTTTACATATTCTTAGAATATGTATCTAATAAGCAGGGATACTTGTGTTATGACCCTCGTACCTAAAAACTACTTTCTAGCATGCATACTTAATAAACACTTTTTTTCTTCCTCTTATATGTCATCTTTTGCTACCACTTTTAATTATTTGCTTGTTGATAATAATTTTGTATTTATTCCATATTTTTCTATTCCTTGTCTTATAACATATGCACCTTCTATTAAGATTTCAAATGTAACACTTGAATTGTCATCATCATTTATCTCAATTCCAGGCATATATGCTTCTTCTTAGTCTAGTCCGGACTTGTCACCTGTGTTGTCTTCAATCTCCTATTTCCTTTATGTCTTTTGTACCACTAGCACCTAAGTTACCTATATTTCTTACTAGTGCTCTTAATAAGGCTTCTGTCTTATTTTCTTCTTTTTCCAATCAATATCATATGATTACACAAATTAAGACAGGTGTTCATAAGCCTCATCCTAAGCTTTTTACTGTTGTTCTCACTTTAGCATCGTCCTACTTAAACGTTCCTGTTATAATGAAGCCAAAGACATCCTATAGTGGGAGGTTGCAATGCGAATGTAGTATGATGCTTTGTTGAAGAATCATACCTAAACACTTGTTTCCTTACCACTAAAAAGGAAAACTATTGGCTCTAAGTGATTGTATAAGATAAAACTTATTCCAGATCATTCATTAGATAAGTACAAGTCCAGGTTAATAGCTAAGGGCTACAATTAAACACATGTGATAGACTACACTGAAACTTTTTCTTGTGTTGTGAAACCACAGACTATAGGAGTAGTTCTCACCATTGCTATTTCATATGATTGGGATATCAAACAAATAGATGTCAAAAATGCCTTCCTTACTAGAAATCTTAAGGAGGCAATTTACATGGATTTGCCTTTAGGTTTTGTTGACACCTCTCAATCAAATTTGGTGTGTGAATTGCATAAGGCTCTATATGGTTTCAAACAAGCTCCTAGAGCTTGATTTCATAAACTTTCCTCAACATTAATGGATTTGGGTTTCTTAAGTAGCAAGGTTGATTCCTTTATGTTTGTTTCATTCACACCTATTAGAACTACTATAATACTTGTTTATGTAGATGATATAGTAGTTACTAGAAATGAATCTCAATACATTAAGGAGCTAATTGGTATCTTAAATAAGTTTGTTTTAATAGATCTTGGATATCTTCATTTCTTTATAGAGCTTGAAGTGAAAAGAACAAACATTGAGTTACATTTATCTTAAAAAAAATATTCAAGATCTTCTTCACAAGTCTAGCATCCTCTCTTCCAAGCCCCTCAACACATCTATGGTGTCAAGCAAGGTGTTGTCTAAGCATGATGACATTCCTATCATTGATTCTATACTCTACAAAATTTTACTAGTGCATTGCAATATTGCATGATGACCAGGCCTGAGATAAGATACTCAGTAAATTAGTTATGTTAATTCTTATAGTTTCTAACAGAGAAATACATGAAAACTATGAAAAGAGTCATCTGATAACTCAAGGGTACTGTCACCCATAGTGTATTCTTGCCTAAGTTAGAGGTGCTTGGCATTGTAGGATTTTCTAACTTTGATTGGGCTTGTTGCCTTGACGATAAAAGGAGTACATAGGGGAATAATGTCTCTATTTTGAAGATAGCTTAGTCTCTTAGCATGTTGGGAAGCAAAGGATAGTGGCATGATTATCCATTGAAGCATAATACAAATAGTTGGCTTTGGCTTCAACTAAAGTATTGTGGCTGTAGTCTCTCTTGTATGAGTTGAGAGTTAAATATGTCAATATTCCTATCTTGTGTTGTGATAACATAAACATCACTATAATTTTATGAGAAATTATTAGGATGTATTAAATTATACTCCAGTGGGCATTGTATAGGATTATAAACTCTATAATGTGACATTAATATTGATTATTTATATCTAGAGCTTAATGCTCACTAAGATATCAAGAATTTAGTTTCATCTTTATCATTTTCTTTCATTTTTAAAAGATTATATTTTATTTTAGTTAAATATTATTAAAACAAATTTATAAATTAGGTAACGAGTTTAACCTAACCTAACTATTTATATTATTCTTAATTCTCACGTTTATAATTTCATAAGCAAATTCATAATATAGTTGCGAGATATACAAAAATTTACTAGTTAGTTTAGGTTAAAAATATTTAGAATATATATTTCTACGAACAAATATGTATTCACATTATACACCTATTTAATATTGATTACATATTTATATAACGTGATAATGCATCTGTATAATTATTTTCAAAAATTTAAATTGTAAAATGTGACTTACTTAAATTTCATTTTGAATTTTTAAATATCTCAAGATTCGGTGCCTTGTTTCTTTACATGTCATACATTTCTATGTGAAAGACTTGTTGTACTATTCAATCAAAAAATTAAGAAATCAAATACTATTTTCTGGTTATATTAGAAGCCTCTGTTATTAGTATCTTTAAAATATTGGACATTTGATATTAAAAAAATGGTATACAAAAAGAAATTTTTTGTACTGTTTCCTTGTAGAGTTGAAACGGTTCAAATGATTATTTACAAATGAAGATGAGAGACGTTAACTTGTTAAGTAAAGAAACAAAATCAAAATGGTGTTTTATGTTATGAAACAAACTATTTAATTCTGATGATTCAAATGCATGAAATTAACCAAATTGCACTAATACTATATTTGATTTTAACTTTTAGCTATAATAATTATTATTATTATTTATTTATTTTTTGCAGAGGAATTAAACTCTATTCAAAAGCAACCAAAATGGTTTATAAGTTTAGGCAGAGAAAGCCAAATTGTCCAGCTTTTATAGATATGGAGAGTAGTTTATCAGAAAGTAGTGATGAAAATGATCCAGACTATACTAGAAGGACTAAGAGGAAAACTCAAGTCCCACATCGAAAGAACACATTCTCAACATCAAGCAATATCAATATAGAGCAGAGAGATGTAGCTAAAATGGCTGAAGGCAATGTGACAATTAAACAAAAACCGGGTCGGTCTCTGAAGAGAGTCCTTGGAGGAGAAGAAAAACAAAGTATAGTACAAATTGTAAGGTGTCAAAGGAGAAAAAGATCACAAAGACCTTCGAGAAGAAGTGCTTCTTCAAAAGTAGTTTCTAGGCAAGCCATCGGAGACAATAATAGTAGTGGAAAAAGAAGTACAATTTTGTCTTGGTTAATAGATTTGGACATAATTGAAGACAATGCATACGTCTTTTATATGTTTAAAACTAATCCTAAACCAACAATTATATGGAGAGTAGGTAAAATTAATAGAGGTGGGATAAGTTGTCTTTGTTGTAAAGGCAAAGAAGCACTTATGCCAATAAGGGATTTTAAGTTTCATTCAGAAGGTAAGGATAATAGACCTTATGAACATGTTGTTCTTGCTGTTAATGGTGTTTCATTGGTACAATGTCAAACTATGGCTTTGTTTGGTGAAATTGAAATGAAACGGTGTAGTTTCAACCAGATTGACCCTAGAATATCTTCTAGAGATGCTAATGACGATACTTGTATGATTTGTGGTGATGGTGGTGACTTGATTTGTTGTGAGAAATGTCCTTCAACTTTTCACCTATTTTGCATTGGCATGGAGGTAAAATTCTAATATTTCCCATTTAATCTCTACATTATATATATAATTCAAATAAATGCTATTAATTTATTTTACTTTATTTCAGAGGATCCCACAAGGTGATTGGCTTTGCCCTTACTGTGTTTGCAAGTATTGTAAGAGTTTTGCTGACAGTGATAAAGAGTCTTCCACTTGTTTACTGTGTGGAAAGAAATGTGAGTATTTTTCAAACTTTTATTTTTTTACTGGCTGATTTATGTTTGTACTTCTATTAGAAATAGTTTCAAGGAAAAGTGATTTCATAAAGAATTACATTATTCTTGCTTCTGTCAAAAGACAGAAAATGCTTTGTGAGTTTTAAAAGCACATTTTTTTTTCTTTTTTAAATTTCATTTAGTTTTTACAAGACCTTAGAAGCAAGATTTTTTTTTTCAAGAGTCAATTTGTTTATGCTTATGAGACATGTAAAGTAATCCCTTCTTGACAATAAACAGTACTTATCAATAAAGAATTTTTGTTAGAAGCACTTTAAATACTCATAAATCATATTTTGTGGTTTTTATCTTCTATCTGAAACTACTTTTAAGAGTAAGTAAGATGATAAAGAGAGTTTTTAACAGCTAAATGATTTGTAACAATGGTCTCTTGTAGATCACTGGATTTGCTATACCAAAAAAAGCACAAATATAAACATTACTTGCAACCAATTTTGTGGAGAGACCTGTGAAGAGGTAAGTTAACTCGTATATTTTGGTCCTTCACATATGAATAATTAGATATCATAAATGTTTTGACTTGAAGTCCTGTTTATGTACATAAAAAGATTGCTGAGAAATTGGCAAGTTTAGTTGGGGTTGAGAATGTGTTAGATGGAGAATATTCATGGACATTGATAAAAAGGACTGACCTGAGATCAAAAGGTTTGACTGAAATTTCACCTCAACAACTGGAATTAAACTCAAAAATTTCAGTTACATGGGACTTGATGGACCAATGTTTTGAGCCCATCATTGACAGACACACCAAAGTGAATTTGCTTCAAAGTGTCATATACAGTTGTGGGTAAGTAGTTTGTAATATTCACCATATTCATAAGTCAAAAGGTAGATCGATGATTACTTTTGTATTATCTTTATTTTTATTTTAGTTTTTATTTTTATTTTTATTTTTAATTGAAATACATCAAATATTCATATTTATGTAACTGGTATATGTTTTGATAGATAACGTAATTCATTCATATTATTATTCAATTTAGATAAAAAATATACAAAAGATAGGAGTAATATTTCATATGGATTAATTGAGAATTTGGATAAAAAAGAATAACAAATTACTGATTGTGTTTTTGATATGCCTTTTTTCTGTTAGATCAAATTTGAACAGGATTAACTTTAATGGTTTCTACACTGCTATCCTAGAGATGAAGGATGAAATAATATCTGCTGCAACTGTGAGGTACATTTTCAATGAATTTAAGGCACAAATTCGCCTCTTTTTTAAGCGAAAATTGGTTCAATATTGTAAGTTTTATCAATGTACAGGTTGTACACGCAGTGGCAGATCCATATCTATGAATACATTCATCAACAATTATTAATATGAAGTTTATATGAAAAAATACAAATAAAAAATCAATTAAACATTATAGCTTAAAATAACAATGAAATTTTTTTAGCAAAGAATTATCAAAATGATACTTTTTACAACTTATTAGATTTTAATTAATAAATAATTAAATTTATAAATAAAATTTAAACTTAAAATATTTTATATTTAAATTATTCGCTTAAAATTAAATTAAAATGAAATAATATATGCTAGATGAAATTTTGATAAAAATTAAAAATTATATATATAAAATTATATTTTTAATCAAATAAAGAGTAATAAATACTCGTATAATCATCGTATATGTATCCACATTTGTGTAACAAATGCATAATGTACATAAATTATGACATTGTAATAGGATTAAGTAGTTGTAGGAGAGTTTTATAATTGTGAGATATTTTTCACAAGAATTTTAAAAATTTGTGATTTAAAGGCGGTTAATTTTTTCTGGTGTAAATATTGTTGGACTCGTTCATTACTAGCTATGTTCTAATTCTGTAGAATACATGGGAGCAAAATGGCAGAAATGCCCTTTGTAGCAACTCACAGGGACTACAGGGGAAAAGGAATGCTTAGGAAGCTAATGGTTGCAATTGAGTCTGTAAGTGTATTATTCTTCTTTTTCAATTTCATTATAGCCTATTATATTCTCATTTTTGAAACAACTTATAATTATTTATCTAAATTTTGCAGGCCCTTTGCTATTTAAATGTGGAAAAATTGGTTATTCCAGCTTCTAGTGAAGTTGTTCCAATGTGGAGAAACAATTTTCAGTTTTATCATAATGACAATTCATTGAGGAAAGATGTAGCTTCCTTCAACACTTTGATGTTCCCTAGAGCAGTTAGGCTTCAAAAGTACTTGTTGCCACAATGTGCTGAATCAGATACTTTTGAAGGTAAATTTGCCTACATGCAAATAAATTTAGAAACACTACAAAATTAAAAACCTTAAAACTTAAAATAACAAAAATAATATCTTTTAATACTAGTTTATATTTTTTTTAATGCAAGATGATGATGTTATTTTTATTATTATGAGTTTTATATGTATTATCATATTAGGTAATATTCCTATAAATTTTCCATAATTCTTAACTTAGTTTACTTTTATGCAGCAATGGATGCTAATCAAGCTAATATAACAAAACAGCAACCTATTAGTAGTAAAGGTTGGTCTCTCTCTCTTCTTTTGTTCTTTTGCTTTTGAGATAACGGAAAAATATTTATAACAGTAAAAAAGAGTTTGTGGATATAACATTTAAAGGATTAAATTGTATTATTTATTTTCAAGTTCTAATTAGATTCAAACATAAATGTTTAAATTTTTGAGTTAAAAATATGTATTTTAATAATTAAATTAAGATTCGTGTATAAATATTTAAGATTAAATCATAAGATTTAAAATTTTAAATATCTGTATATAAATTTTTTAAAATTTATAAATCTATGTATAATTCTATTTAAAGTTTGTTGGCTAATGAAAAATATATAAGCTTAACAAAATTATTAAAAATACTTTTATAACTAAAAAATACATATTGTCCTTCCAGCACAACTTGCATTTTTCTTCCTAAAATCAGTTTTAATACACAATATGTCATATACGAAGTTTGTACCAAAGTGCATTTCATCTTTTACTCGTGCAGCTATGGATTTTGACAAAGTTGGAGACAATAACAAAAGAGGAAGAGGAAGAGGTAAATGTACCAACTCAACGAGAGAGCTGCAACAAATTGGCGGCGGCAAAAGAAAAGTGCCACTTCCATTTGACTTAAACCTTGAGCCTCCTCGTGAAGATGATGATGTATAAGAAATTATTACATTTAAAGAATGAAAAATAAATATGATTGAAAATGATATTGGAATTTAATGGAAAAAAAATAATATTCATTATATTTGATTTAATCATTAAAATTAAAGAAATAATAGTGTTTAGTTAACAAGTAAAATGTAATAAAAAATATATTATTATAATTATTATTAAAATTATAATTAAAATAAAATAAATCATTGAAATTGTTATTTTTTAAATAATTATTACTTATAAATTATTATTAAAATAAAATATATTATTAAAATTATTATTTTTTAAATAATTATTACTCAAAAATATTATTTAAATTTATTTATTTTTCTAAATTATTATTAAAATAAAATATATTATTGAATTACTATTTTTCTAAATAATATTACTTAAAGATATTATTTAAAATTATTTATTTTTATAAATCAATATTAAAATTATTATTTTTAAATAATTATTATATAAAATATTATTTAGTTTTATAAAAAGATTACAAAACAAGAAAAATATTTTTGATAATTTTTTTTGTTCGATATTATTTATAAAATAATATATAATTATTAATTATTTTTCTTCGTATAATTTATTGTCTTTAAAATTAAAAATAAAATTAAAATAAAAAATAAATATAAGAATATAATAAAGATTATTGTAATAAAATAGAATTGTTAATCATTCTCTTTTAAGAATAGATTACATTATATTCTTAATTTAAAACACAATTAAAACATAAATTATATACAATCAATTATACTCTCGTTTCCATTCCTATCTCTGCTAATCAAACATATCATAACTCTTAAGTTATGATTCCGTCAAATTTTCATACGGTGATTAACTAGAGATCATTGCTATTCCTGATTCCTGAAACAAAACGATGAAATTTAGGAACTTACATCTTAAAACGATGAAGTCATTAGGAGAATAAGGAATGGTTTAGTTTTAATTAGTTGGGTAGGTTTTGTTTCTGTTTGTTTTAGAATTAACTACAACAGCTGAATCACCATCTCTTTATCTTTGTTATAACTAATTATATATGCATGTTTTACAAATATGCAAAACTTTATCATTTTAATTTGCTCGAATTGTTTTCATGTTTTAATTATTATTTTTAATTAACAGTTATATACTCATACATTCATGTTTATATGTTGATGGGTTTGAGCTCTTGTTTTTAAATGTTCATATATATGGTGCATATATAATTATAATATGAGGTAATTAAATGTTTTAATTGCATATATGCAATTAATGTCTTAAATGAAATTAAATAAAATACAAAGATGATTCTATGCAAACTAATAACATAATAGTATAAAGTAATAATAAACAATATATTTTCTTAACGTAATTTTTCGGATTTTCACAAACATGAAATAAAATATTATCCGATAGAAATTTATTATTATCTTAAATCATTAAAAATAATAATTTTTGACTCTTTAATATTTAAATTAATCATGTATAAAATAAAAAAACTCAAATTCTTGTAACAAAGAAAAAAGAGATTTTTATGTGAAATATATAATAGAGAATACATACCAATTATAAAAAATTGATGTGTATTATTTATACATTTAAATAAATTTTTTATAATATCATAATTATTTATATATTTATAATTATATATTTTAAATAATTAAAAGATAACTATCAATCATTTATTTATTTTTATGAAACTTCTCTGATATATATTTTCATGACTCAACTTACTAGGGAAATATTTTATTAGAGATAACCACTCATCACTCATTATCCATTATCCACTATCCATTATCCATTATCCACTATCCACTATCCATTATCCATTATTCATTATCCACTATCCATTATCCATTATTCATTATCCACTATCCATTATCCATTATCTATTACTTGCGAAATATTGCTTGCAATTTGGTTTCCTCGGAAAAAAACAAAAAAAATTGTTTTGTTTTTTCAAATTATAAAATAAAAATCTAGGCAGTCTAATTTGTCAATTTGTTAGCATTTAATCTTTATGGTCTTTTGTGTTGTCCTCATCCTAAATAATTGAGAGATAAAACAGTGAGAGGCGATAAATGTTGATTTGTTTTTTTAAGAGGTGTTAAATGTTAGGATGCAATAGAATCAACTTACAAAATATAATATAATTATTATATTTATTTTATTTATATAATTAAAATATTTTTAATTTATTATACCATCTAATTCATAAAAAAAATTATTTATATTAATCAATCAATCTCATTTTAAAAGATATCATAAATTTAAAGATAAATTATTATTCTAATTATATTATTTAATTATTTAAAATATATTATTAATATTTGACACGTTATATAGAAACTAACCAGATAATATAAATTAAATAAAAAATAATTTGATATAAACGTAATAAATATAATAATTTAATATTATTTTTATAAATTATTCAAATAAGTAATCCCTTCAAATTTTTTAAAGCGTAACATCTATCGCTTTATTATATAAATTAGTCACGTTAATTATATATTTTAAAAATTATTATATTTTATTTACTTTATTGTTATATTTTTAGAAATTTTAATTATTTTTTTATTAATTTTAATTTTTTTATTAAAACAATTTAAATTATATTAAATGAACTATTATTATCGAAAAAGTGAATAGATCTTTGAAGATAAAAAAATTTCAAAAATTTCAAAAATAAAAAGTTAAAGTTATAAAAAATGACCTAAAATACATAAAATATCTATAAATATAAAATAAAAATAATAAAAATATTTCAATTTAAAACAATATATCTAATATATAAAAATAAAGATCCCAAATATTTTTCTCTTTTAAATCAACCATCTATTAAACATGTTTTAAAATTAACCCCACTCAGCAGTATAAATAAAATATATTCGAAGTTTAAATTTTTAGCAACCAAATATATATACATATATATTCAAAGTTAAAATTTTTAAAAATATGATATAATAGTTAAAAGAGAAATAACACAAGTGTATGTTTTTGAAAGTTAGATGACCATGTGAATTACCAAACCCTTATAATTACGAAAAAATTTCAAAATTTTGTTTAGTAATTATAATATTTTAATATGTTATCAAAATTTAAAAATTTAATATATTTATACTCATATTAATTATTAATAATAATAGGTTATATAAAAAAATTTAAAATAAATAAATATATTATTTAAAAAAGCCCAAACAAACCGACCTCATCGTAGCATGAAACATAAACCTTAGTTGGAGATGTGTGAAAAAAACCCGTTTTAAGTGAACCAGCCCTTACCATAAAAACTATCCCTCCACTAGGGTTTTTGAGATTTGGTTTAGTTCTCTTCCTTATTTATCTGCCGCCTTGTCTAGGGTTTGCGTTTTCCAGAATCCGCTTTTCTCTCTCTCTCTAACTCTACTCTATCTACACGACTACGCCTTCTAACTCTACCAGTTTCTTTCAGTTCTCTAATTTTTGGTTAATGGAATCGAATAGTCAATAGGTTCTGTGGTTGCTACAAAGGTCGGTGAATTTCTTAGGGAAAGAATCGGATTTTTCGGAGCTGAGAAATGGCAACCACGAACCCTTTTGATCTTTTGGGTGATGATGACACCGATGACTTAACTCAGCTCATTGCTGCTCAGCAGCAAAAACCCGTTCCAGCTACCCAGTCAAAGAAACCTCAAGCTCCGGCTGCTCAGCCGGCTAAGCCAGCCAAGCTTCCTACCAAGCCCATCCCTCCTGCCCAAGCTGGTGAGCCTTGGCTCTTGTATATTCGCTTCCATTTTTACCGATTTAGGTTATAAAATTGGTTTGTGTTTATATAGCTATTGCGGTGCTCTAAAATATGTAGGAATTAGGAAGGTTTAGTTATTAATAATATTAAATGCTTGTCTATTGGTTGTTTAGCTTTCTGTCTCTTCCAATGTTCTTTAGCGCCATTTTTAATGGCCTTTTTGGGTTATTTCATGAATTCATTTCAATCATTATTAGTAGAACGCAATATGTTTTCATTTGTTTCTACTCAACTTCTGTTTGTAACTGATATTTTTATAGCCTTAATATGATTAAAGCGGTTTCCTTCAAATTGTTGATCTAGTTGTATTCATAGCAATTATGTGTGGCTGATTTTATTCTTGTGTAACTACTTCTGATATTTTTCAATTGGATCATTGATGATTTGGCCATTTGTGTTGATTTTATTAACTCGGGGATTTAACTTTGTGCGTCAAGAAAACGAGCTAGAATCTTTTCGTCTATAGAGTCTTCTTGTTTTAAACTGACGGTGTCTAATTGACGCACGAGGTTTTAATTGAAAGTTCCACATTAAAATGGTAATGAAATGTATATATATATAAAAGGGTAATATTTCTATTTTCTTTAATCCATAATGCCTTTATAAATGATTTCAGAAAGATGTTTTTTGTCAACCTTCTCTACTTTGAAAACCTTAATTAAATCATTGACTTTGTTTGGAACTTAGATTTTTTTTATTACTAGTGTTTTGTTTGCTGCGTATACTGACATATTGTTCCCTGATTAATGTTGTGTAGTGAAGGAATCAAGGGAGCCTAGGAATGAAGGTGGTCGTGGAGGTGGTCGAGGTTTTGGACGTGGACGTGGAGGTGGAGGTGGATTTAATAGAGATTCTACCAACAATGAAAATTCATTTGGCGATGGATTTTCTGGAGGTTTCAGGAAGACTGAAGATGGAGATTCTGGGAAACCTACTGAAAGACGTGGCAACAGTGGTCCTCGTGGTTCCTTCCGTGGTGGCCGTCGTGGTGGTTTTAGCAACGGTGAGGGCGTGGAAGGGGAACACCCGAAGAGGTCATATGAACGTCGCAGTGGTACAGGGCGTGGGTAAGTATCTTCTGAAGCATTTTTTTTTCTGTTGCTTGATTTTTTAAAATATAATTTGTTTTTTTGAATTAACACGATCAGGAATGAACTCAAGCGAGAAGGGTCTGGTCGTGGGAATTGGGGAATTCCCACTGATGAAGTTGCTCTGTAAGTGTAATTGCTAGAATGTATTTTGTACGGCATGTGGATACGTGGTTTTGTTTATATATCTTGTTGAAAGTTAATGAAGTTGTGCTTATTATTTTTTGCTAAATTAAGGGATGCTGAACAGCCTATCATTGAAAATGAAAAGGATGTTGGTGTTGAGAGGCCGGTGGGAGAGGAGGAAGCTGTTGATGCTAATGAAGAAAATCCTATCACTGAGTCAGAAGAGAAGAAGCCGGAAGACAAGGTGAATTCCTATGTTCTGTCGTGATAATTATTTATATATAAAAAACGAGAAAGTTTTGGTCGACGACCAAACTGCTTGCTATTTTTTTAAACACCAATAAATATCAAAACATCTATATAATAAATACATTTTTATGCTTTTTTTGTTATTTTTTACACTAATAAATTCTAAAATATTCATATAATAAACATTTTTTATTAATAGTTATTTTGTACAATGCAATCGTCTTTATTACTTTAAATGTGACAATCATACAGTTAACGATTTCCCTTTTAATGAGTGTTTAATCAATTCACTTGTGAAGGTATCATATTTTGTTGAATTAATAACTTTTATGTCAAGAGTATCATATCTCATATCAATTAAAAAAGATTAATCAGATAATATAATTTATTTATAAGCGAAAAATGCATATTAAATTCAATAAAGTCATGTCTATTATCATTCATGTAGGATTAACTTCTTATATAGTGAAAATATTAATTGAATATATTCATACGATGTTTTGCTATATTTGACTATATTTATTAAATATAGTTATCCAATATTATTGATAAATTATTCATGTTTATATTGTATTTGGATTCTATTACTAAGAAAATAGTTATCATATATATATATATATATTAAAAAAGAGGCACTTAAATCTCTTTTTTTTATTAAATAAAGAACTTGGGTTTATGATGGTGGGGTGGGGAGTTATACCACCTAAATCACAAACCAATCCCAAGTTACTATTATATATTTATTCATCACGAAAGTAACAATTAATTAATTATTTATATTAAGATTATTTATACAAACCACTTTATAAACTATTTTAACCAATTTTTCAATTATAATAGAAGTAACTTAAAAATTTATTTAAAGAGGCTTACTTCTTTTTCTTTTCATTTTATAAAATAAAAAAATTTAGAACAATAATAATTATTGCGGGACAATAAATACTATTATATATTTAACAAATTTGAATTATCAAGCAAGTGTCCAAAAACCAGTTTCGCTTACACAGACTTCTTTTTTTGTTTGTTTTTTTACCTAAAGTGTAAAATATCTAGGTGTTTTGGTTTTTTGTTCATAATGCCAATTATGTGTATAATCCTTAATATTAATTAATACGGTTATTTTGTATTAAAAGTTGAAGGGGACCATCTTGAAATAAAAGTTTGGTACTGTTATTGGGCTGTGTTTCTCAGGATCTTGTATTGTTTTGAATGTATGCTTATATCATTAAGCATTTTATATCTTCTTCCTTTATTTACTCTTATTGATGTTCAGTAGATGGATAATATTTTACTGAGATGTTGGTCGAGTCATTCTTGTACTCTATCCATAAAATGATTAAAATAAATGATTTCTGAAGTTGTCTAATACTGAAGTTATTCAAGTAATAGATGGGTATTTGTGGTTGAGTGACCAGTTTTTCAATCTGAAGCACCTGACATTGTAAATCAAATTCTTGGAATATATACTTGCTCTTGAATCTTGACCTATTGATTTTTGTTCTATGTATTTGGATTTGCCTTGTCTCTTCAATTTATTTTATATCTTGACGTAGTTGGAATTTTCTTAGTAAATTTTCACTAGTAGATCTAAATTTGATTTTATTATTGAATAAATAGGAAATGACTTTGGAAGAGTATGAGAAGATATTTGAAGAGAAGAGAAAAGCCTTGCTTTCTCTGAAGACTACCGAGGAAAGGAAAGTCGATGATAAAGAGTTCCAGTCAATGCAGCAACTTTCTTGCAAAAAGGGGAATGATGAGATTTTCATCAAATTGGTAGGAGAGCTCATTACTAAGGTGCTATGATCTTTATACTTTATACAATCATAGTTATTAATTTGTTTACATTTGCGTCGCAGGGCTCTGATAAGGATAAGCGCAAAGATGCTGAAAAGGAGGAAAAGTCTAAGAAGGTTATTTTTAACATTTCATTCATGATTGCCTGAAGAATTGACTGGTATCAATTTGTTATTATGGTCTGATTTGGAAAATATTAGTATGGTAATATTATCTGTTGTGACTAAACTCGTATATTATGTCTGGTGTGAGTTCGAGTAGGTGTCTCTGGTGGAAAAGAATTCTATTTGCTAATGACTATTCATGCACATACTAACTGATATTTGGGTGTAGTCTGTTGTGATCAACGAGTTTTTCAAGTCTGCTGAAGGGGAGAGAAGCTACACTTCTCGTGGCCGGGGAGGCCGTGACCGTGGAGGCAGGGGAGGAAGAGGTGATCGTGGCTCAAGAGCTGGCTTCAGCGGAGCTAGTGCAAGAAATTATAATGTGCCTGCTCCTTCCATTGAAGATCCTGGGCACTTCCCTACCCTGGGTGCTAAATGAATTCTACTACATTATCCATTTATATCCATTTGGGTGATTATGTTCTATTCACAAAAACTCGTTGAAAATTACTTTTAATGTTGTCTTTTTTCTGTTGGTTGTAAATTTTTTTTATGTTTATGAATTGGACCGAGGTCATGGAGCAATTTTGATTTGGAATCGGTTACTTGAGGATGCGTTCAGTTGTTTCTGAGTGTCCTGCATTCTACTTTACTAATATTACTTTTTGTTTTTGTTTTTGGAGATTGATGAAAAGCTATTACACAGGGTATATGGGGGTGTTCAGTATTTGTGTTGGATATGTGAATTATTTTGTATTATATCATATTATAGTTAATTTTTAAGTGATAAGTAATAGATATTTTATATTTAAAACAATATTATATGAAATTTATTAAAATTAACATTTATATTTAATTTTTTTATATTTTAAAATAAAAAATATTTTTAATTTAAGATAAAAGAAAAAAACTATGTATAATTTTAGAATTAAAATTTGAGTTTGGTTACTTCATAATTGCATAATTTTATAAAAATTGTACAATTTATGCTTTTATTATTTTATCACAAATGTGTTATTATTGATGAATATTTTGATAGTAAGTAGTCAAAATTGTGGTTACCAATTGAGAATATGATTACTTGTGAAAGTAGTGTTTCTTTTTACATAATTGATTAGATGTGTGATAAAAGGTATATAAACTATGATTAATTTAGATTGAAATTAATATATCAATGCTCTAAAATGTAGTTGAATTTTTAATTTTTTAAAATTAAATATATTAAAAAGTAAAAAATGCGGTTAAAATAAATAGAAATTAAAATTCTGATGTTTATTATCCAAATTTACTTAAAATTTTCGCACTGAAATTTGCTTTTATTGTTTTCAAATTTTTTTTTTGTCTCACCCAAAATACCTTTTACTGAAAAGTCTAGATCATCAATGAAAAGTTCACTGATTTGAAAAAGGAAAAAATAATAATAAAAAAAAATCACCGATATGTGCCACTGCTGACCAATAGATTGATTTCATCTCTTCCCATCCATTCAAATATTTCCAGAAAAAGCCTACAACTTATTTTTCTTGATTAAATATTTTGTCCTGCAAATTGTTTTTCCCTCACCTCATTATAGATTTAACCATGTTATGACTTTTGTGGTTATTAGACGCAAGTAAACGTAAGATAGATTTTTCCCCAACAAAGTAACGAACTGTATATAATAGCTTCTTTGGTCCAGTGGAAAACTGTTGTATGTCTTTTCTTAATGTAATTGAAGATGATATTGTTGCTTGATTCATAATTTTAAACTGAAAGGTTGAAGGGACATAGTTCCCATTGTTTTCCAGCTGGGTACAGAAGTTATTGAATATCTTGAATATAATGTCAATTCTTTCTAGTCTATTATGTCGCTAACATGTTGTGTTGTCTCAAGTCTTTTGCTTTGCATTGGTATGAAAATCAGTAGGTGGGCCACTATAGAGCTTTGGATACTGAAATATGGAAAGAGATAGGTGGGAATTTAAGAACAATTAAGTATATTTGTGGGCTAGATTTCATAAACAATTCCGTTGTAGTCTAGGTGGTTAGGATACTCGGCTCTCACCCGAGAGACACGGGTTCAAGTCCCGGCAACGGAAGTTTTATTTTATAAATAATAACGACGGCCTTGTGTTTCAACTTTGTTAATACCAAATATTCTTCCCGGCATTTCACAAAAATTTCCATCAAACCAAACTAACGTAACTAAATTCGCCCTCTGATAACCATTTAAAGCAAATTTTGCTAGAGGGTTGTTCATCGGACATGCCAGATAAAACCATCACCGATCAGTTTTGCAGAGAATCTTCATTATGGTTTCATGGAATAAGGTGATCGGAGCATTCGAAAAATGATGATAGTTAAAGCGAAGATTACTTTGAAATTCAGTTTTGGCTGGTTTTGTAAAGAAGCCCATGAACTATTTGCAGGAATTCCTTAACCAAATATTGTCGAGAAAATAACAACTTAAAACAATAAAAATAATTAACTAAGCACTATATACATACCTCTCAATTCAAGGGAAGGGTATTAGTTTTGTCGTGATGGTTTTTGGGGTGTTATTTGTGGTAATTTTCCATTTTCCTATACCCACATTCGTCCACCCCTTCCATCAATCTCTAGACAAATTTGAAGATTTAGGAGAGCTACGGATATCTCACATGATTTACGTAGTAGGCATTCTATAATGTTATTCTTGAAAATTACGGGTTAGGCTTGAATTTGCAAGAATTACAAAAAAAGGGGTTGTGTCAATATGAATTTTGAATAAAGATAGAGAAATGACAACCTGCAACAAATAATTAGGGAACAGAACCAACGCACCGGTATTCCTAATTTGTACAAAGTTTTGTTTTTAATAAAATAAAATACATTTTAAAAGAATGGAAGGATAGAGACAATGTTCCGATGACTGACAAAGAAAAAGCAAATCATTATGGGCAATCATCTTCAAATCAAAGCATTAACAATAAGAACTAGTTTTACATTTTATGAACCGACAGCTTGGGTTTTCCAACCACGACTATTATTTTAAGAAGAGCAGCAACCTGACTTCTCGTTCACTGGCTGCCCCCGAAGCTGGACTGTTGGAGGCCTGGCATTGCTTATGGGTTGGCTGGCCATCCTACATATGAGGGTCAATCATCGGTAAGTAACTAAAAGTTCAACAAAAGACTGCAAATTTGAAAGAAAAGTTCGGGCAAAAGCAAGCATAGCATATTAGCAAGTAATAATGTTCCTCGGACATCTTGCAAAAAGAGTTGGTCCTTATAATCATACGGGGAGAGAAAAAACGAAAAAACAAAAAAAAACGTGTTACTTGTTCTTAATAGCAGCAGCCATGGCCATGAAAGCCTGCTCCACATTGGTCGCACTCTTGGCACTTGTTTCCATGAAGGGGATTCCAATTTCATCTGCAAATGCCTAAAAATGATAAAAAGAAGTATGTCTGAGTTATTGTATGCAATAATAGAGTTGAAGGTGTCAATTATTAATCAAGTATAGAAGCAAAAATCTAAAATTAGCTCATTTCGATTTACCTTGGCTGTCTCATAGGAAACAACTTTATTAGCTGTGAGGTCAGACTTGTTCCCAACTAGAAGCTTATTCACATTTTCACTAGCATAGCGATCAATTTCATTCAACCATTGCTTAACATTATTGAAGCTCTCTTGGTCTGTAACATCATAAACAACCTGCAAAAAAAGTACCAAAAATCATGAAATATCTCACCAGAAGACAGTGGAGCAAACAAAGAAAATAACAACAATATATAAAAAAAAACTCCATGTCCACCAAGTTAGAGAGAGAATTTAGTGGCCTGTGGAATGATTTAAATGATAAATGTACTTACAATGATTCCATGTGCCCCACGGTAGTAACTGCTAGTGATTGTCCTGAAACGTTCTTGACCAGCAGTATCCCACTGTACATTGGGGAAGCAATGAAAAGACAATCAACAATTGTGATGGCAAAAAGAAGCTTAAAATTCAAACAAGGAAGCCAAAGAACATATGATAGTCATGTAGCACTGATAAATACCTCATGTCCTTATTCTAGTCAAGCTCGTTGGAATTTTCATGACTATTCTTGATTGCGAAAAAAAATTAGTGCAGAGATATAAACTAATATTGTTAAAAGCAACAATATAAAAACAAACTCACAATTTGGAGCTTAATGGTCTTCCCATCCTGTTCCACAGTGCGGATTTTCTGTCAAAGATGAAAAAGCATAGTTGAGCTCTCATAAAAAAAGTTAGTTATCTATGACTGACAATGTTAAAAAACAATGCTTACAAAGTCAACTCCAATTGTGCTGATGTAGCTATCCAAGTATGAATCATCCTGGTTGAAACAAATAAAGGGAATTTAGGATACATTTAGAGGAATCACCAGACATGCTCAATAAAAAATTTGCAAGAAAAATGCAATAACTTACAGCAAACCTCAGAAGTAAACACGATTTACCAACGCCAGAATCTCCAATGAGCAAAAGCTTGAATAAATAATCACTGTTTATATCAAAAAGAGAGCGAATAAGAATTAAATCAAGCTAGAAACAAAATACACTTTAACAAATATCATGATCACTTCAACAGTATGCATCCTAATGATAAGATATCATAAGCAATCCAGAAATAGAGTAACAGCAAAAAGTTCGGCGAGTTTAGAAAACTATACAAAGCACTTCCATATAGCAGCGAATTCAAACCAACATCTGGAGAAAATTTCCTATTGATGTCAGCTATGCTTAAAAAAATCCACCACATAATTCAAAATTCAAAGACTACATCTGGAGCTAGGTCCCAAATAGAGATCAATTTCTTAAATTATCATAGATACACATGGCCCAACTTTTAGCGAAAAACAGATCAGCGGATCTCACCCCGATGCAACTGGATCTAAATCCACAAACCAAATTCAAACATTAAATCAAACATATAGCAACATCTAATATCAAGATCACCTACAGAAAAATAATTATATATACATTAAAAAGTAATTTCGAATTAATAGAACCAGATCTAATCAAACTCAAGAAAAAAAACATACAAACAAAATTTATAATGCCTTAGGGTCAAGAACATCATTAAGAACCAACGAAAAATTATATAAAATAAAGAAATTGGAGGACAAAAGAGAACTTACTATTCGGGATTCATGTCTGAGAGATGAAGTTTTCGGTGAAATCAGAATATATTAGGAGAAAATAGACCAATTGAGATGTGTTTCCCGGCGAGAATTTGAAGGGTGATGTGCGACTTTAGCCGGAGATAGAGAGCAAGAGACGGACGAGTTGATGACGAAAAGGGAAAGATGGAAAAACCGAGGAATTAGAAATTGAAGAAAGAGTATAACTTATAACTATAGCATGTCGGAATTTTTGTGGGGAGTTTGGAGGTGGAGGTGACGTGTTAACAGTAACTATTACTTTCCACGTGTAAAAAGAGATTAAAATAAAATATATGTAAAAAATATATATAATTCTTTTATATTAAATAATATTTATAAATCTTCTTATAAATTAATTTAAAATAATAATAATAAATTATAAAATAATTATAAAATTTTATATTTTTTAAATTTTATTTAAGATTAATTTAAATTTAAATATAATTAAATTTATAAAAAAAATTAAAAAATTAAAAAATTATATATTTATTAAAATAAGTTATATAATTACTAAAAACGTGATGAAAAATACAATCTTTGAAGTTATTTCGTCTCATATTATAAAGTATAGATCTTTTTTCTCTATTTTTTTTATTTTATTATTTCATCTTTGTCTCTAATTGGAGATTTAATTTGTTAAGAAAATTTTACAACTCTAATTATCTATTTATGGTTTATTATTCATCTTTATTTAATTTTTTCTAGAAAAATATACGAAAATCTCATAGATTTGAAATACGAATTTAATTAATATTATTTTTTAATTTTTAAAAAATTAATATATTTTTTATTATAAATAAATTATAAAAAATTACGTAAATAATAAATATTTTATGATAAGAATCAAAAGAATACTTCAAAACAATAAAAAATAAAAAATAAAAAATAATATCTATATTATAAAGAAATAGAATAAAATAGATATAACAACAATTAAATAATATTTTTACATTAAATAACTTCAATATAATCTTAACAATCTCCCTCAAACTCAACGTAGATATAAGACTAATTTGAGGTTGTTAATCAAATTATAAGTGCGTCCCTTAGTGAAAATATTTGCAAGTTGATCGTTAGAAGAGACGGGAAAAAACTTGAGAGCACCATGGACAAAATGAGAATGAATAAAGTGACAATCAATCTCGATGTGTTTAATCCATTCATAGAAGACCTCATTGTGAGCAATATGAATAGCACTATGATTGTCACAATAAAATAGAGTAGCAGAGGATGTGGACACACCCAAATCCTTAAGAAGTTATCGTAGCCAAATGAGCTCAGATGTGGTATTAGCAAGAGCACGATATTATGCTTCAGTATTAGCCACAAAAGTTTGTTTCTTACTTCTCCAAGAAATCAAAAAAGAACTAATGAGAAAGAGAAAGCAATAACCTGTAGTGGACATACGATCAGTATGATCTCCTACCCAATCAACATCAGAAAATGCACGAAGTACAATATGAGAATGAGTTGAGTAGAAAATACCATGAAAGAGAATGCCCTTCAAGTATCGTAGAATGCGTAGAACAGTAGCATAGTGAGTCGATCGTGGAGTAGGCAGATACTGGCTTACCAGATGAATAACATAAGAAATGTATGTATGAGTAACTGTAAGATAAAATAGGCTGCCAACCAATCGTCTATAAAGAGAGAGATTGAACAACGATCCCCCCCGATGGTATCAGATGCGTATTGAGTTCAATTGGATTGTCAACAATCTTGCTGTCAGTGAGTCCAGCTTGAGATAAAAGGTCAGATGCATACTTGGCTTGAGTAATATAAAGACCATCTGTAAGATCATCTGTGAAATGAGTGATCTCAAGACCCAAGAAATAGCTGAGATATCTAAGGTCTTTCATATCAAACTACTGACTAAGAAAATCCTTGAGTTCTTTAATGTCATTGAAGTCATCACCAGTTATAATCATATCATCCACATATAGGAGAGGTAAAATGGTGCCTTTATCATTGCAATGAAAAAATAAGACAGAATGATCATAAGGACTAGCAATGTAATCCAAGCAAAGGATGGTGGAGTTGAACTTGGCAAACCATGCTCGTGAAGCTTGTTTAAGGCTATAAAGTGCACGTCGAAGGCGAAAAACCTTGTTTGTTTCAATAGAAAAACTAGAAGGAGGTTTCATATAGACTTCTTCATGCAGATCCCCATTAAGGAATACATTTTTAACATCCATTTGAAAAATGTCTCATTTATTAACAGATACGGGCAACTAGAGTAAAAGTATCTTCATAATCAATATCATACTCTTGTGTAAAACCTTTTGCAACAAGACGAGTCTTGTAGCGCTCGATTGATCTATTAGAGCAAGTCTTGATCTTATAGATCCACTTACAACCAACCACAGACTAACCAAGAGAGAACGAGTAACTAGATCCCAAGTATGGTTTTTGGTTAATGCATCAATTTCTTTTTTCATTGAAATCTGTCATAAAGGGTTAGTAGATGCCTCACAATAGGTGTAAGACTCATGGAGTGTAGCAAGGGTAACGTAACAATGATAGTCAAGTAAATGTGTATGAATAGATCTTACCTGGGTTGAGTGACAAGGTGGAATGTCTTGTGGAGGATCTTCAGGTGGAGCAGAAGCATGGGACCTATGCTCAAGGTGGGGTAGCTCGTCATCATCATGTTCTTCTACAACCTGTTTAGGAGAATCATAAAAAAAATTTGAAGATTGAATAGAAAAGCCAAAGGAGGATCAAAGGTATCTGTAGAAGGAACAAGAGACTCATCTAGAAAGATTTCTAAAACATTTGAGTTAGTTAGGGAAGAACGAAAGTGAGAGAGTTCAACAAATAAGCGGTGTTCCCAAAAGACAACATTACGAGAAACACGAAGATGATGCAAGACAAGATCATAACATCGATACCCTTTTTGAGTTTCACCATAATCCAGAAAAC
The DNA here is from genome assembly GCA_030763125.1 of Hippophae gyantsensis. NCBI lineage: Eukaryota > Viridiplantae > Streptophyta > Magnoliopsida > Rosales > Elaeagnaceae > Hippophae > Hippophae gyantsensis. The sequence continues at coordinate 3,189,834 of CM061030.1, forward strand.
AACAAAGTCTAGATCGAGGCTTAAGTTTGTTGTTATCATGAGGCTGAATAAGAATGACACAGATAGATTCGAATGAGCGAAGGTAATGATAGTCAAGGGATGACCCAAAAAGGTGTTCATATGGAGTTTGATTATGAATGATAGCACTTGGAATGCGATTAATGGCATGAACAACATGAAGAGCGACTTCACCCTAAAATTGGGTAGAAACTTTGGTAGAAAGAAGAAGAGCACGAATAGTGTCAAGAATATGATGAAGTTTTCTTTCAACTCGACCATTTTGTGGAGAGGTGCGTGGATATGTTAGATGATGTACAATGCCATATGAATGTATCATAACTTGAAAAGCATATTGAGTATATTCAAGAGCATTATCAGATCAAAAAGTTTTGATATGTTTAGAGAATTATGTTTCAACCATTTTTGCAAAGTTACTATATATTGGTAAGATTTTATAACAAGATTTCATATAAAAGATTCAACTATAACGAGAATAATCATCAATAAACAACAACAAAATAACGAGATCCACCAATACTAGTAACAGAAGAAGGTCCCCAATATTAGAATAAATTAACTCAAAAATACTATTAGAGATAGATTCACTATTATTGAAAGGTAAAATTAGTTGTTTTCCTAACTGGCATGAAGTGCAATCAAAATTGTCTTTGGATACAGAACCCAACAGACCTTTAGAAGCTAACTGTTGTACCCAAATGGATAAGATATGACCAAGACGAGAATGCCAAAATGCGAGAGAAGGTAGGGAAAAAACTACAATATCTACTAATGTATACTCAATATGCATTTCAAGCTCTATTACATTCCTATGACACTATACATCATTTAACCTGTCTAGGCACCTCTAAACAAAATGGTTAAGTCGAATGAAAACTTGATCATATTCTTAACACTATATGTGCTCTTCTTCTTTTTGCCAAAGTTCCTATCCCATTTTGGGGTGAAACTGTTCTTCATGCTATTCATGTCATTAATCGCATTCCAAGCGCTGTGATTACATCGTCTGTTGTGAGTGCGGAAGCGATAAGGGTGAAATAACACTAGAATAGACAAGACTGTTAAGAGAAAGACAAGAGTAGTGGCTCTGATACATATTATAAATACTTAATTATTGTATTATATTTTGTGTGTTAAAAAATATATAATGTCTTTATATAGAAGTTATAATAAATTAGATATATATAAAATAAACTTGATATACATTAACAAATATATATTAATCTATTAATAAATATACATTAACAATAGTAAATTTCAACTCATCTCACCTATCCTTTTTTAGACATAACATAGTCATAGTCTTTGTATCCATTCCTACCAGATTTCGTTACTTTATGAAAGGTGAACCCAGCAAACAGAGGTAAAAGTTCAATAGAGAGAATCGAGTTGATAGCTTCCAGTAGTTGCTTGATGGTGTGTAGTGGGATGACCTGGTAGCGACTAAAATTAAGCAATTTATCATTAGAACTCATTTAACACTGCGATGATAATATTTGATATGATATAATAATATAATATAAATTAAAATTTTAATAAAAATATATTAGTATATTTTTATATCCTTAAATTTATTATTATTATAAATAGATAATAAAAAAAGTTATATAAAATTTGAGACGATTAATATTAAAACAAAATACCAATATCGAAAAATAAACACGATACGAATGAAACTAATCTGAGAATACAATCAAATGCACCAACACTTCAACTAATAAAGTGTAGCAACATTGCAAAAGAAGGCATTGTTGGAGATTGTTGTTATAAAGCTCCTCAAAACAAGGAGCAAAACATGGAGCAAAACAATGAGTAAAACATGGAGCAAAACAATGAGTAAAACATGGAGCAAAACAAGGAGTAAAACATGGAGCAAAATATGAAGCTTAATTCAAAGAGCAATTCAAGGAACCATTAATTTAAGGAGTAATTCAAGAAGTGAATTTTCCTATAAATAGATGTGTAATTGTAATGAATTAACCATCCAAAGTGTTCATTCCAATTGAGAGAAAAGCTTAGAGAGAAAAGCTTTTGTGAGAGAAAATTGAGAGTAATTTTCTTGGGTGCAATTGGATTGTGAGTTGTGAGTGTTGTAAACACCTTGTGTAATTTCTCATATTTCAGTAAAAAGATCTGCAGCAGGTCCAGAGACGTAAGCAAGATTGACCGAACTCCATTATCAAATTTGTGTGTTATTTTTCTATTCTTGCTTTCTCATAAGTCTGACTTATCGGGAATTTACGTTATTTTCCAACAGGCATCACATAATTTGCAGTCTGGAGATCCCGATGAAATATTATTATTGACAAATAGTGACCAGTTTTAATAGCTATATCAATTATAACATTTATATTCATCAATTTTTTTATAATAGTTTATTCTAATAACTTTACATAAATTATAACTTAATTGATTAATTTTAAAAATTTACAGTTTATTTCAAATAATAAAAAAAATTAATATATAAGAATATTTAATGAAATGTTTTTTTTAAATAATTTTTTAAAAATAAAAAATAAAAAATTTACTATTTGAATCAATGTTGTTATCATTTTTAAAAATTAATGGAATAAAATATGTTATAAAAAAAACTAATAAACCTAGTGAACTGTTATCTGCCCATATTATTATGACCCTCATCTTTGTGTTGTTTTTGAATTTTGACCAAATATTCAGAAATTAGTGCAAGGAACCTTTATCTCGAGTCTCTTCTACGGTGGCCAAGAACGTATAATTATATGTGATATAACATTAATAAAGAAGGGCTGTACTCGTTTCGATAGCAAGTTATACCAAAAATTCAGTTCAATTTAGTTTTTTTTAAGTATAATAATATAGGCGCATTAAGTTTTAAAAATAGCCCAAAACAAGACTATCAAGTTTTTAAATGATATACTAAAAATCTATATAATGTTTTCAGCACCTTGGTTTTTAAACGATATATCAAATACTGGCGTTGGATGATATTGCAAACCTTTCGACGAATGTTATAATCATTTCTCCCAACAGTGGAGACAAAAATTGGCCACCACCGTCGGGTTGTTGTTTGACAATTTGTTTGTCAGGAAAATGAACCATTAAACTTCTCTTCAAGAACTTTCCAATGCCACTAATAACAGAATCCATAATCAAGCAGATTTTGACTCATATCTACTCAACCCAGAAAAAAAAAGTCTTAGAAAATTAAACCGCATCAAAGATAAAAAAAGAGTATGAATTAATAAATAATCTGATAAATTTGATTAAATTAAAAAAAAATTATTTGATCCGAATCGATTTAAATTGATAAATTTTATTGTGGAATTAGATTCAAATTAAATATTATACAATTTGTTCGAATTTATATCGGATTCTTTTGATAGATTTTATAATCATTATATTCAATTTAGATTAAATTATTATTAAATTATAAATAAATAAATATATATTTTATTTAATAATATGTTAAATTTAAATATTATACGTACCATAAATATATTATATTATTATTTTAACTTAAAAATAAATAAAAATATTTATAATAATTGAATAATTATACAAACATATTTAGTTATAATTATAAACAATAATATTTGTTATAAAAATATCAATTTAAAATTTAAATTTATGTATATCATGTTTTATATACTATAATAATTTATAAATAAATTTTAATATTAAAATGGTTTTATCTTTGTAAAAAAAATAAGATTTTTTTGGGTTAAAATTGATTAAAATTAATTATATTATTGGATTATAAAACACATTAAGCTTTCATCCACACAGACGCCTAATTTAAATATCAACCTCCATCAAATTACTGGATAGACTTGTAGTATTTCATTTTTTCAACTAATATTCCCACAGAAGTATGAGCATTCCAAACACCCATTATTAAACCTCTCTTAGTCTTTCCAAACCAATTACCAATAACAGCAACAACTGAGGGCCAACCAGTAGCTTGGAACAACCCAGCAACCATTTGCATCACAAGAAAATACCCAAAAGCATGAATGTTCCAAAAATATCCCATTCCAAATAACCCAACAAAGAAACCACTCCCAATCATCCTAAATGACAAGAATAACCTGAGGTATAATGAATCACCCAAATGCCCAGCAATATACATTCCAAAAGCATACCATGAAAGAAATGCAACATCAATTTCCCGCAATTAGGATGTGCCGTTAGCTTCATTAAACGGAGCCCAGCCCTTTTCTTTCCCATATTTCTCATTGCCCACAAATTTCTGTTTCGCAAAAACATTTCCAAGTGGCTATGGATATACCAAACCATTGTCCTTTTTTGGGTCAGGATACAGAACACTCTTAACTATATATAGTAGTTGGTTTTCGATAAGCATGATAACAAGTATATGCTATGAACGTAATCAACAAAATCACTTACCTGTACGTAGATATACTCCAATATTTGCCTCCATATCTTCTACGAAACAAAATCCCAGGTGGGATTGCTCTCAGTGTATCAGAATTTTCAATCATCTTGACAATGACCCACAATTCCGACCCAACAAACAAAACTCAGATTTTCCACCTTTTTTGTTCACGAAACCCTTAAGAAACTCTTACCACATGCATTCATCTTTCTCAACAAGTATACAAACATATTAATCAGATTGCAGAATTCAATTCTAATAACATCATCACTTCAAGAAAGCGTAACATAGAAAACTAACCAAGGCATTCTTGGGTCATATCAAAGGCCAAATTTTGTCCGGTTTACATTACTTCTTAGAGAGTGAGCGAAAGAGAGATGAGAGGGAAAACAAAGAAGGCGGAGATAGACTGAGTTTGTTTGGACGTACAAAGAAGAGGTGTCATTTATTTTATCATTAGTGTACTTCCACCGATCCTATTATTTACTCTCTCAATTATTATTACTTATGGAGTATTTATTTTTTATTTTATTTTTCTCCACTCTCTTTGCATTTAATTTACGTAAAATACAAGTTATTATATACTATAATAATTATAAAAAAATACCAAAAAATAATTTATTATTTATTATTTTTAAAATATATTTTTTATCTTGATTTTTTATTTTTTTCAAAAATTATAATAATTTTTAATTTTATTAATTTAAAATATCACCTAATTGTTCAAAATAATAAACAATAGACAAGACTATTTGAAACGTTGATCCGGTATTTAGGCACGACGCTAAAGGGTCAGATGTAATTTCATAGTTCGATAGCGTCATCGTTCTCTTATAATATCAGTTTCTCACAACGTGACAATCTACCTTATATATATATATATAAACAAGAGCCTTTTAGTGTGCGTCGCACATACTTAATTTTTAAATTAATTTATATTTAAAAATAATTATTTAATAAATAAAAATATACAATTAATATAATTATAAAATTTAAAATAAAATTATATAATACATGTTATTTTTTTTATAATATAGACACATATGTTCAAGTGAATAATTATTTGAGAAAAAATAAAAAATAAGATAATACTAACCAAACTAAATCAATGTACTATTACCTTAGTTTATAATGTTGTAAAAAAGAAAAAAATTAATGAAAAATTAATCACTAAATTAAATTAAATGATATGTGTATATCTATTTTTCTTATTTTATATTTTAAATACAACATTTAAAAAAATTAATTTGATTTAAAATAAAAATTATTATTTCATTTGATTAAATTATAAATAATAAATTACTTAAACTCAATAATTTTAATTTATTTAATTAAAATATATAAGTATTTTTATAAATTATTAGTTATAATTTATATATTTAGTCTTATATATATTCAAAATTTTAAATCTTTAATTTAAAGTCTTATATACGTATACATATAAAATTAAATTTAACATTTTAAAGTATTTTTATATGACTTCTTAACAACATTATCAATAGTCATGAATCTAGAAAAAAAAAATTGATTGCTTTTTGCGTGAGTATGTATATTTAATAAAATATTTGCAATATGTAATAAGTAGATACGAACCCTTACAAGAAATG